>JAWWLV010000001.1:35302951-35338621 GCA_035041135.1 Platyrinchus mystaceus
CGGGCCGGATCCAGCCCGCGGG
Source organism: Platyrinchus mystaceus (assembly GCA_035041135.1). NCBI lineage: Eukaryota > Metazoa > Chordata > Aves > Passeriformes > Tyrannidae > Platyrinchus > Platyrinchus mystaceus. Next base: position 35,302,974 of record JAWWLV010000001.1, read on the forward strand.
CCGTAGTTTGACGATCCCTGCTCTAAGGCATTGAGCAAGAACTCAGGGGTCTCTGAGGCCAGAAATTATAACTGTCCTCTGATATCACTGCCAGCAAGGTAAGCCACTGAATATAATCCTAACAGATCCCAGAGGGTCTGCCTGCCCTATGTGGGCAGTCTTAGTTCAATAACACGGGTGGGTGGAGGCCACTCCTACACTGCACACAAAGGTGTAGTGGTTCAACGACTCTACTTGTGTGTCACCAATAACAAGGCATATTTTAACATCTTGGAAGAGTAAAGAATAAATACTGAAAATCTAAAAAAAAAACAAAAGGAAAGGCTGAAATCTCAAAGCCTGGGGTTAGTGCACTGGAGGCAAAGCCTGTTTTTAGAAAGGTGGGGAACAGAGAATTTAGGAGGATATTACACTCCCACAGCATGAAACCAACATCACATAGGGCTTAAAGGTTTCATATATAGCTACCTGCTATCCTTGTCAAAGAATGCCATTCTATGTGCATCAGAGTAGAAATGAGCATGCATGATTCAAAAGGACACAAATCAATAAATCCCACAAATCCCCACATATCTGAGAATTGCAGTCAGCTGCAAGTGATATTGAGTGGGATATGATTAATGCCCTAAAATATTCAGCCTTGTGGAGAAAAATCAGATCTACTCTTCAAATCATCTGATAGGTAATTATGTTTAAATAGTTCAGTTATCACTTAAAGGTGAAATCAGCTTTTTCTTACATCTGAGTTTCTAAGTTGTTGTCAGCAGGTTTCTGTTATTATGTAATGTAGTTCAGAAATCCTTGTTCATTGAATGGATTTTATTAAGGCAGAACATATTACTTTTACATGTCATTTTTCTTTAAATGATCCTTTTATTAGCTACTGTTCATTTTCCATATTTCTATTGATAATTGAGACAAAGACATAAGGGAATTAAACTTTAACATTCATTTTATGGGGGATCAATAGCTTCAGTATGTAGTATGTTACATATTTGTCATAACTTTTTGTCTGCTCTATACACTGAGGAATGTTTGAAGGAAAAGTCATAGAATCTAAGATGAAAAAAAAGCAAAAGAAATATTCTACCCTATTAGCTCTTGCTTTTACCTCTAAAATACACTAAACCTGTTTATCAAAATACCTTTTGAATGGATTTTGACTTGCAGGTTTGTATAGAAGTTATACACAATGAATTCCACATGTCACAGCACATTTAAGCTGAGAAGCTTAGAGCACTGTCAGCAATCAGCATTCTCCTCGCTTCTTGATTTAGGTCAGACAGCAGGAAGCTAATAATACAGATCATAGTCTGCATGGTAAATTTTCTTCCATAATCCTAAATTATTTATCAAGGTCTCAGATCTTTAGATCCAGCAACGGCAATTTCATTTGGAAAAAAGACCTTTTCCAGCTGAAAGAGTTTTCTCTGATCATATTCTCATCTATTTTCTTTTAAGCAGGGAAGACATAAAACAGTGAGGTTCTTATTTTTCTAGAAGCTAACTTAAAAAAAAAAAAAAAGTAGCCTGTATATAAACTCTCAGCTGAAGCAGCTGATACAGCATTTTATGTCTAAAAGCAATTATGCTATTAAACATTCATTACTACACTTTTCACCTATAACAAAACTGAGAAGTTCACTTTCCCAGATCAAGATCACCAATATCCATTTTATGTCACCATGACACAAGCTTATTTAAACGTTTTGTAAAGAGGCAGACCAGACTCTACTCTCAGATAGTCTTCAAGAGCTCCAGAAGAGTGACAACCTGTATTTGCATGCTCTCAGAAAAAAAAAGAAAAAAAAAGGGGTTTTTTTTCAGATCCTTTACAGGAGTTTTTAATATTCATTGACTTTAGTTATCCAGAACTAGTATTTGTATTATGAAAAGTTCATGCATTTAGTATATAAATACTGAGCTGAATAACTGTGTTTCAATTGCTGTCATTACTCTCCTTCCTTTTTGAGCATCCCGAACTATGATTATGAACTCAAATTATTTTAATTAAAACATCATTAGATTCTGAAATTAACATATCAAATGAGAGGTAGCATTTTGTGGAAGAGGCAAACACACAGTTTCAAAAGCAGCACTGTATACACCCCACAGTGCCTGCCACCATAAATTCAGTGAAGGAAATATCATCAAAGGACTTACACCATGTAAGTACAGCAATAGGCAGACACACTGGAGGGCAGATCAGAGCAGATACATCAGCAGAATGCAGAGAGCACAGGCACTTGATTAAGGCATAAAAATTAAGCTCCAGCAGAGTCATAAAAGCCACCTTCATGGTGTGACTCAGCTTTTCAAAGAGCAACTCTGTACATGCATATTTGCATACTGTGATTTACTGTCAGTAGTTGCTACCACTGCAAAACTGCCTGGTTTTATGAGTTATTAGGTAAGAACAATCTCATTGCCTCATTTGCCACTAGGTTGTCATAGTCATGTCTCTGCACTCTACCTGTGATCTTGCGGATATGTGAACTGGAGTACATCTACAAGTATCTCAACTCATGTCTTCAGACTTTGGAACCAAGTAAAAGAGCAGCAGGAGAAGCCTCAGCTTTGTTCCACCAATAATACTAGTCCTTGTTTCACAGAACTGGAGAATAATTGAGGCTGAAAGAGGTGACTGTAGATCACATGGACAAATGCCCCTACCAGACTTGGATTGACAGAGTCTTGTTTGGTCAGCCTTAAAATGCCATCAGGGATTGAAATTCCACAATTTTACTGGGCAACTTGTCCTATTGTTTAATCATCATCATTGTGAAATCAGAATTTTTTTTTTCCTGTTTTTTGATTCTTTGAGGGCTTCATTGTTCTGCATGTGGTTTCATGTCTGGAAACTTCTCTGTAGAAAATATGCTTTGTGTGTCTTCAAATTCTTCATTCACACTCATTTCTAAAATTGAAATTTCTTCATCTAAGCAATGTTTTGCTTTCCTCAGCACTTTTCATTTGAGCTCCTCTATACCCATATGTGAAATAGGGTTGAGGCATGGACTCAAACACAGGCCTTGTGTTGACTAAACCATCTAACTGTAACCACATTCCCTCAGTGGTTTTGCTTAGGTTAGGCAGCAACATTCCAGGAAGGTATGGTTCACAAGACGGCAAGGGACAGGAGATGTTCTCACCTATAGTCCGGTGCTTTTTATGATAAATCTGATGTGATGGGGTCTCCATCTGGTTAGAAATTATAGATACAATATGGGATTTACTTCTATAAGTATACATAGTCTGAGATTCAAAGAATACTGTGTTATGCTTTTTATAGATGATGAGTTAGTTCATAGCACAGAAGGGCTTGTGTTCCTCAAAGACAAAAATCACAAAGACAGTGCTGAAATTTGTAACACATTCCATATGTATAGAATGACAGTGCAGACATAAGAGTTACACAGACAGGGATTACAAAAGAGCTTGAAGACTATTTAAAAGCCTAAGAAGGCACCTGGATCTGATTTTTCACAAAGTGTGGCATAGGTTTTTGGAATCAGGTTGGGAACTTACTTTTCTACTGTAAAGCATAATTAAGATCTATGTCTAAAAGAAGCAAAACAAAAAAAACAATCCTATGATATCTGGCTATTCCAGTTACACTTCTTGGAATGATGTTCGCTCATTCAGAAAAAAAACCTGGATGACAAGGTCCTGAGAAAAGGTCCTAAGGGAGCTGACTTGGATACACGCCCTCCTTGTCCTGCTGCTTGTCACCAGAGGGGATCTTGTGAAGGAAGTGGAGATTGGTGGCCATCTTGACCACAGTGATCACAAAGTGATTGAATTTAAAATCTCTGTTGAAAAGAGGAAAAGTGCTACCAAAATCCCAGCTCTGGACATGAGGAGAGCAGACTATGGGCTGCTCAGGGAATTACTAAATAAGGTCCCCTGGGAAAACATTTTTGAACGTGCTGGGGTCCGTCAGTACTGGTCACTTTTCAAACATCACCTCCTAAGGGCACAGGAGCAGTAAATTTGCAGATGTAAGAAGTCAAGCAGGGAAAACAAGGTCAGCTTGGCTGAGCAGGGACCTTCTCTTGGAAATAAGGCAAAAGAGAAAGGGATACACCCGGTGAAAGCAAGGTGAAGTGACACGGGAAGAACTCAGAGATGCTGTTTGCCACTGTAAGGAGAAAATTCTTGTGGCCAAAGCTCAACTGGAGTTGAAGCTGTCCAGAAATGTTGGGGACAATAAAAGGAATTTTTTCAAATATATTAGTGGCAATAGGCAGTATAGAAATATCGTCTTTCTGTTCCAGGATGAGGATGGTCACCTCACAAACAGGGACAGAGACAAAGCAGATGTGTTTTACACTTTCTTTGCCTCTGTCTTCAACACAGATGATGCACCAAGGGGGTCTCAGTGCCCTGAGCTGGAAAACAATGACTGTGAGAATGATCAACTCCCCAGCAACACTGAAATTGTGTGGGATCTGCTGCTACAGCTTGATCCTTACAAATCTATGAGGCCCAATGGAATTCATCCAAGAATCCTCAAAGAGCTGTCGGATGTCATCACAAAACCACTCTCCATGGTTTTTGAGTGGTCTTGGGAATATGGAGAGGTCACATCTGGAAAGTGGAAAACATTGTCCCAATTTTCAAGGGAGGGCAATAAGGAGAACCCCAACACAGGCCTGTCAGTCTCACTTGGTCTGTTCAGCCCAGAGAAGAGGAGACTGAGGGGAGACCTCAGTGTAGTCTACAACTTTCCTGTGAGGGGAAGAGGAGGGGCAGGCACCGATCCCTTCTCTGTGGTGACCAGTGACAGGACCCAAGGGAATGGCTTGAAGTTGAGTCAGGGGAGGTTTAGGTTGGATATTAGAAAAAGATTCTTCACCCAGAGTCTGGCTGGGCACTGGAACAGTCTTCTCAGGGAAGTGGTCACAGCACGAATCCTGCCAGATTTCAAGAAGCATTTGAATGATACTCTCAGGCATATGGTGTGACTCCTGGGGAAGGTTCTGTGCAGGGCCAGGAGTTGGACTCGATGATCCTTGTGGGTCCCTTCCAACTCAGCATATGCTGTGAATCTGTGATTCTGTGAACTGATGAGAGAAGCTCTTGTAAAACCTGATTGATGACTTATTTCTATAGTAATAGAATCTCTTAGCAGTGATGAAATTTATTAGTTCTTATCTCCAGAAAGTCTTGAATGCCTTGAGCATGACCTGACTTCTTTTTATCTCATGTTTTGAATCTTCTTGATAAACTTTATTTTTACAAACATACAGATCAAAAGAAAGAGGGCGAGTTAATATGTTCATCTTTCCAAAAAAAGGCATAATCATTTCTAATAAAATAGTTGTGTAAATTTTGATCTTAAAAATTGACCTAATCAGAAATAATGAATTGTATTCACTATTTCATAATGAGTTAAAAGATAAAAAGACAAAAATAGATAAACAATATTTAAATGCTAGATTTTATTTAGAGGTCTTTGTCTCACTATACTAAGAAAGAGAATCTTTCTAATTTTTAAGAAAATCTTTCTTTACAAAAGTGATTGCCACTCATTAATTTTTCCTCCTCACTTTGTGTTTGGAAGGTATTTTTCCATTTTAAATATATTCTTACTTACTTCCCAGGAAAGCTGGTGGCTCTGTATTAAATTCTGTGCCTGTTACTAAGTCAGTTACTGCAGTAACACTTCTAAATAGGTGTAAATAGATTTGGTGGCATAAATAATATTTTTTCACACTACTACTCTCCTGTTACCAGCTGATACTAATCACACTTCTAATAAACTATGTCTTGACAGAATGTATTGTGTAAACCTATTCCTTTCTGCAGCCTTGAGGCTAATATCAACAGTATGTTTCCTTTCAAACCAATTCCAACAGCACATCAGCATATGTACTCCTGTTTACCACTGTCACAGACCTGTAGCTAACAGTGTAGAAACAAAAATCTGCCTGGATCACAATGCTAGTCACTCTAACAGTTTAATGCAAACTACAACTAATTCTTTTTTTCTTAAAGTCCCAAGTCCTGAATTCGTGTGTTTTATAGGAAGAAATACAATATCTTTTGGAACATAAAAGTCAATGTAGATGAAAGTTAAAAAGCACAGCCAAAGAGTACCTGAAAGAATTATAAACCAACAAGCAAATAAATGAATATTGATCAAATCAAAAAAGTGACATATTGTTTGGAGGAACCTGGCAGGTTTGGAATTGCTGGGCTGAAAGTTTTGGATTGTCTAGTAAGGGAGGAAAAGGGAACACAAACTCTTAGCATACAGCTTCTTGGTGCAGAGGTCCCTAAACCTATTACCATTCCAATGCATGAAGTAGGGTTGTACCTAGGGCTGGTAAGGGCACTCATTTCTTTTAACTATCATGGATGCTAGGAGACTTTACGCTTACTCATGATTGATTGAAGGCAGTAAAATGTCATTCAGAGATCGAGAAAATTAGATGTGACAATTTTTCGTGTGTCAGAACTTGAACTTTTAAAGACTGATGGAGCAGTACCCTAAATAGACAAGGACTGAAGGATGTCTAATGATAAAATAACATAATTTGCACAATGATGGAAGAGTCTAAGGAAAAAAGCTTTAGACTAAAGTATCCTCTGCTTACAGGGTGATTATGCAAATTCTTCAGAATATTACCAATAAGATTTTTAGGTATTCATACTTATTTATCTTACTAGTTCCAAACCATTTATGAACTATTGGCTCTGAAAAGGGCAGGGAGCAGTGGAACTGTGGAGATTCAACATTTCCATTCTCCTTACACATCTACCTGTGTGTTGTGTTGTCCTAAAGAAGCAGCAAACTGTTTTATGCCTGAGGAACAATGCTGTTTCTTCTTTCCTTCCAGAATAGAGGCATTTTGAGATTTTCAGATATGATGCATTTTTTCCCAAAGTACAAAACTATTAACATTTAAACAAGTCAACCGTCAAGGTTTTTATATCCTACATCAAAGCATTGTTCCAGTGCCTGTTGCCATAGTAGTTAAATGTCTCAAATCCTCCATAAAATGTTATTCACTTCCAATACAGACAGTGGACTTTTCATACTATTTAGCACTTCATTTTAATCCTTTAAAGAAGTTTTATACCAGAACCTGAATATGGAAATGGCAGTGTTACTGCTTTCCTCAGCAGAAGAAGAATTTCTTCAATTGAAGAAGAAAAATGCTGGCAGTTTGAAGATGGGATGCTATGTCTCTGCAGTGCAAAAAGAAATTTAAAAGCCCTGTTTATTTATCTAATTAAATACTACTGTTTCAGTTAGATCTTTTCAAACCACAGATACTCAACAGAGTTTTTGATTGTGGTTTTTGCTAAGCAAAGATTTATTAAATATAAACATAAGCTAAATTAAATAAAAATGTATATTTGAGATAAAGGGAAAAAGAATTGGACTGTGAAGATCCTGGCAGTATTTCCAGAGGGGAAATCAGAGAAGATAATGGGAGTCTCACTATATTTTTATTTCAGCCTTTAACTAGAGCTGCCTTTTCTGACACAGCCTATAAGCGACCTCTCTGTGCGTCTGTTTCTCTTTATCCATAAGCTCCAGAGTTCAGACAGTCTCTCCATCTGGCCTCTAATTTCAGTAAAGACATTTGTCTATCAGTCAAATGTTACTTTGTCAGCCAGCATGATTCAGATTTCCTTTCTGAATCTCGTGGACAATGACAATGTAGAGCAATAGAAGAGGTTTCTCCTGAACAGAAGCAGATTCATAATGCTCAAAGGAACACAACATTCAGAGGAAAAAATGAGATTTATGCTTTATTAATTTTTTACCCTCTAAGCTTTTTTATTCTCAGATGTCATCAGCAGTGTTAGCATGCATCACCTCCATGGTCATTTGTTTAAAAGGGTGCTCTATATTCCTGCTGTTGTTTTACTATTTGTGCTTGACTTTGACAAGTTCCTTTTATCTATCTGTATGAATCCGGCTCACTTCAAAATGTTGTGTCTTAGTTCTCCTCCTGTTTTATTGTGAAACCAGAGGGAAATGATGAGCAGGCAGAAAAAGAAGAACAGCAGGAAGTCAGGCAGGTGAAAGGTAGGTAGTGGATGGGTACTTCTAGGTATACAAAATCTCAGGTAGAAAGAAATTCTGGGCAGTGGGCAGTGAGTGTAATGGTTATGGTAGCAGATCCCGATTATCAGTGTCAATGATTCAAAAGCAGGGATCAAAGAAGATAATTTTTTCTTTCACCCATGTAGCAATACTGTAATACAAAGGAGTTTTATTGAGGCTTAATGAAAGAGACATTAGGTTTTGAACCCATCTTCTTCCTTCTTTTGCTCCCTGTTGTTCCTCAGGTTTTCAGCTTTCCATATGATATGGCTCAAGTACAGTGCTTGGGGCTTTCACTGCATTCCTGACATCAAAAGTAGGCTCCCACTGCTTTCAACAAAACCAGGAATAAGCACTCATAGACTTTGATGAATATCACAGGACTTATTAGCCATAAATATTTCATTTGTAATGCCCCTGAAAATTATTCTTGGCCCAGCAATTGTGCAGTTCATTCTTCTCATATGATCAGGGATAGGGCAAATGGGAATGCGTCAAGGGAAGTGTGATTTCTATAGTGGTTTTATCCTTGTACACTGATGAACATCCAGGGGATAAAGCAGAGGTTGCCCCAGTGATTGATTTCCTTATTTCATAAACATGCTTTTCAGTGAGGCAGCAAGCAAATGCACTTCTCAGTCGTCACTTAGCAAAGTTGCCATCGAGTTCATCGGGAGTTTGGTTGAAAAATTTTCCTGTATCGCCAACATATGAGAGTGCTATTCTTTCCACTAATACAATCTTTTATGGAAAAACACAATGACAGCTTCTTCTTTCTGTTCCACATGAAGACTTCCGCATAAATTTAATCAGTGCACTGTGGACCACCCACAGGCTGTCACACAAAGCACTTTCAATGTAAGAGACAAGCTCACTGTACAGCTCCTCAATTATGGACCAAAGCCCCCTCATCTAAATTCAGTTCATTTTGTAGTCAAGCACTTCTTGCAACCAGTGCATAGCAATCTAGTTCATAAAGTCTGTTCTCCCTTGTAGTTTACTTGGAGAAATGAATGTGCAGATATAAAGGTAGTATTCAGCTTCTCAAGTAATTTTTGCCTTTCTTTCAAGTAGATGCACAGACAATAACCATTCAATTTATCATTCAACTATGCATATTTACAGATCAAAATATCTAAATGGTGTATCTACAAATCTGTGCACTGAATAGACATTCTGAAATATTTTTGAACATTTTGAAATATATAGTCATTGAGATGTACTGAATAACCTATCCATCCATCCTCTGCAGCTTTTCACCTTCAGCATCCAACAGATGGCATTTAAAAAGAACATACTTAAAAAAATATATCAAGATATCATGACGGTAAGAGATTTTCCCTTAGCTTTTCGTGGAACACAAAACATTGTTTTACTTTTAAAAGGATTCCACTAATGTACTATCATTCATTTTCCAGCAGGGGTAAACTGTGATCCAGGAAACTCATTTTTCTGTGTAATACCTGGTGAATTGCTCAGCTTTTCTGTTTGAATGGTGTGTAGCTGAGAAAATCAGCAATTTTCTTGACTTCTCAAAACGGAGAGCTGTAACAGGCATTTTTAAAGTGGCACACGTTTGCTACGAGACATAATCAATGAGCTTTACAATCATTATGATTCCTGTGTAAATTATTACTGAGAGAGCATTTCATGTACCTTCCTGAGACTGAAGAAAGTGGTAGAGATGCTGCCAGGAGTTAGGTTTTGGCAGTGAAAATGATAAAGTTGACATAGTCATAAGGTATGACTTGGGTTTGACCAAGTTAGTCTCTGACCAAGTTAGTCTCATAGCTGTTGCAGTAGAGTTGAATGGCTGTAGTATTACTACAGCTCTATGAAGCTTACAGTGCAGTTAAAGAGGCTATGAAGTTGTCATGATAGTCACTGATAGCCACAGTTGTGCGGAATAATGTTGAGATAGAAGGGATCTTTGTGTAAGAAAATAATTGGATTATGGAGTGTGATGAATGGACAAGGAAGGCAGAATAGGATGACCTAAGGACGGTGAATGTGAGAGTAAGATGTCTGGGGTGATACTATCAGGGCACGGAGGATAGGCAAGTTATTAAAAGAGAACTGAGCTATTGGAATAGTGCTTGAGTGAGACTGCATGTGTTGGAAATAAAGGAATGAGGAATATAAGGGCTTGAGGGGATATAAGATATTAAATTACTACATGATATCAGAGATGTGAGGGCTAGAACTACCCCAAGGACATGAATTTGTATAGGAGGAGACTGGGGAGATCCGGCCTCACTCAGCAGACAAGGAACAGCAAGAGGGTGGAGACGGGCCCAGAGACAACAGCCAGCCTAAGGAGGGACAAGGTGCACATGTGAGAAACTGAATCACAGAGCCATTACGTCTAAAAGGGAAGGATGAGGGACACTGCATCTATACCTTTAGTCTCTTCCAATGTTGAGAGACAAGGGCAGAGACAGCGAGCTCTGGAACCTCACCAGATTAATGAATTCACTCTTGAAATCTCTTTTAGCTTAGTTCCCTTGCAAGTGTGAAACTCTATCCGCTGCTTTCTGTTTCTCATCTCTATATTAAAAGTAGGATAATTTCTGTCTGTCTTACAGGCATGCAGTCAAGGTTTAATTTCTGAACCACTAGGAGACTCTCAGATGAAAAAGCTGCATAAGTCCCTATCGGTTAAAAGAGTAGATATGTGTAAGCCAGGGGCCATTTGTTAAGAGTGCTAAAAATACTATGACATCTACACTAAAGCTTGTGAGGCTTAAATAGGCATGCATGGGGTGTTTTTTCTTACCCAGATACTGACTAGTACTGAAGCTCCCTAATCCCAGTGGGATTTGTTCAAGTTTGTCTTGTCAGCAGCCATTACAAAATATTGGTGATATGCAAGTCTTAGGGAAGGGTTAGCACTTGTATAGGCATTGAAATGTATCCTGGTGATAACAGCTTGTCAGTGGAATAGATTACCAAGGGAGGTAGTAGAAGCTCTATTCCTAGAGAAACTGAAGAGCAGGTAAAAAAAATCAGTGGTGGAAAAGCAACAACAGAGCTAGGAAAAAGGTTGCAGACCAGACTTAAATACGTGGATTTTTCTGATCCTGTTTTGTGATGTATTGCCTATTTTTTCATCATTTGCTTATTGAACACATTAAATAACAAAGATAACAATTAATACTTTCTAACAACCAGCCTAAGGACAATGAGTACTTTCCATCACAAATAAAATGTGACTCATATACATGTAATATGAGTTTATAAAATAGGCCATGAGAATTGTAGATTCTTAACAAATTATCCAGAGTTTTAACATATCTACCATTTTTATAAGTTTTCTGTATTATCCTGTAAAAGTGACCGTCACTATCTGTGAAAAACAGAGACATGACACTGGGGATAGGATGAAGTCTGAGAACCCAAAATGCACATGCCAATAGCAGATGACTTGGAACTATCAGAGTACAATCAGATTCTCAGATGAATATGTTATCATATTTTTCTCCTTCACCAAGATAATTTTCTTTCAAAGTCTGTATGGAAATTATAGTGTGTATGAATACTTTCACAATTTATCTTAATTAACAGCCTGAGTCTTCATGTACATTTCAGATATTTTAATATTATGCAACCAATTAACTCTGTCTTTATTCCTTCAACTTATCAATGGAAAATTCCCTGTGTATAAAGATAATTCCCAACTTGATCTCATCTAAAGATATAGCTAAGATCTGGAAAACAAAAAGGGTTTGTAAATGTAGGCATTTTTAAGAATTCTGATTGAAACATCTAAGCTCTATAGGGAGAGGGGAAAAAATTGCACTAGGATACAATAACTAAAAACAAGAGGTGACTTCAGAAGTTCAAAATTATGTACCAAGGTGAAACCGTGATGTTAGAGGTCATGTCCATTTAGCTGGCACATGCTCGGCAACCTCTAATGTCTCTCAGTGTAATTTCCAAAATTTAAAATGGAAAGAAGATGTATGACCTTAATATTGAATGTACTTAGCAACTTAAAATGCACCCAAAGGAATAATTAAATTGATTATAACTTAAAGTCTTTCAATAAGTTTTTTCTCATATTTGCCACAATCTAGAATGATAACAGTTTGTTTCATTCTGGAAGAAAGTAACTCCCAAAACCAGTTACTGCTACTCAAGGTGCTGTACTATAGAGTTTGATCAGAATATGAATTTTTCTTTCTAAAAATCCAACTCTGCAGGGAAAAAACAGAAAGATCCTTTAGTTCAGAGTCATTTTTTTCAGCATCAAAGCAAAGCAAACACACCAATGACCATCAGCCTTCAAGATCCTGAACTTGTTTACACCAAGCAGAAACCTGGTTTTCAATAGGTTGCCTATACTAAATATTTCAACATAAAAAAACTTTTGACATCAAAACATTTTCTGACTGGTTACAAATAAATTGCCTCTTTTTTTTCTTGCACCTATTTTTTTCCCTATGCAACTCTGTATTTGCATTTTATGTAGCTATTTTTATCCCCTGATCTTGCAATTAAATATTACTATGAATGCAAAGACAAGGTGAAAATTATGGACTAAAATTGATTCAATAATGTACAAAACTTCAAAGAAAAAGATTAAAGTTATAATGGTGTGTAATTTGTTCACCTCCTGGTGACAATGGACATTTGTACTCTTTTCTGAAAGTACATCTCTCTTGTGATTGAAAAGATTGGATTGACACAGCATTCTTAGAAAGACAGACATCCAAGCCCAATTGGGAAATTAAACTTATTACGTAATTTCTGCAGTAGGAGAGAGCCGAGCTGATGGATGAGGCTGGGAGTGGCGAGGCTGAGAAAAGACGGTACTTAAAGCTCATATCCTACAGACTGTCAGTGTGATCTCCACTGCACATATACATCTCAATTCTCAGCCATTCCATATGCTGAAACTCTAACTGCTACACACAGAATAAGATGTCTTCTAGGGGCCAGATTAGGGGGGAAAATGGTACTTCTTGTAAATTAGAAATTGATGAGCAAATTACTGATCCTGCTGCAGGAAAAGCAGTCAGAATTGCATGAAATGTGGTTGTAAAATTATAAATTTAGAGTCTTTCATGAAAATTCTGCACGTATAAGTCATGGAATTAAGAGCAAGTATAAGCCAAAAAAGGTACCCAGAGAAAATAAGCCAATAACACCGATTTTCTCATTTGGTTATAATTCAGTAAAAATGAAATGTTCATGATCTTATACAAATTTTCACAACAGACTGTAACCTAGAAAAGTTTCACTGAGTCTGAGATTGTCCAAAGTGTCACCAAAGTTGCATGTTGCTACCTTTGCAATACATTCTCCTTGAATTGTTCTAGCTGAAAAAAAGGAAATTATAAAGAAAACAAAAGACTTGCAAATCCCTGTGGAACTGAAATAAAGAAATTGAGTTCATTCAAATTGAAATGAAATGGAATCCTTCCTTTGTGGATCGAGAATAGAAGCAGAAAGGGAATGACATTTGAAATAGAAAATTTGCAAAATACAGATAGAGGCTGTGAGTTATAAAGGCATGTGAGGAATCAGGGAAATCTCAGTCTTTGAAGTTCGGTGGGAACCAAGCACCTGATTCCTTTACAATTCCTTGAAAATCATAAAAAATATTAAAGTTTTGTTTTGCAAATGTGTCAGGCAGCTTTTACTTTAACTGTCTGATTTACTTTTGACGCATTGATTGTGGCTGGATCTAAGTGCTTCTTGGAGACGGAAACGTACTGCTCTTAAAGTTGGGATCTATTGTTTCTTTATTACCAATGAGAGTGGTGTCAGCACTTGTTATAAACCTCAACTTGTTCTGTAAAGAGGCTCAAAGGTAAAACAATCAGTGAGTCAGCAGTCAACTGGGATTAACATGTAATGAAGAGGTGAGAACACAAGGGTAAAGTGAGTAAACAAGGCTAATACCATGGACTTCCAGGGCTGGAAGGTAACCAAGGCTCATGTTGATACAGGAAATAGCTGTGCCCTGTATCGTTCTTTCTCCCTGGGCAAATTGTCATAGAGCAAACTTAATCGCTATGTTTTTACCTTCTAAAACAAGGTGACTGCAGTCTGACTGCTTATCCCAACTACTCAACTGTGCCCTGGACTTTCTGTAAAAATGGTCATTTGACCAGGTCAGGGAGTTTGCTAATGGTTTGACAGGATGGATGATAAAATAACGTTTCAATTCAAGCTGAAGACTGACTGGCTTGGTGGCAGCTCTGCAGCAAAAGATTTGAAAGGCCACTGAATAACATCGCCTGCTCATGCAGTGATGGAAATTAGTCTCATCCTGGGCTCATGAAGAAAACACGGCCATCAAAAGAAGTGATTTTTTGCTTCTATTTGTCGCATGTGGAGCCAAGAGAGGGAACTAAGATTAACAGGCAAAGAAAGTTGAACTTGAAACACAGAATGAATGCCAGACTTGAACAAATCTCTTTAATGAGGAGAAACAGGCAAGGGAATGACAAATTTTCTACTGTTTTTCTCTCAAGAAGTCAACTGTATTATTGACATACATTTAAACTGTGACCTGAAATTCTATAACTGGGCTATAACTAGAGCGATGACTGTCACTCCAGGCTCTCTTTAAGGTCAGTGAGGGAAAAATATCTGCTTCTGGTGCAAGATTCATTCAAGTCATGGAGACATCTACTTTAGAGTGAAATAAATCTCATTCTGAAAGCACCTATATTTTTCTTTTGACAGTAGAGAACCAGCTGTGACACGCTCAGAGGAAGACGTTAATGCTATAGACATGTACCTTGATGGTGAATCCCTCCTGTTTTATCAGTTTCAGTCTGAGGAGTGTTTCGGGGTGTAAGGCTCCAAAATGAGTATTCTCTAATGAAGCTTTCAAGGAAAAAACTAAGCTCTTACCGCTGCTGGTCAATACTTTCAAAGTGTTGGTACCAGGGAATCCAAGGACAGGTTTTTGGTGCTTTTGGGTAAAGAATGTACTTGCTTTTCTCACCCTTTCCTCCCAGATAGTTCCCAGTCCTGCTCATCCCTCTCAGCTGTCCCAGAATCACTCATGACTTGGTGAGTGATAAACTTGGTTCAATTAATTTCTTGAGCCTAATTAAAATAATTGTTCAATTGTCCATTAAGAGCAACGCTCATACTCATTTATTCATTTATTTAATAACTTTCCTTTTTTTATTTTGGAAACTTCTATATCACCGAATATGTTCAGGAGCAATTCAGTTTTCCAGCAGTGAAATTACTTTTTCTACCCTATCATTTACAATCTACCCTCTGATTTCTCCCTTCAGCATGTAAAAGCCAGGAATATAGGAATAGAGTGACAAAGGCAAAATAATATAAGACACCTTTTGGAAGAAGCAGCATGAAATAATTGACATGTGTGCGGACAGAAACAGGTTATGAGCACCATACTTGAATGGCAACACATCAGGTGCTTACTTTGTATTTTTCAACCAACTTCAACAAGCTCTCCTTACATTAGTGAGGGTTAATGTAAGAATAAAAAGAATGGAAAGGACTCAAGATATGACCTGTGGCCAAAAGTTGGGTATTCCTTTCATTGAACACCACTTGGCAAAACAACCAAAAGAAACCTTAGAACCACCATTTTTTCCATTCACTTTGACCTGCCAAATGTTCAGCAAATATTCTGCCAAATGAGGATGAACTACATAAAAGTATTTCATTAATGTAAATTAGTTGTATATTTGGAGAGGACAGAAAAAGGATGGCTGCACTAGAATAATAAAGAATAGCTGAGGTGGCTGTAGCCTACTTACACTTTCCTTCTGGTGCAGCACAAGGTTTTATGCAGTATAAAGTAGTAACAGCCAAGCGGCTCCTTGCCCTTAAACCTGGTCTGTGTCTGGTTTTGTGATTCAAACATTCTTTATGTGCCTTAAAAAAGTGTGAGGGATGAGGGGTGGAACACCTTTCCTATGAGGAAAGGCTGAGGATTGCTTGACATTGAAAAGAGAAGGGTCGGGGGACACATTCTTGTGGCCTTCCAATACTTAGAGAGGGTTTGTAAGATAAATGAAGACAGACTTTTAATATGACCTGTGATGATAGGTCAAGGAGTAACAGTTTTAAACTAAAGGAGGATAGATTTAGACTAGATGTAAGGAAGAAATTTTTCATTTGTTGGACCAGGTTGCCCAGAGAGGTGGTAGATGTTCCATTTCTGGAAACATTTAACGACTTAATTGCAAGAGTGTTTTATTAATATAATCTTTATCTATTGAAACTGAAAGCGAGCAGAATACACAACAGAACCTAAAACAGTCTTTGTAGTCTGCCACTTAAATTTGATACATCATTTGATAAAGCATCACACAGCAAACCCAAATAGAACTGATCGGTATAATTACTGCTAGCCAAGTTCTCTTGCATACCCACATCTGTCCTGCTGTGCTAAACATCTGCTGAACCTTGGAGAAAAAGGAATAGGCCAATTCAGAAGGAGAGAAGCCTGGGGATAAGGCCAAGAAATTCACTGATACTTATTCCATACTGCTCTCTCTTCCCTACAACTCGTCAAGCAGGTGCACCAAAGTCATCTGAATAGATATTGCTGCCCAGATTGGCTTGACACCTTAGAATAGAAATCCAGAGCTCTCATTTTCTGCTATCTGAATAATACCTCTAATAAGTACAAAAGGAACTGGATATTTTTTCATTCTCTAGCAGATATTTCTTAGCAAATAATGGGTGCATCTACATTTAGTTCAGACTTCACTTCTGAAGTAACTCTCACAATTTTTCTCCTTTATTGTGATCTGGTTTACTTGGTGATATGTTTAGGGAGTATAACAGCTAGGCAGTTTTTGAACAGAACTAAACTGGAAGGTGTGCTCCAAGAGCACACCTACTGCACACCATTCAAATGAGCACTAGTTCTCAATTATGAGAGGAGAGCAACACCCAGGTTAAAAAGAAAATAAAAATTCAAATAACAAATTGACATTTACAGTGGTGGTTAATACTTAGTCCTTAGTACTTACTCCCTTGAAAGCTCACTGTGGGGATTTACATAACTTCAACAGACATTTGTGTATTTTGTGCTACCTGTAGGGGTTTTTGTTTGTGCATTTTTAATAACTACATAAGAAATTTACTATGTACAAGAGGGTTACTTTTGAGTTTTTGAGGGGGAAAATCCAAGAAGAATCTGAACTGCTGGCAAAATATTTGGTTTTCTGTCACTGGATGATGTCAAAGAAACCTCACTCAGCACAGCTTTGTGATGTGTAGAATGGAGAATGTACCAGTCATTTCATGATTAAAGATTAGGAAAAAGCTGTACTAGATCAAGTTTTAAACCAGTGTAAGCCAAATTGTTAGGATGATAAAAGTCATGAGAATTTGAGAATAAAAGGGTGGCAATTCAATTTACTGAGAAATGTATTTTGATTTTTTCATTCCCCAAGCCTCTAAACAATATAAACTGGCATAAAGAAAACTGACAATTATTGTATGTGATTTCTCTTTTGCATACAGCCTTAATCTATTTACGTGAGGACAAATTAAGGCTAGAGGAGTTTGACAGATGATTTAGTTCATTCATTTGTATGTAAAAAGAAACACTGTGGTATTAGTTTAGCACTAGCTAACACAGTTTCCCGAAGTGAGAACTCTGCCCTTGTGGGTAAGGTGAGAGATTATCTCAGGGCAAGTATTCCAGGAAACTTTACAGTAATTTTCCAGAGCCTCTGGGTTTTTAAATTTTGCTGAATTTTTAAAAGATAGTTTCCAGCTGTTAAAGACTCAAAGAGTATTTTCAGAGTCTGCTTCTGAATTTGCAGAAAGCCTAAGGAATCACTTTGATGTATCAAACTGAGACATTCCTTCCAGGGATTGCTAAATTCATATGCCAGTATTTTAAGTATCAACCTAGTGATTATTTTACTGTAATCAGAGTATGTGACAAAGGACAGAAAGTATCTTTTGAAGAATATCAGCCCTAAAATGGGTGGTGAAAATTATGTCTGAAACTATGCAGTGGGGTGTCTGCAATAGTATGGTAGGTTAGTATCTGTTTTTTGGTTTTGCTTTGTTTGTTTTTCTTTATCTCTACAATGGATGTTTGGTTCGTAAAAGGTAGATTTAGAGCATAGCTGTAATGTAAAATACTCTCACAGAGGCAAAAATACAAGGTACTTGTGACTTGAGCAATGAAAGGCATAAGGAGGCAGTAGCTGTGAATTGTAGCTGGACATATTTCAACTGCAGTGTACAGATGGATTTCTAAGAATGAGGGTAACTCAAACCACCTCAATCTGTTCATTTTTCAGTTCAGCCTCTAATACCTTTCTAGAAGCTCATCTTTACCTCATAACAAGCTCTGAGGCCCGGTGCAAAAAAACAAAACAAAACAAAAAACCAAAACAAAAACAAACAAACAAACAAACAGCAACAAAAAAAGCCACACAAAAAACCCCAACAAACCCTGAATACATTTCAATACATGGGCATTCAGACTAGATGATCGAATGATGTCCTTTTCCTCAAACATTTTAAAACTCCAAACCTATGAAAAAGGATTTGATCGATTGATGTTTGATGTGGTGTTTCACGTAACACCACAACCAGACTACTCAGCTTCCTCCTGTTTCCTGACTGCTTTTTGCTGTTTGTTTTCCTCTCTCGGCATGTCTGGACTACACTTAGAATTACTTACCCTTAAAGAGGGAGGTTGGAGCATCCAGCATGTGGGGATGCTGTGATGGAGCTTCAGCCCTTGCTTCGCTCCACAAAGTAAAAGAAATCAGTGGAAAACCAGATCTTGCCAAGGGTATTCAGGAGATGGCAGTGTTGCTCTCACCATTCATCCCTGCTGCTTGAGATTTCATCTCAGTCAGTTCTGTGTCAGTGGAAGTTTTCCAAGCTTTTCAAGCCTCTTTTCTTTCTCCTCTCCACTCTTTCAGCTTCTGTTTTGCTATTTGAAATTCTAATTATGCAACAGAACCATAACCATTAAAAAGAATGTGTAAAATGCATGGATAGCAACGTCAGGGTAAGAGACATGTTAAAGGTTCTCCAAAGCTCCCTGAATTGAGTAGCTGTTTCCCTAACAGCCCCAGAAAGAAATAAGGCTGTTTTCTTCTAGCTGGAAATACCCAGCAGTGCCCAGAACTGCATAGGTGTTCAGCACCAGGCATTTGAGTGATTGCTGAATGTCAGAGCAGTACTCCAGTGAATGAAGTGTGAGAATCCATAAGCAGAAGCAGAGTTATCCACTAAATTCTAAAGGATAAAAGAAACAAGGACTTTCTGATACAGCAAACAGTCACTGCTGATGTTATACGGGCTGGTGCCAGCAAGCTGGAGCAGAGTAGAATTATGTTAACATCATTCTGATGATATTTGGCATCAACTACTCACAGCAGCAAGTAGTGGGAACATCTTGACTCTCTCATCTTAGAATGCAGCACTGTGGATTGATACCTGGCAGTACTACCCTAGGGGCAAACACTCAGCTGATTTTTCACCAGGTGCAGTGGAAATCAGGTCCCATTTCCTTCACTGTCCAGCTGGGAATCAGAGGAGTTGCTGAAGTGATGGCTAAAACTTGGGTGGGACTGGTAAAAACCTGGTTGGTATAACTACTTGGAAGGATATCCCAAATAGTCCATATCACATCATTTGGGACAGAATAAACAGTTTCTTAAACTGAAAATGTGTAAAAGCCTCAGCTAAACTCTTAGCACCGTTTAAATGTAAACGAATATGTCATCTAGGAGAAAGTGTGAGCTTCATAGGGATGGATAATTCATCAATACTTAATTCACATATGCAGAATCTTAATTTATATGTTGTTCCACTACACCACTTGGCACCTATCATCAAGAACAGCTGAGCTATACAGCTGGGACTGTATCTGTGCTGACAGGATCCTTGTATCTGCATGTCAAGTACTGGCAGAGGGCACTCTTTTTTTGTGACCTTATTTAAGGCAGAAGTCTGGTGTAAAATATCACAGTGCAGTTGGAACCAAACTACTACAATGATTTCAATATACAGAGTCTCTTCGAACAGAATAATGAAAAAATGCAGCTTCCTGTTCTTGAGAACTGGATGGATGCATTCAATCCATTTTTAGAAATAATAATGGCAGTTTTAAGTGCCTGGATTTCTTCAACCTTCTGCCTAACCAAAATTTCTGAATTCTCAGAAAAATGATGTGTTTTTCTTTTTTACATTTTTCTGGACATGTCAGCTTTATCTACACAACAGGAGCCATTAAGTGTGTGCAGAAATGATGGGGAAACTCTTCCTTGGGCAAAGACTTGGCCAGTGCCAAGCACTTGCTGTAAAGAGAGCTTTGCCTTTTCCATTCTGACGGCCTTCGCAAAAACCCTCAGCCCCTTTTAGCACTAACCTATTGATGCACATCTTGTTCACAGAGTCTCACAGAGGGCATCAAGAGAAATGGCTGTTTCACACAGCATGCAGCTAAATCACATAACTACCCAAATCAAGCCTTGATTAAAAGGGGAGGTAGATTTGTTTGAGGAAAAATAGTGTTGTATGAGGTTTGTACTGACTTCAGCACAACATCACAACGAGAGCATTGTCAAGGCAGAGGTCAAATCCAAAGCCTGATTAGGTCAAAGGAGCTTGTCAGTTGTCTTTGGGCAGGGCATCTAATCTATTCTAACATGTAGATGTGTCTGCTGTGACATGTCAACACCATTACTCTTTATCTCCTGTGCTGTTGTCTCTTTTGAACCCTGAAAACATGAAAACTGGGAATTAGATGGAGGTGACATGGGCCACCTTCACCCTGTCTGCATGGACATTGCCTGTCACCCTGACAGACACACTGGATATGCAATGCAAAGAAAGGCAGAAAAAACAGAAGATATTTAATTAAAACCTTCCTGCTCAGTTTCAGTAACAGCATTAAAAGGAATATGAGTTTTCACTCTTTCTCCTTTCTACAGTCATTTTGTAATGAGCTTAGTGTCCAAGCTCTTTCTAGAGAGAACTAAGCCTGAAAGGTCCTCCTACACTGACCAAGTAAGCACTGAAAATAAAGAGTACTGAAACACAGTTGTGTTACAAAGCATAATGTACATGAACATGAAAGACATCTGAGTCAACTCTACTGATGGTTGGTTGAGACCATGAGACAGTACAACACCATTCAGTGGTTCGCTATGTCCTGAGAAAATTACCATGCATATGCCTAATATGCAAATATATTAATCTGCTTTTCACATCTGTGTGACTAGAGAATTTAAATGGGAAAGAAGCAACAAACAATTCATCCATTATGCTTCTGCAAAGTCAAGTACATTGGCAAATATAAACAAAATCAAGAGACACGTAAATATGATTCCTCAGGTTTCTCAAGTTTATGATTTCTCAAGTTTAGGATAAAGGCTGAATAACTGTAAAAGAAAGAACAGTCATAATGATAATACTTTACAGAAATCTGGAGGTATTAAATAAAATATGGATTTATCTGATGAACTAACAGGCAGAAAGGACATTGGATCTCCCCAGTTCTTTTAGGGCATGCTTCAGCATCATTCTGCACCTTTCCACCCCTATCTTTGTGTGCGTGCTGTGGCTGAGTACACCTTGGCAGCAGGTAACTTCTACCCCTTAGAAAAGAGAGGAAAGCCAGTACGGGTACAAATTATCCAGTGAGAGGATCCCCTTGAAACAGGAGCCATGAGACACTGTCAGACATAACAACCTGAGACAAACAGACAAATGTACATGCTGTGAGGCTATTCCAGTTTCTCTAGGCATCTCGTTAGAACCGGTACTTTTTAACTGCTGTTGCAAAAGCTGGCCAACTTGCAGACTGGGTTATTCCATCTTACCCCTTATTGAATTGTTATGTGAGCATAGTCAGTGGAAATCAGCCTAGAGTCTCCCCCCCCTTCCAATACACAAATTCCCTGGATGTTTCCTATGTGAGTCACTATGAAAGCCTTCATCTCCATGTAGAGAAGGCATGGATTTAGTTGGGATGAAGAACATCATAAATGAAAACAACTCCATTCCCTTTCCAGCGCAAGACCCAATAACCAGTATGCTGTTGTTTTTTTTCTCTTGTCTGGACAGTAGACGATGTTTGAGTAAGAGTAACTGCAAAGTATAATGGTTCTGAACATCTTTGTCAATGCTATCCAGTGTACCCCACATCAATAAAATAAGAGTTTTAAATCACTGACTTATTCTGGTATTTTAAACAAGTTTTATCAAAAAGAAAACTATGCATAGCCAAATATGATTGTTTCAGTCAAGCTTAGTCAGAGACAGTCATATGTCTAGGCTGCCAAGTCCTGGATTGCATAAAGTAACTGGTTTGGGCTTGAACAAATTCTGAGTGTGTGTTTAGGAGCTGCTGATAATGAAAAAGGAGGCAGAAATAAATGAAGGACCTCCTTGAGTAGTCTCTGTCTCAGAAACCTAGATTTCAAAACCTTAAGTAAGTAATACCAAAAAAAATAATCACCTGCAGAAAATAAATTATTAAAATAAAAGGGTCAATTGCTATTTTCATCAGGTACCTCAAGCCATCAGTACTGACTGATGAATAATAACTCCCTGACATCACAGTATAATAAAGTCAGGCTGGTAACAGTAAAAGTCAAGCCCCTCCCACAGAGAGATTAATTTCTTTTTCAGTATGCCTTTATGAAGGTGAAATCCATGATATTGGCAAAAACAACTCCCTTCTATGAGGCTGATAGCCAAGTTGAATAGAAATCAAAACTGGAAACTTTCACTAAGTTGGTTCAGGAGAAGCCAAACTGAAGCACATTTTACAGATAATGATTTCTTCTATCTGTAAAGAGCAGCATGTGAACTGTGAGAGCCAGATTTTTATATCCATCATACTCATGTAAATCTAAAACATATTTTTTGCCTTGATTAAAGGAGGTCTGTATTTACACTACGCTATCAGGATTCGTCCATCAGTCAGGAAGATTGTACCCTGAGATTAAGACAAAGTATCTGCAAAGAAAGGCAACAAACAGAAACCTCTATGAAAAGAGAGGTCACGGCTCTCTATTCTTCCCGTACAAGAATGTCTCCATGGAGACAGACACATTCAGATTGGAAGCAAGACAACTTTTAACAGCAAGAGTAATTAACCGTTACAACATAATTAAAGGATGTGGCTGATTAATCATCTCCTGGAGGCCTTACATTTAGACCAAATGTCTTTCCATAAGATATACACTGGTTTAGTCACAAGATCATGAGCTTGATCACATTAAAGGAAAGAATAATTTCTTCTACTGTTTGATTCACTTGGTAAAATCTCATGATCTGTGTTATGCAGAAGGTCTGTGTGTCTGAGCAGATGGGTTTCTTTTGGCATTTAAATTGATGGAGCAAAGTGAAAAACTCATAACACATAAGCCTGTCTTAGGGTGAGTAGGTAAAGAAATCACATGACTTCAGCAATATACAGAAATGCTCATGGATGGGAAGAAATTTGGCCTTATACTTCCCTTCAGACAGGTAATGGGTAACCTAGCAAGGAAACTGCCCTCAATTTGTAAAACTGTGCTGTAAGTGCAGATGAGGGACAGGAAAAATAGAACATACTTCATTATTTCCTCTGCACTTCCTTTTATTTATATATATTTATCCTCTTTTGTATTTTACATTTGGATATAATAAATAGTTCCATGCAGTTTCTTTGAGGTTTGGAACAGACCCTAATCATTTCACATAATAGATATATGAATATTTATTTATTAATATAAATGTGAATATGCGGGACCCATGGAAAAGATGTGCCCCACTTCTTACTCATAGAAGTCAATTAGTTTACAGCTACAGAATTATTTAAATCTACTCATCATAGATAAATCCAAACACATTTTTGCTTTTCTGTGAATGCCTTATTCAAGGTAGAATCTACTTAAGATCTTTGGACGCAGTGAAATATTGCTTGTTGTCTGACTGCGTTTGTCAAGGCAAAAAAAACCCATCACCAGCACTGAATCATTGCAGCATTAACATGGCTTTAGTACAGCTCCTGGTACACTGATTATGTCTTTCATTTAACAATATGGACCTCAAGTGACCACACACTCATTCCACATAGCTAGAAGGATAGATTACACAAAAATACGAATTCATACACACTCATGCTGTACAGATTTCCAAATGAACATGCAGTAGTCTTGATATGAAAACTTTTGTGCTGCTGCAATGTCCATAGAAACTCTAGTTTGTTTCCTGAGAAGGTCTGTATGGAACAATCCCACTCTGCTCCAGTTCAATCACAGTGTCTGTAAACACACAAGTTAAATTTTCATGATACAAATTTATTTAAAATTAACAGGTAAAAGTAAAGGGTTTTTTTACTTCAACTTTTATTTCCAGTGTTATGGAAGATAATAAAAGGTTAATTTAAAAATAACACTTAGCAACATACTGGCGTCACATATCAACCCACAGCCAATATGCTTACCTCTCATCTTGAAAATCTTTTTAGCTTTTTAAAACTATTGTTTGATACCTAGGGAAGATATCATAGGCCTACAAATCTCAGCACTGTTTATATTCACATGCTCAGATCTAAAGGAACATGTTCTCTTTCTTGACAAGAAATAGGGAACATAGACTTCATTTTCCTCCACCTACCTAACTCAAGATGCCCAGAGTACATTGAGAGGAGAGCTTTCTGGATCTGCTGAAGAAAGTTCATACTTTAACTAAATTAATTCAGACACAGTTCAGTGGGAAAGATACGGGACTTGCAGCACTAACCCTTTTTTGGCCCAAGTCAGTCAGAGATGGCCATGCCAGTCCTACAGGGCCATCAGTGAGATCAGGACTCCACGATTTCTGATTTTTATTAATTGTAGTTATATCATATTCATTAAACAAAGGCTGACACAGTTCAGATTCAGAAGTCCTGTTCCACCAGCAAAATGTAGAAATATCCTTTGACCACTGTCTCATCCTATGTCTCTCCATTCTGCAAAATGAGAATCACAGTCTGTCTCATAAGTCTTTTGAGAGGCTAGTATGATCTCTAAAGCACATTATTAGGAGAAGAATAAGAATAAGATCAGTCAAAATTCAATCTCCTTCCTTTTCCTACACACAACAGTTAAACCAGAGAATGAATGAAGCTGGAAGAAGTGTCTGGAGGTCACCTGGTCCAACCCCTTGTTACAAGGAGGGACAACTTAAATCAGGTTGCTCAGGGCCTTTTATTCCAGTCAAGTTTTGAATAACTCCAAGGATGAATATTTTACAACCCCTCTGGGGAACTTGTTGTGAGGTTTACCATCCTCTTGTTAAAATCCCCAAAGAGAGTAGTTCCCCTTGCTAAAGCTTGTTATCCCATCTGGATAAGAGAACAAACAAACAAAAAGGGATTCAGCTATTCAGCTATATAGTTACCCCAGCCCAGAATCACCCCTCTACACTTCTGAAGTACAAGGCAGAGCCCACCCAGAGCCTCCAAAATCAACATTATGCTTTGACCTTTACTCCAACTAGACAGCATAAAATCTTTTAAAGGACCTGCCCTGCATAAGGATGAAGTTGCCTGATTTGGCTGGATAGAAGTCTTTCACTCCACTTGAGAGTCATACCTAAGACCTTCTCCTGGGGTTTCTCAGTTGGTTTACTTGAATGATGGTACAGATTTTAACATCAGGCTCTATACCCTCTGTTTCTTTAACAGGGGTTTTATCCAGTTTATAAATTTCTACTCCTCTCCCATTTGCAGCCATGGAGCTCAGCTCATTTCAATTGTCATTAATGCCAGTGGTTTCTTTCGGGAAGTAAAAATAAGCTAAACTGAAAATTCATTGTTTTATTGTCTTCATCAAGAATAAATGTGCCAACGCTTTTATATGCATTTTCCTCTCCTTGTTGTTTCTTTCAAATATTCTGTGTATATGCTTTCAGATGCACCCCAGTAGAGTTGTTTCTTTCAAAATAAGTATACACATACAGCTGAAGATCAGGCATGCACTGTAACTCAATACCAGCTGCAGATAAAAAGATTGTGAAGCTATTTCAGACCACATTCACCTGAGAGCTGGAAATCCTACTAGAACTCAGCCTGTACTTATTTAATATTTTCCTCTCAGACATTGTTACCATTCAATATGATATATTTAAACCACTAATGATATTATTAGGGCTTCATTTTGCTCCACTAAATAAAGACAAATAATTTGGGCTCCTGTTTCATGACAGGCTCTTCAGACTGCACTAATAACATTTTTCCACAGCCATCCCCACTTTGATTCTCTTCCCCAGATATCAGACTACCAGACTGCAGCAATCAGATGATGATTTACAGAATCCTGTATAGCAGGACAATCTTCTATTTTTCCTGAAAATACCACTCCAAGATTCCATTCGAATTTTTCTTATTTTTATCATATTGGCTTCTCTTTTCTCCTGCACCCTCTCCTTCTAAGTACTGGACTACTGGAGAACAACAGAAATGGACAATAATCAGTAAGGAAAAAGGAGTATTTGTAGTAGGCAAGGTAGAAACTTCATCAGGCTAGGCTTCACATTTAGTCAACAGAGACCATTACACACCTCAGAAATTCTCTGGAAGCCACTTAAAAATTTGAACTTCCCCTGGAAGGTGTTGGAATTTCTTACTGATATGCAGAGAGGGCTGAGGATGACAGTAGTCCTGATTGGACTTTTAGGTTAGATATCTAAGGGCAGGGAAAATTTTAAGTGCCCGGTACAATTTATTTCAGCCTAGTCTCCAAAACCCTCTAATTCTTGTATAATTGCTCTTTTTCTCCTTTCTATTGGTCAATATTTTTCCATCATTAGAAAATCCCAGGAATTAAACTAATCATACTTACATCATTTACAAAAGCATTACATGAAACTAGCTCCAGTGCTGACCACTGAAGACTTCTGAGAAGAACCTCATGCAATGTCATACCTTCTTTATCCATGTCACCCACTTTCCTGGCCACCTCAGTTTCATGGTAGTTTCCAGCTACTACTAAACCCAAACCCGTACTCTAATATCCTCTGCAGCACTATATCAACATTTAACAAGCCTGAACAGAGGACATCTAAACCACATTCTCTCTTGTTATGGAGGAAACAAATAAAATAATAATCCCTTGAAAAAAAGGTGACACATATCTGGGATCTTACATTTACTTTCATATCCTTCTCTGCAAAGTTTGCTTGAAAGGAAACACTACAGAGACATGATCTGTGGATAATAAAATCATTTCACCTACACAAACGTGCATTAAAACATATCTATTGTCTATGTTATTCTCCAGGATTATGCTGCCACCCCTGAAACAGTGTTTTCTTTTTAAAACACCCAAAAGATGGTCTAAAAGTCCCTCTAGTAAAGACTCTGTTTCCAACTTTTTGACTTTTTAAATAGCAAGTGTTTAATCTTAACTGAAGAATTTTTCTTCCACTTCAGTTGTGGCCATTTCCACTTCCATCTTCTCCTTCCTGCCAATCAACTTGCCTTTGCCTTCATAGTCTACAGCCTTCAACTTTATAAAGACTGTTATTCACCACACATAATTTTAAATACTTATCTAAAGTACCTGAGTTAGAAAGGCAGTAATCCAAGGTCACTAATGAAGTGGTTAAATAAAATGGAGGGGTGAATCACTCCTCAGAATTGACTCTTCATTGAGTGGATAGGGTCTTTGGGACAATTTACTTAGCAGCTTGAAGAAAAATGAAATAGAACCATCTTTTCTACCACTTCTATGCCAAGAAATGTTTGTTTTGGCTTAGGACCAAGATTGAATTACATTCAATGTTGACTCAATCTGTTCTTATTCTTCTTCATAACTTTGCAGGCAGCAATGGTAGACTTAAGCGATCTGTTTTTGTTTACTTTGTAAGATTAATTCTTCTTGACTTTTACAACTTTTACTTTAGTATCATCTAAATACATATCTATCTATACATAAATATGTATCTAAATACATTATCTAAATAAAGTTTTGGAGGGATTTTAGATCTCTTCTCTCCCTTCCCCATGGGAAAATCTATTCCCAGTAGATCACATTCCAATGGATATCATTAACTGGGATGAAAACTTCATATAAGAAAGTCACAGAACCAGACAATCATGATCATCATCTTTGCTTTAGTATCTCTTCTGCTTTGTACTCAACTGTTTGATCATGGGTAGTTTAATTTATATAGTCCATTATCTTTTATTATTTCTCAAACACCTTCTTCTTTGAAATTAGCCCTCTTTCAATAAAAGATGATGTTTATACAAAATATATTCATTTAATTAAAAATAAGTAAGCTCACAGCATTTTTTAGTTTCTCATTATTCACTCTGATAAAATAAAGCACATTTAACAATAATATATTTTCAGCTATTAAATATCTCAACACGTTGTAGAGAGCTGAAAAGAAATTAAGATCACTGAAAAAAAGAGTATGCAAAAATTCAGGTGGAGTAAAAACCTGTGTTTGTGCTTGTACTCATAACTGCTTTGCTTAATATATGCCTGTGGATTAAGAAAGGTATTTATCGGGAGACAAAGGAAACATTTATATTAGTATATTCATCACCAGAGAATATTCACTAGTGCTGAAACATGGTTCTCTATGGCATTAAATTGCCATAATAGTCCCTGGAACCATTTTTGACTGAACTGTCCCAAATAATTCCCAGGCACAGCTGGAGACAGTATGAATCATGAAGTATTCAAAATACCCAGATCTGGTATGATCAGATTGTACCAGCTTTTCAAGAACAAGCAAATTAAGATTTTTCAGGTATAGCAACTGAAAAATCAGAATTACGTGATATTTACTACTGTAAAGCTCACAAGAGGAAAGCTGCCTCTTTATGCACTAAAGCTTCTTCACAATGGGAGAATGGACAAGGCACAGAATAAGGACAAATAATATGAATTAGACTGCAACCACTGCTTAGCTCCAGTCCTTGTTATAGCAGATTTGTCTTGCATAGGGGTCATTGAAATAGTCCATAACTGAAGCAGGGGATGAGTTAACAGTTAGAAAGTGCAGTGCCTAAGCTAAGCCATTGGTATTTTTTATTTTATGATGTGCACATGCTCAGGGAAATTCCATTTCCTGTTCCAAACACTTCAGGTTAATCTATTTCAAAAAGACTACACTTACTCTCAGAAATATGAGAAACATAAGATCTTGACACCAGAACTGGAATAGTGTCCAAAGTTTCACATGGGTGTTTATAATTTTCAGATACAATTTTGAGCTAACAGCTTGTTACGAGCACCATAGTTCATATCAACTACACAAACTATACAAAACCAGCATTTTGGTAACCATTAGTATTCCTCAACAAGAAGTTTTTTCCAATGCATTTGTTTTACAGAATTTACAATAATATAGCTGTTTCTGCTTCAGTCAAGACCAAAGCATTGAGCGGTTTTGCTCAGAGAACAGTGTTTCATGGCGGAAAATGAATAAACTGATTGCCATACACAGTAAGAGTCCTTGATGAGACATGTAATTAAGGCAAACAGGCAACTCCTTCATCAGTGGGAACTGCTCTTGTTCTTGCTCTAACGGATAATATTAAAATTTTGTCAAACATACATTCAGAAATCTATTGTCTATCAGCAAAAGACACTTTTTGATTTGCTACTTCTTAGGTAGTTGAGTTGTTCAGAGTAAAAATAGCAAAAGATCCTAGAGCACTTGCTGAACCAGAACCCTGCAGAGTATGTGATGGATTGAGACTGCCACCTCTTTTAGTCCAATTCTATTGCACTCTATGAACTACAGAAATAAAGCAGTTGATGAAAGAAAAGGACTCAGGCTTTAACGATAAAGTTAGTCATGATTGCAAGTGCTACTATTTGGGAATGGCAATTCTTTCCACAAATTTCTTATGACATGTATGAGCAGCAGCTAAGGTGATGGTACTTTGATGCTAGCTGCTATTCAAATGCATAATAAGAGAGAAGGAAAGGTTTCAGTGCAAATAAATAGGCAACAGAACCACAGTGATATGCAAAGAAAGACAGAGTGCTATGAAAAAAACAGAAAACTGTTCTTGGCCTGTGAGAGAAATCCTCATGTTCCAGTTAACAAATTGGCAATACATGTGTACACTAATGGTTCTGTGCAGAAGTAAATGACAGGACACCACACAAGTACAGCACTGAGTAAGGCAATGTAGCTCAGACCAAAAATGAGCCTGAGCACCCAATGGGTGATTTTTCCACAACTGTTTTATTCACAGATAGGTAACTGCAGGACTGGGTTTTTTGGTAGGTAGTTCATAAGTAGCTGGTAAACACTTATTGTTTATTTGCAAACTGTTCATAATAACCTTAAGAAATACGTGATTAGAAAGAGGGCAGTAAATATGCTTTTTTACTATAAAATCCTTTCCATCAGAAAGTGTCACGATAACTTTTGGAGACTTTTCAGTAGCAAAGATTATACTGAGTCAAAAACCTCACTGTAGACCTTAGAATAATACATTTGATAGATAACACATTTCAAGCGAAGTCCATAAATAGACCATCTTCACAATCTGACCAACTCCCTGTGCCTCTGAGATATGTAATTACTTGGTATGTTGCCCCAAATACTTTATAGATTATATTTAGACCCAAAGCAATCAGTTTAATTATTTATTCAGTAAATTTTGCATGCATGGCAAAATGCTGATCTTTGAAGTCAGAGCATCTTCTCACATACTGATGCAGATTAACAAAATAGTTTCACTGCAAATGTCACCATTGCTATTTTTAGAGGACAGCTAAAATCTTTAAAATGTTAATCTATTTTCAATAGCAAAAAATAAAGGAAAAAGCTATAAAAATATTTTTTCACACTAGAGAATAAAAACATACACAAAAAACTCTCAAATGTTGTCATACATAGTTTTTTATGCACTCCTCCACAAAATAGTTACTAATTATTAATAATTATAAATTTCTTGTTTATGTAATGAAGTTAGTATCACCTCTACTGTGATCATATCAAGATGACATCTTTATCTTGCCAGAGAGAAACCATCAGCTTATGAGAAGGTATTAACATTAATGATTTGAAGAGTCATTTTATGAAGAAAAATTCAGTCATTTCTGCTTGACGTATTTAGGACAAATCAACTGCTTACAAATGCAAACACAGTTTTGAGTTATTGCTGTATTCCACAGTTTGCTTTTGCTTGAAATTTAACCAGGTCTTCAGAAATATTTAGTCACTTGAGAACATCTAGCTGCATTTTCACTTCTGATCTGAAGAACAACTTCAGGCCTTGTATTCCCCACTGAATTTACAGAAACAAGAGTTGAAGGACCCAGCGTGGCACCTTCCATATAGTAATATGTCATGACCATCAAACACGAAAGATAGCCTAGTACAAGGGAGAACAGAAGACTGAGAAACAAGTTAGAATCATGGTTGACCTCTAGTACAGAATGGCAGCTTTCAGGCCTTTGATTTCCTCATAATAATGTTATTTTAAATTTGTGAAGCATTTCAGGGCTTGTAGATGACATTTTCTGAATAAGATCTAGGGTGTATTAAATACTCAGATCTAGTATTTCTATCAGTGAAGCAGTTCTTCTCAAACATCGTTTCTATTTCTCCAATTTGTTTCTCTCAATACTATACTCTTGTGTTTCTTCTTCACCTAGACCTTTGATATTCTGCTTCCTCTTCCTAAAAGTCCCCTTAGCATTCATATCCAATCTGCACAGAGTTCACTCCTCCTCTTCCACAGTCCACCTGATAAAATAATCTGTGATGAAACTGCTGAAAATGCAAGTGGCATTATGTCCTGCTCATGTTTTTGAATTGGCATCACAGTGAGACAAACAGGGCAGGGAGAGCACTGGAAAATCCAGGCCTCTTTGTTCCAGGTTGTCTGTAGACAGAAGATGTCAATAGTCTGCTGTTTAGAGTACTCTGGCTGCCTTTGGCCAGTTTACTTTATGGATGTGACCGCAAAATGCTGAAATGTTAATTTCTGTGAAGATTTGACACACACACCTTCTTCTCCAAATCCTTCAATCCCGTGAGTAAAAACTCAACTTTTATTTCAGTTAGATATTAAAACCTGGGCTCTATACATCTCAATGAACCATGCATATTGCAAATGTCAAATGAACTCCCTGAATTTGTGTAGGTAAAGATACTGTAAGGTTCTATAAGGGCCCATGCTAATATAGCAAACAGATCCTTTAGGACTTGCACCTGTACTTTAGCTGGCAGCATAATTAGGTCCCATATGGTTAATGAAATTTATCGTGTCAGTATTTTGTAGGCTGAGATTTGTCACGTGGAGGTGTTGGATGTAACACCCACTCTACCAACTGTTCAAGAGGAGAAAAACACAAAATCAGATAAAAATGTGTGTGTAAAAGAGAAATAGAAACCAGCCTTACAGCTTTCAGTTTCCTGTGTTTCTAGTGTTTCCTGTCTTAATGCCTTCCTAGGGGAAGTATATCAATCAAGATCGTTTTTCTCAACAATTTTTCAGAGTACCTTCTCTAAGAGCACAACCCCCTGGGTGTTCAGTAGCAGAACATGTATACAAACTACACGTCCATGAGCTTCTTTGTGCCCCACATTGCAAGCAGTGTCTGAGTGTCCTTTACTCTCCAAAGTACTGATCCTCACAACCCTTCCATCATACTTTTTCAATGTGGGTGTTTGGAGCAAATGCTTCAAAGACACCCATGTGTGCCAATGCCCAGAGTAGAAAATGCCAAACCATTATAAAATCATCAAGCAGGCCCAGTGCAGATGGCTGAAGGCATGTTCCCACCAGGATACAGAAAGGACTGCAGGCATACCCAGTGTACTTCTGATCCAGCCTATTGTGCTGAGCAACTAGCTGAGTTTCTCAGTTCCAGAATGTTGTGCCCCATGCCATACTTCCCAATGGACTGATCAGTCTGAGCACAATATTGTAAATGGTATAGCCCGACAGCGTATTTGAACTAGTCTCTCCATCATAAGGCATGATCTCCACAGTTTCATTGGGGCTACATGGGTAGTCCAGAAGAGCACACATCTGGGTCTCTCACTTCCACATCAACCATCACAAACTCCCTGCTCCAGTAGCCCCTGCGCTGTCCTGCTCTCCACACCCAGTATTCTCAGGCTGAATTTCCTACTTTTGGTGATTTAATTTGACTCTCACTCTTGAATGGGGCTAGAAAAAGAGATAGTACTATGTTTCCAGCCCACAGAGACACAAGTTAACCAAAAAGCAAAGGCAGATTCACAGCCCAGAGTAGAGGACACAAGGCTTCCCTCTTATAATGTGATTTAATGTGACAAATGCACCATTGCATGTGAATGGAGAGGCTTCACCAGTAGCCTGACATGGTCAAAAGTGACCATGCACGACTGAGATACTTCTCAGCACTTTGCCTCCTGTGTCAGACCTATTTGCATATCAATTCTCCCACAGGGTGGTGCCCAAAGGCACCATCTAGCCCTGCCTGAGCAGCCTGTAAACAACTCACATAGCAGAATCAGTCTGCATAAACTTTTGGCTGAATACACGTGAATAATGCTCAAATCTGTAATAAAATGAGCTTGGGAGCAGGGAGAGGAAAGGACTATGTTAGCCTGGATGATTTAGATAGATCTAGTTAACAGGTGAGAGGCCAAAGAGAGATGGAGAGAGAGGAAGGAAGGTCATACAACTGAAGAAACATTCAAACAGGGAAGGCTGGTGGAAAAGAGCAATTTGTTAATCTACAGTTCAAGCAACTTTCACTTCACAATAAAACTCCATAGAAGGATGTTGTTATAACTATAAAGCTTACACTCCTTGGTTGAATCTTGGATAGCTTACCGGAAGATACTACATCCCTAGCCTGTCCCAGTCACTGCATAAGTCTGTCTTCTGTACAAAATCCATGTTTGAGATCCCTGAATGCCTGCTGTGCCAGACGTTTCATTTTGAACTAATGAAGCACTCTGACATATATGCTTGTGCATAAATGTCTTTAGACTTAGGGAAAAAAAAAATAGAATTCATCCATAGAAATTCTGTCTGAGTGAAGAAAACCTTCAACTCCATATCCTGTAAGACATAGACCATCTACATATTCTTGGGATATGTCCATAGGAATGGACATGCCAAAAAAAAAGTTGAGCATTGAAATACCCTGTAGAGCGGGCTTTCAAAGCAGAGATGTAAGTCAGAGAAAGAGAGCATCTGATACAACTTCAACATTTTTTAGACCCCTTAAATTGAGCTCTTCTCATACTTTCCCTTCATAGAAAGAAATAGGTCAGACAAATTGCCTGTCTTTTTGCATATGCATGAAAAGGAGCAAGGTAACTTCACATCCCACAGCACTGTTGGAAGCAAAAACCCAAAGAAGCCATTTTTATATATAACCATAACTGAAGATGTATGAGAAGCTTATATTGGAAAGATAATATGCACTCTCTCACAATCCCATTTTGGACACATATCCTAATCTTTTTGAAAGGTTCTCTTAATGTGAGAAGGATTTGTGTCCTGTATTTTTCTGTAGTAAAGATGAAAGAAAAATGATAAACTACTTACCTATCAAATGCAGCCTGAGGTTCTGTTCTACTCATAAAAGCAAATAAGCAGCACCTAAAGGTTTTTATTAATTTTCCTCCCTGGACTTCTTTGGAAACGATGATAAAATTCTTCTCTGAGATGCAAAGCCAACATGGAAATGGGAAAGAAGATGAACCTCACTGCTAGTCAGTCCTCTATCAAGTGAAGGTATAAGATCCCTTTCCAAACTTCTAGCTTTTGCCCCTTTTTCATGCCTAAATACAGCTCCACTCACTGTCAGGATGCATCTCTGCTGCCTGTTCAGCGCTGCTCCTGGATCACAGCCATGCTGAGCCAATACTTTCTGCAAGTCAAGGAACACCCTCAAGAGCATGTCTACATTCTCCCTGACTGCTCACTTCTCTTGCTTACAAGGACCATCTTCAAAACAACCTGATGGAGAGAAAGTGGATGAGAGATGGTGCTGGGTTCTTCA
Organism: Platyrinchus mystaceus; assembly: GCA_035041135.1. Lineage (NCBI taxonomy): Eukaryota > Metazoa > Chordata > Aves > Passeriformes > Tyrannidae > Platyrinchus > Platyrinchus mystaceus. The sequence goes on from JAWWLV010000001.1 coordinate 35,337,993, forward strand.
AGTGCAACAGATATTTTGTCCAAGAACCCTATTCCAATGTATTTAAGAATGAAGTTGGGTATGAAGATTGTTGAAGTTGAACGTAAAGTACAGGAATAATTTCAGCTTATCTTTCACCTTCAAGGCTTTGCTTGCATATTAAAAAATGCTCCTTTTTTCACTAAATGCCAAATCTGCAAATTGAACAATGGCCATACTCTAGGATTTTAGATAAAATAAATTTAGACTTGTTGGAAAATATATCTAGTTAGAATCAGATCTTTTAAAAGGAGAATCTGGGCTTTAAAGCCTGAACTTTAGAAGACATCTGGACTAAGTCTGGATTCTCCGGGTGAAAGGACTTTAAAAAAGAGTGTGCAATTTTGATGGCCTTAATTTTAGCTAGGGCTCAGTCTGCATTGGTTGATAGTCATGGTCACATAAACTAAAAGTTTTAGAAAATTTCAAATCGGTGCATCCTAACAAAATTATATACCTGGAAATTATTTAGTAATCTTATTTCGACCAGGGTGGGATAAGAGGGGAGAAAAAAAGTCAAACCTAATTGGGGGAATGTGGTGGGGGAAAACAGTTTTTCCCCCCCTGAAGGTGAGAAAATGGTAAACCCCCAGGGGGTGGTGATCTTTAGA
>JAWWLV010000001.1:35338721-35397156 GCA_035041135.1 Platyrinchus mystaceus
GCTGCTCTGTAAGGACTGCTCTCTGAGAGTAGACAGGATCACTTCCTTCTTCTCTCCTGGACTTTTATTTTGGAGAGGGAGATTTGATCCATTGTGAATACTTATATATATCATAGTAGAACACTTAGGATTGTGCGTATAATGTGGTATGATATTCATTTGTTTGTACAGTCTTGTAATATATTCCCTTCCCCCTATTTTGAGTCTTGTGTATTTTGTCTGGAAAAACCCATCTCACACCGGGTTAAAACTGGGGAGGGAGGCCTGAACTCAGAATTGGATTTTTTAGGGCTCTCAAACCACGACAGGGAAGAAGAAAAGAATTAATGTAACCGGAAAAGAGACAGTGAGAACTTAAAAACAAAACAAAACAAAACGGAAAAAAAAAAAAAACAAAAAAAAAACCAAACCAACAAACAAAAAAACCCCACCAAACTTTGAGGAAGGTGAAATAATAAGCCAGATGGGCAGAAGTCAAGACAAGATGGAAGCAGATAACTGTAAAAGGCAAAAATAAACAGTACAAGTTTACAGGTCACCACTGTATTGGTTTGCTAATAAGATAAGAAACAGCAGCTTGTATGCTGATCTATGGAAAATGATTTCCTGCCTCACTTCAGGTTGAAGAAGTAAATGGAGTATCAATCTCCCTAAGAAATAAGGGTACATTCCCTTAAAAAAAAGGATTTGACAAAACTGGAAAGATTCATACAAGGCCTATAAGAATAACTGAGCATCTGGAAAACCCACTTCACATAAGCTACAGGAGAACTATAGCTCTTTGGTTTAGCCAAAATAAAGATTAGAACAGTGTCTAGGAAAAAAAGCTTTTCCCTAGGAAGAACTTATGGCAATAAAGGGCTATAGGTTGGAGCAACACAGTTGGTTATTTCATTTGAAGAGTGAGTAATTTGCAGTCTGAACAGACTACCAGACAGTGAAATCAACTCTGCCTTTACATAAGATCCTTAAGTGAGGATGCTCTGTGTGTATCTTCATAAACAATGTTTTAGCCTAAGTAATAATTACTAATGACTAATTATTACCTATCTTACCTATGAAAATTAAGATATGGAGAACATATTTCTGTACATTCAAATCAGGGAAAAGTGAACGTGTTCTGTGATTCTGCCATGAACGATCAACTATAGTTTATATATGCTTCCCTTATGGACTCCAGAATAGCAATCTTGAAAAACTGATTCACCTGCTGTAACTAACTTCTTCACAGAGGTAAGGTAATCTCCTAGATTCTGATCATAGTCCCTGCAATAAGACTTTGCAGTACTTCTATTCTTCCTCCTAATGTCTGAAACATCACCTAGGAAGTTCTAAGAAATCTATCTCAGGAAGTAAAGTTAAAGGGAAAAAAAAAATCTAACCCTAGTTAAAGACAAATAGGAAGCATTTGACTAGATCACAATAGACTGAGTGACAGTCTGTTGAGAAATTTTCCTCATACTTCCACTGTTCTCAACAGTTAGGTTGCATTTTGGCTGTGGGATTCGTTCAGTGTCATGGTTTACCATCCCCCCCCCCAGATATTGTCTTTCCAATTCATCTAGTATATATTGCACTTTGAGAAATAGCCATTCCTCATGTGTTGTTTGGCTGCCCTTTGACAATGTAATTGATTTTATATGGAGGCTTTCACATATATCACCTTGACCATGTATTTGCCCAGCCATAAATGTAGTCAAACACTTCCAGAAAGAAAAATCAAACCTCTAAGTTAAAGAAAATCTTAACTACGCTCTTTTCCAGTCAACATATTTAGAAAGATGAGTTAAATTATGTTCATTTAACAAGTCAGTGATTTATGAACAGGATTGTCTCAAAATTCAATTGCCTAGGTAGATGGCAAACGTTCTGTTAATAACCTTCCCAATCAGTTCTTTAATGTATACACATACAAAATAATTATATAAACACTATGTGTTACAGCATGGTATGCCTCCACATCATGAGCCGGCAATCAGATTTTAGCAGGGTGGATGCAATATTATTCTCTCTCCAGTGACTTTCAAATTAAATTAAGGTAGAGTCTATAATATTTGACTCACCTCCAAGATCACTGTCTCCTGCATGATTCAAGAATCAGCAAGTCAGAACTGCCTTAGGGAAGACTAAAAAGTTGAAACGATCCAGCACAGGCCCTTTGTGTTTTCTTAGCTTTCAGTGATATCACAAGTTAGCTCTTGTAAGCCCAGGAATTGTCCTTCATGTATGGACCAATGTAAATACATATTCTGCTCCTTAACTGTACATGAAGTTCCCAATTTTGAGGCAACATTGATTTACTTCCTGCACTACTAAGCTGCCTACATATGTTTTTGATGCATAAAGATACTGATAAGTGGAGGATATCTTCCTTTTCCTTGTTTATGTAACAAATTAAATTCTGTATTTTTGCAAAGCCTTTTCATACCTGAAGTCTTAAACTAGCCCTCTGGAAAGTGGGTTCTCATGCTAGTCCTTTCAGGGATGTTGGTTAGCTTTTTTTCTGTCTCTCTCCCCTTATTCCCTGCCTTCAACAGAGCCCTGATCTCCTCTACATTCTCAATAACACGATCTATTTCAAGGAATATGAAATAATATTTTGAGTTTCTTTTGTTTTGGTTTGGGTTTTTTTCCATATATCAAAGTGTACTAACTGCACTTTTGACCTTGAAATCCATGAAAAATTACTTCAGAAATTAATGATTTAAATTTCCTGTCACCAGGTAACATACAAGAAAAAAGAAAAACCTATGATTTCAAGAATAAGAAGTACAGATTCAGAAATACCACAAATGTTTACTAAAAATGAATAATGGGACCTGGTTCATCAACTTCGCCTTAACTATTGGATTAATGAGATGTCAATGTGTCCAAAAATGTTTCATTTGTATACAGGATTGATGGTATGAAACACATGCTAAATAAGATGGGATGTGAGGGAAACTTCCAGCTCTTTCCTGAATAAAATGCCTTTTATCAAAACTGGTAAAGAACAGTAATATTTGTGCAAAGCAGCTAAAAGTTCACACCTTGTAATTCCCATTTGATTTATCAAGTTATCTTTTATTGTCTCTTTTAATATAACCACATGTCAAGCAGTTTATTTTGTTGAACTTCTAAACTTTATCATAGTTTTCATTCACTGAAAAAATGTTATTTAAGCTTTCAATTCTGACTTGGGATAAAAATACTTTGAGAAGTTTGTTTTTGTTTTTTTTTTTAATTGTATGGAATATCTGTTTTCCAGCCAGTTCTATAGCATGTATTATTTTTAATCTCAAAACCAAAAATATCAGTGAGGGATACAAGAAAGTGAATCGCACTGTCACTACCCATAGCCATCTGATAGCATGTATTAGAAGGACCATCTTTCATAAATCTGCTCTGACCCCCCAAGTACTGTGCAGTGAAACTTCGTTTTCTGAAAGATTTCCAAATCTCATCGACCTAATAGATCCCTCCCTGACTGGAGAGGTGCACCCTGGGGCTGGGGACAATAACTGTTCCATTTCCAGGCTTTAAGCAGCAGAAAAATGGAAGATGAAGCTGGAGGTTGCTGGACAACCATTGTTTCTTCTCAATGAAGGCAAGTTTCATGACACTGCAACTTTCATTGGGTTGCTATGGAGTCTAAGTGGCAGAAAAAGTGACATTCAAGCATTTAGCCCCTTTACCAAAGAAGCAAGTTGATATTTTGATGATCCAAATGACCTGCTCTCAGCTAAGTTCACCTTCCATAATTCCTTCAAAAGTGATTTTTCTTTTAAAGCTTTAGAATAGTACACCTCCTTGCTGAATAGTACACTACCTTCCCTTTGCTGCCTCACGGTATTTCTCCAAAGAATCTTCATCCCCATTACACTCACAAAATGAGGGGTATACAAATAAGAGTACCCTTCTCATTTTGTGTTTTTCTGTCAGTCAAGATCCTTCACACTAGGTATGTCTGGCCTGAGCAGTCTAACAGCAATGTTAAAATGTTTTCTGGGTAATCACTCTGTGCAGAACAAAGCAAACATTAGCTCAGTACTACTTCAGTTTTCTGTCTCAGTATTCCCATCTGAGAGATAACATTTGCTCACTTTTCACAACTGGGATGATAGGATAAATATTTGAAATTAGGAAAAAAAAAATCTACCTTTGCTGCACATGCCAACATTCAACAAATATGAGCAAACAGCTGGATAGGATTGGAACTTGGGTTGGGTTTTTGTTCCCCATATTTTATTTCAGATGAGAGATATATTTCATTTTTGTTACAAGATCAATGTGATTAAGAGCATATAAAATTCTGATCATCCTGATCTCAAAATTTGTGTTTGAAACAATTTAAAAGTACTTTCAGAAACCCCCCAAAACACAATTATTTTACTCAATGGTAAAAATTCAACAGTGCTGAAATAGAACATTCTCCGGTCTTCAGAGAGGACACTCTTTGATTTTCAAAAATATATTTTTAGAAATAAATTTTCTCTGCAACTGAAAATATTTTCTTGGACTAGCACAGGCCTTTCTGGTACATTATTTCAATGTGGGAGTTTTCTTGCATAAAAAAATATGAAAGCATGAAAAAATAAACCTATCCTTAAAAAAAAAATTAACCTAATTTTCAATCATATTACTTTGTGAAAAGCAATTAATATTTCTGACCATGATACCATTGTATCTAAAGAAGAATAATCTTGAGTCTAAAGGAAAAATTCATATAAGCACAGTTTGTTCAAGAAGCAGGTATAACATCAACTTGCTGCAGCTTTTTGGCTCATTTTTTCATCTTACTCTGACAGACTATGATTAATTTTAATTTTGCTTTTTATTTAGTAACAAAGGATTGGGGCAAAAACAGTCTAGTAACCAGGCACATTTAAACAAATATGGAATGGACTATGTGAAATAACCCTTATCTGCAGGTAAAAAAAAAGTTCTGCCTTTGTTACGCTTGCCAGATTACATCACAAGAAAATTAATGTGAACCACCTCTTTATATGCACTTATGATACATTTAAATGGAGAAAAGTGATATTAAACAGAGAGCACTTTGAGGATGAGTTTGATCCAATGTTTATCTGAAGAGCTGTCTGAAGGAAATGTCAACAATGGCTTATTTCTTAAGACTGTGTTCAAAAGCAAATTACACCTTTTACATAATGGAATTAGACTTATCCCTTGCCGCCCCCAATAGAATCACAGAATCATCATAGAATCATCTGGGTTGGAAAGGACTTCTGAGATCATCAAGTCCAATCCTTGATCCACTACCACCACAGTTACTGGACTGTGGCACTCAGCGCCACATCCAGTCTCATCTTAAAAACCTCCAGGGACGGTGAATCCACCACCTCCTGTCCCAACGCTTGATTACCCTCTCTGTAAAGAACTTCTTCCTAATATCCAACCTAAACCTCCCCTGGCAGAGCTTAAGACCATGGCCTCTTTTCTTACTGACAGTTACCTGGGAGAAGAGACCAACATCAACCTGGCTACAACCTCCTTTCAGGTAGCTGTAGAGAGTGTTGAGGTCTCCCCTGAGCTTCCTCTTCTCCAGGCTAAACAACCCCAGCTCCCTCAGCCTCTCCTCATAGGACTTGTGTTCAAGTCCCTTCACCAGCCTGGTTGCTCTTCTCTGGACCTGCTCCAGCACCTCAATATCCCTCCTGGCCTGAGGTGCCCAGAACTGGACACAGCACTCCAGGTGTGGCCTCACCAGCGCTGAGTACAGGGCTTGAAGAATCACTTCCCTGGTCCTGCTGATCACACCGTTCCTGATACAGGCCAATGCCATTGGCCTTCTTGGCCACGTGGGAACACTGCTGGCTCATGTTCAGCTTCCTGTCAATCCAAACTCCCAGGTCCTTTTCTGCCTGAATACATTTGGCTTACTGCATTTCAACTGTACCCCTGTACAGTTCTATTTTTCCAGCATACATCACCTCTTCACCCCATTCAGTGTAGCAAAATAAATGGTTTCCAATGGCAATAGAGATTGCCTTTCCAGCTACTAATTACTTCGACTCCAGGCAAATTTTAAGCACAAATTCTCAGGCATTGACCTTGTTTTTGACTAGGAAGGCTTGATCCAAATGTCAGTCTAGTCAACGGGACGGTATTGAATACAAACCAGCTTTCAAAATGAGGCCTTCAAACTTCAATGATAGGAAAGCAGAAAATTGTGCATATTTTTCTCAGATCTTTCAAAAAGACCAGGGAAGGCTTTCACATGAGAAATGAGGTAAACAGACAGCTCTTTGTCTCTTTTGGCAGCCAGCCAGCCTCTCCCTGGTTTCTCCAACCATTTCCCATTAGTTGTGATGTCAAGTGGTTAAGCAAGAAGAGGTTGAGACAAAATGCCAGTGGTGCATGAGCTGTGTGGCCCACCTGCATGCCAAACATCATCACCCAAAAGCCAAACAGAGGTACAAATTTTCCTCTCTACATCTTCCCATGTGCATCAGTTTCCATGGAGGTGGACAACATGAGCTAAAAAGGATCTCTAACATGCTTGACAAATTGGGGGACTAAACTAGGGGACTTCTTTCTGATGTGCTACCGTGCATCAGAGAGAAGCACAGGCAGAGTTCTCAGCTACATTATTGACTTTCTGTCTGTCAGTGAAGTTTGTTTAAAAAATGAGTGGTGGTTTAGTTTTAAGGAATATTTGTTTAAGTACAGCTCATATCACAGTGATGCAAAAAAAAAATCTGTATGGTTAACTGAAAGAATTAGATCAGTAGGCAACTCCAGCACACCATTCATGCCTGTTGTAGCAAACCATAAAGTTGAAGATGCTTCAGGCTTTAAAAAACAGGTCCTCAGTACCCAGAGTTTCATGTCACAGGTTCCCTCATTCCTGCTCAGTCCTAGCTTTCTGCCTTGCAGTGTTAACTTGTCTGTTCATGGGGCCACAGTGTGGCCTGTACTAGAGAACTGATAAGGTTTTTTTGAAAAAAAAGCCCTCATGGTAGGTGAAAAAGGTTTCTTTTCAATCCATATTTGTTCAGAGTAGAGGTCCACAGATGATTCAATGCAAGGAAAAGTTGGAGAGTGGGGGAAGATAATGATAATTATAAATCCTGAAAATGCAAGCAAGGCAGAGTTACAACTCAAGACTTGCGATGATTTTTGAATGGCCTAGGTAAAATACATAGTAAGTGAAGATGACGATTATTTTAGGAGAAATATCATTCGTTGCTCACATTTCCTATTGAAGGGATTGCAGAAACTTCCACTGTAAAATTACAAGAGCTACACTGACATTAGTCCTTGTTGCCTTCCCATTTTAGGAAAAACGATTTACTTTTAGTGGTTACTTTTATACCTGGAGGCATTACCTAGATTAAATTGTGATGTTAAACATCAGAGGAGCAAAGCTAACAAGAATCTCTCAAACTGTTTTTGTTTATTTTAAATATACAAGTCTTGAGTAAGGATTTAACAACACACCTTCAGATCAACCTCCCAGAATTTTAATAATCCACTGAAAGTACAGATAATTATTAAATGCATAAAGAAAGATTCAAACAAGAAGCCTTTTATTGTGAAACTACTGATGCATGGTAGGCTTTTCTTCCACTGGACCAAAAGGAGATCTATAAATTTATCTGCTGATGGAACTATGAAAGCAATTAAATAACCAGTCTTTTTAGACATCTTCTTTTCTCCATATGTAACTTTGGAAGAGAGGAACCTCCCCCTCCTTGGAAATCCTTCACAGAAATCAAGGATCATATTTCAGAAGAGTATGCTTAATGCACGAAAATTAACTAAAGATAATGAATGTAGATGACCAGAACTATTAGAAGCATGGAAAGGAGGACTATTTTCAATGAGAGGTCATGATCCTACACCAACAAAAACTACAAAAAACAGGATTGAATATTTTTTTTCTATTTTGAAATAATAACTATGAATGTAGTACATTGAGTAGAGCAGCATATCTGAAATGTTTACAAGTAAACAAATATTATATCAATATTAAAAATAATTGCAAAACCACCAAAACCAAAAACATAACAACAAAAAAAACCGCAACCAACCAACCAAACAAACAAGCAACCCCAAACTCTCTTTTGCTTATTTACCCAATTCCTTTTCTTTAGGACTCATGTGTAAGGTTTTTTAACAGTGTTTTTAAAAAAGTATCTGTTACTGCAAGGGATAACCTGTGCCATAATCTTTGTAAAGTGCTGAGAGCATCAGATTTTGTCACATTTCAAAGAAATACCTTGTTTAGTTTGTATTTTTCTAACCATGATAAATACCACCTGTTCTATTATAATAAAATATTTGTGTGATGTTATTTAACTGGAAAACCTATTCATCATCATGACCAGACTATGCAAATAGATGATAGAATCATAAGGTTCCCAGAGCCAAAGTTTAATGTTCTTTCACTGAAGGCCAGAGTTATGTTACTGTAAACATGCTGTGAATGAGATTTCAGGTATTAACAACATACCACCTATCTCGTCCCCATTAATAGTGGCAGAAGCAGGGACATGTTGTACTACATATATCATTCATAATTTCTCCTTCTTCACATTCAGCTCTTCTCTCATTTACTTCTCTTGTATTGACCATAGCACCTATGTCCCTCTCCAACCCTTGTTTCCTTCTTCCCTTCTTTCCAATGCATAGTACAAAGTTCCTCTACTGTAAGACTAACATGTCATATGTTGCTATCTGCTCCAAAGAGTGTCCACAGAAAATGGTAAAAGTACAGATTTTCACTCTGTGAAGAATCAGACCTTGATATTTCCTTGATATTTCAGCTTGAAAATTCCCACACTGAATATAAAAGAATCTCATCTCAAGAAGGATAGGTGTAAAAGTAGTACATCGACAAAACTAGACGAGTCATCAAAAGCAATCAGGATATAAAATCTTGCGGTAATGTGATGTTTCCGTGGCATTATTTCAGACCATGATGTTATTCATACATATTTGTCAAGGCAAGGCTGCACTCCTAGCCATGCCAAAGTCATCAGCTGGTACAGAATGCCTTCACTAGATGATATAATGTAGAGTGATTTATACTGAAGTTTTAGATTAAACTGCTAATGTATTCATGCATCCCCATACAAAAGAGGCTGCAGTTATTTACCAGCTTTCACTATCATGACGGAAGTACGATTGCATCAATCTGCATGCAAGACTAGCATTGGACCAGTATCTCCCCAAAAAGGATTTAAATAGTATAAAGTCTGCCAGAGAAGCATACTCAGTGTGTGGGAAGGGCAATCTGCTCTCTATTGGTTGTAATAAAGCCAGCAACGTTGCCACCACTATTCTCTTAACATTTTTCATTTCCAGATTGTATTCTGAGCCTTCCATTCAGAAGTTGTCTGTTTGAACAGAGGCAATGTGGTGAAATCCTAAAACTCATCACAGAACCTAATTCTATAAAACTCATTAAATGGTGGTGTCATTAGATAAGAGCTATGAAACTTGCTCTTAAGGCCCTATGAAATTCGAATCACTATTAGCAAGATGAACCCACTCAACTCTGCCACTACAAGAAATAACAAAATCAAGTAAGCTTTCCCATAGCATTTCCCCTTAATCATGTTCTTTATGAACACTGGGTAAAAGGCTTAAGCTCTATCTCTAGTAAATAAAAAGAGGAAAGCAATCTAACCCACAGTTCTGATTTTTTGGACACCTGATAAAAGCAATTTAGCACATGTGGAGCATAACTGTGTGAAGAAGATGCAAGGAGACTTCCCTTGTTCTCTCCCAACACCAATGGCAGATGTGGAGCAAAAGTGGGTTCTATACTTTATGGAGTGCTATAAACAGGATGTAAACAGTTCTGATCTTGAGGAGATAGGACAACTAGAATTGCATGTTTTCTAGTATTCGTGTCTCTGTAGCTCAGATATTAAGCAGGAACACATTCTGATTCAGCTATAGTTTCGAATTATTATCTAACTGTCATCTGCATTATGAAGACCAGATACTTTCTTACTGCTCATTGATCTTAATATAGTCAAAATTATTATTCTACATAAATACACTGTCTGGTAGGTAAAGAAAAATAAATAAATGTCTACTAAATTAAATTAAGGTCACTTAGGAGACTTCGGAGCAAACACTTTAATCAATAAGTAGCCTAGAGCACACACAATCCTGTGTTTCAAACTTTGTTTTCAGCCATTGACAACATGATGCTACTTCAGACCCACAGAGAATGTGAAGTTATTATTAAGTAAAGTCTATACTTTTAACAACTGACCGGCAAAAACCCAACAACATCATCCATCTATTAGACAACATCAGAGTAGTTCAAAGGCATTCTTATATGTTAAAAACCAACCTCTTACCTTCAGTATGTACAGCAGAAACATAGGTCCAGTTATAGCGTTTGACAATGTCCACCATAGCCTTTGCTTGCTGTGCATCAGATGGCACAACTCTCATAAAATACTTGAACAGAGTTTTGTCACTTAGGTCCATGCTTGTGGCAGAATAAGCAATCTGAGGTATATTGAAAAGCTGCAACAAGTTCTGGACCTGGATAGCAACAGAGCTAGAGCCAGGTCCAATGACACCAACAATGGGTTTCTTGGAGTGGAAAGATGACGATGTTCCATCCACACATCGCACCATCCCTTCCTCTTCTTCTGATGAAATAAGAGAGTCTCTTATAAACTCAATGCTCTGCTCCAGAGCCACAGCAGAATGCCAGCAGGAGTCCCTTATTTCACATCCTAGAGTTATATTTGGCAACAGTGTGGGGTCCAGATTAATTCTGTCAAGGGTATGTAGCATCGCCTCCACTCTTTGAATGCCATACTGCTCCCTTACCTCTCCACATTTCCTCTCGTGAACCTTGTCAACAGTGGGTTGATGATGGACAGAGAATAGAGCTCCAATGATAATATCACCAGGCATGTGTGCAACCACCCTCCTTTCATTTGCCTGTGCTGAAACCAAAAGCCCAAAGTTCCCACAGACATCTTCCTTCAACAGCAGGATTGCAAGGAGCAGCAAAAGGACCATTTTAGGAAATGGTTTAGGCTAGTAGAGACAGCATGATGGAACAAAGTTGGAGAGCTGGTGAAAAGCAGTTATCAAATCTTTTGGATAAAAAAAGCGCTATGCTGATGCTTAGTCAGGAGTTTGCTTGTATTCTCTAAGGAGTCACCATCATCTCCAAGTGGATAGCTATGCAGAGCTGCACATGTGGTCATAATCCTCATAACCTTCAAAAATGAATAAATAAGAGAAAGAGCTTTACAATTATTTATAAAATCAGCTTTATAATCTCTTCTAAGATTGCACCTATTCCTACTGCTGTTGATGACTAATACATTGTCCCCTACGTACGCTTGCTTTCATCATTTTCAAGCTGGAAAACTTTATCATACTTCAGTGTTTCACAATCCTAGGTTTGTACTTCTGCTGGTATAAACCAACACCTTTCTCTTTGACACCCTTGTTTAAAAATTCTTTGGGGGAATGTTTTCAAAACAGGCAAGTATTTGATTCCACACAAGAAAGATGTTGCCATTTCTAATACATGTCTTCAAAAACAACTGCCTTTAATTTCAGACACTTTCTACATCTCAAATACATATGTCCCACCAATAATATACCTTGGGCTGTACTCTATTATCAGCTACAGCACTAGGAAATGGCTGTTGACACATAAAGCTGTTCCTCTAAGGAATGCAGAATCTGTATATCTATTTTTTTCTTTGCAAAACACAATATGAAACAAAATAACCTTTAAAATAAATTAAGATTAAGAAAACTGAGTTTGATATTAATATTTATATTTATATTTGTTTTAAGGAAAGGAACAGTAATTAGAAAACAGTAGAGTAGCAAAATTATTTTAATCTTTTTATATCATTACTTCAAAAATTGCCAAAAAACAATTTGAAAAATCCTTGTAGTCTATAGACTTCACTGGTAGAAAGAACTCAACACAGAGACTGTACAGATGCACCAGTGCCTAAAATATTTGATCAGTTACGTTTACCAACAGTCTGCAATTCAATCTGTATCCATCTTTAGTGTTGCTGAAGGATAAAAAAATAAATAAATAAAAACCAGCTAATACTTCACATCTTGAACTGTGGTTAATGGACATTGAAAATGTTCTTCACCTAGCAGTGGATTTGCAGAAGAATGCTTCTGAATTTAAATATAGTGCTTAAACAGTGGTTTATCCAGGTCTTGATCCCTGTGCACATTAAAGTGCTATCTGTTGCTCCATGCCTGCCAGTGAATACATTGATAGTACAGAAAGCTAAGCACACTCTTTAATCTAGGAAGATGCTGAGCTATTTAGTGAAGCATATGTCCAGTTTCATTATTGACAAAACAACTGAAAAATGATGGGGCAGAGCCTGACCTCAGTTTTATCAACATAAATCTTTTGATGCAATATAAATAAAAAAATCTCCATAAATTTCAGACACCACCAATCATTTCTAATCTGTTACTAATGACTCCGATACCATCTAGATATTGTAAAGTGAAAGAAACCCTTTCCATAGGAAATCTACCTCTGTTTCTTCCAGGTTGAAAATCTCACAGTATTTTAATCATGAATTTACTCCTCACAGCTAGATCATTCAGTATAGTGCCAAGAGAAACTTTACCTGATTCTGAAGATGAGACATACAAATCTAAAAACATTTTTTTGTCTGATGTTAGGTTTGTTCAATTATTATTTTACCTAAACATCTATAAAGTATTTACACAGGGGAAATCATGCCATAGTTTCAGTGAGTATTCCCAAATAAATTTAAATCCTTAAAAAGAGAAAATATTGAATATATTTTTTAAATGTTAATCACAATATTGTTAGGTTCATGTAATATTAATTTTCAGTATTATAAAGTCCTAATAATAAAGTTCAGACAACTGAAAAACACTTCAATAACGTTTGTGGTTTTTTTAGTCTGTGAAGAGTTGGCTTATCAATACTGCAACCCTTTGCCACTAAGGAATAACAACAGTTCAGTTCAGGTTAATTAGTCTCTAATTACAGGCTATCACCATTCCTTATGTCTTGCAATTGTTTGTTCCATGACTCTGAAGTTGGTACCATATAATTTGAAAACAGTCTGAAGGGCGAATGACAGGGGATATTAAATATTAAGTTCCTATGACTTTAATTAATTGAATGTATTATCACTTAAAAAAATTTTAATTATTTATTAACTTACTAACATTTGGACAGAAATAGTATTCTGTTATTTAAAACCAAGGATCCTTGTTTTTCTGAGCTTCTCAAATTAAGGCTTTGTGTCCAGACCACAAGTATATCTAGAGAAATGCCAGCTCTGCCTCAGACTGTAACTCGATATACAATTAGATGCCTTTTTATAACCTTGCTGTCTGTGAATCTGCATATGTACAGAGAGAGTTCAGAGCGTTGGGGTGAGCTTGTAGCCTGAAAAAAATATCCAACCCCAACCACCATTTTAGTTCTACAATACACATTGACCAAATTTCTTGGTCTTGTGTCTATGAATTAAACAATTTCCATACAGGATATATGGGGAAGAGAGGACAGCAAAGCCATTTTTATCTTCTTCACTCCAAAGAACAGCTGTTTGCCCTTCTCTGTCTACTGTTGTATCTATCAGTATAAAATTACAGGGTAACAAATGAGGCAAAGCTAAAAGTCTCCTTTATATTTCTGATTCCATACATTAGCATATATCATAGCTGAGGGATTCCTATGGCCCAAAAGCAGGTTCTGAAAACAATAAAATCCTTCCACTCCATGGCATCCAAGGGAAAAGAAGGAGTCAGATGCAGACTGCAGTTGCTCTACAATTAATGAACTTCACTGTACTAAAGTGAAATTCAATTTACTTGGGACTTAAACTGTTACTAATTACACTGAGAACACTGTATAAGTTTTATAGTGTTAGGCTTAGGACTTGCATCCAAGTACTCAATGTTTTTTTTTGTGGGATTTTGTGATGTAATGAAACATTCTGGAATTTATATTGACATGGCTAAGTGAGCCTACCACATGTCTGTGGATTTTTATTTGTATAATAGAGATCTGGTTCTGTGGGCTTACTCTTATGGTCATAAACTCAAAAATCACAGAATAGTTGAGGTGAAAAGGCACTTCAGTAAGTTATTTGGTCCATCCACTCTGCTTACTTTAAGTTCAACTAAAACAGATTTCCTATCTTCATGTCCAGTCAGTTTTTCAATACCTCTGAGGATGGAGACTCCACAACTTTTCTGAGCAACCCCATTTGAGCACAGTCAAAGTAAAAAGGACTTCTTTTTTTGTATATATTTAAACAGAATTTCCTGTATATCAGCTTGTTCTTCTTGCCTGTCAGCCTTCTGATGGATACAGCTGGCCATGTCATGCGAAGATACCATGAGAGTAATCAGGTAACAAATTTCACTTTAGTCCAAAATGACTGAGCAGAGAGCTGATAGACTAAGCACACTAATTATATTTCCTGGAGAACATCTTCCTAAAGAGAATATGGCCAAGGAAACTGTTCAAATATACAATTTTACTGTCCTTCTTTCCAAGAAAATCACATAGAAGTCACTTCTCATTTTGATCACCATTCTCTCTTACTACAGGAAGCTTATCATTACAAGCAGGATGAGTACTAAAATAAAATTAGGTAAAATTTTATAAGCTTAAATATAACTTGTGTTTAAATTGTTAGGGATAACCCTAAAGGAAATTTGACATGCTATAGCCTTCAGACTGCGAACAGAGGTATCAGCAATATCAAAGACAGTGAACTGTAATGGGAATTGTTTCCCAATTAATAATTTGTCTTTTTCTTGTTTTCATTGATGGACAACATGCACAGCACTTATAGTCAAATTTACTTTTCACGCTGTCAATTTCTTCATCATGAAAAGACTTACTCTAAATTTAGGCAAAATTAAATCAGGCACCTAATTACTGGTGTATCAAGGTTCCTAGTTTATTTCAGTTATGAATCTAACTACAAATTAATCCTGAATTCACATGCTTTAACAATAAATTACAGATACTTTGGTCTCAGTCTTCTGGTGCATTACCTTCACACTTGGAGCAACTGCAGAAGTTGTAAGACAAAAAAATAACTCTGCCTACCTGTTGTTTGCTCAGTCTTGCCACAAACAAAAATTGATGGGCTACCCAGATGACTGAAGACACAGATCTGACGAAGGATTCAACATGTTCCGAATAACCTCTGTTAGCCCTGCTAGGAAAAGCTAATGCCAGTCTCTGTCAGGAGAAATTCTCAGCTGTACCCTTAGGGCAGAGTTCCAGCTACTTCATGTTGAGGTTTAACTGAGTAGAAAATGAGCATCTGTAATATTCCACGAAACATCATTCAAATCTTTCATTATTTAAAAAATATAAATCTTTTAAAGTTATTTCAATCTCAAATGCAAGTCCACCTGTACTTGCAGTTTGTACAGACCAAAAGAAACAAAAGAAGATTAATATCTAAGGACACTAAATAAATTTTGATCAAAAATCAGACTATGAACAGCAATTCACAAAGTGCTGATTTTGCAACATGTACGTGGCTTAGAGTTTATACATGGGGCACCTCTGACTGTTCTTAGGGGCTTCTGCTACCGCACGTGTAACTGTGTTTAAACCTGAAGGATGACACCCTTTCCCGCTGTGACTTACACTATTATAGCAGCGCCCACTAGTGACCCCAGAGTGAAGCACCTATGTGCTTTGCAACCTGAATCCTCTTGGCTCTATAGTTTTCTAACAGGTAAAACATGAATTCAGCAAAAGGAATTTTTTTTAATTTATTCTTTTCTACCTCATGAAAAAAAAAAAATCAAAAGATGGGAGTAGAAATGCTTTCGTTTATATTTCTTCTTTGTTACAATTTTGTAAGTATACAGCCTGCTCGTTCATAGTCTCTGAATCTTCAGGCAGATTCAAATATAAAAAAATAAAACGTCAGATTACTGAAGCACAGAACAATGCTGTGATAGAGTCAGAAGTCATGTTCCAGTCCAACAATGTTCATTGCATATCATATGAAGAAAACTATTGGTCAAATATCTATTAAGACTTATCTGAAGTTTAAGGTTCTCCTTAAAGGATTTTCAGGATCAGAACAATCACAAAAACTAACATCCTTAAAATCCATTCATTTTTAGTGACAAAATTTACTTATATGCTACGTTTGTATAACTTACAGCCATGTAGCTGCTGATTAAATGCTTTCTGGGCATTCATTTACAGTACAAACCACAACTAATTTAAATCCATCAGATATGAGATCATATACGTTGATATGGATCAAATCAGTATATCACAAGAAATTAACCTAGGTTTTGTTGTCAGAGAAGACAAAAACCTTAGCAAGCAGAAACTGAATTACTGGTCCGGAGTCAGTCATGTCACGTATCTCACAGTGAAGATCTTTCGGTAGCAAAACATGGAACAGTCTTAGAAAAACAATTACATATGGAGAGAGACCTCTCAGCTCATCTCATGTGGGACCAATGTCAGAAAAAAGTGTACACTCAGGATGCTAAAGCTTGCTGAGTTCTGCTGGCTATTGGCATTGCAAACTCTAAATATTGGGTTCAAGCTGTTCTGGCAATCTATCTCCCAATGCTCAGGGGAGGCTCGCTTTGCAGAAGGTCCCCCCTACCCCTTCCTCAGAGGTAATTTAGTTCAGTTAAACAAAACTTGATGCACTCAAATGGTCTTTATTTGAAAATCATGAAATATTAGCACCCTGTTCTATTTTGAGATTTCTACTGCTGTCTAATTTTTCTATTCATTAAAAAAAAAAAATAAAAATAAAAAAAATTGGTCATTACATTATCAGCTCTATGAATTCCAGCGGGCATTGGATCAAGCTCTTTGAGAAAGAAAACAGCCTTACACAACAGGAGAGACTATGAAGCAGTTTTCTATAATTCCACTTAGAAATAGGAAAAAAACTAAGCAGCAAGGAAGAATTTTCACCATTTGGTCAGAACAGCCACTGAAAATAACAGACTAGCATGCTGATCTCATGTCTTAATAGCTAATAAACAGAGAATGCTATAATTATCAACAAGATCCTTAGCAGTACCAGGAAGTTCTTCCCCATGATATGCCCACACATATGCACTTTCTGGTAGATGAAACAATTTTTGGTTTAATATGTAGGTGTTTAAATTCCCAGGGAAACTTGCAATGATCTCTGCAATTCCGCCAAATACACTGCTTATTGCTCCTGTTACCAAAAGCCAGTTACACCATATGATGCAGGAACTAATAGCTCAGGTGTGTTTTCTTGTGTAATCCTATACATTTTATCAATTAATAAAACTATATGGCCTGGAGGAGGTGATCAAGAAAAAAAGCAATAGCAGATCCAAAACCATGTTTTTCAGCAAGTCGCAACAAGAGTGGTTGTGGCGACATTCCAGCACTGCCACTATGCCAAAACTACCACAGCTATGTTGGAAAATAAAATGAGAAAAAATCTATATAGAGACCCTAAAAAGTACTCTCTGAACATTTGAAATAACTATTAATGCTGTGATTGTTTAACATAAAAATTAGGATGTAGTCTAAATATTTGATGATTCACAAAATATTGGCGTGTGATAGGAATATTTAGGAATACAATTTAAAAAAAAAAAAAGTCGTAGGGAATTTAAAGAGCCTTACAGCCTCTATACATGTTTCCCTTTCAGAATTTAAAGTGGCACATTTTCAAGATGTCCCTCTGCCACTTTCAAGATGACCCCCTACTTTGTCCTCAAGACTTAGAAGAAAGAAGCGTCCTGGCTCCCACTACACCCAGTCACCCCCTCCCCACCACCGGAAACTGCTTCTCAGAAAACGGATCGGATGGGAGTGGGGCTGCCTGGGTGGCGGAGCCCCAGGGTGCGGGACAGCGCTGCCTGCGGGCAGCGGGCAGCGGCGGGGAAGGGAACGGCAGCGGGAAGCCGGCAGCGGGCAGCGACGCTGTCCCTGGTGCTGAGCACCTCCCGCCGCCTGCTTTCGCCTCCGGGCAGGTCTACGGAAGGGGAAGGCAAAAAACCAATCAGCTTAAAAATCAACCAGTGGTAAAAATTGCCACAGTGGTCACATTTGGCATGCGGGATCACATTTTTACAAATTAATTAAATAAATAGAGCTGGGTCTCAGAGGAAACTATTGGGTAAGGTTAACTCCCAGCATAGCTACCTGCGCTGCCACAACTAAGTGGCTGTGCATACAGACATATATTTATGCAAGCACCATGGCTCTTAGGTCTCTATCTCCCTGTTCGGATAACGATATCGCTATCCCTCTCAATCCATAATGAATCATTTTTGTACATGGTGACATTAGCTTCGATTATTAAATAAGGAACAGACAGGGCTCGCTGAGCAGAGCCGAGTGATTTGTCCCAAGGTCACGCAGAAAAGTCTATGGCTGAGCTAAGCCTGGCTGTCCCTGGAAAACAAATACATCCCCGTTTACATTACACCTTCCTGGCAAGACAAATCCTCACTTGTGAACAGAAGGACTATATCACACACATCACCAAGCTCAGGTATTATAGTACCCCAGCCCCCTGCAGCCCCACACCTATCCTGCTCCTGGGGAGGGATCAGTGCCTGCTTCCCTCCAGCACCCCGACACCCTGATGCCCCAGCAACCCCTAGAGAGGTACCACACCGGTTGGCTTGCTGGTCCACCAGGAGTTGTACTGGTCCTCCAGCAACCAGGGCACAGCACAAAAACAAGAGAAAGGGAGGGAGAGGATGAAAGAGCCTCTCCTGCATCCACAGGATTTCTGTCCATAATCCAGGGCACACAAATACCCTCTCCCACCCCACATCATTACCTTGTCCGTGGCAGAAAATGCTCCTTCCCACAGTGGTGGCAAACTGGTCCTTTTGGTGGCAATAATCAAGCCAGGTAGGGGTAGGCACCTCCTATTTTCAGCCACAGCAGAGAATAGCACTCCTCACACAGACCTTCTGGAGCTGAATAATCCTCAAATGCCTTTGCAAAGATCACCAGCAGGTGAGCCCCACTGGGCTAGCATTGTCACTTCTCCAGCTATAGACACATCCTGTTTTCTTCTGATCATGGGCAAATACTGAGGACCGAGTATCCTACCCCCGCGAATGCATTCACATACACACACGCTATGCAACACGCTGTTCTCTCAGAATCGCCTAAATCTCATTTGCAAGAGGCGTGAACGGTTCCTGGATTTAAAGGAGGGGGAAGGTATGAGGAGGAGGAATAAACAAACGATGAAACAACAGATGGGTCTTTGCTCTCTGGCACCACAGCCTTGGTCTTCCTAAATACTTGCTGCAGCTTGACCCACCTGCTTAAACACCTCCGCCCTTCCTCACACATGCACGGTAGCAACCTCTCTGCATTTATAAGGGGCTAACCCTGCGTTCTGCCCTGCTCTGAAGGTTGCAAAGTCCCTCTACAAACCGACACCTCCCTCCTGGCAAGTAAGAAAGCGGCGATCGGTTCAGAGCAGCGTCATCTGAATGAGAAAGAGAGAGAGAAAAAAAATCCCACCCTGGTTAAAACCGAGTCACGGGGAAGACTTTACCCCTGCGCTCCCGGCTACCGTTTGCAAACTGCCCCCGCCGAAGTTTGCTGACCCCCGGGGTCCCGGGCGCTCTGCTGCCGCACCTGCGGGTCTGGGCTGGGGGGTTAGGAGGCTCTTCGTACGGGGGAGCACCGGGCTTCAGCGCAACTTTTTAGTGCCACCAAGTGGCATAGATCCCTCCAGGAAACCAAGCAGCCTGCCAGCCCTGGGCTCTGCCTGCTGCTCTCTGGCACGGGGAGAGAGGGGGATGCGAGAGTAGCGACTACTCCATTACACAGATACACAGACAGAGATATCAAGCAGAAAGGGGGGACTGTTTGCCACTGGAAGGACAGGTTGCCCTTTCCAGCCCTCGGCCCTTCCCTTGGCTGCAGGGCGACAGCACCGGGCACGGCAAGACGAGGACTGATGTCCCTGCCAAGGGCAGACGGAGTTGCCAGCCCTGCCGGCGGGTTGTGCCCCCCTGTTCCTGCTCCCTGTGGGCTGCTCCCCGTGGGCTGCTCCCAGATCCTCCCGATGGCAGGTGTCACCTGCAGCCATCCCTTCCTGCTGGGCTCCCTCCTCTCCGGCACCCAGGGCTCCCTGGACCCACAGGCGCTGCAGTTCCTTGCCAGCCTCCTGCTTCCGCAGCCAGCATCCCTGGACCGTGTCTGCAGACCTATGGGCAGGCTTCTTATTTGCCTTCCTTCTGCCCACAAGCTCGGAACCCTCCGGGCCTTCTGCTTCCCCGCCCTCCCACAAACCCCACACCAACTTTCTCCCGTGCTGTCTGCTGCCCGCACATGTACCTTTCCTCGGTTAACCCTTGCCTCCCGAAGTCAGCTGAAGCTTTACCTTCTCCTCCGGAATCACTGCATTCTCCCAGATCTTCCCCCCTCTCTTTCTATCCCGTCTCACAGCTCAGCCCCACACGCCCGGCTCCTGCTCCCATTCACACCCAGCCGTCCCGCTCCTCTCCCGCCGGTTGCACCGCACCGCACTGATCCTTTCCTCTGCCCGGGGTAGGCAGGGACCCCCGGCACAAGGCCAGGCACGACAGCTCTGAGCGTGGGGTGGGAGTGTATGGGTACGCGTGGGTGGGTGGGAGGGGTTCGAGGTAGCCTGAGCCCCGACAAACTCGACACTTCCCTGCACTCCTATTGCAACAAACACCAAGGAACCGTCACAACACAACGCCAGACAGAGACATTTCTTTATTCGAAGCTATTCTTAGCAAATAAATAAATAAAGTATAATAAAATAAATAAATAATAAAACAAAATGTCATTTAAGTAAGAGCTGATCTGGCATTTAAAAGGCTGCTGGGTCCGAGCTTTTACCAGGCTGTATTTGCAGGGAAGGATTAGCTTGTGTATCCATTTTCGAGAATTAACAGTCTTTTTCTGCCATTGCTCCACAGCTTGATGCTCCCTGCTGGTTCCCCCCTCTCTGGGTTGCTGCTTAAAATATTATATTTTTTTTTTTTTTTTTTTTTTTTGAGCAACTGCCGAATGACCCAAATCCTGCTACTTGATGTAGCTCCCCCAGTGCAACTGCACTGCCACATCCAACCTGCACCCTATCCTCCTCCACACCCCTGCCCCCTGAGTTAACTTAAATTAACAACCTAAAGTTGTTGCGGAATAGAGGAAGAGGCGCTTGTTATGAGTCTTGTTATGGCTCCATCCATGATCCTAATTCCTTGTGATCCCTTTTATTGCTGTCTCTCTTCCACCAGATTACCAGCTTGACTGCTTCTTTCATCCCCAAGTGTGAAGGATAGAAATCCCACATGTCCTTTCCAGGCGTGGAGCCTGGCCTCTTTTTCTTTCACATGCTCCTTTAGTCCCAGCCTGGGGCTGGCTGGGAGCCCATCAGATGGCACCTGCTTCACATCCTTGCCCAACACTCCTGGTTTCTTCATCGCTGACAGAGGCCAGTTTTTGAGCAGAGTGTGTGTGCCTGTAACTGTACCAGTTTGTTCCCTCTGTGCACTTTCAAGAGCTGGTGCTGGTGCTTGAAGGGATGAAGGCAGGTTATTATATGAGGGGAGATACCACTAGTTTCCATTCTTGTCACTGACATGGTGGCCTGATAGGTAAGGACCATCTTTTCTCTTCCTCCCTACACCTATGGTCCTCTCAGACATTTTCTTTCTCATTAACCATGGACTGAAATTGCTAGAAGGTCAGGAATCTGGAAACAGAGAAGAAGAGGGGACGTATATTTGTAGAGAAAGCACAGGTTACAGAAGGAGGGGAGGGATGTGTCTGCAGAAGGGAAAGGTGAGACCAAAAGCAAAGTGGTATTACCATGCACAGGAGGCTTTAAGGAAGAAATATTGGAGGAATCAGGGGAGAGGGGAGGTGCCATTGCTTTGCTGGGATATCATAGCGGTTGTCTGTCTTTCCCTGGGACTGTGTGTGATAAGGGAGTCAGAAAGCAGCCACATCTCTCTGCCAACAGAGACAACCAGCTGGCTGGCAGGATGGTGGGTGACCCACAGCAGATGAGGGAGATGATCCCTACACAAGCAGGACACACAGATTTGTGCAGAAGCAATGGGGGATGCAAAGCAGCTCCTACACAGACATCCCCAAGGACTCCCTGGAAATCACAACCCAGAGTCAGAGTTCACTGTGCCAGATGTTTGGAGCAGCAGGATCAAAGATTAAAGGAGGTAAACAGAATGGATGGGGGTGGCCATGGCACTTACATTCCTAATGACTCTGGTTGACCCTTTAAACAGGGTCCCCATAAACACAGATATATAAAAGGTTCTTTTCTCTAGTACTCTTCCTCTCCTTTCTCTCCTCCTCTATTCCATCATTTTACAGAACTCATAAAATTAGTCAGTTTTCTCCACTGGTGGTAGATTAAAAATAGTGTCAAAATAGTAGGTGAAATTTCTTGGTAAGGGAATAATAAAGTTAATAAAATGAAAGCTTCCTCTACCTGATTGCAACAGCACCAGCAAAAAAATAAATGAACCAGTAGCTGAATAAGGAGACATAATGGCTACATTTTATATGCCTACTATTGGTAACATTTATTACTTCTGTGGCAGTAGCACCTATACATACTAACACATTGGGCAAGGCTGAACATGTTCTCTATCTCTGCACTCTGAGCAGCTCATGCATAAAGAAAATTGTAGGGTGAGTCTTCAGGTGTGATCAGTGTCGCTAAAGAGCAAGCTAACCACCCTAACACTTTCAGACTGAAAATAAGGAGGCTAAGGGAATACTAAGTTGGATTCTCAGTTTCAGAATGAATAAACCATGTAGGACACAGGCAGTAGAATAAAAGACAAAGCATGGACAAGAAGGTGATGTTGTATTGAGCAAGATAAGCCAGGCACTTCTTTTCTTACAATTTAATCTCTAAGAAAAAAACAAAATGAAAAAAAAAAAAAAAAGATATTATGTGGTTATGGAGACATTAAGATGAGTCCATTTCACTGCATAGATTTCAAAATGAACCTATTCCTCAGAAGGATATCTATATTGTACCAGTGTGCTTTCCAGGAATCTGTGTCTAATTTTTGAGTCTTGGCTGTGCATAAGTATAAAGGAGACACTGAAATACCCAACACCTCCAAGACTGTTCTAGTCTCTGCAAGGAATCAACCCTCAGCTCTTATTAGCTGGGAAAAATCAGAAATCCCAAACTGAACCTAGCTCTGAAACTTCAACATTATTCCACATACTCAGTCCCTGACGAAGGAATCTTACCTTAGGTTTAGATTTAGAATCTATGATTGGAAGTGCCTGTAACCTTTTGTTTGGTCTGACCCTTATGCTCTTGAGTGGAAAACAGGACGTAAGAGAGGAAGACAGAATACAGAGCTCTGAGGAGGATGCTTCCAAGAAGAGTATAAAAAGGGGAACATGAAGTCTTACTTATTTATAGAGATTTATGTGAGTAATGGGGTGCATCAGATGTGGCTAAAAGATTGCAGAGTACATATGTCCTCAGATATACCCATAAGAAATTATTTTAGGCAAATGAAACCAGTTTGCAGGGTGTCTGAAAAAACAAACAAACAAACAAACAAAAACAAACAAAAAAAAAAACAACCAAAAAACCCAAAAAACCACCACAAAATGGTTGAATACACTCCAGGAATTTTTTCTATGTGTCCCCCTGTAATTCCTTCATTGCTCTTTGCAGGGAATGAATTTCATGTCTGAAGTAGCTATGCTTGCCAAAGTGGGTAAGTAGAACTTTTGTAGCATTAAAACTCTATTTCATATCAGTAGCAATATTCAGGGTCAAAAGACCTTTCCCAAATCTTCGTTCGTGAAGACTGGCCACATAACTTCAACGGAGGTTTTTTGGTTTATATTTACCTTTATGACTAAAGGCATTATTCCTATTACTCAACGTCAATTTCACATTATTTCAGTCATTATAAGCATTTTTAAAGTTTCAAAATTAATAAAAATGCATGACATTTGTGTGTTTTTTTGTTGCTTCCTTTGTTATTTCCACTTTCTTTATGTATGTATGCATTTTATGTCGAGCTATCTTCTCATATGCTGTTCCAATCACTGTTTTCCACCAAAGAATTCCAACACATTAATCAAAAACCTCAAAACTGATATATAAGGATCTTAATTAAATGCAATCAGCATGCACACACTGAAGGCAGAGCTTAGGGTATAGACAGGCCTCCCTACTGAAATTCAAAGAAGTACACATGACTCTAAAACTAAACAAACAAACAAACAAACAACTCAATAACACTACAGTTCTCATGAAACTCCATGTCTTACAAAGATGATTTTGTCTCTGCTGGGGAAAGTGGTTAACATTCTCATATCATTCAAAATCTGATGCTGGTGCTCCTATTTCTACTCCACGAGTTCCAGTCTGAGTGGGGGAGTGCTTTTAATGAAACCTCCAACTATGCTGCTGTATGTTACACTGTCTTCTCTCTGCAGTGAGAGTAGAGTACTGAATGGGTGAAACTCAACTGGTAGGTTCCTTTGGGGTTTTGAGCTCACCCTTGTTTACCCCAGAATGGCACCTTCTGCTGAACAGCAGGGAGGCAATGTGAAGTCCCCAATCTACACAAAGGGAGATCAGATCTGTGTTGCTGTTATTGATTCATGTGAATAGAAGGCAGAGAAATTCCTAGCTCTGAAATGGAACTTTACTAATTTCATGCTGTTGACCACAGCTCTTTGAGTGTTACTATCCAACCAAATCCTTGTCTACTGAGTGGTCTATCTGTCAAAGCCATGTCTATCCAATTTAGAGACAAAGATGCCCTGCAGGACAGTGTCAAATGTTTTGCACAAGTCCAGGTAGATGACATCAGTCACTCTTCCCTCATCCACCAATACCGTAAGCCTGTTGTAGGAAACCACCAAATCTGACAGACATGATTTGCCCTTAGTGAAGCCATGTTGGCTGTCACCAATCACCTCCTTATTTTCCATGTACCTTACCATAGAGTCCAGGAGGATCTACTGCATGATCTTTCCAAGCACAGAGGTGAGACTGACTGACTCATGGTTCCCTGACTCTTTGTTTTCTCCCTTTTTAAAAGTGGGGGGGTTTCTTTTTTCCATTCAATGGGAACTACACTGGACTGCCATGAGTTCTCAAATACAAATGTGAAGCTGCTCCTATCTGTCTATAGAAGGCCTCATCTACTCAGTCTTCCTGGTTGGAAGCAGACCCTCACTATAATGTCTTCTGTCCATGTTCTCCTTTTCATCCTCACCTAAAAGCTCTTGGTTGGCTCTTCCATTCCTTGGCAGAGCTCCATGCACTCCAGCTGGTCATTGACCATTGGGGAGAAATGCCCTTTGACTTGAGAGCTATCCTTAGGACTATCCTCTGTGGACACAAACAGAACAGAGTATAAAGATGATGAATTTCACCTGAGCAAAATTCTGTCCTCTAAATGAAAGTGGTGAAACATCACCTCAGTGCTCCACACTAATCACCTTACTGGTTTATTTCAGCTGAAACACTGTTATTTCTAGCTATTCTTGGCCAGCTGATTCCTCCTGCTGACTCTGTGATATGAATCCTGTTCCCTCCATGAACAAAGGAGACTGGCAAAAGACTGGGAAATACGTAGCACAGAACAACCTTGATCCAACAGTAACACAGACTTGGATCAGCACGGGACTGCTTGGCAGTTTACCTACCACAGAAGGTGACTTGGAGCCAGCTCTGTCACCTTGCTTGTAGCTATTTCTGTGCAAAATGTCAGCTGGGGAGAAGAACTTGTAACAGTGGCAGGGGTCATAGACAAAAAGTAATTTCAGTCCCTCACCTTCCTGTAGGACACCAAAAAGAGACAGAAAGAGAACTACAGCCAATAGTAAACAGGGGTGCTATGTTTGGTGTATGTCTTTACATTATAAATCCCCAATATTGCTTTCCTAGGTAAACAATTACTGTAGTTACCATAGGAACACTGAGTGGACAAAAAAGTCTTTGTATTTTGAAGATGACTACTTTTTTGAGACCTAGCAACGTGAATGGCTTCTGTTCACATATTTACAGTTACTGTCGAATTAAGTTTCTGCACGGCCCACTGAAGAAGCAGGTGCTCCTCAATGTTTTATTGGCATGAATTCAAGCACCGAGGAAGCTCTTGAGTTTCTGAAATTTTTGGGTTTGGTTTTGGTTTTGGGTTTTTTTTTTGTGTGTGGGGGTTTTTTGTTTTGTTTTGGTTTTGTTTTTTTGGTTTTTGGGTTTTTTTTTCATTCCAGAAATGGAAGAGGTTCATGAAGAAAATTAGTAGATAAATTACTTTGAACTCTAATTAAATACCAAATGCTTACATATTGCTCTTGTTTTCCCTTGGTAAACCTATATACACAACCACTCCAAAAGTTTGCTCTGTCAAACTTCATGTTTCTCACAACAGCCAACTTTTCCGTATAAAAAAAAAATGGATTTTTTTCTTCCTTTGACTATCAATGCTCACTAAAAGAAAATATAACTGAAAGATAAGTAGCTTTGTTGTTGGATGATATATGACTCTAGATGTCTAAGGCTGCTTTATTAAGACAAAACCAAAATTGAACAGTCATATTCAATTTATACTTCAGGCTCCTCTGATATCTTTTCTGGTTTCCTCTTTCAAGGTCAAAAGAGTTGTATCATGGTAGTATGACAGAAGAATAATCTGATTTCTAATGGATCAAAATAATTGACAGTAATGTGTCCATATGAATGATTTGGTTATTAAGAGTGGGTACACAACAAAACTCTCCTTATCAGATGTAGGCTACTGTAATGTGATATCTCTGTGATATCTCTACTTCCTTCACAATCAGTGGATAGGAACTGGTACTTGGCCGATACAATTAGTGTCATCCCAAAGAAGTCTTCATGTTATTTCACCTTAAGATTGGCCAATATTTGAAAACAAGACTAGTTGAGGGGCAGATAGCTGCCTTATGAACTCTTAGAGTTACGTGGGCTGAACACATGGGTTTCATAAAAAAGGCAAACCTTCATTTAAAAAAACTGTCTGGTTAAGAAATTGTCAAGACTCAAGTATAAGCTTCTTTTTGGGGAATGAAGGAAACAACCATCTGTTTTTACCCCAGTATGGGCCACTACCTGAATATGAAGTTTAAATGTTCACTTCTCCGCTTTTTCTGTGTTTAAACATCAGGGTGTGCATTAAAGCAGCTCAGAGACATGGTGTACTCAAGCACACTCTGCGCTTATTCATTTTTCAAGCCTACCCTATTGTGCATATTTCTAATGCAGCTACTCCCACAGCATTGAGCTGACAGAAACACTTCTCACAGTACGGCCCCACTGAGATTCCCAATATGAATTCTGACCATAAGAAATCATGTGAAAAATCCCACTGTGACCCCAAGAAGTTCTGACAGATCATTTCAGACTTAAATAAGATGAAAAAAAGAAGTAAATAAAAAATATTTTGTTAGAATTCTGTCTCTGAAGAAGGTCTATAGAATGAGCACTTGGATCATCTCTGAGTGCAGAAGTAAAAAAGCATAAAGAATGAGTGAGTGAGTTCTTGAAAAACATGTGTTTTGGTACAAAAAAAGCAATATATTTTCTTCCATTTTTTGTACCAATACAGCTGTACTGCACTTAGATTAGAAAACTGCAGTAACTTCTCCATTTTTCTAGTAGATCTTTGGAGCTGGCCAAATGTTTGCCTCTCCTGCTTCCCACACTTTTCTTAAATGTGGTGATTTCTTGCTAAAACAAAAAATAATTAAAAAAAAAGATCTAAAATCTGCCATTCCTTGTTAACTTGATATGAAGCTAGAGTGAGACGAAGATGGCCCTTGTTAAAGCCATATAATATCCAAAGCCTGAACTAAGATAGAAAATTGTGTAGAGAGATGTCTTTTTGATTGGTTTCAAGCCAGTACCCACTGAATAAACTGCATAAATGAAACCAAGGTGAAATGCTAGACCCAATCTAAGAAAGAGGAATATCTTAATCTCTCCAATGGCTGGGAGACATGACATAGAAGAAGACTAGTGGTCATGTGTAATGCCAAAACTTCAGTGATGTCTATATGTACATTACGGCAAGGAAGGCAAAGAGGTATTATTTTAAGCAGAGATAAAATTTTGTGCTGTACAGAAAAAAGAACCAATTCACAACTCTCAGTCACACAGACAAATTTCACATCTAAACTGGCCCCAAAACGTTTCTTTGTCCACTGGTCTATTAACCCCAGTGGAGGAAGAGAAACAAAACTCTCATAATATGGTCAAGTTTGTTAGGACCATGTTAAAATAGACAATTCTCTTCTGAGTTGATGCTAATATTTTCTCAGTAAAGAGCTTCTGTTTGTTAGGCTATTAGGATACTATTCCTGATTTCTTGACACTGTTCTTTTCTTTAGATATAGAACAACATGATTTTCCTTACATGGAGTTTTACATCTTTGAAATCAAGAATGAAAAAGCTTTGCTGATGCAATGAGGGAACCAGTTGCACAAGACATATCAGCCTAGATTTATTTTTTCAGTTTTAGGCGTAAAACATTCGTAGCCTCTTTGAGACTGAGACTACTGACATTATGCCTTCAGCAGCAAAAGAACACCCATATTCTCTAGAAATGATATTAGTAATTTCATTCAAAAATTAATATAAACAAAAGGAGCTAAGTGTGGAGGAAGACTGTAACACATCTCAGAGAGTACAGTCATTTTGGTAATGATTTGCTACATGAAAGAAGTTATCAAAAGTGTACATTTCCATATTTTCTTTGTGGTCATATTCAAGAAATGCTTTCCAAATATAACAAGTTTGTTGCTTGTGTTGACTGAAAACAACTTAATCCTATAGCCAGAAGTGAGTTATTGAAAGATTGCTTCTGGAACAGATAAAGATTTTTAAAATACCATTAGGAAGGACTCAGATAGCACTAAGTATGCTATCAGATTAATCAACGTGATAGAAAGCATTCATCACAATTCACTTTGGCCTTTTGTGATATAGATTCATTAGTTTTTCTACAGCTCTGCTCATACCAACATGCAATATCTAAATATAATTAAACAGATCACATTCTCTTCAAAAATCATGCCTTCTGAAACGTAGAACTTTGCTCTGTTGCAGTCCTGTAAACTGGAGTCCTCCAGGGTTTTAGTATCACAGCTGTCCATGGGAATTAACTTTTATGAGTTTGCTACCATTCGAAAGCTCTGCAGATTATCATCTTGCTGTGTGACCTTTTCCTGAACCTGATAAAATAATCATAATTTTTATTCAAGTAGAAAAATAAAATGGGAAGTAGTTAGCTACAAGTATTTTAGCCCTTGCCTTCTCACCAATTTCATGTCATCTTCTGATTTTTCTAGGGGAGAAGTCAATATTCCAATTTGTTAGTTGTTTTGTTTTGGGGTCTTTTTTTGTTTGGTTGGTTTTTTGTTTGTTTGTTTGAATTGATTTACAGAGAAAGTACAAAATGTAAAACATTCAAATGGATTCCCCACATACACACAATACCCCAGATGTGGCAAGTGCAGATAACAGTCCCCATGGACGTAAAGGTTAAGAAGCAGTTAGCACATCTTCACTTTGTGGAATTTGATATGCCAGCTCACTTAACCAGTCAATGTTAGAGCACAGAGTTTGTTCCAATCCTCATCCAAGCATAAAGACCAACAAGAGAAGAGAATGTGAAACTTTGGAATTAGACTCTTGCTTATAATCATGATAAAAATATCCATAAGCTAAATCAGCAAGCTTCATCTTCCCGAATTAAGACTACAAAAATGTCTATATAGTGAAATCCCATCAGTTTGTCCACTATGGTTAGGATAACTCAGAAAAAAGAAAAAGAATATTATTACTTTGACTTAAATATTTGCCTTAATTGGAGTAGAATACACAGCAAGAGTCATCACTGACTGGCTTTTCGTGGAATTATGTCAAAAGAAGTCAAGAATTTCTGACAATAAAAAAGCTTTAGTAGACCTTCCCAAAAAATACTAATTTTTAAATAAAAGCTGTTATAGGCAGCAGTAGTAAATAAAAATGAAATTTAAGTTAAAAATTATATACAGCATTTCAAGAATTCAGAAACTCTGCATATTTGAAAACTTGCAGACATCTGAAATATTGTAAATAAAAGGATGAACTAAAAAATATTTGCAGGATACTAAAGGTGTTTTTATACTTTCTATGCTACCCTTTACTGTCTTGTGCAAAGAACAGCAGTGTAAAGCAACTACCTTTATGGCTTTTCAATATTCAAATGCTCTAGAGATAAAAGACATACTTGGATTATATTCTGCTTTGACAAGCTTTCAATGTCTGCATGAGAAAACAAAGTTGGATCTAGAACTTCTGTAGTTTTATACAGATGCAGATTCAGAAAGACTATCAAGAAAGAACATCTAAAAGGCCTTCTAGTATTCAGAAACCTTGGGACTGACATTTCTTGCTCCATCTTCCCCTCACTTACCACAGAAAAAGCAAACAAACAGAATAAAATTACTTTTGCCAAGAATGAGTACTGAATTGCAAACCTCAATGCTTTTTTTCCCCCTTATGTACATAATCAACAAGCCATTTGTTCTGCAGTAAAAGCTGCTTGATATGTTGCCTCAAAAGCACTAAAAGAAAGGCTGATAACATACTTCACCACTTTGGAGGCAGCAAGGACCGCACATGCTCAGTGCAGTTATCACCTAGGAAACAAATGATTGCATCTTATTTTTGGCATAAGGCTGTAGGTGTACGAAAGATCTGAAATACACTCCCACACAGAGCTGAACTCATTCCTCATGATGCCGACAAGAGTACTGAGCGGAGCTGCTGGAAGCACCTCCTAGCGGTAGCCAGAGAACCACCCACAGGCACTAGACGTGGTATCAGGACTCCTCGCCGCATGAATTCCCCAGGAACATGGTGTGCATAATGCACAAGTCAGGCCAGGCAAGCATAACAGGTTCTTTGGAGCTGAAGATCTCTGAATAAAATCTGTGAGGCACCCAGAAGTAACATGCATCAAGACGTAAAAGCATTCAAATGGATTTTAATGAAGCAATTAATTTAAGTGCTCTTCAGATCTTGATGTAAATTGCCTCAATGCATCACAGCATTACAGCAGGATGTTTAATAAATTGATAGATTTTAAGGCCAGAAGGGACGATTATGATCATCTAACCTGACTGCTTGCATAGTACAGGTCAGAGACTATCACCCAAAATTCTGTTAGAAAAGCCCCTAACTTTGGATTAAGCAAGAACATAGCTTCCTAAAAGCCTTCCAAACTTAATTTAAGGAATTTTAATAACAGAGAATCCATTGCAGCCCTAGATAAATTGTTTAATCGGATGTTGCCATAACTTTTAAGGTTTTGCATCTTATTTTTAGTCTTCAGTTTCTAGATTTTTACCCAATGTTGTTGTATCGAGTAAGCAGCTTGCAATATAATTGTGACCTACTTGGAAAGAGTTTGATTGTGAAATCTTGAGCAGCCTTGGCTATCACAAAGTATGTATGTACAATTACCTTTCCATCTTTTTTTCCTCATCTCCAAAGAGTTACCTTCATAATAATCCTAGGACAGATAAGCATGTCTTTACCTTTGTTTTGTAGATCAGCACCATTCGTTCCATCTGTTACATGCAAATATTTGCCATGAAAATGTAGCTTTCAGGAAATAAACCTTTGGTTTGATTCTGGTGTCCTTATACATGATTTTTCCTAAAAGGGAAATATCGGTAAAGCACTATAAGCATAAATTTATACAGAAATTGATATTTTACACTGCCTTTCCACATGGACATGCTTACTGCATAGTAGCAAAAATTCAAGAAGAATGAACTCCTGCAAGATTAATGCGCTACATGTTCACTTTACCCCATATTCCACAGTTACCTTCCTCTCTAGACATGTCCAGAGTGTAAAACGGTATTTCATCCTGATCTTACATATGTGCAACCTCATATACAGCAGAAAAGAATACTTGTGATTTATACCCAGAAGGGAAATGAGAATGATCTCTTCTCGAGGGATGCGCATTAGAAATGATGGTTTCATTAAATCTGACAGGGTAATACCAATACACACCATTTAACTGTCTAGTCTGCCACCCTTATGGCTTGCAGAATTCATCCTATCTCTACTGTGATGGTCCATCTGCTAGCACTGAGATGAAGTTTTTCTTTTTGTCTGTACAATGCCTGACACAGCAAGGTCCATGGTTAGGGACACATCCGTGTTATTACAGCAGAAATAAGAAGTGCGAACCATAGTTCACTTCAGTGGGACTCAGTGTGCACATATGGTCTGTCCATATGGAGCTGATTTCAGGATGGGTTCCTTTATGTGCAGAACCTTACGGGTTCATAGATAAAAAGATGAAACTTTCAATAAGGAAAATAAGTAGAGAAGAAAAAAAGTAAAGATGGTAGCAAGAGACCATAATATTATTTTTCCTTTCAAATCTCAAAAATTAAAAACAAAGAAAAAATAACCACTGAGAAGTTAAAATCATGACTGCCTAGATTTGAGTTGCTTATTAATTATGAATATCGCTTTGTGCCACACAATGTTAACACTACAGCAAAGAAGTATGCTGATAGAATTAATAGCTGAAAGAAATGATAATATGTGGAGAAACTGCTTCTAGTTTTGAGAAAAATAATGGATAACTCTGTTTCAGTCTTATAATGTTTCACAGTTTATAAACTACTGCTTGGTAGGCTAAGGTTAAAATGATCATGTAGAAACTACATGTCCTGAGACATCTGTGAAATGATTTCATCTTTGCAAAGGAGAGTGCAGACAAACTGATGTTAATTGCAACATTCATATTTCTGACTTAGTCAAATGCCTTTAAAGCTTGATGATAACAACAAGCTGAAGTCAGCAAAGGGAATGTAGCAAGATGGAGCTGAGACAAGGATCAAATGATGAGAAAGCAGAGCATTTCTAGCATCTAAGCCACTGCTTTGGAAGACTCTCTCCATGGAAAACAGCTTGACCTCCCTCTAAAACATCTGATGCTTCAGTGCTAGGTCTGTGATGAAAGACACCACAAAGTGAAGATAAAAGGTGTCATTTTTACTTGAACAACAATGGCTTCTTATGATGTAAGGCTGCAGGTTGAATAACTATGTAGGTAAATTTGAAGAGGTATAGGTGTATGCATCACAAACTGTCCCTGCAGCCTTTACGAGCATTACTGTGAATTTCTGTACATGCCTAAGGGAAGACTGGACACTAGAAGTCGCATGCGAGGACTGCATTTACTCCTATGATGACTGGGTTTTGTTCATTATCATTTTGACATTCTGCAATCACTGTTTACAGCAGACTGTGCTATCTTTTCTGCTTTTCCTTAATTGTAATTTTGTTAAGAGTGTGTTAGACCGAAAACAAGTGACACACATTCTTTATTCCTCACTCAGGTTTTCTTCCTAGTCCCTTGTCTACAAATTGTTCAGTGGAATGATTGTGGAGCTTCTGTCCTTTACATGCAGCTTTCAGAAACTATCACTCTTTAGGTACAACAACTTCAGAACTGGCCACCTGCTTCCTGCTCCCAGGCTGTTCAGCCTGTATTCCACGGAAGAAGCTTACACTGGGATACTGGAAAGGAAGAGCACATAGCAGACACTACATATTTTGCACGTATGTGTGTTGTAATAAATTCAGGACTGCCCAAATATTTTATTGAGTTTTATAGTTGTATTATTTAATCTCTTGTTTACTCTCTGCCTTTGTAAAGGAGATGGATTGTAAAATGATTCCTCCACAGTAGCTGGACTCATAACATGTATTAAGAGAAATGATTTATTACAGAAGCCACAATACTTCAAGACTGAAAGTGTCACTTTGTAATTAAAGTGTCAGAACAGCTGGGATGATTTATAAGGGTTATATAATGAAATTATTATTATGAGGTTTGTCTGTTTCTTTTAAATTTTGTCTACTCCTGGCACGTGTGTTAGCCATGTGGTATTTATAGAATGGGCTTTCCAAGCATAGTTTCAGGGATTAATGTACGAAAAATTAATGTATAAATCTTTAAAAATCAGATTAGTAGTATAAAATAATAAGTCCATTGTCAAAATAAGAATAACAGCTGGGCTTCCCAGTGTGTTAATTCTCTTTTGTGGGGCTCTGAAGATATAGTACAGGTCTAAATGTGCAATGCTTTACACATAACGCTAGCTGTGAGCAGATTCATCTTGCCCAAGGGAGCCCTCCTGTGAGGTACAAGCTAAAAGCATTGAAGACATGGCCAAGCAGAGGGAAATTTGAGTTCACAAGTGATGATACTTATTGCTCACACTGGTGCTCCAAAGCCACGTGGGTAAATATATTCAGCCTGAATCATTACCTTAAATGTTTACAAGCTCTACCCGGAACCACTCTTTCATGCAGCTCAACTGTGGTTCAAGGTATATGTAAACATGGCATTTAATCTACGTTGGTATCACAGTATACTTGTAAATGCCTTTTGAATACTGAGATTATTTTTGACTATTTTTAAACATGGTTTTGTGACTGATTAGATAAAAATTTCCATGACCTTATTTAGTAATATTCTGGTTCAGGACAGAACTCCCTTGTTTAGGTATCACTACCGGTGGATTGACATATGAGCTAGGTGCCTGAACTTCTTCCACTTCTGCTGTGGAGATGTCGGGCAGGAGGCACCTGTCTAATTGTAGATACCTGTTGACATCTGAGATGCAAGGGGGCATTTGAGACTGCACTGGGCTGGCAAAGCAATATCTTGTTCAGAGACCTGAACTAAGTCTCTGTCTCACCTGTGACACCTCCATGGAGACACTTGCAGGTATCTAAAGTTGTGCCTCTTAGCTCCCAAAAGAAACTGTATCTCTCAGATACAATTTGATTTTGAATTAATTTCATCCTTTGCTTTCATGAGGTCACACAAAACCTTTATATTCTAAAAAAAAATTTGCAAGAAAATGCCAAAATAAAGCTGTTTTCATTTGAAATTTATCAGTTTATAAAATATTTTGCACATATGTGTTTTCTTCTTGTGTTTTTCTGAAGCCAGATTGTGTGTCTTCAGATGCTTGAACAGATATTTAAAAGAAAGAAACCATACAGTTTTTAATTAATAAATATAGGTTTGATCATTCCAAACCAGAAGCAAATTCAACTTGAAATTGGCTAAAAGCATAAGAGGAAATTAAAACAGATGAAGGTTTACTTTGAGTAATTTTAATAAAATACATGGACTTTTCACTTAAAAATGGCATTTCAGGCTAACTTTCAATAAACTAAAATAAAAAAAAGGAATTAAAACCTTTAGATAAATCATGTGATAAACCCGAAATGTAATGAACTGTTCGGATTTTTTTTATGAGAAACTGATATTCTATTTCTTTTTCTTTTGAACTACAGTGGTTTGGGTTTTTTCCATCTTAGGAAAAGTGGAAGAAGAAAGCTAAACTGAAAAAAGTTATAATTATTATTATTATTATTCAAACTCAAAGTTTAACATCTATTAAAATAAGATCAAGAGTGAGGATCCTTAGTGCTCTCTATAGTGCTACATTTTCAGACTAGTCTTTTTCCTTCCCACATTTTAATTGTACTCTACCCTCATAGAATATGTGCTGTAATACTAAGTAAACTCTAAAAATCTAAAAGTTCTAAATTTTGAAGAGTGGCAATACAGTTTTTATTCTATCTCCTCTATTCCCAAGAAACATGTAGCAGCTACAAAATCCTTCTTGGAAATCCTGATTATTCTTTGGTTGTTAGCAAAAAATATAATTTTTAAAAAGCATGACTAGGAATCCTTTTTCACACAGTTTAATGAAAATTATGTATTTTCTTTTTAAATTTTTTTATTACAATCAGCATGACATATTCTATATTTTGCCAGCTTTAATATTTTGTCCCAACACCATCTTTCACAACTTTATTTTTATTGTATTAAAATTTGAAACATCTGTCATATATTTTTATTTCTACCAAAAATACATTTTTAAACAAATATTAGTTTTTCATGATCTATAAAAATGCTAATTAGTTTCCAAGTTTCCTATGATTTTTTTCTTCATCTTTCACAATTCTTTTTAAACTGGGCTGCTTGTCAATAGGGAAATAATCTGTGAAGTAAAGATTATTCTGTATATATACCTACTATATTTGGTGTAATACACAATAATATGTTTACATTTAACAATATATTTATATAAAAAATGTAGACATGCTTTGGATACCCTTTACAGTAAATAGTAAGAAATAGGTGCTTATAGCATGCAATTGTGAGATAGATGTCTGAAAAAGCCATATTGATTGCAACTAAAATTATCCATTTCCCTACCTTGATTATGAAAACCTGGAGTGACATACTCAGACGCATAGTTCTGCAGTGCCGTTTTTACTTAGTAGTATTTGAAAGTGAGACATGTTTAACAAGTAGATACCCCAAAATTTGGGGCATTCAAAATTACTAGCCTTTAAGCGCGAAAAAAAAAAGTGTTCTTCATGCCTTGTTATCAAAAAGGAGCATGGAGAAATCAAGGAATGAAAATAACATGCTGGAAGACTTTTCCTACAGAATTCAGCATGAGAACCTTCAGCTGTAATTCTCATCAAGGAAAAGACTTTAAATCAGCCCAGGCATGAATACAGCTTGGCACACTCTGAGATATCCTCTTTGTTTGTTGTTTCCATAGCAATTGCATACCAAAGTCAACATATGTATAGACTCCTTTAGTCAAAATTGGATATTTTATTTTAAAAAATTCTGCTTCACATCTTCAGTACTGTTTTCCTAGAAAGAGGCAAACAGTGCATGTCACGTGTTTGCTCATACATCTGGCAACAGTGAACTTTTCTTTCCATTTGTAGGAAATATACTGTTCACTGTTAGAAAGGCTACTTTTCTCTTAATATTGTTTCTATTTCAGAAGGTTGTCTAGATACATAATGAAGATTACAAAACAACTGATACTGCAGGAAACCGTGTTCTCTGATTTACCTGTTCTTTGAGGTGTATAGGTTACATAGCTCACATTTGAAAATAAGAGCAT
The DNA here is from genome assembly GCA_035041135.1 of Platyrinchus mystaceus. Lineage (NCBI taxonomy): Eukaryota > Metazoa > Chordata > Aves > Passeriformes > Tyrannidae > Platyrinchus > Platyrinchus mystaceus. The sequence goes on from JAWWLV010000001.1 coordinate 35,375,759, forward strand.
TTATCTAGCCTATTTCTTTATAAGGATGGTTTTGTAGAATTAACATAAACTTATCAGTACAGCTCAAAAATGCATAGACAAGTTCATTTTTGTGATAGATGACATTGGCAACTCAATGAGCAACTCAGGGATGTTTTTATATCTGTTGCTTTTAAGAAGTAAGAAAATGTTTCAGTGAAGCTGAATAAAAACCAATGCCTTACTGGTGGGCACATGACATCTCTGCTGGGTTCAAGGCCTGGTTAGGCTTACTCTGGTGTGGCAATGCGTGGTTAAATGCAAAGTTAAGATCACTTTTCTTACATGTCACTCTGCTTCAGACGTCTGCATCTGGGCTGGTTACCTTGTCTTTTCCTCTAGTGACGATCAGAAACTGACACCTTCTGAAAGTGATTAAACTGAACTATCATGGTCATTTGTTTCAGGGTGAAATGACTGGACCCATAGATGCTGCCATTTTCTCTGAAGGAGTTCCACTCCTACTAGCTCAGATCTTGGTAGCTGAAGTTAGGGCAGATGAGTTCCACTTGGATTTTCATTCCTGACAACTGAATTTAGGGAAGGTGAATTTTACTTGGATTTTCATTCATTTGTATTTACTCATTTATCACATCTGCTATATAAAACTCTTTATGTAATATTCACTGTTGTACTATTGGCAGGAAGCAGAGCAGCAAGAATTCCACAATCTTTCCGTCATGAGTCAATATCAGTATGTTCAGATTTCACATAAAAGGATAAAGAAAGATGTAATTCAACAGTCAAACATAAAAAGCTTGAATAATTAAGATAAAACATTCAGTGTAGACCATATTTCACCAAATTTTAGATTACTACCATGCAGATATTGTACATCTAAGTAACCTAAGCTCCATAATAATAAATAAAAAGCAATAGGTATTTAATTTACACCATTTTAGGTATATTCTTTGCTTTAGGACGAGGTAATTTATTTCCTAAAATTTTCTTATTCATAGGATCATAGAATGGTTGAGGTTGAAAAGGGCCTCTGGAGTCACTTGGTCCAATCCCCCCTGCTCAATCAGGGTCACCTAGAGCCCGCTGGCCAGGATTGTTCCCAGACAGCTTGAAGACTGCACAAGCTCCCTGGGCAACCTGTTCCAGTGTTCAGACACCTTCATAGTAAAAACCGTTTCCTGATGTTGAGAGGGAACATTGAGTGTTTCAGTTTGTGCCCATGGCCTCTGGTCCTGGCACTGGGCAGGAAAGATCCCTGCTCCATCTTCTCTGTACCGTCCCTGCAGGTGTTTATATATGTTGATGAGATCCCCTCTGAGCCTTCTTTTCTCCAGGCTGAACTGTCTGAGCTCTCTCAGCCTATCCTCATAGGAGAGACGCTCCAGTCCCTTCAGCTTCTTCTTGAGCCTTTACTGAACTCTCTCCAGTATGTCCATGTCTCTCTTGTAGTGACAAGCCCAGGTGTGGCCCGACCAGTGCTGAGTAGACAGGAAGGATCCTCCAGTAATTTCCTTCCAGTAGCTTCTCTCCAGTAACTCTAAGCTTCAGTAACTGAAAGATTCTCTCCAATAATTGGAAGTCAGTCCAAATGAGTAGTTCAGATTCAGGTAGTTATATTTGGTTACAAGAATTCAGTATATAGAGTGGTCTCTCCATTGACAACAATGAGGACAACATCTACATCCTTTTCCTCGGAAGGATTTTTAATTCATCGTAGTTTAGACCATCAGTGAACAAAGATAACTTACTGACTGAACAAAGAGAGAGATAACATGTGCTGGCAACATGGCAAGTTCATATGTGACATGAACATGACTTAACTCTTAAGGTAAACTAAATGAGGAGATAGAGAAAGTGGAACCATAGTGGAACCATACTGCAATCAGCTGTCTTCTACATTATGTTCATGGAAATTAAATTTTGCTATTGTTGTTAGTTTTGATACAAATTCTAAAACACTTTAAAAATAAGCTCTGTATGGCCTCAGTACAGGCTGCTTTGTCTCTCTCAACCTCATTTTCTTTACCTGTGAATTAAAGCAAAATACTAATCATATGTCATACCAATACATTAACCATTTGCAGTTCTCTGGGTGACCACAAGCATTCAAAGGCCAAAATGTTCCACATAGAAATATACTGTTCTCACATGCAAGGACAGTTTAAAAAATAAAAATAAGTAAAAAGTCATCCATGACAGTAACTCCCCTATAAAACACCTGTCACACAAATAGTAAGTCTGAAGTCCAACATTTTTCAAGCACTGAAATAGAAAAGAAGAGATTTGCCCCCATGAAATGAAGACATTCACAAAAGTAGAGCAGAACTGACACTTACTTCTAGTTCTGGGAGATCCCAAAATATCAGACCTAGAAAACTTGACACATCACTCCATATAGAAAAGCATCAGGCAAATGGTTTTAGGAATTTCCGAGCTCTGCATCTTTCCATGGAGGAATCAGATATCATCTTGTGGCACTGAGGCAGTGTTTGCTTTTAAGCACTCTGTGCAAAATAATAATAAAATACTTTAAAAACAGACTCCTCAAGAAGTAATCCATACGAAAGGTGTTGAAATCCATTCTCTTCATTGGTATATGCTTTTTTTTGGTGTAACAGGCAATTAAGATTATCATGTGCATGTTGTCAGTAATTTTCACACTATGACCCACTTTCAGTTCTTGTCTCATGCTGTCCTCATCATTTCTTAGTGATGAAGACATCTTTGGTCATGCTGGTAGGCACATGCTATCAGGATGCAAAATATTCTGTAGTTTTCATGCTTTTAAAAGCATTTTACCTAACATAATGTTAAACATGGCTTTGTTTTTTGTGAGTGGAAGATCAAGTTCGAAATAAATTTGGTCGTACTTAATGTTAGATCACATTAAAATTTACTAACATACACAAAGCTTCCAGCAAAACTTTTTTTGTGCCTGACAATGAATTTATTTGAAAAGTGTGGAAATTCACTGTTGGTGTCTCAGTCCAAGTCTGTGGTGTGTGAAAGCCCAACTTTGCATCAGTGCAAGCCAGCACACACACACACAAATAGAATCTGTGAATTTATAACATAGATAAAAACTGCATACAGGGAGATAGACACATTGTGCCTGTTATAGCTGAAGATGAGGAAATGGGTGACAAAAGATCCTAGCATAAGCATGAGGGCTTTGAGTATTTTTATGTGTTCTCATAAAAACAGAAGGAGTGGTACAAAGTTCCCTTTGGGAACACTCAGAAGCCTTTGCTTCTCCATCCTCCCAAGTGATTTGCCAAACCACTGCACTCAGAACCCAGTCAGTCCTTCACTGCTACTGAAATTAGCTTTACCACTCAAGATCTTTGAAATTTTTACTGGATTTGGGTTTTTTTGTTGAAACTATACTTGGAAAAAAAGATTGTAATGACAAAATTGCTTAGGCCAAGTCCATTTCATGTGACTAGGGACAATTTAAGAATAATTTAAACATTTTAGTCACAAGAATCTCTTGCACTTATGTCAGAAATAATAAACATATTTCTTCTTAAGCAAACCTCTTTAGTTTGTCTTATTTAATACTTTAGTATCCTGAATGACCGATGCATCACTTGCTTTCCAAGCTATTTATTTTTAGTATATTCTACATGTTTGTTCCCTGGCTGGGGGAGAAGAAAGGACTTCCAGGAACACACTTGGCTATTCACTTCATTCAAGTGGCTTTCTAGGTACATTAAGTCTCCCTGAACCTAAAAATGGAGCACAAAGAGTGTTTACAGTATCCATATGAATAACCTCAATGTTACCAGCAAAATTCTTAGTTTTTTCTTTCAGCTCTCTGCTTTTTCTTGGGAAAAGTTGAAAGCACACTCACTTTTTAGATTTGTAAAATAAACCCCAAATCTTTGTGTCTCTCCTTTCTAATTATTCTGGGAATCTTTGCTGTCATGTATCAAGGAGATACATGTACTATTTTCACTGCTGTGCAGCAGAGACCAGATGCCTGGTGACATCTGTGCTAAACATACAACTGGATGCAACTGGGCAGTATTTAATCTGCTTTTGACATAGGAATGAGCAAACTAGAGGACCATTACCCTGCCCCCTCAGTGGTCTATGCCAGATGCACTAGGGATCTAGGATCTGGGAACAGAACAAGCCTCTAGAGACACTTCTGTGGAGTGATCTCCCTTCCTCAAGGAATTTAGGGTTCAGAGACCTCAGGAGCCAGAGATGGTGCATTCATGTTCTATGCTTCCATGACTTATTTTTTCCTGATTTTGCGTGCTCAGTTTTCGAACATATCAAAATTTTCAATTACTATGAATCTAGCAGCTTAGCTATGACTTGTAGGAAGAAAAAAAAAATCTCTTTGCTTGTTTCAAACATGCTGCAGCATAGTGGCAAAAAAATAAGGAGAACAATGAGAAAAATCTTCTGTAATTCACCTTCTCTTTGTTACTCAAAACTGTCAGCTATTACCAGAATCATTGTACATTACATTACAAGGATTTTTTTCCCCTATTTTCCCAGATGCCTAATGTCTTACAGGGCCATTTTGTTCTTTATTCAAAGAGTTCACAGTCTGAGTAACTGCGTTTCCTATCCACTATTTGTATTGAAGCAAAATTGAATGTCAAGGCCTTATTTGTGTATTTATTTAGCTGTGGATTAATTAAGGAAATTCTACAGCAAAAGTAAAAATCAGACCAATTTTGTCTTCATTACACTTATTATTTAGAAGGTAAGTGTGGCAAATCAGGAAGTACAATTAATATTTGTTTCTTTTGTGCATCTGGGTCTTTGCGTATCATCAGACAGTTATGGAAGGTTAATAAGATTTTTGAATTCTAAACAATGTATGTCTTTTCCCCTTATCTTCCCCTTATCCCCTTATCTCCTGCAGTGGAGAGGTTTAAATTAATAGAAACATGAGTGGAGCTATTAAAATGGTCTACTTTATTGTCTGCATTTTTTCCATGCAGTGATCTCAGCCTGAAGAGCCACATGATCTCCCTTCTGTGGAGACAGAAAAGCAGAAGGAAGACACACGTTACTCCCCTGTGGGCCTGTTGGACTTGCAGATTGTCTCTTTCTTGTCCATTCCAGCACAGGAGACCCCTGCTTGAAAATCTTACAATAAGAAGCAGCTATGCAGGTAGCAATCTGGGAATTAGGGAACACTTGCTTTCCACAGCTTTTCCTTCTCCTATTGCATATCATGAAAAATGTCTGTATATTGTATATTGTAGTCTCAGCCTGATTTTATCTGATTTGGTCCTTCTACCAGAGTTACCAAGAAAAGGGGGGATGGGTTCAGGTAAAGCAAAGGCTCTAGACTTTAAGAACCCATTAGCAAAAACAGTCTCAAACTTTAAGGGATTCTCAGAGGTATCTGGAAGTCCAGCCAGCTAAGCTGCTTTTCAAACCCAAAGGAGGTAAAGCTTACTGCAGGTTAGGGTAGTATTCAAAGGAGAGTCTAAATGCAGCATATGATACTAATTGCTTCTGTACATATTTTATTTCCACTATAACTGACCACATTTAATCACATTTTTGGTGAGGTGTTTTTTTTTTAATTTTAAAAGGTATTCTATAGATATGTAAAATTCAGGATTTTTTGCCATCCGCCAAGTTTTTATTTATGTCAGCAAATCTCTTGATTAGAACAACTGTAGTATCCTCCTCACCATTTTTGAGTATTCAATGGGCTTTTTGAAGCCCATTATGTTGAAAGGACCAATTTAAGAATAAAATAAAGTGTGGTTAAATTTAAGGGAAAAGTATTCATTTGAACTGCTTATCTGATGTACAAGTCCCTCTTGTGTCTACAAGCAAAGGCAAGGTTTCATGGAAACCCATCCGCTGTTGGCCCAGAGGAGGTTATATGAAGTGACCTCAGCCTCCGAGGGTCCCATTTGGTTCATATACTTGTACCTGTCCCAATTGATTCTTCCATTCTTTTTCCAAATTTAGTTTTTTGACACTGCAAAGCCATGTTTGTCTTACCACCAGGAGATGCCGAAACCTGCTCTCTGCTAAATGTCACTCTCATGGTTTTTAATACATTGATTATCTGTTTTTGAAAGCGTGCAAATACAGGAAACCAACACAAAGCTACTGGAGGTCTTTATTATTTTTCTGTTTCTCTGCAGAGCTGGATTACTGGAGCAGGACAAGTCTGTGAGAAGGACCTAAAGGCACTTACTAGACACAGCTTGTTCTGAAGACGAGCCCAGCAGGGTTGGCAGCCCAAGAGGAAGCTTCTCCCAGTCAACCTGAAGAGACTTCAGTTTATCAGAGAACACTGGAAAGGAGAAGGAAGAGTACAGGGTTTTAACTACAAGAGTAAGGCTCTGCAGTTGTTTGAGACATGACTGTGGGGTGCCAGCCATGAGGGCAAAGGATGTAGCTTTGCAATAGAGGGGAGCCAGTTCAAGAGACCTCCAACAGAGCAAAGCCCGGCCTCGCCTCTCCTTTAGCTGTTTGCATCACTAGTTTTGCACACATTAGAGTGCTTTTTTGACCCTCAGCAGGGAAGTTCCCCTTGGAAGATAACCAGAACATTAACTCAGAAAAAAATGAATAGTTTTCTTGTACGTTGCTGTAAAATTTTCTGTGCTTTCAACCACAGTTGTTAGATGAGACAGGGATTTCCCAAACCAGCAAACTATTACCCACCTAGTGAAACGTGGGCCCTGGACTACTGTCAAAGCCAAATTCATGTATCAGCCACACAGTACTAAGAAATTGTATGACACTTTTCCTCTGAAAGGTGATAAGAAAGCATTCAGAACCACTCACCAAAATTTCCGCTCTGCCCAGCATGCTCACAAAAGCCAGAAGTCAGGCTGCCTTTCAGCAAAGAGCTAAAAGCAGAGGTGCAGTGTAAGAGTGTAACAAAACTGTAGAAAATACTGCTTCAGCATCCCCCTTAGATACTGTCCTGTCATCAAGACTGACAGGTATCAGGTAAGTTTTGTGTCATCTGCAGTGAAAACCCAAGCCATGCAGATTTTAGATTAATAGATTGGTAACTACTTGCATACTACCTTCAGTCCACAATGGGGGGGGGGGAGGGGGGGGGGGAATTACCTTTTGTGAGTTGCTGTTGTTTTTATACTTTCATTACTATGATTGCATCAGCACCTCTTCTTCCTTGCTTTGGACTGCAGAACAATGATTTTTTTTCTTGCTCCTAGAAGTCGCCTGTAATATTTGGCCTATGTTTTCAGACCAGTTTGAATACCCATTCTCTGGTGTACTAAGTCTGTCTCTAGGTCTCCCAGTATCAGATCAAAAGTAACGTGGCCACATAATGAAAGCACTGATCCACTAAATCTCAGTGACTTGATGTTGTTAAAATGGATAGTTCAACTTTGTGCCAGCAGGCTTTCTGAGTAATAAAATATAATCTGTCCACACCTTTATGTTTTCACTAAAACAAAAAATATAAACTATAATCTCCATGAAACAATAGCACTTGTGTCCCTGCGTTCTCTGAGTGGTTCAACAATGCTGAAAATGGGAATGTAAGCATGAACCAGGTTATATTAGGATCAGGAAGTGGGTTGATTTGCTAATGCAAAGATCGCTCTTTATAACTGTGATAACAAAACTTTAGCTTGGGAAACCAACTACATCTGTGAATTTTTTTGCACAAGTTCAGGGCTAAGGCTGACTGAGGTGGCAGGAGGGCTTTGAATTGTCTAATTTTAGAATAGGGACCCACCTCATCACTCATCACTGAATACACCTATGGTTACATCTAGCAGACCATCAGCTGTGGGGACAGCATATTAGGTGTGCTAGTCCTGAGTTAAAAGTTGGTTACTTACACCATTCAGAATAATTTTTAAGCCTGGGATTTTCCTTCTTTCATACATCCAAATGGGTCTTTAAGCCTTATGTGCAAATGTCATACCAAAAGATGTGAAGGTCTTTGCCTTGGTCTAAAAAGCTTGTGGGATTTTCTAATTTGCTTCTTAGTAAAGAGCTGTGACTAGTAGATGTGAACTTCTTACTTTCTAATAAGAAACTTGAGGGGTTTTTACCTAAGGATAAAAAGTTGATTATAAATATAATATTTTTCTCTTCTATGTGTAATGTTTAAATGTCTCTTAATGACAAGCAGGACTCTTCTTAATCTTATACTTCCCATTCATCAGTAACCAGAAGACAGATTTTTTATTCTGGTTTTGGCCACAATGTAGTATCTATGACATGTGTCCTTACCCTATATACACTACTGTTTTCTTTCTTCTGGTGTCCAGGAGCCAGATTTTGTCCCCTGGAAAACCACTGAGAATTTTGATAGCTCCATCTGGAACATGGGGCAAAGGAAATAAGTGATGTTTTGTTGTTCTGCTACATGAAATGTGAGCTCAGCAGGAGCTCAGAAAACATCTGAAGCCAGGTGTTTTACGAAGGGCATAATAACACTGATGCTGAACAGCAAGTAACAGGTAAGGATCAGAGAGCACAATCTGAGTCTATTGGTCTGTCAAACTGAATTTCCTGGATGGTTATTAGACTATCTTTCCTTTCACCTGTCAGTGTTCTCTAATTGTCAAATTGTCCTTGTATTTATCCATATCAATAACCATTTTTTTTTCTCTTTTTCTCTTGACAGTTCTTATTTCCACTGGTAACTGAGAAACACCAGCTTTTTCTATCCAGCCTTTGTTTCTTCAGAGTTTTATGCGTGACTTTTAAAATAATCATAATTAAAAATTATACTCCATTTACCCATCCCAAATTTCTTTTTCTCCCCATTGAACATAGACAACTAGACCTAAAATCCCCACAGAATTCCTAAAACATACCAACAGGCAATATTAGGAGATACTTTCTTCATGGTGTCATCCAGCTATCAGAATTTTTTAAAACCCACTGATATTACTTGATTAGATTGCTTCAGAATCAGCAGCCCCAAATGGAAATTCCCTGTGATATCTTACAAAAGACATGATTTTTTGAAGATCAGCCCACTCAGATATAAAGAGACCAAAAGTAAATTTTATGAGGTAATCTGAACCCCCATTCAATACCATTATTTTTTACTTGGAATGTTCTTTTTCTTTGTCCATAACCACATCAGAAAGCCACAGGCCATGTCTATGTGTAGTTTAATTTAGCATTGCAGTGTAGTGTTGAAGATCTGATCCTAATGCCACAAGCAGGCCAGCAAGTTGGCTTTGGGAAGGCTTCTCACTACTCTGTCTGGGAGTTTTCCTTCTAATAACTAATGACATCTCCACAAAGCACTTATCAGCCTCTTAATGAAAACATAAGTTAGATTTTAAATACTGCAATTCCTGTACTAGTCTACTAGAACTGAAGCAAATACCTTAACTGATACAGTCACAATAAGGCAGAATTAAGATTTTGGGACATGAGACAGAACCCCATGTCAGTTTGTTGTTGAAAGTTGCCCCTAAGAGATCCTACTGTGAAGTGAGTCATGATCATTTATGTTTTGTGATGAAGTAAAGTTGTATATAGTCACTAAACCTCTGTATTTTATGTTCTCAAAAGCAGAAAGTGATGTGCCTTAGCCATTACAGTCTACCTACAATTCGTGTACCTGAAAGTAATAAGTCTTGGCCCACACCTAAATGAGGAGACCCAGGTGTGAGAAATGCATCTCTCAGAGCATACGAAAAGGTGGTGTCTACCCAATGGCAGAACACATAGGAAAGGTTTCTCAGCCAAAAAACACTAAATTCAACTTAGGCACAAACTTTGTGCAAATATGATGGCTGTGTTAGATGAACAATGAAATAAAGGGTGCTGGGAAAAGAAAGATGGAAAGTCCCCTGAGGCCTTTTTAAATGAAGAGGATTTTGTCCAGGTGCAGCTTGTGACTGTGATTGTCTTACGTTTCAGTGAGTCTACAATCACACATGGGAATAGAAACGCGTATTTTCTTATTTGTTTAACATTTATGGTTGTTCATATATGGAATGCTTGGTTTCCCAACTACTATCTGAATCGCTGACAGTTACTCAAAACAGGACTGCTCAGTAGTAGGTCAGGAGGGGCATGTGCTGCTCCTTAGTCACATTCCTCATTCAGAGCTTCTCATTCATATAATTTCACAGGGAATTCCTCTGTTAACCAGATGCCTCAGAAATTCATCATATGACTACTCTCAAGACTCAGATTCTTATTTTTTAACATTTAATATAAAATCTCATTTGAATATGAAAACAGGGTATTAAATGTATTTGTGTGTATTACTGTCTACCTAAATATATATTCGAGGCCTTTTCTGGTTCACTCTGAGGCTCTACCTCAAGTCTTTTCAATCCGTGTAGCTTTTTGGTGAAAATTGAAAAATATATATTCTTATTCTCAGATATGGGTCTCTTCTCACAAAAGTATTTTTGGACTAGCATCCATAGGAGGAAATTAAATGGTGAGGTTTCCCAAACAGACAGGCACAAAGAAAATGAAATAAATCAAACAAGTAACATTTGTATGATAGAATCTGTTTTACAAGCCTGATATGGAAACCAGGGGAATCAGTCAAACAGTAGTAAACATCAGACTGTGGTTAGAAATATTTGTCGAAAAAGCAAATCATTTCCCTTTGCCCCTTTTGCTCCAGGCTCCCCCATCACAGGCTCCCTGGCAGCAGGATTCAGAGATAATCCCCTGGAATACCTGAGGCGTAGAAGCCAACAGGATTAAAGCACCTCGTGCTCCACACCATGGTCATGTGATGACCTGCTGATCCCAGCAAAAGGCATAGTTTCCCAGCAAAGTTCTCACTTAATTTGCCTGTATGTTGTTCCTACTCTCCTGAGATTCTCCCTAGGCACAAGGAAATAATTCACAAAGTTTTTAGGAAAAAATAGATCCAAGAAAACCACTTTTACTAATAACAGCAGTAGCTGAAGAAAATAATGGATAATTCATATGTGATTTTCCCAGCAGTAAAATAACTGTAGTCCCCTGGCTTCAAGGAGCAACTACAAAGAATGTCTAACTTCCAAATCCACCCATGTGGCTCTGTTAGCACTGCTCGGGCTAATGTACAGGAAGAAATTGGTAGGTGGTCTGGAGGCTGCCAAGCAACATATTGAGTAAAGAAGGCAGATGTGTTCACAAAATGCTTGATGGGAGAAAAACAGGAGTCAAGGGTTTTTTTCCTGGTCTAGAGACAGCTGCTCGAAGTGCTTTCTGAAAAATCTGTTGGCAGACTGTCTATATTCCCCACAAAACTGATAAGACTTTTGTGCAGATTTCTATGTGTCATTAACTGTGAAAGTGTTATCAGTTCTAGAACAAAAAATAATTGTTTTATGAAAAGTTTATGATTTCCCTCACTTCCCTTTGCAATATGCACATCCTAGAAAGGCAGCTTACAGTGAAATATAAAAATGCCAGCCAGACTATATATCCTGGTTCTGTTCTATGTTCACACTTAATCTGCCCACACTTTATGTTTGCTTCCTATTAAAAAAATAGTTTATTCCAAAATTCCTTAGTTTCTCATTTTTGAGTTAACTATTCTTCTCATATAGCTGATCAGAACTGATTATATTCTTCTGGTTCTTTTTTTTAACCATCCATTTATTCTAAAGCATATAATCAAAGCAGGAATTCGAAGAACTTACAATTGCATCTGTGTCCAAACTTTAATTTACCTTCCTCTCCAATTGCCTGAGGAAAGCAATCATGTGCTAGGCAGAAGATGAAAGTTTATAATAAATGTCTGTATTTTGAAACTTGTGGGGGGCAGGGAAAAAGTCACTTGGCTTTCACTTAGAACACGTGATAATCAGATTAACCCTGAAGTGTATTTTGTGTGTAAATGCATTTTGGGTAGGAATGGGGAAGGACATTGGAGGACTGTAGCAGAAGTCAGCAGTGAAGCATTCCTGGCAGAGGGAAAGGAATTTCTTTCACACCCAGGACTTTGGAGGGGGCAGAGAGAGCATTCCAGGCACTGAAGCATAACACTGATGCTCTCCTGCTGCTCTGTCACTATGCTGCTATTTGCCATGGGTTTTCTGCTAGTCATCCTTCAGCCGTCCATGGGGCAGTTCCCCAGAGTCTGTGCGAACACCCAGAGTTTGCTGAGCAAGGAGTGTTGTCCCCCATGGGATGGAGATGGGTCCCCTTGTGGGGAGCTTTCCAGCAGAGGGACGTGCCAGAATATCCTTCTCTCTCAGGCTCCACTAGGACCACAGTTCCCTTTTTCAGGTGTGGATGACAGAGAGGACTGGCCCTCTGTATTTTACAACCGGACATGTAGATGTGAAGGCAACTTTATGGGATTCAACTGTGGAGAGTGCAAGTTTGGTTTCTCAGGGATCAACTGCACGGAAAGGCACCTGAGAACAAGAAGAAACATCTTCCAGCTCACTACCAGTGAGAAGAACAAATTTCTTGCCTACCTTAACTTGGCAAAGAACATCCCTAGCCAGGACTACGTTATTGCTATTGGCACGTATACTCAGATGAACAATGGCTCCAACCCCATGTTCAGAGATATCAACGTGTACGATCTCTTTGTGTGGATGCATTATTACGCCTCTCGAGACACACTCTTAGGTGGGTCCAATGTGTGGCGGGACATTGATTTTGCCCACGAAGCCCCTGGTTTTCTGCCTTGGCATCGGGTCTTTCTGCTGATGTGGGAACGTCAGATCCAGAAGATAACAGGCGATGAGAACTTCACCATCCCCTACTGGGACTGGCGAGATGCAGAGGACTGTGGGGTTTGCACTGATGAATACATGGGTGGCAGACATCCCACCAACCCTAATTTACTCAGCCTAGCATCAATTTTCTCCTCGTGGCAGGTAAGAACGGGCCAAGGGAAGGGGAAGAGAATTATCCTATCTGATATTAGGCTCTTAGGTGAGGTGCACAAGATGGGATCTTAGCCATGCTGCATTCTCTTAGATGTTCCTGGAGAGAAAGTAAGCAGTATCAGAGGGCAAATCAGATTTTATGTGGGCATAATCTTCATTTAGAACTATTCATTTGTCTCTTTTTCTCCTTTGTTTCTGATTTTAGGATTTAGGTTGCTTAATTAAGAACCTGAAGGTAAAGTGGAAGAAGGATAATTATGCCTTTGTGTCCAAACATGGCTTTTAGCAGGTTAAATAGGCTTGGGTCTGGTGCAGCAGTAAAGTCAGAAAAAGTAGGGCTTATGTACATAAATTTCTAGCACAAACCATTGCAAAACAGTGGATGACAGAATGACAGAAATTGAAGTACAGGGTTTTCTCTAGCCCTCTCCCAATGAATTCCTCCATCCAAGAGTTAAAAACTATCAAATTAAACTAATCTGCTTTCAACTTTAAACAAATAAACAAACAAGTAAACTAAACTTTAGAGCACAGAAGAACCAGCTGAGTGATTCACATCAGTAGTTCAAAAAAATATAAGAATCTCTGTTGCTCAAAGGGACTAAGAGGTAAATACAATAGTGATTCCTGCAACTTAAAAGCACTGCAAACTAGCTATAAAACAAGGTGAAATTACATAAGTTATAAAGGTCTTATATAGCTGAACTATAGTGTCCTGTTTTAACACTGAGAGCTTCTAGATTTTTTTGTCTCTTGCTTATTACTGCTACATCGCCTAAAACACAGTGACAAAGGTCTATTAGCGTCAATAGACACACTCCATCATGACAATAGCAACAGTCGCTTCTGGCGCTGAAGTCTATGATTATGTTGTCTAAATCTATCCTTGTTCTATTTATTTCTGTAGCAACAGCCCAAATGAAGGTTGGGCAGTTTCAGTGATTTAACGGAAAGAGATACAAATTCAAGCAGCTCTGGGATATTCTGGCATTACAAAACAGCAACCAACTGGGCTAACTGGGCTGGTTGTGCTGTATTTAGTCTTGTTTTGTACCCTCTGAATAATACAGGCCGTGTATATACCTCTAAATTCAAGAAGAGCTATTCAACAGAACTATTTTAGGCTATTATCTGGCATGCCATTTTCTCTCCCAAACAGGTACTTGTCAGGATCCATTCCCAGGAGAATGTTTACATACAGACACCATGTTTGGGAGACTAAAATTATTTTACTGACATAGACATGGATTATTTTATGTCATTTGGCCTCAGTGCCTGGGAAATTTCCTGGGCACATTTCATTTACCAGTGTAGGCATAGTCATAAAATACATACAGCTACAAACGTGCATTTTCATCTCATTTTCTATGATTCTACTCATTTCTAACAACTTGAATCTGGATGAACTCTACTAACTTAATTAGATTGCATTATCAGAAAGAAGTGGATCTGATGCTGTTCTGCACTGAGCTGAATAAATGGTTATGTGAAAAAGGTACAAGCGTTAGAGTGGATCAAATGAAACCAGAATTGCATGGGTTACATGTGTCAAGTAACAATAATAATATAATACAATAATACAGTATATTGGATGAGACAACCAAAGTAGGAGGAGACAGGTAGTACAAAGGAATCAGCAAGTTACTAGCACCTGCAGGTGTCAGATAGTTGTGTTTAGCTCATTTTTTTTCGAAGGTTTTTTTAATCCTATCCAAATTCTTAAGATTTTCCCATTGTAGTAATCCCAGAAAATTCTTGAGTAGCAAATAATAAATTTTTGAAACAGTCAAGTTTATAATTTCTCACTAATATATTCTGAAAATAAAGATTTTTTTTATAAAACAAGTTGCTTTAAGAGGTATTTTTCTATAACTTTAATAAGTGCAATAATAAAAAAAATGTGCTATATTTAAAACACATTCAGTGTCAGTGTATGTACGTAAGAGCACCTAAGCCCTTTGATGAAGTTTTCCAGGTAATTTCTGAAAATGTTTACTACTTACGTTTTTCAGCCACTTTTGGAAATGTTACACTTTTATCAAAATTTCCAAAATAAGCCTATGATGACTTTACCTTCAAAGGGTATTAGCCCACTTTAACGTCTTCTATCTTTGTATAGCTCTATTGTCTTATTTAGAAAAAGAATGAAGGAGATGGAACAGATCTGCATTTTCAGTCAGTGAATTTAGGGTAACGATAAAATAGAAACTGATATTTCTTTATTAGCTTTTAATCCAAATTTAAACAATTGCTTAACAGAGAACAGCAGTCAAGTTTGTTCAAGTAGCATAAAGTAAGAGATCAGAATATCACTCCAGAAAATCAAAAGGGAACAAAAATAGCCTTAGCTTGAACCGGAAAAGAGACACAGCTCTGCTGCAGAATACACTGATTATCCAAGCTCTGTGGCTAAACAGCATGAGTGGGGGAAAAAAAGAAAAAGAGAAAGAGGAGGATCCAGAAATGTGAAGGAATTTAGGCTTTAAAAAGCATTCAAAACAAAAAGAGGGCAAGAGAAGCCCTTGAATAACACATCAATAATATGGTGTCCTTTTTAGAATTTTAAGTGCCTTTCCAAAGCACAACAAAACAATGCCTGCTATGTAAGGAAATGGTTATAGATTTGTTTTTAAAAAAGGTAAAGTGTCTATTTGCAGAACAGTGTCCCTTTTCTTTTTTTTAATCCCAAAGAAAGGAGGAAATACTTTATTCCACTGAGGAGTTGCCATGGCAACATGGATACCCATGGATACATGCTGAAATTCTTGCTTTCACCTTAGTTTTTCTTCAACATGCTGCTGTTAGCACTTAGCTGAGTAAATTATCCATCCACATTTTTCTCATGTTTGTCATCTAAGTGACACTTCGGATTCCTGCGTCTTTTTTACCAGCAAGACTATCAGGAACCTTTACTGGTTTTGTTTGGTTGCCTCATGTGGTAGGATATGTGGGAAGGATTTTTTCATGTTTTCAGGTGCTTGTTTGTGATGATTCAAGTATTGCATTCAGCATTAGGACTGCATGAGGCATACTAATGTTTTATCAATTTTTGCAATTCTATGTTGAATTAACAGAAAACTATATGGGAATTGGAGATCTTGCATGACATTTTCAATTTTTTTTTTTTTTGTTTAGTGCCCTTTTCTACAATTATTCAAAATAATTGATTTACTAAAAAAACCCCTCTATTTGCAAATGTCCCTGCCCATGACAGGGGGTTGGATTGGCCGACCTTTAAAGGTCCCTTCCAACCAAAACTGTTCTATGATTCTAAACAGTAGGAAGTGAAATTCTGCTCTCCTTTGCACCAGAACTAATTTCAAGAAATAACTGAAGTCAGTGGAGTTGCAAATGTATAAAAAGCTTCTGCAAATAAAAGCAGAATCTTTCTGCTGGTAGTTAACATTAGAGTTTGGGAATCCCCACGGTGTGCTAGACGTAAGATGAAGAAAATTAAGCTGGAGAACGTAAGTGCTGTTTTAGTTTTCTACTGTGGTAAGGAAGCAACACCACCAACTTCAGCCCCCTGTATTTTGTCTCTCCTAAGACCTGAGAGAAGCAATTGCATACTGTGGAGAGCTGTCTGCTCTTGGATGTGTTGGTGTAAGCCTGCAGCCAATTCTTTGTTGCAAGAAAGAACTGGAGAATTTACCTTAGCACTTCATTTTGTATCACCCTGCAGAACCACTTACACTAAAAAAAAGCTACTACAAAAGAGAAACAATTTACACAAATGGAAAATGGATATAATGCTCCTGAACTAATAATGTCAATACTTTATATCCATTACCTGAAATTATGACTTACTAAGAAATATGAAATTCAGCTATTCAGACACAGTTATTTAATTCTAAGCACAGTTTATCAGGGAGCTGTATTGCTGAATACAACTGCTGTATTGAATAGTCTGACAGCAGCATTTGAAACATTATTTTACATCCATCTTTAAAAACTGCAGGAAATTTTTAAAAATACTAACTTCTTGACTCTTAATTCAACCAAAATCTTACATCCTTGTAAGATGTGGACACCTGAGGATCACATGAACTCAATGACTTTATTTTTTATTGCAACTTAATAGGTTTTGGTGCTAACTACAGGCTGGTACATTAAAAAGCAACAGCCCAAACAGAGCAAGTAGCTATAAAGGAAGAGTTTATGAAGATTAGTCTCTAATGGTATGCTTCCACGGATTATAAATTTGGCACATTTCCTGTTAGAAAGAGGTACCTCTTCACATGCCACCTCAGTACCACAGCTCAGGGGTATCAGCATCTGTGCACAGCAGGAGCAGCCATTCAGGTATCCTCAGCCTCTCTATGTCCCTGTAATTCACTGTCCACAGGATCATGAGTGGGTGACAGTGGAGTTGGTCTGTGGTTGCTTGGCCATTCGCTAGTGTACAGCCATGCTTGCTCATGCAATGAGTCACGTAATATGAAAGATAAATAATATACACTTTCAGAGCTGTATAAATTAGTAGCTAAGGAATTATAAAAAAGTTGATTTCTGTTAATAATTTAGCACAAAAAGAAAATCTCTCTGAAGAGAGATGTGTCTGAGTGATTTCATGGTAGACATGGAGACATCAGCAGTAGGAGACAGCTGGAGAGCAGGGAATCACAGTCTGTCAAACCAGTAAGTGTTAATGAATACTTCAGCAGTAATTGTTAACAGAGTTTTCTACTCCAGCCCAGCACCATTTTGAGGTGTTGAACGGGGTATAGGTTACCTTCCAGTTCTGGGCTGCCTCCAAGTAAAAAGATGAAACTCAGCCAGCTTTTACTGAAGGCTGAGAAAAAACCTGAAGGGCGAGGATTTGTTTCAGTGCTGTCACTTCATGTTTGTCTCACCTCCTTTTAGATTGAGTTTCACAGCTCCTCCAGTTAATGCATGTACTGTAAGGGGAAGACAGATAATTATCTTATCCCTGCACAAGATGTTTCTTAGAATTTCTTCAAATCTTTTCTTCCCAAATTTTCTTCTTTTTGTTCAGTCCTCTGCCTGTTTTACCTTTCTATTCCTGCCAGTATTCAGCTGTACATGAAGTACCAGATATAAATATACAGAATCTCTTAAAAACTTTTTGCCCTGCTATAGATCCAGCATCTGCAAAGCTCCACCTATAAAAGCAAGGTCCCAAAATACAGTTTCTTCTGCTACAAGTTATCTGGGGATTTCCTTGCATTTTCTCAGTTTGGTGTATAAAGTGTCATCCATGGCTCCTGGATGACACTTAATTAAGATTAAATTATGCTTGGCTTTAATGCAGCCAAAAAAAGTAAAAATTAAACCTCTTTACAACTGCCAAATGTTTTAAATCCAGTGTGAGATCTGTGCTTTAATGTCATTCCCAAGGAATGATGTGAGAATAAATGGAGAAAGACAGGAGAAAGACAATGAATCAGTACAAAATCTCTTTTGGTTGCTTAAGAGGACCCAAGGCTCCAGCTCAGGAGTCTAGACTTCATGTAGGACAAATAGAGACATAGGGATGTGTCAAGGAAGGCCATGAAGTGCACACATCACATCTCTGTGTCTGGCGTACATCAGCAAGTCAAGTGGTTGCTCCGGCTTTAGTCTGAAGTGGTTCTTTTTGGCTGTTTAGTCTGGAACACAAAACTATGAAAATATGCCGATATATTTTTGTGGAGGGGGGCAGACCTCTGCTCAGTGGGCCCAAAAGATAAGCAGATGAAGGCACCGGTTCTAAAGGAAGCAGAGGTGTGAATTAGCCCTTTGAGCAGCTGTGCTGCCCCAACAAAGTAAGGAATTTCAGATCACTTTGTAATTTAAATAACATAGAAAATCCCCTTTTCCCAAGTATTCAAGCACATATTAATGAATTGTATAATATTCAATAGTACTGAATGCCCCTGAGATCTAATAAGCAAAAAATAACCCCAAGGAATTTGTCACACACACACACCCACCCCCAGTTTTGAATTTAAAAACAGCAGACAAAGGACTGAACATCACTGAAGACTCCTGTAATGCATTTCACTTTATTTTGCCATAGGACCTGGTCTGTGCAAGCAGTTGCAAAGTAAAAGACAAAAGGATTTCCCATTTGCCAAAGATGTGAGACAGTAGCCTTTACAGTCTGTTTTCCAAGAAACAGTCCAAAGAGCTGTGCTCAAGATCTCCACTGCAATGCACAGAGGGATATTTTTCGCTGGGTGCTACAAGGTCCAGATGCAATACTGCATATTCTGGACTGCCATCTACTGGCATTTGGTCTGCTCACTACTTACATAAGCTTTTCCTCTGAGTATCTTCCTAACATCTTCCCTGGAGCTGGTGAATTTATGAAGGCAGGTGCAGTTGGAATTTTAAGCTTTGTCCAAGGTGAACTGAGAAATTTGCTCAGAACGATTCTGAAAGGGAACAGAAAATCATATTTTAAACCAACATCTTTCTAGCAGAAAGTATTCCTGCTGAATAAGAAGAAGACAATGGTGTGACCTATTTTATGTATGCTTTATGCAGATTGTATTCAGAAAGAACCATTTGACTGATCTATGTTCTGTTATCAACTTATCACTTAAAAGAGCAAGTTATAGTTTCAGGATAGACTCATAATTAATATCACTTAAATATAATCTTTCTGGAAAAGTATCCTTGTTAATTTTATGACCAGACCTTAATTTCTGGATCAGAAAAAAAAAACAGTAGAAGGTTACAGACAAGCATTTTCATTCCTGCTGCTTATGTTGGCATTTCTTGACCATGACTTACCAACTGCCTTGTAGAATCTGGCTTCTGTTTAGGATGAATTTGGTTAGTCAGACAGTTAAGGAGGGCTACACTGAGACATAAATGAAAAACAAATAGCACTATAACAATTTTATAAGCCTCATGACATTAACAGTTAAATTAAATCCCACTGAAATGGATAACTAGAACAAAAGGGGAAAGTTCCTTTATTTAGAGATACATTTGAGCTCATGCTTTAAGATTGCCTGTCTGAATATCTGAGAACCCAGTCCTGAAGCCAGCATGTGATTCCTTTTTTAAGACACAATGAGGATATATCCCCAGGGCTGTGGGGAAAGGATGAAAGATAGTAGATGGCAGGGCAGAGAACCCAGAAGATATGAACCTAGATAAAGCCCATAGGAGACAAAGCTAAATAGAAAATCCACATATAGGTAGCTTCTGAGCCAAGTGACAACTGGGAAACTGAGCTTTACCAGCCAAGACACATCTGCCTTCTTCACTAATGCACTTCTAGGGACACACAATGGTGAATTTTTATAAACAAAGAAATTACTAGAGGATCTTCTAAATCACCCCCCTCTTTTCCTTCTAATGGGAATAAACTCTCTCAGTAACACAAATCAATCATAAAAACAACACTGTAGCTATGTTTTATGTTTATAACTGTAGGTCTCTCCCTGTCACTATCCCTCGCTTCTTGGTGGGGATTCTTAGAAGACACTCCTTAGAGGCAGAGTCCTGACTTCAGTCCCTTTTAGAGGCACAATCTTGGCCCACTCGGTGAGCTTCTGGGGGGAATGTGCACATGAAACTCTCTGTTGGACAACAACCTACAGCCTCCAAGGGCACCTCAGTAGATTTAACAAACTAGGGCAGATTTTAGCTAATAGAGCAGTCTCTGGGGACAAATTTCTCTGATAAGCTTTCTTATCTACCACAAAAAATTTTTTCATGATATTCATATTCATAGAAAATTTATCATTTAAGAACTCCAAATTCTTAAGAACTCTATGTTATATCACCAGCTTCATCAAACATTTCCTGTGAAATTTTTGTCAAATCACTTACAAAAGGATTCATTTCATCTCCTTCTACTCATTCAAAAGTTAATTCAGCAGCAAAGCAACTTGCCTTTGTCTTTAGTTCCTTCAGAGGCAAGTCCATGCCTCCAGGGTGCAATTCATCCCATGCTAATGCAGAAGCAGAGCATCTAGTTGAACACTTAATTTTGCTTCCCTTGCTAACTGCAGTCCAGAGACAGTTTCTGCATTGATTTTTTTACTCATTTTATTTCACTGACTAACTCAATGGAGAGAGTCGGGCACGTAAGTACATCTCACCTACCAGACATCTGGTTTGGGAGGGCTAAATCACAGGAGATGCCTCTCTCTCTCCTGACTGTAGAGGTCATCCTAAAGTGTTAATTCAATCTGGCAATTTGTACATGGATAGTACCAGTGAAATGAATCTCCCACTCACTTCCTTCATTAACAGAGGATCTCATATTCTTCCATCTCGTTCAAAGCAGAGATGGTTGTTTTCACTCATCTTCTTGACCATTGTTCCAGTCCATGAAATAGAAATATACCTTTGGGATAAAAGAAGTTGAGGTTTCAGTGTTAGGTGTTTTCTCCCCTATGATGTCTCACTCACTAATGAGACCTGTTCTTTCCCCACACAAACTTCTCATTAACCACATTGGTTACCTGCTAACAGCAAAGTCCTGTGTTTTGAAGGGATCTCTGATGGTTTGAAGTTTTACTTATTTTGGTGTTTTTTTCAGAAGAAAAGCAAAACAATAGACAGTGAGTTTAGCTCAGAGCCTCAGCCTCACATGCTACAGATACAGAACAACTTCTTGTTGTTCTGTATTTTGAGCCACTGTTGCTCTGT
>JAWWLV010000001.1:35397256-35429300 GCA_035041135.1 Platyrinchus mystaceus
TGACCATTGTTCCAGTCC
The DNA here is from genome assembly GCA_035041135.1 of Platyrinchus mystaceus. NCBI lineage: Eukaryota > Metazoa > Chordata > Aves > Passeriformes > Tyrannidae > Platyrinchus > Platyrinchus mystaceus. Next base: position 35,397,275 of record JAWWLV010000001.1, read on the forward strand.
ATGAAATAGAAATATACCTTTGGGATAAAAGAAGTTGAGGTTTCAGTGTTAGGTGTTTTGTCCCCTATGATGTCTCACTCACTAATGAGACCTGTTCTTTCCCCACACAAACTTCTCATTAACCACATTGATTACTTGCTAACAGCAAAGTCCTGTGTTTTGAAGGGATCTCTGGTGGTTTGAAGTTTTACTTATTTTGGTGTTTTTTTTCAGAAGAAAAGCAAAACAATAGACAGCGAGTTTAGTTCAGAGCCTCAGCCTCACATGCTACAGATACAGAACAACTTCTTGTTGTTCTGTATTTTGAGCCACTGTTGCTCTGTCTCATTTACATATACCCACCAACTCTACCAATATACACACCCACCAAACCCTCTAGTCTCATCCTGTGCTTGTCATTGTGTCATTAGATTTTTCACCATCCTCCATCCTGACTCCATGTCAGGCAAGTTCTGAATATAAAGCAGAAATAGGAGTTAGTCCTTGTGATGATTCCCTGTAGGTTTATTGTACCAGAATATGGAAAAAAAAAAAAAAAATCCTCCCTCTCATTTTGATCACTTCTCTGGCCAAGCAGGGGATGCTGTGAGAGCTACAAGAAAAAACTCATGGTGATCAGAAGACCCACATCATAATGTTACAAATAAATCACTGTGCCTTAAAAAGATATTAAGCGGCACCTTAGTGGCACTTACAATCTGTGTGGGTACTTTTAACCTATGGGAAATGTGAAGGAGTTTGACTCAGATAAAATTAGTTGACTACCATTTGAAGTTACATTGAACTATCTTGTTCTACCAGGAGTCTCAAACTGGACTGGCAGCTTCTACAGATCATCTGGCAAATAATGACTTCTTATGCCATTGTAACTGGACTTTGCCTGTGAACTGAGAAAACTTATATAAATTATGCTGGATTCAGGCAGTATTTTATATCTGGATCCATCTCTCTTTTAGGATCCTTTCCCAACACCCATTACTACAGTATTTCGGTTGATGATATTTGTTCATCTCCAGAACGTTCCTATGAAGTACAGCAGCAACTTTTTCCATTTTGTACATGTAGCATCACCGAGACATAGTGAAAGTAAGCTGACATTATACTGACAAAGCACACACAGATATTTTCATAATAAAAGATTTTTTTTTTTCATATTTCAAGACAACAATTCCCCCTCTTACTGTGTGGGGAGAAAAATCTGTGATCATGGCTTTGTTCAGTAGCCTGATGAAGCCAAAAAGCCTCCATTTAGCAGCTGCAGCAGCAGATTTAATTCTGCATCCTGCTGCATTGGTGGGCAACACGGAATTTAGCCTCATTGAGTTTTCAAGAGCATAAATGAGGTTTGATGACTTAGTCCATGGGGGTAGTTTCAGATACAGACTAGTGTATTTCTTCAAAACACACACTGTAGCAGAGGAGTGTTTTCTAAGAAATAATCAGCTTATATTAAAATCATACAGAGAAAATGTATAAAATAATATATATTATTGAAAGAAACTTATTATACTGTACAATTTCTTTGCTCTTAAAAAAATTAATCAAAGTATCTCATTTGTTTTTATTTTTTATAATTGCAACTCTTTTAATGGAAAGTGTTTTATACAGGTAATTTGTACTCGGTCTGAAGAGTACAACAGCCAACAGGCTTTATGCAATGCCACAGGCGAGGGGCCTATAAGGCGAAATCCTGGGAACAACGATAAATCAAGGACCCCAAGGCTCCCGTCCTCAGCTGATGTTGAATTTTGCCTGTCATTGACTCAGTATGAATCTGGATCCATGGATAAAATGGCCAATTACAGTTTCCGAAACACTTTGGAAGGTAATATGTTTTATTCTATTATATAATTTCTGTAAATTGATTCTCTCTGGGGCTACAGTCTTTAAGCTCTGGGTAGTTTGAACTGACTCCATGAAGAATAACTCAAAAAGAATAAAAAAGTTATGCTTTCGCCTGGAATAGCAACAGAAAGAACCACATTAAAGGCATTTGATAAGAAACTAGAAATTATAGAATAGATCAGACCCTAAATCCATCTGTTAGGAGATACTGTCTCCTGCTACAGTTAGCACCAGGCACAGCAAAAAAATACACCACCGCAGAAAAGGAGGTCATTTAATAATCTGCTTGTGCATAACCGTGCATAACCGTGGCCAAGTCAAAGGTTTGCCCTGGAATTGACTGTCTCCCAGGGACCAGACTGGACAACAAGGGTGAAAGAGGATGCTGACAGTTGACATATTGTATTTACATCCTTCCACTATGAACTCCATAACAAATTTCTCCCCAAACTCTAAGGAACACGGATTGTTATAAGTTAGCCCTAAAAATGACCCTTGGTATATTTTCCAAAAGAATTTAGTTATTTATCTTAATTACTTAACTATGCAACTGGTTTTGAATTTTCCTAATTAGCTAGTAAACATTCCTTTACTGAAAGAAATTCTCAATTATCTGTCTACTAAACTCTTTTGAATCTGGCAAAATTGCTAATAAACAAGGATAACACATTGTACCTTTATGAATAAATATTTCTACAGTAATATGTATCAGCTGAATCAAATGTCATCTACTTTTGATGAGAGCTTCTGGCTTGCAAGGAACTCTGTAAGGGGATAACAATGCAATATAGGAGTGAGGATAAGTAAAGCGCTATGAAGATGACCAGAGGGACAGAGCAACTCTCCCATGGAGACAGGCTGAGAGACCTGAAATTGTTCAGCCTGGACAAGAGAAGGCTTCAGGGAGATCTTATTGCAGCCTTCCAGTACTTTAAGGGGGCTTATGAAAAGGAGGGAGAGGGATTTTTTATTATACAGACAAATAATGACAGGACAAAGGGAAATGGTTTTAAACTGGAAGACTGAAGGTTTAGATCAGATGTTAGGAAGAAATTCTTTACTCAGAGGATGATGAGGCACTGGAACAGATTGCCCTGAGAAGTGGCATCCCTGGAAGTGTTAAAGGTCAGGTTGGATGGGGCCCTGAGCAACTTGATCTAGTGGGTGGCATCCCTGCCCATGGCAGAGGGGTTGAAACAAGATGATCTTTAAGTTCCCTTTCAAGCCCAACCATTCTGTGATTCTAAGAAAACAGAGCTTTTAATATGTCTGGTCTTTGTCATAATGTTGTGTGGAATGCCATAAAGCTTTCACGAGAAAAGAAAAGTGAACCAATTTCTTTCTAAAATGGTCAGAAATTCAGAACTTGTCTGTTTCAGTCAAGAAAGAATCCAGACAATATATGACTCCATCTCTGGACATAGCTGTGCTTTCTGTCCTTGAAAACAGAAACAACATGACGTATGGGAAAGAAAAGGGTGACATAATTGAGTAAAGGTCCACCTACATTTTACTCCGTAAAGTATGTGAACAAATGCAAAAGGTGGAGTAGAAGGAGTAGAGAAAAAGGAATTTCAGTAGAAAAGTAATGAAATGCTGAGAGTCTACCCTTATGTTACTGGTATTGTAAGCAAAAGCAATGGCACAGTTGGTGGGAGTCTTTTTATTTTATTTTTTAACCTGAATTATTTCAACACTCAACTTTACACCACAGGAGCACCAACATTTTTGTCAAATAAATTATTTAGCTAACAGGATACTGAACTGCAGTTTGAAGTTAAGAATTTATGGTTAATGTTGAAAAAGATGGTGAAAAGTTTTAAAACAAATTTTACTGCCAAAACCACCTCATATTGTTTTAGCTCCTTTCTTACAAATGATCTGCTTGATTTTTTTGTTGTGTACAGATGCCAAGCTTAAATTGACCACCTGCATTTATTGTGTCAGGGCCCACTTCTGCATGATGGCATCCTTACAAACCTGTTAATACTGTATAGTTCCTCACGTTTTGTTCCTTTTCTAAACAAAAAGCTTTTCAGTCCTTCTTTATTTATTTGCACAGTTTTGTGCTGATACACCTAAAGTCAAATTTTAATTTCTTTTAGATCCAAAGAAAATCCAAAGTAAGTCCTTTGACTTTATTAGAATTACTCTAGGTTTGTGAAAAGTGATCAGAACCAAGCCAGTGGCTTTAATTTAGCAGTTCCCGATTTACACCAAGGTGAGATTTACTCCTCAGTTTCATTTCTGTAATGGAAAATACCTGTGATCACATAGGAGATCCCTTTCTGTGCAAAACTATGCTCTTCCATTCTTCAGTGCACTAGAACAAAGACTAAAACTTTTCTATTTCAAAGCAGCAAGTATCAGCATCATTATGAGCAGATCACCACAACACAGGCTGAATCTCTGTTTGACTACCATAAGATGCTGCTGCAGAGACAAAAATTATGACACTGAAGAATTTATGTCACAACAGCCATAAACAGCAAAGGTCAATACTGTTCAGTAAAACAACACCCCCATGAGGTTGAGCACATGAGCTGCCCTCACTCTGGGACAGGCCAGATTCTGCTTTGAATGAAAAACAGGTTAAAAACATTTTACACTTTGCCCCTGAAGCAATTATTTTTAATAGGATTTGTTGAATCATGGCCCTAACTGGGGAAAAGTGTTGACTTCATTGGAAATGTCATGGATACAACAGAACAGAAAATCAGCCTAGTTTAAAAGCATCAGGTAAGATCAGAAATGGAATAGCTAACTGCAAATTAAATAGTTTGGATTCTTTGTTCAGTTCAGTTTTGGTGTGACACCTTGAATGCTACTTCCTAAGGCTAAGAGATGGCTGAAAAACTTAGAATTTCTTTTTCTGTATGAAGAGATTCTACAGTTGAAACTAGTTTATTCATGGTAACTTCAAATGAAAATCAGTGCCTTCTATGTTTTGCACAAAGTGACAAAAGAACATTACAAAATATTCTACAACTCTACATCACTTTCATTATTCATGAATTAACTAATGACAAATGGTATCAAGCCAAGCCATGTCATAGCATTCCTTTGTCTGTCACAATTATGTATTGTTACTGCTATTCTGTCATGAAATAATGGAATAAAACATCAAACATTTCAAAATGTAGTTTAATTTTAATAGGACATTTTCCTTTTTTTTTTTTCCTGAAATGAGAGATTTTCATCCAGAAATCTTTCTTCAGTATTTTCACAGTGATCCATATAGCTAATGAAGAAAGGTTTCTCAAAATGAAGTTTGGCAACAGAAAACTTCTAATTGAAAAGGTTTCAGCCTACAGCCAGCATTCCTCACCCAGCTCGAACCTCAACCTCTAGGTAAATTTATGCTGCACACTGAGAAAGTGCTGTCAAGTTGTGAAGAGTCATTACTAGAGAACTAGAAAGACTATTCACCACAGGCCACATTGAAACTCTACAAGAGTAATTTTAAGAAAAAAAAAGTAGATCGTGACATGGTCTAAATTAGATAATCACAAACTTTAATTTTTTCTAGTCCTCTAGGTCAAATTCTGTGCATCTTGTAGTTACCTCACTCCAGAGGGATTACAGTAATAAATAACACTGCTTGAGAAAATATGTGAGATCTAACCCTGAAAAGTTTTCTATGAATTTGCCAGTGGTAGAAAAAATCCATGAAAATAAGTGAGAAGAACATTACTAACTTTAAAGACCTGCAAGGATATGGTTTTAAAATTCTCATATTTTCCCTCCTATTTTAAAGTAGGTGCATCTATCTGACCTGAACTTCTCTAAAATGTGAAAACCTTAATAAAGAACACAATCATACCCAGGGAGAATGGGACTAAGTATATCATTCAGTTGGACTTAGACACAGAAACATTGAATCATTTAGGTTGGAAGAGACCTTTAGGATCATTGAGTCCAACCATAAACCTAATATTGCCAAGTCCACCACTAAATGATAAAGTCATAGAATTATTAAAACTGGAAATTACTTCTAAGATCACCAATTATTAACCTGCCATTTTCAGAATAAAACCATATTCCCAAGTGCCATATCCACATGTTTTTTAAACACTTCCAGGGATGGTGACCACTTCCCTGGACAGCCTGTTCCAATGCCAGACCACTCTTTTTGTCGAGAAATGTTTACTAAGATCTCATCAAATCCTCCTCTGAGGAAACTTGACATTGTTTCTTGTCCTGTTGCTTGTATCCTGTGAATAGAGACAAACTTTCACCTTGCTTAAGCCTTCTTTCAGGTAGATGTAGAGAGTAAGAAGGTCCTCCCTGAGCCTCCTTTTTTCCAGACAAATACCCTCAGCTCAGCTCCCTCAGCTGCTCCTCATCAGACTTGTGCTCCAGACACTTCACCAGCTCTGTTGCCCATCTCTGGACATGCTCCAGCACCTCAATGTCTTTCTTGTAGTGAGGAGCCCAAAACCGAACACAGGTGCAGCCTCACCAATGCCTAGTACAGGGAGACTATGTCTGTCCTGGTCCTGCTGGCCACACTATTGCTGGTATAGGCCAGGATGCCACTGGCTTTTTTGGCCACCTGGGCACACTGCCAGCTCGATCCCATCAACATGCAACATACAAAGCAGAATTTGACCTTTAAAGTACTAGCTGTCCTTACCACTGGCCTAGAAAGTCATACAAAACTAAAATTTATTTTGTAAGAAAAAACATTTTGCAGTTAAGAAACCCACCTGCAAAACTTATATGAATATCTAATTGATGTTAGGCATTCCACAGATGTTAAGTAGTTCCCTAGGATAATCAAAGGAGATAGGATTTTTGGAATGGTTCCTCCACTTCTGTAGTACGGAATGGTGTCCATGCTCTCCAAGCTCTGTATACCTGCTGCTAAGCACAGTTACAGTGCTTCAGTCAGTGGCTAATGAGCAGCTGACGAAAACACTACCTGCTTTCAATACATAAAGCTCTGTCCTTGACTGTACATGACATTCTGTGGTCTACTCTATTAAGACACATACACTTGTCCTAATTGCATGTTCTTGGAGAACCACCTATAAACCAACCTAAAAGCTGTCAGGGGGCCTTAATTTTGAGTGGCATCATTAGCCTCTCGTATAGTAAAGTTTGGTCTAAATTCCCACTTAATTCAGTCTGGCCCAGTGAAGCTACTTCAAATCCACTGAATCACCATTGCTGATTAACAGTGTTATGAACAGGAGCATTTTTAGGTTTATGAACCCCTAAAACTGTGATTTTTCTCTTATTGAAATCACTGGGGAAACTTCATTTCAGTGACGTATGCCGTGATAGCTATTTCTAATGCACCATAATTAAACAAGGGTTTAGAGGATAACTGAATATTACAGCTTCCTATACTGGCCAGATTATTTAACAGCTCACTGCAGTCTCCTCCATCCTTTACTCAGTCACTCTCCTTCCTTTTTTTTTTGGTACTCTCATTTGTTCTCATCATATCCTTACATGAGATACTGTATCTTAGTAGCCTGGAAAAAAAACCTGACATCCCACACTCCAGGGTAGTTTACTGCCAGAATAGTGAGTGAAATCAGTTCACAGAAGGACTGATGAGGTGCAGTTTATGCATGGGAGAGGAAGGCACAGCATGAAGCAAGACAGGTGGAGAAAGTAGAGTTCCCCTATCTAGAGACAGGGACTTTTATTTCAGCTCACCTGCTTGTATATCCGTAGTCTCACATCTGCTATAGAGGTGATTTTATTGTAGCTACCTCAGCAAAGTTTTCTGTATTCTGAAAAAATTGTAAAGTTTTCACATATGCCTTTTAGATGACTCCACCCCTTTTCATAATACGTCATCCTCGATAGCTGACTGTACCGAAGTCTTTTAAAAAGTCAGAGAGCAAAGAATAAGACCCAAGTTAATAAAATACAGTGACACCACACTATAGCCTTATTCCTGCTAACTTTACAATTTATATGGAATTTTTATAACAAGAGATCAGATATTAGAACTTCTCATATGCAGGGTTAAACGTGACATCACCTTTGAAATGACTGGATGCTCTCCAGCTATGTGGCAGCCATAGAGTGGGGTTGCTAAAAGCTGTCCCAGTTACAGAGATTTTGATTATTAAAATAAATTGCTTGTGTGCAGATGTTCCATGAAAAGCTATCCAGAGCCAAAATGAGTATTCTGTGTTTTTTTATGAATCATTAGATCGTTTGTAATGCATTAAGAAATTTAAGAAGAATCCCAAGTTTGATATAAAACATCTAGCTTTCTGCCTAGACCCTGCCTAAAGTTTATCTTCCCTTAAACATACTTATAATGTATTGGAATATAAGTGGAAGAATTGCTTCAGAATGATATACAGATATATCATATTCTGTTAATATTCACAGAAACTTCCTAGTATTGTTAAGCTGACTGATCCCAATGACCATGTGCTGTGGCCATCAGCAAAGAAAGCCAAAATTGTTGGCATTGGTTCCCGGGAGTTCTGGACAGCCTGTCAATATAAATCATTCTTCATAAGTAATATTTTATTCTGCTGATCCCCCTGATTTGATAGCTAGGTAACAGCATTTACCATGATTCAAATTTCTGTGGGCCTGATTCTCTCCTTAGAACTTCTGTCCTTTGTTCTTTATGTCACTCAGCAGGCTCTTCAATAATCCTGGTCCACATCTGATATACTCAAAATCTGCAGTTATCTGTTCCTCTTTGTTTTCTACATCCAGACTCACTCCACCTTAAAAACTTACAATTTTCGTAATAAGTCAACTTTACCTTCTCCAACTGTCCTAATTATGTTTTCAACTCTGTCTTCCTCATGATGGGAAGCTGAGGGGCAGGCACTGATCTCTTCTTTGTGGTAACCAGTGACAGGACCCGAGGGAATGGCCTGAAGTTGAGTCAGGTGAGGTTTAGGTTGGATATTAGAAAAAGATTTTTCACCCAGAGGGTGGTTGGGCACTGGAACAGGCTCCCAGGGAAGTGGTCACAGCACCAAGCCTGCTGGAGTGTTTGGATGATACTCTCAGGCACATGGTATGACTCTTGGGAATGGTCCTGTTCAGGGCTAAGAGTTGGACTTGATGATCCTTGTGGGTCCCTTCCAACTCAGCATATTCTGTGATTCTGTGAATTTCTCAAAAGCTTTGTCATACTATTACAATCAAAAAGATGGATGGTTATTATGGTATGCTGGTTTCTAGGTGCCACAGTTATGATTTGATTCTTATTATAAATATCAGGTTTTTTATGTCAGATGCTCTTCTCTTGTTTGAAAAAATTAACTGACAAAAGAAAGTTCAATGAGGGAATTTAGAGTGACAAAGCAATGTGATCATTACACACAGAAGATCAGAGTCTTAGCTGGGTCTAATACTCAGGTTTTCAAGTTCAAAATATGACCTTACTCATAAGGCAACTCTAGTCAAATGTCAATTAATACTTTGTGTGACTCCAAGAGGAACCAATGCAGAGCAAACCAGTTGGTACTGTGGACCTGAATTCCACATTACACATGAAGGTTTTGAAAGGGAAGAGGTTCTTTCATAGTAGCTGTCTTTCAGTCCCCTGATAGTTGGCACATTTTAGATATCCTCCAAAAGGAATCCAGTTTTGCAAAGTCATAAATTGCCTTGTGATGTGAGTCACAGCATGAAATGGAAGGACTATTGGGAGATTCACTTCAAAAGTATGTTATGGATTCTCATTCTTGGTCCAAATAAGTAAATAAAGCAAGTGTTCAAATTCCATGAGGAATTTCACAAAGACAAAAGCTAAGATCTTTCTTTTCCCTGCCTTGCATACCTGATAAACTGCAATAATATTGGGAAAACACTGAAGATCAACACAAGGACCGTATTGTTCACAGCCTTTCTTATTTGATTATTAAATTGTGAAGATGTTTTAATGTGACTCCACTATGCTTCCTCATCCTACAGCTTATGGAAATTGTGAGAATATACCTTCAGGAACCAAATAAAAGAGACAGATCAGAAAAATTTTGTGTCATGGCTTAAATAGCAGAACTAGCATTAGATTCAGAAATAGACTGGGAGGACAACATATGTTTCTGCTCTTTCTCTCTGGGAAACTTCCAGAGAAGGATCAGATGGTTGAGTTGGCTTTTACTAGGAGTCCTTACAAGTAGGGAGGAAGCTTGGCTGTTGGGACACTGAGTACAGCTACCAACATCAGAGCTGAGGTATGGACAGGCTACCAAGATAAAAAAATACTGGAGAGACTCATCTTAGAGTATTTCCTGTTTGGGAGTCTGGGTCTTCTCAAAAACCATCTTTTAAGTTCCTCCAAAGTAACAGCAATCACAGACTTCTGTCCTGTAAGTCTGACTGTGAAAGATTATTGATTACTTACCAAATCCTCCTGCAAAGATTATAGCTTGTAGTGTGTGGGATCCTATCAATAAAAGAACATAATCATAGAGACAAACATTAATAAATGACTGAGTATATGGTGGGATAAACAGCCTGTTTTATCTTAGCAACCTGTAAGTATAGAGATCCAAAATGAAAATAAAGTGAATAAATTTTCTTAACATAAATAAATGTATGCACCTAAATGTCTATAGGGATTATGTTGCCATTTAACATCCAGACAAAATGGACAAAGAAATTTAAAAATATAAAGCAATTTAGCAGTACATTTGTTGACATGCTGCTTTAGCTACATGGCAGGAGTTTTAATTTAGCTTATTCTAATTTCATCTTTGCTTATGCCTTTGAAATATATTAGCACTCCTTTATATGTTTTCCTAAGCTCTTGTCTAAAAAACTGAATGTAAATGAAGGAAAAGTAGGTACTTTGATCTTCACTGTTACTGGAAAAAGAATTATACCCATTGTCGTATCAGCATATGATTTCCTCTTGGACCTACAGGCTTTGCTGATCCACAGACTGCAATATCAAACCCATCGCAAAGTGGTTTGCATAATGCGCTTCACATCTACATGAACGGCTCCATGTCCCAAGTACAAGGCTCTGCAAACGATCCTATCTTTGTAATACACCACGCATTTGTTGACAGGTAGGTTTAATTCTTCTTAATAAACCTAATTCATTTTGTGGGGTTTTTTTTACAGTGTGCTTTTCATCTGCATTTTGATACTGCAAATATGTAACGTGTCTTTACATGCACAACATTTTCAGACATGTAGTATTGAGCTCTGCTATTATTTGAAAGCACGTGTCTTTTCTAACCTGACTGTATGTTCACTGGATTAAATATAACTTGACAAGTTGACAAATGCATTCAGCTTTTATTAACAACGTAAAAATAGTCTTCAATGATGTCATAATGATTAATATATATGGATGTGTATGTCAGGAAGTTTGGATCAAAAGTTAGTGACTCATTTTAACACAACTATAATCAGTTGGAGCAATTCCTTTACATTCTAAATGTCAGGGCTGTTTTAATTTCTATTCCATAAGGAAAATCCAAGCCTGCTGTTCATAAATAAAGAAGAAAAAAATCTGTATTTCAGTGTGACAAACAAAATTGTGACTGTCTTTTGATGAAAGAGTACAGCTGTGCAGAATGAAAGAAAGAAAACAGAAGGATATCATATTTATTAATAAGAAAGAGTAGGAGAGCACAGTTTTGCAAGAAAATAGTGAAATTGCTACATTAAGGGCAGCATTCCAAGATTTAACGATGACCTCAAAAATTTCTGTGTCACTACAATACATGTGAGTGGCTTAAAAAGAATTTAAACTGGACTGCATTTAAACCAAACTCTGATGAATAAAGAGCAATTAAAAAAAAAAAAAAAAAAAAAATCTAAGCAACGGACAGTAAAAGCCACACAAACAAAACTTGTTCTGGAGCAGTTTATATTTTCTTATCAATCTTCCACTTTTTCCCCCCTACACTCACTGTGATTTGACTACAGAAATGCTTAGGACAATAAAAACTATTACCCTGTGCAAACTTTTGGGAGTCTTCCATAAATCTGTATGGTCAGAAACCTACTGACTGAGACTCTGCCTGGATGTAGGTGCTTACTGAGATGAAAACCAAAATGATTTCTTCATTTGGGTCACTGAGGCATACAGCACAGAAGGGATGCAGATTACAACTTGCAGACATCATCTTGCACTGAAGTTCTTTAGTTGGATTTTTCTCTTCATATATATTTAACATATAAAATGAGGGGGCAAATAATATAATTTATATCTATATATAATAAAATATATAATATAATACATATTTATATAATAATATAAATGTATAACACATACATTAGATATTTAATGAGCCTAATGATCTCATTCTTCACACTTTAAACATCCAGAAATAGGGCATCAAGACTTATCAGGTCACCCAGACATCAGTGGAATGGTCCCTTAAATGGGTGACCTACCTGTTCTCTGCTCCTAATATGGTAGGGCACAATTAGTCTTCTGGAGGTGTAAGTTTTGAAACTCTTTTAAGTGAAAAGCTTTTCCTCCAAACATTTTAAAAGTTTAACAATGTAGCTTAGCTGTGATTTAGCATATCCATGCATTGACTGCTCAGCAGGATGGATGCATGAGGGTTTCAAGTGTGGTTACAAATCTCACTTTGGTGATTGGAAATTAACTTTCCAACATCTAGGCTATTAAAAAGGGAATAAATTGAATATGTATTGAAAAGGAACACAGAAGAGAAAGAATTATGATGTGCCATATCAAAAGAATTGTTTTCCTTTGAAACTGACACTTGTATAATACCTACACATCTCTTAGCTCCCACTCTTCGCAGGGCTTAAGGTAATAACTTGGTCCTCATGCTGACCCCTCAGCATGAAATTTGACAGAGGAATTTCAGTTGTAGTCATTATGAGTCCCTGGAAATATTTTTCATAACTGTAGTTGTTATCAGTTTTAAAAGGCAAAATTATTTGCAAATGACAACCTCATTAAATCATACTAGTGTTGAGGAAATAAATCACTGCAAAGTCACTGTAGGGGCAATAGAGATATGCATGATGCAACCTCATCCCATCTGTGGCAGAAAGAACATTAACAGTGCTATGCAGCTGCTGTCTATATGGGCTTTAGTACACACAGATGTAAAAACTGAGAATAATGTTGCCTTTTGTATAAGTGACAGAAATGCATTAGTATGATTCCGGTTACTTTGGTTACTTAGCAGCCTTATCCATGACAGATTAATCATGCTTTTAGCTATAATTAATAAGTAGGTGACTGATAGGTACATACAGTACATTTTTAAAAACACTGTTCCTCTCCTACATAGACTTTAAATCAGAAGGGCTGAAAAGAAGTTATTTTCTGAGAGTCAAACAAGAATACAAAGAATAGGGGAAATGGGAGAAACAGTTTCCAGAGCAGCAGAAGCACATTTTATCAACTTTTCTTATTTGGGCAGAATACTTCTGAGCTGATTGATATCACTACATTGGGCCAATGGGTTTTTAACTGACTTTTAAATTATATCTTCTGCCAAGGACAGCGTCTTTTTCCATGTTCCTTGGTGAGAACATGGAGAGTTGCAAGATGGGGTTTTACTGGCAAAGTGTGTAAAAAGACTAGACACTAACAACCACAGTTCTGCTGGGTTTACAAATGCAGGGAAGAACAGCTCTGTGTCAAGAAATAAAGAATGGTCCAGCACTTTGAACATCCACATAGGATCCAAAAAAGGAATTTCCACACTCCACTGCAAATTCTTTGGGTCAAAGTAAGCATGCAACTTGCTGTCCCCTACTTTCATCCCCTAGAGACATGTTTCCTTCCCATTGATTTCAATGAGACTTTGAGGAGCTGTGGATCCAAGCTTCAGTTAACTCATCTGTACAGTGGGTGATATTAGATGCCTACGCAAAAGAGATGCTGTCAGGGTAAATGCATTAATGACTGTGAAATGCTCAGTTACAACCATAATAGGAGTGATAGAACTAAGGCAATAGATCATAGGAACTGATTTTACATGGAAACATATGGTACAGAGGAGGATAAACAAGTGTATACGGAGTCTGCTGACAGGTGTGAGCCAAATGTTAGGAGCTGCTCTCCAAACTGAGCAACAGTCAGCCTACCATCTGCTGTCCTTCAGCCTTTCCTGCCTGGGCTTGGGCACAAAAGGAGGGAATGATGGACAAAGCAGAGGTGAAGCTGAGATTGCTCAGGTGCATCAGCTTACAGACACTTCCCGTTTTTTTAGGTCATTCCCTCTCAGTAGTGCAGAAGTATGACAGCTCGCGAGCAACAGCTTTCTTAGCAATAATTAGTCAGGCTCCTTGACTTATTATTTGATAGCCAGAAGACTGAGTCATCCAATCTCTTTGCTTGGTAAAAGCAGCTGACCAACTTGAAAATTATTAATTTTTAATTGAATGGCTTTAAAAAAAAAAAAAAAGAAAGAAAAAATGTGCAACAAAATATACATTCAGCAAAAACAAGGGGTTTTTTAGCATTCTGAAGCATTTCTCTTAGTTGCAAATCTCTTTACTATTCAAATATGCTTTTCAGTCAGCACAGGGGAATAACAAGGGAGGAGTCAACCCACTCAAGCTGGAAGGAGCAGCTGCACAGGCAGTGAAAGCAAGGGCCCACAGTCCCACTTGAGCTCACTGGGGTGTTTTCTGTGCTCCGAAAAAGAACTCTTTCCTCTGTGCTGAATCCTTCAGACCCTCCGTCTCTACAGCCACATAGTATCTCCATCTATTCTCCCTGCACTTCTGTCCTTTGAATGTTTCTTTTATCTTTCTTCTCATTAGTTTTGTACTTCTACTCTTTTTGATTTCCATACCCCATCCCAAAAGTTCCCCTCAGAAAAGCTAAATAAACTTTATAGCTGTACAGCAGCTAATGCCATAGGGCCTCAGCTCTCATCTCGTTTCCAAGTTCTGCAGTATCAGGCAGGGTTTATTACAATAATGTGGACAACTTCCAAAGGCCCTGGTTTTAGAATAAACCATTTAGCACTAATTTTCTGGAGAAACCCAATAGTGTGTAGGATTTCATTCTCTTTTTTCCCTAAAGTCTAGTATTTGTTAGACTATTTGCATGTTGTACTACAGCTAGACCCAGATTGTCAGTACTTGTGATGCCACCATTACAAGATCTGTTTTCTCCAGCTTTCCTGAATAATTACACAGCTCAGAATACTGCTGCAACCATCATTGCTTTAACTCAATACTCTGCTCAGGTGTTCTTCTCTGTCCATACCCTTCTACAGCTTCTTTGCTCTCTTCACATCAGATCAACTGGTCTCTACTGTGAAGGTCGTTCACTGCTCATCCCCAAATAATTTCTTCTTCATTGTAAGGAACATTTTTAGGAACCCCTGCCGAATATTCATTATACCAAACTCTATTGTAAATCTGTTTGGTATTCAGACAAGTCACTCCATGCTCCTCCTGGCTGGGCATTGTTCACCCTGTGCATCCACAGATTCAGTCACTGTTCTTCCTTTCAACACGACCCTTGAAAAAAAGCTCAGATGCTAGTGAGCTTTGAGTAGTCCACTTTGTAGGTGCATTACTGCAGTCCTTCTACATCATGGTTGCCTAGTCCTCCTCCTCTCTGTTTGCATCTATCTCTTGTCTCTTGTCTGGTGTTTATACCATATGCTCTGTCATGAAGGGACTGTGTCACTGTGCTGGTCTGTGTGGCACGTGGCACATTCTTTGCCTCTGACTACGGCTCTTAGGTGTCAAAGCAACATGGGCAACAGGAGATGGCAATTGCTTTATTCACAATTGTATGAAGTGGCAATGACAGGGCACAGCTCATCCGTACTCTGATCTTGTTGCCTCAGTTACTGTTTTGCTTGCTATCACACAGGGCTGATTTCTTGCATCAAAGAAACAAAACCTTCAGGGGTGGGAGGTGTGCATGTATATTTGTGTGTGTTTACATGCACTCCGCTAAAAGTAATCCAAGCCAAGGATAAGGTCACACAGGGAATGGAGGCACTCATTTACAGCTACTGACATACATGTACACTTCCAAGGAGGTGCAGAAGAAACTCTCCTACGCATCAGCTTCAGAGCCCAATGATAAAGTCAAAAATTCTGCCTAATCAAGGCAAATGTCGCTGTGCTGTGCAGTAACATCATCTGCCATAGACTCCTATGCAGAATGCTAAAATAACCCCTTCTGCTTCACTGGCAGAATGGAGCTGAGAGCTTAGGAAATGCCAGACTCTGGATTATCTGCGAATCTAACAATAAAATGCTCACATTGCTTATATGTGCTAAACTGAAAACCATGTATAGAGAAATCTGTTCAAAAATAAATTAGAACCCAAAATTACACATCCTGATTTGCATATCAGCAACACTCCATTCCCTAAGCCAACTTTATGGACACTTTTAGTCCCTGTGGACTCAATATACTCACCATTCAATATATTCAGGCCAGTCCCTTCTTCCACTAAGGAAAAAAAAAAGGCAAAAAGAAGCATTCTGGCAAAAGTGATTTTGTTGGAAAAATCACTTTAACGAGAGGAAATTTTATTTTTTCACCCCCATGAAATGTCAAAATAAAAGCTCCTTATTTTTACTCTGTTTTTGAAACAGATCATTTTCATTTTATCTTAAATGTCATCTCAGGGTTTTTAAACCAAAAAATGGCATGAAAAAAAAAACCAAGTTGGTCTATTGTTTTGAAATGTTGACAGGAAACAGAAACTTATTCTAGCAGTTAAAAACTATTTGCTTCAAGACTTTGGAACATTTGGAGAGAAGGCATTCAAAAAGAAACATCAGAAATTCTTGTAAGAAAACACTATGTTTTCAGACTTGTTTAATATATAAAATAAGAATAACTCCTTACTCTGAACTATCTCCTGTGGGAGACAACACAGATAAAGCACGAGGCCAATGAATTATTTTCTTCATTTGGTATACAAAAACGAGAGACACCAAAGCATGTAACTGAGGTGCTGAGATGGAGATTGTAATATAATGATATATCAGCAAATAATAAAGCAGTGTAAAAATTGAGAAATCACTGCATAAACACTAAGTGTATGATTAATTTTATTCCTTGACACAACAAGGCTCACCACTTTTTGAGGTATGTTTGCAAAAAAATGATGACAAGGCCTAAAAGTCATCTTTTTTCTGGAGCTGAATGAACTATGGCTTGGAGCCACTTGAAATCTGTTGGACAAAGGCGGGTCAAGAGGTTGCCATTAGCAATATACCTTCCCCCACAATAACAGTATATTTGCAGGGGTTCTGCATCATGCCAGCTCAGGATCTTACAGGCTATGCCCATCCCTGTATGCTCCCAAGTGTCTGGGTAAAGGCAGTAGATGAGATGAAGTCATCTTCATAATTGTCCCTGGCATGAAGGTGAAACTCAAAGTCATCCCACTCAGTGAAACCATGAGCATCACTGAGCCACTGCTGTGCCAAGGGGTGAGAAAGTAGAGCTTTTAAGAACAAAGACCCCAGGATTTCCTCCTGAACTAGAGACATTTTTGCACCATTTCCAGGAGAGATCTGAGATGGTGGTATGTAGCAGGACAGTCCCTAATGCTTCCAAATACTACTGTACCTCCTGAAAGCTTTTGCATTTTGCTAATATATCATTTGATATTTTCCAGCTGAGTGAAATATTGTGAAGCTGGTGGGAGCTACAGTCATTTCTTACTCAGGATATATATCCATAAAAATTAGGTCGACTTTTGAAATTAAACATCTAGTTTATAAAGTGCTACTGCACAGGAAAAAATAAGAACCATGTTCATGGTATGACGTGGCAGATATGGGAGCAGTAGGATGGTATCAGTTGTTGGTACTGTATGATTTTAGTGGGACTGTATGCATATGCCAAATGCATGTAAGATGGATAAAGAGGGGAAAAAAAACCACTTCAGAAACAGATAGGGAAGGCAGTAGGAAGTCGAGGACAGAAGTGTGATAATTGTGGAGCAGTTGCAAAATACCCAAAGAAGTCCTCATAAACAATTTTGTCTGTAGGTCTATGAATAGGCAGGAACACTGTGTAGGAGTTTACCTGGGATCTCTGGCCCCAGAAAGCTCCCTTGTCCTCTGGCACCTGGGTGAATGAGGGCAGCAGCATTGGAGCTGATGACCTGCTCACACCTTAAGTACCTGTTAACATGCAGGTCTGTATCAGAGTCACAGCTGGTGGAGCTGCTGATTTATCCCTCTAAAGAAACATTGTCTAAGCTATGCTCTTCTTGAGCTACAATGCAGACATCTTCTATTGAGACTCACAGTTAGTAAGACTATAGTCAAGTAATTCATAGAATCATAGAATGGTTTGGGTTGTAAGGGACCTTAAAGATCACCTCGTTCCAGCCCCCTGCCATGGGCAGGGATGCCTCCCACTGCTGACTAGCGGCCAGCTAAGATACAAATCTCCCGCTGAGGAACCTTTTTGTCTTTTGATTGTATGGGTCCACTCAAAATACTTCTTTCTATCCCTGCACAATACTTAGCATAGAGGGTTTTTTTAAACTCAAGTTCAGAAATTGCTATAATACAAATACTTATAACATATGTAATGCTTAAGCCATATGGGGGGGTTACCCACTACTTGTATATGCAATAAGACCGAGCCTGGGAAAGTTATCTCCCCACCTCCAAAGCTCTTGGGGGAATTAATGACGTTTTTGCAATGTATCCTGGGTGGAAGTTGCCTCTTCTCTCTGCCTCTTGCATATTACATGGCTCCTCCTGGGAAGCAGTCTGATCAGCATGCACATCTACATCCCACCAGCAGGATCTGTGGCACAGCAGTAAGGTATCCCAGCTCTCATCCTTCCCTTATGATTAACAAAATCACCTCATTACAGCAGCTGCTGTGCTGGAAGCCACCAGGTCACAAAAAGCAGCTCTTCTATCAAAAGAGGCATCAGAGGAATAAAACTGCTCTCCATCAGAGTGTTTCATATGAGAGTGGGCCAGGAATGACTTTGGTCACAAGCATTATTGGCACACATAAACTCCTACAAGTATGAGATACAGAGCAGATAAGTACTGAAGGAGTGGGAAACTCAAGAATGTAAGTTTTTATAAAGGAAATTTCTATATTTTTAAATTTTTTTTCCCCTTGGAGATGTCTGCAAATGTGCAGGAGGACACACTCTCCCTCTGTCACCCCAAGGTCTCTGTTAGCACTGAACCGGAGATGCTAACCTTTCCCTCCTAACCTCTCAAGCTTTGCAGCATGTTAACCAGAGCTACTCAGCTTGTTTGATGGAGCTGACTCACTCAAAGTGGGCTCAGTATGTGGGCAGAGTGAGTTCACATCTACTGCAAAATACCACATAAATATATCCATGGAAAGCAGAGTGTAAGTGGGAAGGTTGGAGTGTTGCTGAGAAACACATCTCCCCAGTATCTCTCTCTCCCCTTTGATATCCCTGTGTCTGGGGCTCAAAGGAAAATCATATACCAAGATACTGAGCTGGACTCTAACATCTATTTCAGTAAGCCTGAACAGTTCCTGCTGCTGCAATTGCAAAGCACCAAAATGGATACAGGCCTTGAAGGGTCACAACACAGACCATCTAACTTATACCATGGCTAG
The DNA here is from genome assembly GCA_035041135.1 of Platyrinchus mystaceus. Classification (NCBI taxonomy): domain Eukaryota; kingdom Metazoa; phylum Chordata; class Aves; order Passeriformes; family Tyrannidae; genus Platyrinchus; species Platyrinchus mystaceus. Next base: position 35,416,629 of record JAWWLV010000001.1, read on the forward strand.
AGTAGTGGCCAGAAGCAAAAGTAAAGGAGTACAGGTTTAGAGCATCTCTTCTCCCGTGGACAGAGAGGTGCTGAACCTATATAGTACACTTGAGGCTGTACCTGCATCTAAAGTAACCCACATTCATTTAAATAAGTCCTCTGGATATTCATAGATAGATCATATAGAATCAGAGAGAGGGAGAAATAAGGACAAGGATCAGTCTCTGGAGATAAATATTCTTTGTATCGATTAAACGTGCATAAAGCTACATATAGTGCTGCTGCTCCACCTTGCATTAGGGGAAAGACCAGAGAAAAGTTAAACAGACATCATCTTCAGTATTATATGTGAAATACAGCAGTTGGCAATCTCACCTTCCATGTCATTAGTCAGGCTAGATGTTTGTAATGACCCATTCTGCTCTTACAAATCAATAATATAGGAGGTTCAGTTCAAATAGTGCCATTTAAAGTGCAGGTTTCATATCAGTCTTATTGCAAGATTTTAGTTCAGCCAACACATTTACAGAATGGATCACTTTGTACACTTCATATTTTGCAAGTGATTAGTGGTTTTTAAAAGGAACGACTACACTGCCTTGAAACTTCACAAGAGCTGCATGATTAGTCTTCACCTATTCTCTTAATGCTGGAGGAGGAAAAATCTCCCTGTGGCATAGTAATCAAGATGAGCTCTGATGTAGACAGCTAGCATTTCCTTCCTGCAACACTTCTGCAATAATAGCTGATGTAACTGTTCAAATTGTAAAAAATCACAAGAAAACGTGGTGTTTTTCTCACCCACATGTAGCTACCTCCTATTCATCAAAAGAAATTATCATTTCACTACCATAGATGTGATCTGTATATTACATGCCCTTGTGAACCTCAATAATGACAATCTTTAAGTCTCAAAAGAATTGAATTACAGAGCCCAGGAGTGGGTCCCATAGTGTCAGTTTGGCTACCTCCACAGCAGTCCATATTAATCTGCTCATTATCTCTCTCTTCAGGGGAAACTAGTTATTAAACTTGGGAGCAGCTGGCATTTGAACTATCTCTTGCTTCAAGTGATGTTTTTCTGTTAGCTGCAAACCATGGCAAAAATGAACCTCAGAAATTTGACACAGGATATACATTCCAGCAAACGGTAATTTTTGGTTTTGATGCAGCACATAGTTGCACTTGTATTTCCTTATTTACAAAGCACACAGTACAACCATCATGTCTCATCTATAACTTGGGTTTTTCAGTGTTGGACAGTATTGGAGACCTACATCTGAATGAGAAACAAATATTTCTAGCCAAACATTGTTCTGGTTTGACAACAAGGGGTGAAATAGCACATGTGATGACAGCTATTTAAGGAACAAAAATTTTTCTCCTGCATCTCAGAAAAGTCATTGACAACTTACATTGGTGTTAAACAAAGGCTGGCTTGACTAAGAAAAGTAGTAGAGTCTGGAGCAGATATCTGACAGAATCGCAGCACAGCTAATTCTTGTTTAAACTCATTTCTTTCCAGCAGAGGTGCAGAATAAGCTTCCACAGAATTATCTTGCTTTGTAAATAACTGGGTTATACTAAGGCACTACCTAGTTCCAAGCTAGAGAATACGGACATCCCTTTGCACAGATTCCTACATTTTTTCCAACACTCAGCTCTTGTCTTTAGTGTCATGCTTAGCTTATCCATTTTCTCCTTCTCAGTAAAAATAAAGCTCTTTACATTGTAATCTAACAGCAACTGATCAAACATAAGTGGGCTCAGTACTTGTTGTTTCATCCTACACAATTTTCTGAAAAGGCAAAAAACAATATTTCTGTAAGGCTCATTTACTGGGAAAGTAGGTTACAGGATTGCAAAGCTTGTTAGGCTTTGTGGCATGGGAGCTGTGCCCCAGACTTATATGCAACAGAGTTGAAGGCCCAGGCAGCTATGTGAGTTTCCTGAGAAAGGTTAAGCAATTTGCAATACAACTAAAGGAAATTAGGGCAGCAAATAGGGAACAGAACTGTAGGACTTCAGCAAACCTCTCTGAGAGAGGAGCTGCATTTTGTTCTACATCACCAGCAGTGATCTCTGCTCAGGATTTTATCTGAATCCTCTTCAGGACTCCATTGCTTGAACAGCTTCTTTTCTCAATAGGGGCTTGAGGACCTGCTAGCTTTCTTCATTCTAGAAGAGAAACACTTGGAGCAATTCATGATTATTGGAGCAATGACTGGAAGCTATATAGTCCTCTGCACTCAAATGAGCATGCAAAGCAGCAATCAGAGATCCAACTGCATTTTCTCCAAATGGCTATGGATGCTCAAGTTGTTTGACATAAAAAGAAAAGTTTGAGATGGACAGCCTTAAGACCCTTCCCTTAATCCTATAGATATGTTGAGAGTCTTTTATAGGTAAGAGGGATAACTGCTTTAAATCATGTTAGCAGAGGGAATATTAAAAATACCTATAAATGGTGTGGAGCTGTGTTAGGGGAAGTTTTGATTCCAAAAGGAGAAACTCAGGAAAGTGCTCCTTAGGTTAAAGAAAGGTTCTTCACCCAAAGGGTGGTTGAGCACTGGAACAAGCTTCCCAGGGAGTGGTCATAGCACCAAGCCTAACATAGTTCAAGAAGCATTTGGACAAATGCTCTCAGGCACATGGTGTGACTCTTGGGTCTGTCCTGTGCAGGGTCAGGAGCTGGACTTGATGATTCTTGTGGCTGACTTCCAACTCAGGATATTCTATGATTCTATGAACCCAGCAGCTGCAGTAACCTTAAGGCTTTCAACAAAGTGGGACATAGGAAAAGAATGTGGCATTAATTGTCTCAGATGGGATTGGCTGCGTGGTACTACAACTTTGCCAGCTCTGTCCCCCTTCATTACTTTGTCTGACAATTTCCAAGCATCCAGTTTGTGCAGTGAAAACAAAGGAGATGGAATGCTTGTAGTGAGATGGTGAAGCAGAGCAGTGCCAAGATCCTCAGGTGTCACATGGCTGCCCAACTCTCTTGGTATTTTGTAATGGATGGGAAGGTGTGAGCATAGTGTACGTTATTATGCCTCACTCAGAGAATGGTACTTTAGGAGACAACCTGCAGCCAGGATCAATCTTGCTGAATAAGTAAGGGGCTTCATGTCATCCACATGTTGCCCCTCAGTATTGTAGGTGGTCTATTTCACTCTAGTCCACAGAAAAAAACCCACTTTTGTTTCAGAAGATAAAGTAAATTGAAAAAATAAAGTAGGTCAGACCTTTCTTGAAAATCAATATTCATATTTTAGATGCATATAATTGACCTACCTGGTCTGAGAAAAAAAAATCAGAAACACAACATTATATGGGGGAACATCTTCACCAGGTTAAACATCTGTTTTTATCTGTTTTGTGCAAGTCTGCATTTATAGTGTTGGGGCATGACAAATCTAAAAGCCAAAAGCTGGTACAGTTACCACAGCTCCATATTCTTGGGTCCAGGCAGCAATGAAGTTGAGCTTGTATTCCCAGTAGGCACACATGGACACAATAGGTGTATATATATTTGCATATGCAAACATGTTTGACCAGATACACAGATCAACACAAGAAACGCAGCTCGAACACAAATTCCAATGACGCCAACACCGTCATCCTCTTTACCTCTTTGGCTGACCAGAACAAATGCCTGTTATGGGAAAATATACATACATATAGAGCAATATACACAAAAAAAGTCTGGATTCTCCAGATTAACTGATCTCCAGCTGCCTCACCCACAGACAGACACACACATGCCTGCATAAAGAGGTCTGTCCAGTAGCTGGTCCAGGGACTGGCATAGAAGAAACTTGACAGAGGTACTACAAGGGTCTGTGGAAGAGGCAATGTTGTCCAAGGATGTTTGCTGCTTGCTGCAGCTTGGAATTGATAATGGTAGCCCCTGGTTCCACAGCAGCTGGGACTAGACACAGAGTAAGCACTGTAACCCAGGGCAGTCCTCATCAGTGATTCACCAGCAGGGGACACAGCCTCAGAGGCCTTGGATGGGTTTTCACAATAATTGAGGGCAGCACCTTAATTTTTAATTAGACACTTGCATTATGACAGTGTAATTTGTTTACAACCTGCCTGAGAGTCCCTATAGTGCTTTTAGACAACTTAAAACAAAAAGAAATGTATGCAATATAACTGCATACATTAGCAAACAGTACAGTGTCTTGACTTTACAACCTCAGCATCAGCAGCTCTTCCAGGACTGAAGCGCTGATGTTTCTCCCAAATGCTTGGGATGGGAATTACCTGAGGTGACTTTGCAATACCAGCTGACTGCTGCCAACTTTTTAAGTGATGACTACTGTGTAATCACAGTCCTTGGGCTGGCATTTCAGCTTTCCTCAGTTTATTTCCTTTTCCTTTTCTTTCCAAATGCAAATACATGTTGCTTGCCAGATTTCTACAGAATGTCAGATCTCAGGATACTGAAATAAATTGTATAAATGAGCTTTAAGCAACAATGTTCTGACTTCCTTCTGCCATAGTCAGTCTGATCTAGCCTGTATCACAACTCTAGATGAGGAATGAAAGTTTTTGTGTCAAACCTGACACAACTAGTGACAGGGCTTCAGATCTGAATGCGATAAAGTTATTAGTGGCTTACAAAGTGGCTGTCTAGAAGCTGAGTGATTAGTCCTGAGTGCAGGCTTAGCTGAGGCATGAGTTTATCAGGTTACTGAGAAGCAAAGGGTATAGTTTCGTTGTTGCTTTAAGTCAGCTTAACCTGGTACATAGCTTAGGAAGAAGAAAAAGTCCTGTTCAGCAATTAGTGCAACCCAGAGGTGTTCACCTCTGTTCCTCCCTTGTGCTGGTACTGGCCATCATGCAAAAGCATAATGAATCAAGTCAGTGGCTTTGTCTTACTTCTTATATCCCAGAACAAATGAAAACAAATGAGATGTTTGCCTTGAAACCAAATTAGTTCCTTAATCCTACTTATGGCACGGTTGTGCAAATGCTTACAAGGAAAGTGAGGACAAGAAAGCAGGAGGTAGGAGGAAAACTGTACTTTGTCCTCTCTGATGCTACGGACCCAGTGATCATGAACCTTCACCTTAAGGGGACTGTAGTCCTCCCACTGGGCATACCTGCAGTATGACACTTGTTTCTGGTTGTGTGGCAGAGGAATTCATATTGAAGTACTGAATCCCCATCTTCCCCCTTTCCCTCTCTCCAACTATCCTCAATTGTAAGGTAAAACACACTGGATTGAACTTCTCCTACTAAATCTTAGTGAAGGAACAGTTAGGTTTATACTATGAGTCAGTGTCTCTGAGGTGGCTCAATACAAGGAAATCTTTAGTAACAGATATTTATGATCTGTTTTCTCCTCTTACAATCAGTCAGTCAAGTGTACCTCTACTCACAACTGTGGAAGCACACTGTTGGGAAAAGACCCTTAGAAGGGACACTTTGTACATGATAAAGAAAATGCCTACTCTTACTGTTTTACCCTACTTTCTCTAGATTTTAAGATTTCCTTCCTGCAGGCAGCATCTTTTTTCAAATTGCACAGCACTATCTGGAACAGTATGAAGAAATCCAGCCTATAGACAGCAATGTTTTTATACTCTGCTTGATATTTCCCACTGGCAACATAAACCCATTTATTTCTTGACTCATCCTTTCATTAGCTATAATCCCACTGCATATATTATTCATTAAATAATATGAATTCAGAAATATATATTGATGGCCATTTTTTAATCATCCTCAATTCAATCCTATTTTCCCACCAGTCTTTAAACCAAGGTGGATTTGTTTGTTTGTGGTTTTTTTTAATTAATTTTCTACTAAGGCTCATTTAATTTCATTTTGTATAACCTAGTATGCACAGAGCGGGACAAGCAAAATATTTGCGTGTATTTATATGCAATTAAATGGAAATTATATATCCATGTCTTTTATAGATGGCTTTAATTTTCTCTGTAAAAGCACTGTACAACACAAAAACTTTTTGCAAAAGCGAAGTATATTTCCCCTGAATGAAAATTCAAACTGCCAAAGCATCAACATACCTGGTGGGCGTCTTTATTACTCTTTACCACATACCAGTTCTCTGGACCGATTAGAGCTGATACACACAAGTATTAAGCTCATCAACAGTTACAGTGACTTGCATACAGATGTATAGCAAAAAATTTTAAATAAAATTGAGATTCTGTGCTTTGCAATGGTATAACCTAACTCCAACAGGTACCAGAGTTTGGTAGGCACAAACTGGCCCCATAGCTGAGGTCCCACTCTGCTACAGCATCTATAATACAAACTTGGGCAAGTCATTTGTGCTCTGTCCCTATTTTCTCTAGAGTAAAATAAGGCCTGTCAGACTCTCTAAAATTTCTTCAATATGCAGGAATAATATTCTTTGCCTTTATGATTTGTTAGGAGTCCTTCTGACCAGACGATCTCCCTTGGCTATTTCTGCCTCAAGCACATGGCTTTTGACTGAATCAGATGGTTTAAGTGGTAGTGAATTTATCATGTCCCTGGATCAATTTTTCCCATGTTTAAATACAAACCCCGAGCCTTTTAGTCTACATTTGCCTAAATCCAACCCATTCTACAATATTAAAGTTCTACTTCTTACCACAAAAATAATCTTTGCATTGAGTATTGATTATCATAATCTAGTAATTACTTTACAACCAATACAAAATAATTTCTATTATGGAATCGCAATTTAGAGAGACTGAGCCTCTTTGAGCACCAAATGTGAGACAGGGCATCTTTCAATTCAAAATAATCTCTTATCTCTTTCAGGTCCTTGGCCTCTTATTTGGGACATTCAATTTGGGCACTTTTTGATTTCTTCAAGAGAAGGAGGAAGTCTTCCAAATGAAAACAGTCTTTGCCCTAATCTAGATAGGGCTTTAAATAAAAGCTACCTCTTCCAAGTCACTTTTGCTTGCTGCTGAAGAAATACAAAGGACATTAGGGCCATCAGGAGACTAATCTCTACTTAATTTAGTTAATTTCCATTTTTTAAGCTTTGATTGCATGTGACCCTTCTAACTAGAGCTGTTACCCTGGAGGATTTATGGTTTATATGTGGTTTATTTCTGCTAATCCCAGTTTGGGTTCTCTCCATTTCCATTGTCCAAATAAAATTCCTGACAACTTTTGGTTAGCTCTTCTCTCCTTTCCTTTATCCCACCTCATCTTCCCCACCATGCTCACATTCCATCTGCTCTCTTTAGCACTGCCAACATCTCCCAAATGATGCCAATGTAGCTGGAATTGCAATGCTAAAAAAGTCTCAGTCTCTAGAAAATATCACTTCCACCTATACAAATTAGCTATTCTTATCTGCTTGCTCTCCTTGTCTACATGCTGAGGAAGAAATTAACCAACCAGGCTTCTGTAGGAGCCAGACAGACTTCTCTCTTTCTCACTGAACTTCTGTCCAGTACTTTTTTTGTGCAGAATTAGTATGGAGAACGGATATAGCAGAGCCCTGATCTAAGTCTTTAGATGTCTTATTTGTTACCCCTAGTGAAATTATGCCAAGATAGGGAGGCAACATGGAATAAAATGGCCCTTAAGATGTCCTTTAATTCATGGTCCTGCTTTGTTAGGCTTTCTCAGGTCCAGGGAAGAAGGAGGTAGAGGTTTATATGAAGAGAACATAAGAGCAGTGGTTTGCCAAGATAGCCAACAATTTTAGGGTATTCAAGTCTCCTGCTGTGCCACAGATCAGACTTTTCTACTAGGAATTTTGTCACTCCATGAAGGGAACGACTAATTACATCAGCATTTTGTCTCTCTGCATGTAGCTTTAGTTCTGCAGCCTTAAGCCCTCCCAAGGTTGTAGATACTGAGAAAAGCATAGGAAACAAGTGCACATTTTTCAAAATACTAAAAGGAAATAACTTACTAGGCTGCTTTTAAGGAAGAAAAGAAAAAAATGCCATCTACTGTAAGTTGATCAACATCTGATGATGGAAGCACTGATTTCTCTCTGTCATGGAAATTACATGCCTCTTATTGGATAAAACAATTGTCTCTGTAGACCAAGGCACATGAAAGAATTGACAGTGATCCATCATAGCTGTTCAGATGTGTTCTCTTTACCTACAGGAAAGTATAGCACTGCATAAAGGAGAAAATATTTGATGCTAACTGCCTTAAATGTAGACAGACCTGGAGAAAACACCTTATTTAAAGAAAAAAAGTATCCTACCATGTATGATTCGGTGGTCAGAATACTCAGAAACAAAAGACAGTGTGATTATTTTCTCCAGATATACTTCTTTTCGGCCCAAATCTTTTTTAGTTAAGACAAGTTCCCAAGGATAGGAGCATCGTGCCAATATCACTACCTGGCTGACAGCAAAAGTCATAGGCTACTTCAGGATTTCAGTTTTCCTTAAAAATGTATGACAGGAGTTAACAGTCTTGTCTGGGGAGTCATAAAATGTAACTCTCTGATATGAAGTGGTTTATAGTGCCCAACAAGAACTATTTGTACTTCACCAACAGAAATACAGCTTAAGTTGTTCCCTCTCCATGAACTTTTCTCCCCAGCTGAATGCAATTGGGAGTTTTCTTTTTCTATTAAGCTCAGAAACTGTTCTTGAAAAGCAAGGGCAAGGTTCCTCTTGCATAACTTTTCTTACAAAATATGAGTAAGGCAGGGAAATGGCAGTGCCCTCCTTAAAAGCAGATGAAGATGTAAAAAATACTACTGACATACTAAATCTGTCAGTTTTCTCAAGCAAAATTAAAAAACCCACGAACACCCTTTTGAAAATACAGAGCATCATGCATTATCCTGCCAAGAAAAAAAATGTGTTTTGAGTCCATCTTACTTAACAAGCTGGGAACAAGCCTTTAAGTTGAAATAACAAATGCAACTTCACCCAATCACTTTATTATCAAGCAGAATAAGATCCTAATCTTTCAAAGCATCAGGAAAAAAACCCAAGTACAATATAAATGCAGAGGACAGAGTAATAGAAAATGTGTCTCTTAAAGCCTTAAAGGATGTTTCTAAGATTTCTACGGTGGCATACAGATATGTTTGATGAAACAAATTTCAGTCAAGATGATATGGTTTTATGCTGGCTAACTGAGAGAACTGCTCCCAAACAACTCAATGAATTGTGCAATGTATCTTGTGCATCAGCACAATTCATCTTGTAAGTAATTAGAGGCATACTACCTCTTCTAAATGTAAAGATCAGCTGCGAGAGCAGACAATTTAATGCTCCTGTTACTGCTACAAAAAGCTTGATACCTAATGTGGGAACCACACTGCAAATGAAGGAAACCAAAAGGAGGAATCCAAAAGTACATATATTAATTTCCATGGAAATGCTTTGCATTTGCATTCTGTTTGAAAGATTACTGGCCTAAGGATTTTTATTGAAAGCGCTTATGCAACAGCAACACTTAACTCATCCAGAGATGATGCTGCATTTCAGGGCATGTCATGCAAAGCTATTTCAGGCGAATGACGACTTTTAGCTCTGAACCTTGTGCTCATCAGTCCTCCGGATTTTCAGTATGTGACTGCTCAGCATTTTCTAAAAATCAGGCCCCAGGAAGTACCTCAGATTGAGCATTCCAAAGTTAGGGTATGGATCATCACCAGACTTTAAAAACCTGATCCAACTCCTATCTCTGCCACCTTCTTCAATTATTACCATGTTCCCACAACCAAAGTATCTCCATACCCCTAACAACCTTATGCTGCAGAGAAGAGCTAACTCAGCTCCCATCTCCAACTGCTGGGAAAATAAGGCACTAATAGTCAGAGTACCTTATCCAAGGCATGAGTAAAAGCCAGGCAGGCAAAAGATTGGAGTACACTCCCCCACACACCACCCCTCCTCAAGCTAAATTACTCCTTTATAGTCTATGTGTTTTTAATGATTAAATATTAATTTCTTCATTATGTTCTCCAAAGATTACAGAGTTTCTGTTCAAACTTTCTTGTGATAACTGCAGCTGAAGCCTTAATACTGTTTAAATTTATCCATTTGAAAGCTTCAGCTAAACATTACTCAGATGAGAGCTTTTCTAGACAGGGTTGATGAAATAACTGAAGAAGAGAGCCACAAATAAAGATTTTAATCAAAAGTAATACCTGCATTTTTAAGAGTTGACAAGGTGTATGATCATAGTTATGTTTTCATAAATTAATTTTTTTGATTCTAAAGAAAGGACCAAGATTTTGGCCCTACCTCTATTTTGATGAGTGTGAGAGGGCTTTAATGTGGTGGGGTTATCATAAAAACTCTTGGTTTTATGTCCCAAAACAAGAATAAAATCTACTGGCAGAATCTAGGGATAACTTGCAGAGATCCTGATACTCTTGAGCACTGGGCATTTAGAGTCTGTGTTTCTGAGATAACTTGAGTCCCTGAACAGTCAGTTACTAATTAGAAGGGGAGGGAGGGAAGTCCGTGTCCTCTAGTCAGTGGCCAGTGCTGGGGAGTAGCAACAATTGAGCTAAGATACCAATTAAAGTGCAATTTACTTATCTCTTTATATCATTTCTATCCCTTATAACTAATAAATGAATCCAGTGACCCCTCCCTGAGCTTGATGTTGATATTTGCCTCCTACCAGTGTCTTCTGATTGAGTATTGGGTCCTCTTTCTTCATTTAAAAGATACCTGCATCTGCTTGCCCTGCACCATTTTTCCACCTCCCCTATTCCAACCTGGCATATTCAGGTGAACAAACACAAAGGAATCAGAGAAAGGATTTGAGGATTGAAAGAAAGAGAAGAGTTGAGCAGAAGAAGCTCAGACACAGGGAGGAGAACTGAGAGTGCCTTGGAAGGTTCTTAATTTTGCTTTCCAAACACATCCAATAGTTGACTTAAAAATGTCAATATGAACTCTTCCCATACTGCAGCCTTTAAGCTTTCTGCCTTCAAGTTGAAGAGCAGACATACAGCCCTGCTCTGACACACAGATAACGGGACACACTGCAAGACAAAATTGGAAAGGAGCAGCTGAGGATGGACATGTGGGTAACAGCTTCTATTGGGTTTACATGGTATGGTTTTGGTAGTTAGGGGGCTACAGCCGTGGCTTCTGTCAGAAGGTATCAGAAGCTGTCATGTTGGACAGTGCTTGTTCCAGCTGGCTGCAAGACAGACCTGCTGCTGGCCAAAGCTGAGCCCATCAAGGACCTTAGTAGAACTCTGGAATCACATATTTAAGAAGAGAGCAAAAAAACCTGCCTAATAGTGCTGGGAGAGAGCAGTGAGAATATGCTAAACAAGAGTGCAGACACTACACTCAGTGAAGAAGCTAATTCTGGAGAAAGACACTTTACTGACAACTGACCTGCCAAGTTTTTGAACTCACATAGCTTATACTGTCTACCTCAGGTGTTTCCACTCACTAGGTGATGTCCAACCAGCCATGGTGTGACCACACTTAAAAGCAGGTGTGAAAATCCTTGGTAAGAAATTGAAGGAAGGGGAACAGGACAGAGCAGCTGAAAACAGGACTATTCACAACCAGCTACAAATGTTTCTGAGAGTGAGGAGGAATGACTGTGGTCATTAATCAGTTTCTCTCTATCCCTCACAACCATGTCAATTGCTGAGCAGAGATTGCAGTCAGGTCACAGCGAGAGAATGATTTACATTTATGGAACTTAAAAGCATATTCAGCCTCTCTGCAGCACTACTCTTTTCTTTTTGTAGGCTTGCATAGGAACTCAGCACTGAAATGGATAACTCCAAATTTGGAAAGCATTACACACACATAAAAACAAGACATTGCATGCAACTCTATCCCCAGGATTCAAAAAAACCAAAAGAAAACCTACACTTTTTTTTTAGTTTTCAAGAAGAACATTTCTGCTGATCCCCACCATTGATTGACATGCTTTTTCTTCCACAGCATTTTTGAACAATGGTTAAGAAGACACAGGCCCATGCTAGAAGTTTACCCAGCAGCCAATGCACCAATTGGGCACAATCGAGAAAATTACATGGTCCCCTTCATTCCTCTTTACAGAAATGGAGAATTTTTTAAATCCTCAAGAGAGCTGGGGTATGACTATGAGTATCTTCAAGAACCAGGTAATATTATAATTTTGAGTAAATGTAAAATTTGTTGCCTATAACATGGCATATGACTGTCAAATGAGAAGATAAAAAATCCCTTTGTTCCAGATTTTTTCCTGAATATAGTCCCAAATTGTACCTTCTTGTTTTCACATTTCTGGTCTGATACAGAATCCGTATGATACTACTAGAAAAGATCCAACCAAAAATCAGTCATTGATATTAATGTTATCCATCCTAGCCTCTTAATAGCAGAATCTGACTCAGATGGTCAGCTGCTGATCAGAACTGGAGATAAAAACTGCTGGATTTCGATCCTGCCATTTGCCCAGCTCAGCTGTTACAGTGCAGCACAAACAGGAACTAGTGGGATTTTCAGGTTTCTGGACATGGTTTGAAGGAATGCAGATTCAAAATCTCTTTCTGGATTATAAATGTAATCTGATCCCTTAAATACCCACAGTAAAATTCACTGCAGCACCAAAGACCAACACAAGGTCTGTGCAGCACTTAAAACAGTGATCCATTGACTTTGTTCTTGTCCTATGGTTATTTATAAATAAGTGGCCAGTCTTCGCGAACGAAGATCTGGGAAAGGTGTTTTTACCTTTCAAGCCTGCGCAATGGATT
>JAWWLV010000001.1:35437903-35485074 GCA_035041135.1 Platyrinchus mystaceus
CTAAAAAATCCATTGCGCAGGCTTGAAAGGTCAAAAGACCTTTCCCAGATCTTCGTTCGCGAAGACTGGCCACTTATACAATGATACCAGGTTTGGTTCAGGAAATCCCTGAGCTGCAAATTGTTGGAGGCTGGGTAAGTATTTTGTAAAAGGCTAGTAATAGGCTTGACCTTTTCTTAAACTCTCACTAGTATTCTGCTTCAGTTGTTGTTGCCAACAGGATGCTGAGCTTGCAGGACTTGTGGCCATACAGTATCAGACTTCTTGTGTCTTACGTTTTGACAAAACCATAAGGAACACTGGGGACAGTGAATTCTGTTCCTGGCTTTAATGTGAAGTTTGAGAAACAGACTACAAGGGCTGAAAGGATTTGTTTAAAATAATTTATTATCCTCAGATAATTTCTACCACTGTTCTTCCTTATACTCAGCCTTTTAGTATTATCTATTACATGACTTCCATAAAGTGACTGTACATTGCATCATCTAAAAGGATCTTTTTTTTTCTGTTTGTTTTTTCTAGCCCTTCAGTCTTTCCAAGACTTTTTGACACCCTACCTTCAGCAAGCCCGTCAGATCTGGGTTTGGTTGGTCGGAGCAGCTGTGGTTGGAGGCATCGTTACTGCTGTGCTCACAGGTCTCATTAAGGCCTGCCGCAAGAAAAAAAGAGCAACTTCTTCAGAGATACAACCCTTGCTCATAGAAAGTGAAGACTACAACAATATAACTTATCAGTCCAATTTCTAGAGGCCTCCAGTAACTCAGTCATGTTACTAAGGTGCTAATCAAGCATGGAGTGTTTGATGGATGTTTACAAATACCTTGCTGAGATGTGCTGCATGAGCAGGATGCACAGTCTTGATCCTCAAGCCTCTTGTAACCTCCAGTGTTGTAATATCTTATCAGATCCACTCCTACAAAAATCTCCCAGATCCAACATAAGCTACCACGCTACCCAAAGAACGCCATGTATTTCCTATGGTTGATTAAACAATACTGTTATGAAACCAAACCATCTTGTGTGTTGGTGGCTTTAATGTATAATTCCCTTTTATTTGTTCTTTCACCATTGTAGCCTCCAATCCCACAGCCCAATCCATGTGTTTGGCACATGGATCTAGTGAGAGGTGCCTGACTGCACAATCTGTGCTACATTCGCTCTGTGTTTGAATGTAAGAGCAGAAAGAGCCCTTTAGATCAGTGAGCAAGATACATGGTGACTCTGAGTAGAATGAATGTCCCATAGACACATTTTTCTTCTGGAATAGAAGTGTTTGCCCACCAGTTACCATGTCCTCTTTGCCCTTGATTGAATGTCATCAGCAGAAGAAAGCAGGATCTCAGAAATCACTTGCCTCAAATGCTCCAGCTAGTTGCTGTAGTCTGTATTATCTTGCATTCTTCTGGGTAGCTGGGAGATTTTTAGGACATGAAACCTAGTCTCACCATGCCCACTTCTGTTCCATTTGACTTAATGATTGCTCATATTATGGTTGACATATATGGTTGCATATATTCCATGAGGCAAAAAAAGGGTATGGTGGGTAGATCTGACTGGACAGCAGATGCCCATGAAAGCTACTCTGTCACTCCCCTCCTCGACTGGGCAGGGGAGAGAAAATATAACAAAAGGCTCATGGGTCGAGGTAAGGAGGGGGAGAGATTACTCGCAAAATAGTGTCATGGGCAAAATAGATTTGACGTGGGAAAATTAGTTTAATATCTTGCCAATTAAAAGTCAGAAAAGGATAATCATAATGAGAAATAAATAATAATTTAAAAAAGCTAATATACCCTCTCCAACCCCTCCCTTCTTCCCAGGCTCAAATCCATATTTCTCTAAATCCTCCATGCCAGCAGCACAGGGGGACAGAGAATGGGGGCTGTGTCAGCTCATCACGTTGTCCCTGTGAGGACTCCTTACACTCTTTCCTTGTTCCAGCATGGGGTCCCTTCCATAAACTTCTGCAGTGTGAGTCCTTCCCATGCAGTTCTTCATGAATTGCTCCAGTGTGGGTCTCTTCCATGAAGATTGCTCCAACATTGGCCTCCTCATGGGGTCACAAGTCCTGCCAGCAAACCTGCTCCAGTGTGGGCTCCTCTCTCCATGGTGCCACAAGGTTCTGCCAGGAGCCTGCTCCAGCACGGGCTTCCCAGAGCATCACAGCCTCCTTTGGGCATCCACTGCTCTGACATCGGATTTTCCAAGGGCTGCAAGTGGATGTCTGTTCCCGCATGGACCTCCATGGACTGCAGGAACACATCCTGACTCACCATGGTCTGCACCACTGGCAGAGGAATCTCTGCTCCAGCACCTGCTCCTCCTCCTTCTGCACTGACCTTGGTGTCTGCAGGGCTGTTTTCTGCTTCTCTTACATATTGTCACTCCTCTCTTCCAGCTGCAAATGCTTGAAAACTGCAAGGAGCCACAAGAAGGTTTCAGGGGGGCTGTGAGAAGGCTGAGGGAGGGAAGGTAAGCAGCAAGGAAGGGACAAAACATGAACTTTGACAATTGGTCTGAACGCTCTCCTCTAGACAACAAATGCCATGGAAACTCTCAAATGAGCTATTTTCTCTCACAATGACTCCAGTGAACATTTGCATGGAGTATTATCTTGACAGTTTTCAGCTGTCCAACTACATAGACTCATTTCCATTTCAGGGCAATTGCACTGGAATTGTCCTCTGAACTATAGAAATTATAGCTCTTGACAGAGTAGAAGAGACATAAAGCTTGTATATCTGTTTGGAAGGGTCCACCTACAGTGGATGCTTCTTTAGGAAGTGTCGTGTGATTTTTCACATCAAAGTGTTAATATTCCCCTCCTGCTCTGGAAATCCTGCTTTCAAGGAGCATACAAGGACTTTTGCAGGCTCTCAACTATCCTTGACTGAACAGTAATAGTCACAAAACCAGGCAAAAATGGAAGATGGAAATAAAACTACCAGTGTACTATGCTAGCAATAGAAGGAAAGGTCTACACCCTGACCAATACCTGCTGATCTACTCCACTGCCCTGATTAAGGAAGGCACAGGCTAAAGTCTCCTCTGACTCAGCAAAGTGCAGGCCTTTTGCTAAATGAAGCTGTTCTGCTTGAAAAACTCTGGTCTGAAATCCAAGAGCTATCTCTTTTTGTATGGCTTCTGACCCTTGATCTGAGATACCACTCGATAAGGGCTCTCCAGTATCTCAGTTAAGTATTAAAAACAAGCACAAAGAAATGTTTCTTGGAACTGAGGCATAAGCAGGAGAAAAGGAATTATACTATGATAGCATCTCAAGTGGTCAGTTCAATCTTTTAATGTGTATTTTATATAAGCCAGGATATTCTTATTCAGCCTATCTGAGGACTTCACTCAAATTCCACTACTGTTAGCTATTTGTTTAATTCCTCTGGACTACTTCAACTAATAAAATGGGAAAAAAAACCCCTCTGATAGGTACACAGTAAAAAGAATATTTTGGTCTTCAGTGATTTTTTTAAAACCTCACTTGTTGTGTTTGATAACAATGGGCTGGCTAAAATATTTAAAATTATTATGTAATTCTTATTCTGAAAAATTCTTCTGAACAATATGAGAAAAGTTAACAGAGAAAATTTGAAAAGGAAATATTTTGGGACAGAGAAAAAAATAAAAAGTGCTTTTCATTCAATAACTGTTCAGAGAAGCCTAAGTGGCACGATTGCCTGTGAATTACAGACTCCTTGCTCTCACTCGGCTGCACTGGGCAGATGGAGATCTTTGGACATAAAAATGGGGGCAATGGCGGTGAATTTGAGATATAAAGACCCATTCAGTCTATGGAGGGAGAGTGAAAATCCCATAAGCTCCCAGGGGCTTCCCAGGCAGTCTTCTGTGGGAGCTGGTACACTTCTGGGGTCCGCAGTCCTGAAGTTAGAACATGGCAGGAATATGTTGGAATTGTGCACCTTAAAAGTCCCAAATGTCCAGCTTTGAGACAGTCTGAATGGCTGCGGCAGTCTGGGGCATTCTGCAGCAGAGCTGTGATCCCTGGTTGGGCAGTTGCCCTGGCAGAAAGGCAACTCCTGTGTTTTATCAGGCATTTGTTGAAAAAATGCAATTGTGCAAAATATTTCAGTGTCAGGAAAGCAATGCCATACTTTGAAAAGTTGTTCTGATAGAAAAATCCTAACTGCATTAAGCAAGTTTATTTCAATCTCTGCAGTATTCCATGGTGACATTTCATTTTCACATTGGTCAAGGTAATTTTTACCATGTCACCCCCTTACAAAGGACATGGCCAACAAGTAATTTCTGATTCAACTCCTCAGCTGTTGGTGTCATCTCCACAGATTACCAGTGTTCCCTGGGCCTCCCTCTTCTATGGCAACGCAGCTTGTGTGGAAGGATGAAAGTGGAGCTTTGGCTCATCAGGTCTTCTAAATCCTATTTTTTGCCAGGTCTTGATCATACCTTCTTCCCCAAAAGTATGGAATGCATAATTGATACTTGTGACCATACTTGTGACCTATTAGTGAAAAGTCTGTTTATGCTCTACTCAGATCATTTACCATTTCCCAGGCAGGCTTTTTCCTTTCCCTTTTCTTCAGTTGAGGATCTAACAGCCCATTTTCTTTCCCCAAAAGCTTAATCACAGAGAACTCATATTAGCTCTAACTGATGAAAGGGAATTTTTATTGCCTTCATACTTGTAGGCATATCCCCAAGCATTTTTCCCATTTACCATGTGACCTGGTGACCACGTCTGTTTTAGAAGGAAACAAAGAACACAGCCCTGTTTCCAACAGTCAGCATGGTCTGTGGCCAGGAATAGATAGTACAGTGTATATTAATCTTAGTAACTAGGACAAAATTTATACATGCAACACATGCTGGTTCTCTCCAGCATTATGGTGTTTCTGCTTAGACTGGTGGCCTGACAACAACATGGAGTTAAACCTCTTCAGAAGTGTATCTGACTGAGCACATGAAATCCCAACTGGTCCTCTTTTCTGAGCAAAGTAGTTTAGGTTCCTTCAGCACAAGAAGCAAACACCACTGCCAGGTACAGACTGACTGCACCAATCTTAGAGCAACTATTTTGTGACAGGAGAAACTGGTCTGCAGAGATGCCTCCCCATTGGCTTTTTGGGGACCCTGCATGTTAGCCTGGACCAGCTACTTAGGTTTTGGATAGGTCAGAAGGAGGGAAAGGACTCTTTCAGCACTATGTCACTGAATGTTTTCTTGGCCACCAGCACTGCCAGGAGATGTTGTGCTTTCTGTCTGCAGGCTACAAATGCAATGGCATATTCTTTTTCTTCTCAGGGTCATTTTCAAGGTTATGCTTACTTCTGTGCTCAAACATACGTAAGTTAAGTGTTGAAGGACCTCTTTTCTTCATAGATGTTTCCCTGAAATGGAAGCTGTAGCTCCTGCATTTTTTTTTTTCATTAGGAATAAGGTAATACCATGAGGCTGTGCTTGCCATGTAATCTCATTGAATCAGAATGGTCAGAGCTTAAGCACAACCCTGCCTTAATATTTTTCCCTGTCTGGCCAAGGTATCTTGAAACAAGAAACTTCCCATTGCCATTAGGCAGTTGCCTCAGCCTTGGGGAGTTAATTCTGACGGAATCAATGCCAAAAATGGGGATTGAAAATCTAGATCCTTTGTATGTAGATCACATAAACCTTGACCCCATGGGCATTGAAGTTAGTCTTGTCTGAAAGTACTTGTTAGATGAGGATCCCACCAGTTTAAATGTCCAGGACAGTATCTGAGGTATCAGCACCATGTTGTTTCATACAATGATAAAAATTTTCAAATCTAGAGAATACCTGACATCTTCATAACAAAGTACTCAACATTGTATGTCTCTGGCCTTTGCAAGAGACTGTTACCTCTGTCAAGTTTTTAATTTTCTAGCCTAATCTCTTACTTCCTTGGACTGTTAAGAGTTACCTTTATTCAAGGCAAGACAATGAGCAGTTGTCTGTCTTTTTCATTCTGTTCTCCCTCCCACATTTTACCCAAACTCGTATTTTTAGCACCTGGCCTCTACATTGAGTTAAATCTGTAATTCACCATCTGTGTACACACACATGTGTAGGGATGCAAGTCATTTTGAATCAGTCTCCATAGTGAGCTGAAAATTGGCAGCAATGAGACCTTATCATTAAAAACAGCCTTTTACTGTAATTTTTGTCATAAACTCTGAATTAGATATGAAGTAGCTATTATAACCATAAAAAAACAACTTCTTTCTGCCTATCCATCTTTCACCCATTAGGCTTTCTGATGTCCCATTTTACATACGGACATTTCCCCAGGAGTCTCACCTTCTCTTCAGGGCATCAGTTATGCAGAATTCACAAGATGCCAAAAAAGTTCTAGAAATCTGATTGATTAATAAAATATGTAGAAAAAACAGCACTTTTCCCACATTAAAACAAAACAAAACAAAACAAAACAAAACAAACATTCCTCTTTGAAATAAGGATTTGGCAATAAACACAAATTCTGGACTCTCACTGTGGCTTGGCAGTTCAGATTATCTCCATGCAACTTGATTCCCTCTGCTATCACCCCAGACTGCGTTGTTTTATTCGTCTAGAAAAAGGATCCCTGCAGGCTCAGTGGTGGGATTGACCCACAGTTTTGAGGCTGGTATAGTGGTGGTAATGACAGGCATGGTACCTACACGATTGCTGTCTGAGTGTGTCACACAGATTTTAAAGGAACTTGGATGTATGAAAACACAACCTTGCTTTTCTTCATTGTTTTCTACTAAAGTAAAAAAATTCTCAGGCAATAAGAAGAAAATAAGGTAGATTACATATTGTTGACAAATTTTCACACATTTTCCTTTAATCGTAACAATGTTAAAATGCTTCTGTTTTGAATCAGTTACATTGAATACAATTGCATGTCAGGAAGAACTGCTAAAAAGAACTTGAAGGCCTGGACTGTCTTCTCATAAATTTATGGGGGGATTGGTAAGTGGTCCATTAATGGTGCTCTGCTTAATTTACTACAGACTGATTTCATTGTCAGACAACCTGGCTGGACAAAATGAAATACATACAGTTAGATAGCTTGAAAAATACCACATTATCAAGATGACAGTATTTGTGCACAGAATTATTTAATAGTGTAATTATGAGAAAATGAGACTTTTTTTTTTTTAAATTGAAGCACCACATTGCAGAGTAACACAGCTACAGCCATTAGCTGATAGAAAAATACATACATTCATGGCAAAATATAAATACTCAAATAACTGCATACTTACAATAGTGGTAGAAGTTGTACAACATGTGTGCATGTGTGTGGACAAACCCTATAAAGATTCTTTTCCCAGCTACTCTTTCATCTGGATGACATTACCATCATTTATGTCAAGAACAAGTGAAAACAAGATTTCTCAAGTCAGAATAGCAGCAATTTGTTTTAACTTTGATCCTGTCAATTAATGCCACATAGACCACCAGAGAATGCAGACTCCATGTCCTCTTTTACACCATAATGGACTTCAGATGCTACTTTAACATAAATTTTAGTCTTTTAATTCTATAGTCTGTGGTCCCATTTATTTAATCCAGAGGGCTGACTTTCAAAGCATCAACCTCCTATTAATATTCAGGGAGAATCAGGCTCTTAACAACTCTCATTTAAGTGCCTAAATGAAAGTGAGGCTTTTCTGTCTTCCTTACAGCTACAAGAAAAGGTGCTTCCTACTTCAGAAAATTAGATCACTTCTAGTCAGAAATTCTTTCCCCTTCCAGTGGAACAAATATGCTTAAATCCAGAAGTCTTAAAAATGATGGCCTTTTGTCTCGTCCTAGGAGCCATGGCACTCTACAGCACAAAACAGTGATGTCTGCAGGGAGGCTGTCACATTAGAAATTGGTTTTTAGTGGTCTGGGTACAGATGACAGATTGGGAAATCTCTGCAGTCATCCCAATTAAGCTGACATTCTCCTACAAGAAGACACACTACTGTAAAAAGTTACAGGAAGACTTGTTTGGAAAATTAATCTGTAGAGAGAGAAGAAACTTTGGCCTAACAAAATTAATTTTCATGAAAACCAGAAGAACGGTTTTGAGGAGGAAGATAGGACAAGTTGTTGGTAATTCAGACCATCAGTCATCAGTTCACAATGCACAATTTCAGATTAGAAAGTGCAGTTATTAAGCTCAGTTTAAAGCTTTTGTATATGCTAAATAAGAAACCAGAAAGAGAAATGATAAATCATGGAGGCATTAACTTCATAAGTATTAAAATTGGGAGGAGTTGTAATAAGGAAAATGGATGAGAAATGCAGATTATTGTAAGTAATTTTGCTTACAAAAATGATGATGGGTTTTCAGGAGAAACAATCCAAGTTGCATTGATTACAAATTATTCCAGTGCGCCACGCTTCAGCCCTCCTGTAACATCCACATGCCTGTAATGCTCTTTAGGCCATATTTAAGGCTAAGCAGCAGACTGCCTGCAGTGAACAAGGCTCTGACTGGATTGCACAGCTGCTCCCCAACTTTCAGGAGGCTAATGGGACCAGCAATGTGGTACCTGCAATGTGGTACCTATCCTTTTACTCCAGTATTCAGAATCAGGAACAGGTAAAGAATAACCTGTGTGTGCTTCTCAAATAGTCTCAATTTTGTAACTGTTTTCTTCAAATGGTTCTTCAGCTGAGATATTGTAGGAGACAGGAGAGGTCAGGTCATATCTAATCAGCACCCACATTTACAGCCCATAACATGCTGTGTTCTCCAAATAAATGAGTTTGTTCCCTGTAACACCAATGGAGTGAAAAAGGAGCTTTTAAAACAGTTTTATATGCTGAAATGCAAAAATCCAAGTCAGGTGAATCAGATCCTCCTGTAGGTCTTCAAAAGTTTTTATATGTCCCCACTGAGGATGTGAGAAAAGCGTTCATTTACTTTAGGAGATTTGGTTCATTACATAACTGAAATTCATGCAAGGTCAGCGCACGGTTCAGGCAGACAGCTGCTGCTCAGCCCACAGCTGCTAGTTTTTCCTCTAGAAAAGCTCATGTATTAGCACGAGCAGCCTTTGCCTACCATTGTCCATGCTTCTGCTCATCTTGTTATCAAGAATTTATCATGATTAATTATGTCCATATAGTGCTGAGGTGGGGAGGAGGAAGCAGAGTTTTTCTCTTCTGTTAGGAAAGCAGCAGACTGCAATGCTTTGTTTGCTGCCCACTCTAAAAGAGTTTCTTATTTGCTTCAGCGTTTTCAGCCAGGTTTTGTAAAATAATACACCTCCCCGCCCCATTCTTTTATGTTCTCCTTTCCCTAATCTTCTTGTTAAAATGCATTTGTGAAATGTATTGTTTCCCATAAAAACTCTCCAAAATATCAGACAGAAAATCAAAGCTCAAGAGCCAAAACACATTTTGCCAAACCCCATTACTTGGCCAGGCAAAGGTGAGTGGGAAAGGATATTCCTCTTAATGAAAAACTCCATCATAATTTTTGAAGTTATAATTTTTTCCTCTGATAGCTCTGCCCAGCCTGTCACTGACCCTGCATTAAGTATAAATAAACACCTTTTGCAGTTACACAGATCAAGAACTTGTCTGAAGTGGAGATGTTAGCTTTCTCTCCCAGTTTTTAACCTATGAGAAGGTTTAATATATGAGAAGGAATATATGGGGATTTGCCTTTTTTTTAATCTTGTTGCAGTTACACTCCTCATTCTGGAGCGATGGTACCTTTTGCCATCATTATATAAACATCACTCTGGAATGAGAGAGCAAAAAATACAACCAAATGAAGTTTAATTTTGTATCCTTGTCAAAACAAAATTACCCAGAACTTTTGACAACAATTCTGAAAAATCTCAGACAAGACTGCATACTTGTAATAATCCATGTTTCACATGTAGTTTTCCTAAAAAACCCACAACCCTGCCAAATGCAGAAATGATTAGGTGGACAGCCACCAGCACATTCAACATCGAGTGGATGCTTTAGTGTCCAGCGTACCAGACAGACCCCTAATCACATTACTGCAAAATAATCCATTAGTGAATCATGAGTTTTAAACCAGCTGTTGCAGATTTGCCGTAGAATCAGAAGTGTCTAGAAGATCATGGTAAAATACTAGCTCTCCATCAAGATCTATCAAAAGCAGTGGGATCTGAGCACCCTGTGAAATACTTCACCAGACCAGGCTAACTAAAGCAAAAGCCCAGTTTCACTGTCAGGCACTCAAATGTCAGGCTCATCAGAGGTGGGAAGGATTTCTACACACTTCTGATATGGGAAGGAACTTTTTTCATGACTGATTTTGATGGGTTAGGGTCAGGCATGTACTGCTTTC
The DNA here is from genome assembly GCA_035041135.1 of Platyrinchus mystaceus. Lineage (NCBI taxonomy): Eukaryota > Metazoa > Chordata > Aves > Passeriformes > Tyrannidae > Platyrinchus > Platyrinchus mystaceus. The sequence continues at coordinate 35,448,225 of JAWWLV010000001.1, forward strand.
TGCTTCCACTGTGCTCTAAACAAAGACATTCAGAGTGCAGAGGAGTGATATTCTTCTCAATTCCAGTGATGTGATGATGAGAATAATATATTCTACCTCTGAGATGGTCTCAGTCACAGACATCTACAGAGTAAACATGTTCCTTATGTTGTTCTAAGCCAGAAAACGACTCTGGGTGGTTAACAAGGGTACCTAGTTCAATTCTGGCACTTTGGGTATCCTACCCAATTTCCTGCTTTCATGTCAGAGGACCCTGGGTGTCCTGTGGCATATCTGTCAACCCTGTATGGATGTTTCAGGTCGTTTAGGGCATCACAAAGAGTATTAGAGCCTCTGTTTTAAGGAGTGAAATCCCAGCCTCCCCTACCAGCAGTTAATACATACGCACATATGCACATACACAATGCTTCCACAATTAAAGCATTATGTCACTAATTAAAACCAGGTCACAAACAGCAACACAACCATGTTTTGCTCAGTCTTGGAACGGTTGTTTATTCCAAAGTCATGAAGCTTCCTGTAAAGTAAATACCTTGAGAGTACAGTGCCATAATTACATAATGCATAAATGTATGGTGCTTTGTCAAATACAATGAGACATAAAATCACATTAAAATGTTCTGCTAATATAACAGAATGTAAAAATCACATCTGAACAGCAACAGAACTCAGCAGCCAAATACTTTAGTTGTCAGTATTGCCATTAAGATAAAATGGCTAATTCAGTTGAGTGTTTTGGGAACTAGGATCCTTTCCACACTGCAACCAGGATTTTGCATTTTAGCTAAACAAACTTAAAGGACTATTTGCCAGGCAAATTTGTAAAACTCTTTTCAGGTGTGACTGTTCCCATTTTACAAGTAGACAAAAAGATTACAGGAATTTAGAAAGAAACTTAATGCAGTTGGGTATCAAAACCTCAATGAATTTGAATTCTTCATATTACTTTGCAAATCCTAAGCAGAGTCACTGGTTTGTAGGGGAACTCTCTAAGAATACGGGATAAAGTCTGAGTTTTACCCTGTCTGAGCCCTTTTTTAGTCAATGGATTGCTCATATTCTCACAACACTGTAGGGTTAAGGAAGGGACACTGTGGGAAAAGAGTTCTGCACATGACTCATGAAAAGGAGAGGAAGAGCACAGGAAAATAGAAAAATGAAAACTCAAATCTTTTTTATGATCAGTTTTCCAGCTCTGCCTTATTATACACATAACTGGTAAAATCTTTGCTTCATTTTATTGGAACTAACAGAGTCAAAAATCTTATTGCTTACTCTTTGAAGGTTTCTGAGGCATGCAGATACAACATTGAAGTATTTTAAGTCCTTCCAGTCAGTGAAACACAGTTCCTCTGTTGTGCTGGGGGGCAGCAAGCTGAAGCTACAAAATGGGCTGTTTCATAAGACAAGAGTAGGACTTGTTATAGACATGAACCCACTAAGAACTATTATTTTTCTTAAAGTCAAGCCTGGGTGAAAAAATTAAAAGTGAAAGTTCAGTACCAAATCTTGCTTTCTGTTCCACTTGGAAACTAAGCAGACATTTCTCTTCAAAGAATTGTACCACATCCTGATCTATAAAAACATAAGAACAGATTGAAATTACATTAATATAAGCAGGCATCTCTGAAAAGAACATTGTGTACTCAAAATTGTGGACATTTATGCTAATACTTTCCAAAATGGTTATCTTGCATATTGTACAGAGTTATAAAAAGTAAATGCCACCTTCCTTTGTCATTATATATTTTTTTCCCACTAGAGCTGAAATAATTTATTAAAGAGTTGGAAATTCAGAAAAAAATTTCTTATCTTTATCTTTTGGGACAGGGAAGAGTGAGGGAAGAATATGGTCAGAAGTGAAAAAGTCAAGACCTGCAGCTACAGAAGAGAGAGGACATTCATTTTTTCTACCACATTATACATGCTAGCTGGAAATAACTACTTCCAAGGCTCACTTCTTTTAAAAAAAAATTGGAAAGTTGACCTTAGTTTATTGCTTTTTTCAAATTTTAGGGATACCAAGAGTTTAGTCTGTGGTCCACAACTTCCTTCCTGAGACTGGATTTTGATTACTTTGACCAGTAAGATAACAGGCTAAGGTCTTTTTGCTTGTACCAGTGGCTCCAGTTCTCGGCCATTTACCACATCAAACTCTCACATGGCTGAATGACAAATAACTATCGAAAGTGAGAGAAAAATGGATCATGTCTTCTTTCTGACAGCAACCCAAGACTAGACCTGCCACAGACATTGCCTTGAAGGTTCAGATGACAGTGTAGACATCATCCGAACCCAGGCGTGATCCTAGAGAAATGCCTTGCTTTAAAAGGAAGCTATTTAATTGCTGAAGCTCAGACTGTGGTACTATTGCTTAGTTTGAGCTGTATTTTTTCTCTTATGAAGGTTGGAAAGAAAAAAACCACAAACCCAAAAAATGCTTTGTTGTTAGAAAGTTTTTTCCAAATGGTTTCGACCCTTCTTCTAAGCATCTTGGAAGAATTCTTTTAAAACAGACAGGTTTTGGACATGCTAACATTTCCCAAGAAAAAAAAAAAATCTGTGGGTTTTTTGGGTTTTTTTTTGTTTGTTTGTTTGTTTTTTGTTTGTTTGGTTGGTTGGTTGGTTTTGTTTGGTTCTGAAATGAAATTAGATTTACATAAACAAAGTAAAATCACAGAACATGTTAAAAAAACCCCTTACACACATCATGGAACTAATAAGCTGGGCTACTCAAAATACTTTTTTTGGACATCAGTTTGAGGGAAGATGTCACAATTTTGACTTTTCAACTCAACTATCGCAGACCAATAGAACTATTTCTTACGAACTGTGTTTCATCAAATTTGCTCTTGCAAATGATCAGAAGGAACACAGGGAGAGAAAAACTCAGTGGGATTAAGGGTTTCACAACCTGGCCTAAGGCTACTTGTTTCAGAAAAAGCTAATTAGTAGGCCCAGAGCTTCATCAGTGAATGAATTCTGAAAGAGGGTCTTGGTCACATCTGAATCTCAGTGAAAGCTCTGTCCTTCTGCACTCACAGCAGCCTCAGTGCCTCCTTCTCAAAGATGCAGAGCTGAACATATGTGTTGGGAGTTGTCTGCTTAATAGCACAGTACTTCTTTCCCTTTATAAACAATGAGCTCTCAAGCTCCCTGAAGCAAAGAAACCAGGCAAGGAAATATTTAATCAGTGAAAGGAGAAATTTATATGCAGTTAATAAACTTGAGGCTGTATGGAAATATCAAATGTAACTGAAAAAAAGAAACCCTTTCTATCACTGCCCAATATCCTGAAATGCCTAAGTGTGAAAGCAGAAATGTGACTCAATTTCCGTGGTAGCCACAAATTATCTCACTTTCAAAAAAAAAAATCCCTGATTCTCATTCAGAACATGAAAACACTTTTGCCATTATGAGCTTTCCCCATTTTCTACATAGCTGCCCTCATAGCACTGTCTTTCCTCTCATTCTAAAACACATCTCCAGCATTCGGATGCTGCACCCATCAAAGCGAATACAAGAGCCCCGAAGGCTTGTTGATTGCATTTTTGAATGCTTCTACACTAGGAGCATTATAAAGGCTGGTGTATTTTGATTAAAATTGAGGACCTCTGCATTTCCCAAAGTGGCATTTTCCTGAGTTAAGGGAAAAGCAGAGGATGGAAGAGGCCTCTTGATACAATATGTACTATGGAGGGAGGAAGAGCACAAAAGAGGACTGTGTGACACATGGATGACGATGTATCCAGTGATCCAAAGGTTAGAGCAAATCTCTAGGTGAAGGCTGAGGTTACATGCAGAGAGGAAGAGATGGAACTGAAAGCTCAGCTCCCTCTAATCCTTCTATGAAGACAGAAGAAGACCAAGATGCATCCAGCTCCAACAGACAATGATATTTCAGTCTCAGGTGGAGACCCCTTGTCAAGTTGCATCTCAGCCACATTTTTAAGCTTTGGGACATTATGTTTTTGCCAAAAAGTGTGTATCAAACAGTTACTAGAGCTTAAGCAGTCAAAAAAGAATAATGTCATAGGTGAATTGATAGCAAATATGTATTAACAGTTAACTATGTTGTTCTGACACAACAAAAGAAAAACATAGAACTTGTGTCTTCCTGCAAAGGTTTTGCCATTTATTCCTCATGAACACTAGTGCAAACATGGGCAGGGTATATTCAGTTGTTGTGGGAAGCTGGCATTCAGCATCCTGATCTATTCTAGACAGTACACGCTTTCAAGCATCTAACACCTTCAATAACACACCCTGCTTCCCCGTCCCTGCACAACGTGCTTCTACAAAGCTGGAGAAATACAGAGGGTATGCCCATGCCCTCAGCTAACCATACAACTGTGACAGTACTCATAGGTCAGACCAGCTCATTGTCTACACAATTCACCCTCAGGTATGACAGCTCTGAGCTCCAAGCTGGAAAGTGCACACAGGAGGCTCACTTAGCTGCATTTAAACTGCCTTTCGTCTCACAGACCCAATCCAAGAGCCCCTGATTTTCCCTGATGCCAAAGGGTACCTAGGGCTGGCTCTGACTCAGCACCATTCAAAGATGTGACAATGTGACATGGCCTGCTTCTGACTGGAGATCATGTATCACTGCTGTGTTCTCCTCAAAACAGTTGTTCACCCCTTTGCCTTAAACCTCACCTCTTCCCAGCAGCTTGCAGAGCTTCTGTGCAGCATTCCTAACCAGGCTGCACCAAGTGCAGCTCGGGACACAGTCCACTATATATGCTCTCTGGCATTTTGCATTTCTCTCAGACTACTAAAGGGAGAAAAAAAGCTGAGAGGCTTTATTTATTCAATTCAAAAGCAACCCATTATCACTGTGTTACACTTCTAACATGCAAACACCATGACACAGCACCAGCAGGGAATCTGTTATCCCTGAAAAAGAAATGGCATGCTCTTTTGAAATCAAAATATATGCCCTGCTGTCGATGAATATATTCTTGGTTACAGCACCAGGGGGAAATTTTCACTTTTTCTCCCCCACCTCTCATCCAAATTTCTTCCTCAGGGTTGCAGAGTATGAGATGAGCAACGTGACCTTGCAATGACAGAATTTTAATGTGTGACTGGTGCACCAAAAGCGATGCAGCAGTGTCTCCCTGCTCAGCGTTGCTATGTACACTAGACATTTAGGTAACACCGCTTCTCATCCGCAAGGCTGTCCTTTCCTAGGGTCAGCAGCAACAAACACAAAATTTATTTATTGAACTGTCAACGTTACTTACAGCTGACACAGAGAACACTACACTCAAGTATTTTGGTGAAAAGGAGTTAACATGTAAAGCTATTCCCAATCCCAAAGCTGCAGAACAGAAGCAGATTTTTTTTTTTAAATAAGTTAACTTGAAAGAATAAAAGGTTTATTTCAAACAAATTGCTTATTTCCAAGTTGTTTGCTAAAGTATACTAGTTTTCTTCTGGGGTTTAGCACCGAGTTGTGCATGGAAATGCAATGTCTTTGCATATATTAGCTCTCAACCCCCAGGGAGAGACTGGGCGTACATCTAGAAAATGGGGTTTGCTTTTAATTTCTAAAATTGAGAAGCCAAGAAGAATGTCTCCTCCTTCCCCTTGGCTCCCAGGTTCAAAATATTTTACCCTGTTCATTGTTGGCATTCGCCTGCCCTCCTTGGTTTGCTCTTTAGTTGACAGTAGTTTACCTGTAGGCTTCCCTCTCATGCAAGTGCTCTGTTAAGAAGCAATCTACAATTAGGACAAGTGGCTTTTTCCAGCTTTCTCTCTGTGCCCATGAAATAACGCAGCAGATCCACCGCCCTTAGTACAGATCCAGCACCTCTCTCTTACAGACAGGATCCTTCTAGAGAATATAACACTTCAGGCACAGCAAACCTTGAGATCTACTGCAAGTTTGGAGATATTCATAACATCAGAGGAAGTGCACAGCATTCCTTGGTATCAAAATGGATCCCATCCTTCTTACAACACGGGTGATAAAACTAGCAGGACAGTAAACCTTCACAAATACTCATCCAGCCCTTCAAGGAGAAGCATTTGTTGCTGAAAAGCGGTGTGTAAAAGCATTTGTTATAGACGTCAGTCCAGCAGAGGATTCGGGATTGAACCTTAAAAGATGCTGTCTAATTAATCTACTATATCTACAAAGGAAATTCCAGGATTTACTAAGCTTAGTACAGGCACTAAAATATCAGACTCTTTATGGGAATGAAGAGTCTCATTTCAGCTCCATGCATCTCACCAGTGCATCACCATAGTGGCCTTAATGAAATACACCAGCAGCAGAGATGATGCAAATCCCAAATCACTATTCACAGTTGAGTCATCAGCTATGTTATATATATCCCTGAAAAATGTACAGTCATAGCAGAAAATCTCAGTTCTGCACAGGCACCAGTGGCATTTTTATTAAACCTTGTTGTTAAATCCTCTTTGCTAAAACAATAAAAACTGGTTTAAATTGTAAGTTGGAAAATCTGCAGACAAATCAGATGCATAATCCAGAGTAGAACAGATCCAGTTTGTCTCATATCACACTGGCAAGTTTATGAAATGACTGCCAGGCTGAAGTGAAAATTAATCTCCCTAGAAACCCTTTTATTTTTTAAAAAAGTAAATATTGCATTTTAATAACTATGTCTCTAACTTCTGGGCCTTGAACTGCTATAGGCAATGACTAGTTAGCCACGTGCCTTCTTCCCCTAAGTCATGTCTTGCAGTTTGAAACTAAAACCTTGTGTGTTAATGCTGAGTAGACGTTTTTCTCTTAGGCTGCTATTCTACAAGTTTTACCAAACCATTACTTCTCCTCTCTGTTAGGCTGTTACAGCTGAATTATTGTTCCCAATGTGGCTGGTCTGCTACTCATATTGTCTGGCCCTTCTCAGCCAACTCCAAATCTCCTTCTCACCTATGTGCTAGCAGGATTAGGAGCAAACAGACAGCTTCTGCACTTGCTTGCACTGGTTGTAAAGAGTGCTCACAGCTTGCTCCATGCTTAGATCGGACTGTGCGTGGATGCAAATATATGTAGTGCTTCCCTTACCTGCATGACACATCTGCTAACAAGGTGGGTGAAGTTCTGCAACCAAATAAAACAATGGGGATTTAGAGCTGAGAGATAAGCCCGTGATCAGGATGCAGTGCAAACTGAAATCATAGAATCAAAGAATCCTAAAGTCATAGAATGGTTTGGGTTAGAAGAGACCTTCAAGACCACCAAGTTCCAACCCACCTACCATGGGCAGGTTGACCCCTCAGGTTACTCAAAGCCCCATCCAGCCTGGCCTTGAACATTTCTAGGGATGAGGCAATGACAGCTTTTCTGGGCAACATGTGCCAGTGCCTCACCACCCTCACAGAAGAGAATTCCTTCTTAATATCAAATCTAAACCTGTTCTCTGTCAGTTTAAAGCCATTACTCCTTGTTCTATAATTACACGCTCTTGTAATAACAATGTGCACAGTGCTTTCACACACATCTTCACATCAGGCTTGTGTGGACAGGAGTCTTCAGAGAGAGGGTTTATCTGCTTTCCCTTTAAAGCAACTGTTCTTTACTCTGTTGTGGCAAAACAATAACCACTTTGCAGAAATATGGATTTGTTGTGATCTCTCATACTGCTTTCAGTCCTGTCTTCTAGAAGAGCAGATAGAAGACCCCAGAAGAACTCAAATGCTAGCAGTAGTACCACATACTGAAATAGGGAAGTGTTGCTTCAAATACAGGGCTGGAATAATCATTGTGGAGGGACAGGCTTCCTGCAGACTTAGGGGTGAAGGTCATTCCTCATCAGGCCTTCCCACACAACACCAGGGCTCGTCTCTGCACTCCTTTATTGTGGCAGTGGACATTTACTCACACAAGTAATCTCACTGCAATGGGAATAAGATGCCTTGGGTAAATCTGATTAACCCAGCTGTTAGCTGTGTAAAGCCCTGAGTTCCACACTGCTGCATGAGGGCTGGATTCCCATTGCAGGGAAAGGGCTTGGTTTCCATCATGGCATGGAAACATTCCTGGTCTAAAAAACAATCCTGAAACATTTCTGATGAATAAAACACAATGATCCTGCTGAGCAAACACTGATGGGCCTGCAGTTTTGTGACTGAGTGAGAAGTAGCAGAATACATGGTGGGATCCTTTCCCTGCCAGCAGGACACTTATGATGCACTCACAGGACACAGTTTAAAGTGCAAAGAGATGCTCGACTACATAAACTCAGTCGATCTGCAAATGTGGATTAAGTGCTGTCAGCCTTCACTTACTTGCCTGGCACTGAGTTGTATTTTCACATACACTTGGCTTACAGATAAAAGAGTAACAGAGTTTAAAAGAGGGCTTGACTTTGTTTTGCAAGGTGGAGACACACTCAGAAACAGCAGTGACAACTGTAGAAAGACTGTTTATCGTAATATCTGCCACTCCTGAAGCTAAGTCACAGTCACTAACAACCCAGAATCCTTTTGCCCCTCTAACTAGCTCAAGGAAAAGGAAAAAAAGCAACTGAGGCTTTTAGACTTTTCCCAAACTCAACCTCATCTGGTCTAGAGATTACTCATATGATCAACAGAAAGTTTACCCAAAATAAAACATAAGTACATTTGCATAACAATTAGACAGATCTTTTTACTGCTTGTTCACTGAAGTGATCCCAAAACATTAATTAAGCCTCACAATGCTCTAGAAAGGCAGACAGTCCAGAGCTTGTTTTACAAGCGGATCAAACAAACAGCTGAGGCTGATACAGCATGAAGATGGAAAGGGAAGAGCCTGGATCTGCTTAGATCTTGCTGTGACAGCACAACCTAATGTAGCAACAGGTGTTTAATATGCCTACATGCAGCCATTGACTCCTGCTACAATGCAGAACAAGAGCACTCTACTAGAACTACTATTTTAAAGTGTTACCTATATAGAAGCTGAGCCAGAAAATATAATCTGCTTTAGCACAGAGCTAACTGCAAAACTAACTGCTCATTATATGGTAATGGAACCGATATCTATCAGAGAGGAGATGTGAAACAACATTGTGATTAAATAACTCTAAACTGTAATTCAAGAGTGTGAGATACTAGATCCTGAAGCAAGAGGAAAAGATCACTGTCTGGTTGTGGTTAATAGATGTAGACATGATTTCAATCACGCTTTAAGCCAGAAAACAAAACGAGCATGCAGGACCAACAATATCCAATATCTATGTATTTTGCCATCAATGTTATGTTTACTATAAAATCTATGCAGGTAGTATAGAAATAAATCTTACTGATTAATAAGAGTCTAATCCTTTACTGCATACCTCTAGTTTTACAGTGATGGTTGAGTGAGATCCAATAGGAAAATAATGGTCCTCCCAGCCTCAAAAAGAAAAAAAATTAAAATTAGTAGCTGTAATGTAGGCTCCCGTCTCACACTGCATTTCTATCTTGGCTTCTCTTATCTGGGCTACTTTGAGAATTCTCATCAGGGAATTCATCCATCTCTGTTCTTTCCTTCCTTCCTGAATTTTGAATTGGGCAGAGCCAGAGGTAAAAACTCCAGTTGCAAGTCCAGACACTGAGAACACATTCCAATGTGGCTTCACTGATGCACCTCCACCCTGATGCTCACTGAGTGCAACTCCTTTGCAGAAGCTGCCAAGGCAAAGACCCAACTCATTCTCACTAGTTGCACATACAACATGCCTATACACCACCTACTAGAAAAATGCTTCCTTCTGAACATTGATACTGATACTTACAAACCACTGAACAGTGTGCGTTGTGAGTGAAAATTTAATGTCTTTTCCACTAAAATAAAAAAGGTTGCCATTGGAAAGATGTAAATGAAATCAAATGCACTGTGCTAAATACAGGTGAACCACAGGCACAAGACTTCTAGAGCCATCCTTCACCTGTGTATGCTGGAAACACTACATGATACTGCTCCCAAACTTCTACTGGAGATTAAGGGGAAAGTTTTCAGCATGTTAGTGATGCTGTTCTATTAAGAGGCACTGGAGTGGTGACTATGTCACCTAAGTGTCTGACTCCTGCTTAAATGCCCTCTTCTCAGCAAAATAAGGAAAAGGAGAAAAGAGGAAATAAAGAAAGTTGGATGGGCTATTGGATGGAGGAAAAAAAAGGTGCTCCTCAGAACCAAAAAGCTATAAAGTGCCTGTTTCAACCTTTAGCCCTTCCATGGTAGGGATGAGCAGAAGAAAGCTGTGGAAAGGAGAAGGGAAGAAGAGTTTAAATTTGGATGTTTCAGATTTTCCCCTTTGGAGTGTACTGAAAGCATACTGCAGATCCTGCAAGGTTTCTATCTGCACACACCATGCAAGGAGCCACTGTACCATGGACTTCATTCTTACTCTGCTGTAAATCTCATCTCATCCTGCTTTTAGTGACATCAGGGCAAACAAAGATGGCTCCAGGAAAAGTACTCAAAGGATCACAGTCAACCAAAATACTGGGACCTCTAAAACTGGATTTCAACCTGCTGTGTTGTAAAATAATCAGTAAGAGCATCTGAATGATTTAGGTATTTGACATTCAGGGCATGTGAATGCAGAGTGAGTGCAACTTCCACATTGTGTGGTATAATAAAACTTGAGATCCTGTCTGCTTGTGTTCATCACTTTCTTGCTCCATAAATCATACTTACTCTGCAAACCCACTGAATGCTGAATTGATGCAAGATAGAGACTTCTCCATGTATAACTGCTTGCTTGCCAAAAGGCTGTGACTGACATCACGGTGAAGGCTGCCCACTGGTGCTACACAGTTATGCTCATGTTTCCTTAGGTTAACTTCATTACAGAAGTAGACTAGTGAGAGTAACACTCTATATTTTAAATATAGAATCCCAGTTCTGAAATGTATAATAAAATCTTTAATATGGAGTGTTTTCACCCCAAAGCCACGAGATTTTAATACCAACAAAAGCAAGAGTCTTTGTAATACACTATGTTTTGTCATTTGAATAAACCTGGGGTTTGGATTACTGATCCAGCTTCAGAGGACTGAAGTGGAGGAAGTTTAAACGTTCCACAGATTCTTCTTCCATCAGCTTTCAAAGGCAATTGTGTCTCTCCCCAGCTTCTGTACTTTTTAATTAACAGAAACAATTCCAAAGATCACTCCTGCCACAGATATTGTGTGAGCGCATTTGAGTATAAGCACTGATTACTTGTTGGTATACTGCTGCATCCACAGTCTTAAATAATCATAAATAAAAACATCTGTGCTATGCTTTGGTACATTTCTGTCTGTTTAAACCACAGATGAACTTCTAAGTTGTACAAAACAAAAAATTGCACTTTTATCTTCCAGAGAGTCTTGCTAGTCCAACAGACTTTCAGCTGAAGGATTCTTTATTGTACTCAAACCTTGTCCCATAAGAGTTGCTGCTGTTGCTCAGTTTATGAAGTATCTTAGAGATTTTGTTTGGTCCACAACAGAAAACTCCAATGGTCTTCCTGTTATCAAAAAAACAAACAAAAAAAAAGAAAAGAGTTATGACACTATGAATAAACAGTAACATCTAATGATAGACAGAATTGGATTCTGGCCTCACTCATACATAAGTCAACTACATATAGGCTTTAAGGTGAGAACAGCTCATTAGGTCATGCAGTTAGTATTACTGAAGCCACCATATCTCTCCCAAGTATCCCCACAATAAACCCTATTACTTATCTGACTACGATGACTCTTAGGAAGAAGTACCTCATCTTAATTTCAAGACACCAAGTGATGAAAAATTATTATTTTCCACTCTATTTTTATTTTCATAATTAATCACTTTTTTGTTAAAAATGTGTCTCACTGTAATGACTTCATTAGTGTAACTCGTGATTTACACCATCAGGAGATCAAGTCACTAACGGTGATTCGTTATACTAATGAAAACAAAGCACTACTAACCCATGATTATTTCTGGCAGCAGTAGAATAATTTTGCTGCTTTACTTTCACATTAGCATGCAGTTTTCCCTTCAACATCTATATTGGGAATCTTATGAAAAGTCAAACATGGAGTATGATCCTTGTTCCTTACCCATAGGTCTCAGTCTGGGTTCATTAGTTAACCTGACTTTTTCACACCACTCTACTGACAGCAGCTCTTTGTTCTCTGGTCACCTTAAAGATGGCCTGTAAGTCTGAGAGTCATGCAACATCTGTGGGCTCAGAGCTGTAGCCAGCAACAGAACAGGGCACATCCACCACAGGACTGAGCCATTCACAATACTCATCAGCTTCCTTTTTTTGAAAGATGAGAAGGGAAAGGAAGGAGCAGGAAAAGACATCGCAGAGCTGCCTCTTCTACATCATGAAAAAAAAAATCATCATCTTCCTGCTGAAATTGTGCCACTACAGAAAAAGATCTTAAAGATTTAGTGGGATGAAGGAAAAGCATATAACAGTGAAGATGGTTCTAACTATAGTGATCTACAGCATTCACCAAGAGGCTGGAGACTTGAATTCTGGACCCTGCCTCCAGGACTGATAATAACTATTTAATATAAAATATTTTAGCAGACGCAGGATAATCAAACACAGTTTAAAGCTCCTTGTGTATAAAGCTCTCTCCCTGTGAGAGAAGGGAATTAACACATACAGGAAGAAATCTTTGATGCATACTGTGAAGTGTACATGCCTTATGTTAGGCAGCTGCTCGAACAGCATGGCAGTGCACACCGTACCACTGCACAGCAACACTGGCATTGTACAACTGCGGACTCAAACATTAAAAAGCATCACAAAGTTAGGTAGGTAACTGTAGTGGTGTCCTTGTGCAGGCACCTTACAGTGCTGATTTTAATTGACTTCAATTACATCATCTCTCTATCAATCCATGGCAAATATTTATAACCCATTCTTTTCTCACCCTTATACATATATTTATTAAGCTTTCCTGTCCTAGCAGTACTCCTTTTAATGGTAAGGAATGTTGTGCTGGTGGTTGTATTTGCAGCAATAATGAGAGCACTATTGCTTTTTGCTCTCAAATAAGATTTCTCAGCACCTGTAGACTCTGAACTCCCCCTAATCTGTGCACACTGGAGAAAAAGGATTCATGAGCTGCTAGCAAGAATCTGTCTTCTACTCTGTATTTAATTGAGAGAATTAATGTTGTTGTTGGGTTTTGTTTTGTTTTTTTTTTCTCATTAGTCTAATTAGAACAACCAACTGATAAATCCCAAAGAGTTTGGCTTCCCCTCTCCCTTTCATTACATATAAATTGCCACAAAATTATAGACATGTCTTTGCAGCACATACTGCTAATGTATTCCCATCCCAGCAACATCCTTCCAAGGTGCACAGAATTTTTGGCTAGTAATCAGAACCACAGAAAGATTAAATGATTTGTCTAAAGTAACAAAAGAGACCTGTGGCTAATAAGGTCTCTGAAACCCTGTTGAACCGCTGCTTGTGCAACCAGAGGCTCTCTGACTTCCTTAGCAGGATACCCAACACCAGCATCAATTCTGGACATCCCCTCACTTACCTCCCACAGTTCATGGCCCACTTCCTACCCCACCTCTATCACTCACTTCCCTGCTTGCAGATACCTTCCTCCCTGTCTCGCTTGGCTTCTGCTCAGTTGCTGTAACACAAGCAGGCAGGTGGCTGAGAGATGCTACTACATGGAGCAGCACTTTACTACCCTGAGCTGATGGGTTTTAATTGTGCATCATTTGTTTGGGACAAAGGCTTACTTTGTTGATAGAAGAAAACAGGCAGATGTGTAGAGCTAGGTCTGAAAATCTTTATAAATACCACTAACATGTTTACAAGTAAGGAATCTATGCTGTAGGCCGTTCTTTGCAATAATTATAAACATCAGCATAGGATTTTACTCATTCAGAGCACTAAGAAAGTAAAGCTTCAGTGTTCCTATGGGATGAGTAGGTCAGCACATATTCTTACAATCATTTTATGAACAGCTGGAGGTGGGGGAGACATGAAATGCTTTGCTACATTGAGAAGAAAGAGTCAGGACTTAAAAAGACCCAGTTTTAAATCCCACATTCATTTCTAGAGACAGGTTTCTCCTTCATAGCACATGAGAAATGTATCATGGTGCTCCATGATTTTTTCTTCTACAGATATTCATGTCTTTTTCTAGGTCAGTCTCCACCTGAAGGATACACCCATTTGACCTAAGCAAAACTAAACAGTGTCAGCTTTTCATCCGGAACACAACTGATCAGGAACAAGGGTGCTGCTCCATCCCTCATGCAAAAAGAAGGAAAAAAAAGACCAGTAATTTGTTACATTAACAATCCCAATGCACATTGCTGGGATTGCAGGTGTCATATGAAATATCAACAGTAGATGGCATGCGTCTGCTCCTCTTTTCCAGAAAAAAGGATCAGGAACCTGATGCTGGGTTGCCCCATTTCACGCTCTGAAGGTCTGGCAAAGCTCAGACACTTACAAATGCACTTTGCTTATTTGGGACTCAAACAGCAACAACAGCAACAATTCACAAAGCACACAGCAATCAAATGGCTACACTGCGAGAGCTTTGCCAGCTGCCTGTTATTTATATGCAGCTTTTCCTAAAATCACAAGATAAAAACTGGAAAATATCTCAGCTGCCCATAAACAAGCCCAAGGGGATGATTGCAAATGTGAAAGCCTGAACATTGGCACCAGATGTTGGAAACAACTTGATTGACCTGTTTTGTTTGGGTTTTTTTTTTGGTCTCTGTATTGCAGCAGGGACACTGAGGTGGAAAGTTACTGAGCAATAGGAACTGAAATAAAGCTAGTAGCAGACCTAGAAATTGGTCTATAGAGAAAAACTGAAGTTTCTGTCTCATCCAAGGAAATATGAAGAATAATCACCTACAATAAGTAAATTTCTGTGGGACAGCTGAGGTTGTACATGTAACTATGTCTACAGATACAGACCTGTATAAACCCTGATAAAAGGGTGACCAAAGGTGACAAAGACTACATCTTAGCAAGCTGCAGGTAATCAAAAGAGTCAGAACATTATTTAGGTACTAAAAGACATCTTGTTTAAAAATGGTGGCACAATTTAAAGGCCTCATGTGAAAATGCAGAGGAAATGGTACTTGAAATCTAATTAGGAGTAATGCAATGGAAAGAAAAAAGAAAAAGCAAGTATGACTACTACTAATAGTTTCATCTATATTATGTGCACTTACAGCCTTGGAAGGAAGTGGTAGAAATCATCATTTTCATCTTTTAAAACTGCACTCACACAGTTAAATAAAAAAGAAGGCATTAGAACGCAGCATAAAAGATCAGCAGTCTTCTATGCAGAGGTCTCTGAGCCCAGAGAGTCAACTTGCTTCCATGACCTATTTCCCTTTTTTTCCCAAATTTCTTTACACTAAAACCCTTCTCCAAGTGTGAGAATTCTACCAGGGATGTCCCTCTGTAGCAGCCTGTGGGATATCCTGGCAAGGGACCCTGTCCACAACATCCTCTATGACCTGAATCCAAGAAACATATTATCAGCAGCTCACACTGCCAACGTGATACATTTGGTACTCAGTATTTCTCAAGAATCAGGGCTCAGTGTCCCCAGCCATATCTGGCCTGAGAAAAGAAGAGTCAATAAGCCACGGGCAGATTTCACTTTGCAAGTGCAAGAGAAGAAAAAAGTTCTTAAGGGAAAGTTTTGCAGAAGACCATGCAAGCACTTCTCAACCTGATGCACCCAAATTACTATCAACAGCTACTGAGGGTGATTTGCTCCAACACCTAGGGAAGATTCACACAATCCCTTCTACCAGATTAGATTTTGAGGCAAAAAACTACCAGTGGGGGGTAAAATACTCAACCAACAAAGCTGGATCTGGACAAAGACATTCCATAGTCTAATTGCATGTCTTTTCTGGTTTACAACTGTCTTGTTTCAGACCATAATACATTTTCCTAGCACAGTAAAAAGGCATTGCCAGGTCTTAACAAAGAATAGAAAACTGCCAGAAATCTTCAAAGACAATGTATCCTCTGAATAAAAACAATACAGGTCAGTCAAGTTCTTCCTTGTGAATTTTGTTTGTAAACTAGCACTATAAATCATGAAAATTATAGAAGTCAACAACTTAAAAAAAAATGCAACCTTATATATAAAACCAGCGTATGCTGAATGCAAGACATTGCCATGGACAAGAACATAGGGAATCACTGTGCAGTGAGATGAAAATCTGCTACTTTTGTTTCCTGGGCCACTGAACGTAGCTGCATAAAAAGCTGAACTGCTCTGTGTGTGTAAAAAAAAAAAGTGTTTCAGTTTGTACAGGCTACCTCTCACAGCAAAATATTAGTGAATTTCAACATTACATTATATGATAAAACCCAGAAATATTTTCATAACAACATAGCTAGACACAGACATCCCCAGCCATCAAACTGTGGCATCCTTCAAACATACTAGTACTTACCGCCTGTTACACTTTGCTATGTCATCAAACAGGAGTTTCCACTGGGGTCGTCCAATCAAAAGCCTGGAGTTTAAAGCTTGATATTTTTCACCAATTATTTTCTGCAAGAAACAAAAAAACCCACTCTGCCTGATTTGCAAATTGCCTCATATCACCCAGGGCTCCCATTTCTGACACTGGCTGACTTGCCATATTGCTGAAATGTAAAACCTGAGCACAAGTACCAAACAGTTGTGATTAAAACTGCAGCTATTTTATGCTCCGATACCTCTGCTCAGTACCTTTTCAATGGCTCTCCTTGGTGTTCATTATACATTGTTCCTCATGCAACTGCTCATTAATTTCCACATTACTTTTAAGCCAATTTATTTAAGCCATAAAACAATAACCACGCTTCCATTACTCATTCCCTCACCGACTTTAAACGCTAAGCTGGAAGAAACACTGCTGATGCAAAAATCATATTTCTATCTGAAGTCTTTTTTTTTAACTTTGTACGAGTAACTATTAAGATGACTAGGTCTGAAAAAGTAACAAGGGAAATCTTACTTTTCTCCCTGAGAGTAGTTTGGCAGCTGTTTTGAACTGCTGTAAGAGCAGAAAGCAGCTAAAACTGCTCCCCAAATGGAACCAAATCCATTCCAGCAATGCTAACTCACCAGCATTTTGATAAGGTGGAATGCCCTCCCATTGCAGGGCATGGCCCTTCCTTGGTTTGCTGCCCTAATGCGACAGAAAGGTAGAGAGAAGTTACATCTTATCTAGGCTCCTACATTCCCTCCTCTGCTGAACAACCCGACACATTGCTCATATCAACGCAAACACAGAGCCTTGGACAACTCATCCTCTGTTGGGCTTTTATAGACAGGAGGCATTTGCTGCAGGGTGGGCTTGGCTCCCTCTTACCACACAGGCACAGAGCTTCTCTGCAAAGGGAGCATGAAGTGAAACTGGCCTATTTTTGGTAGCAGTCAGCACTTAGGACTAACAGCAGTGAACACATCAGCTGTATGGCAATGGAGAGTTGAGTTTAATTCCCCCTTGAGAAATTATGAGCAGCATTATGATTCATGCCAGTATTGTTCAATAGCCATAAAAAAAGAGTGTCTTTAAAGAAACACTTTGACCAAAAGGCTGATTTAAATTCATCAGCTGCTTGATCCATAATATTAGAAAACTTCCTTTGAATTGACTATTATTTCAATTTTGCTGTCTCATTGTATTGCAGGCCTGCTCCCACTTTTAATTTTAAGCTAACAATTACTTACCAGGTTCATCAATTAGGTATTTTCAAGCACCCTATTTCAATTGACATATGTTGTCCAGACAGTATATTTGTCATAGTCATAACTACTGCAGCTATCACATCATTTAGACTAGTGTTCCTACTAAAGCTGTGAATGTTATGCTATCTCCACCTGATACCAAGCAGATCAAAATCCTTTGGGCACGGTTTCTCACTGCATTTCATGTTCAAAAAGTAATTGTTAGGCTAGGTTCTGGGCCCCCTGCAGTCACTGAAAAGCTTCTTGACACAGCAGGGTAAAGACTTCTATCTAGGCTTATGTGCTAAATAATGTAAAATGAAGATTGCAAACATAAATAGTCACAGGAGATGCCAAGATTTGGGGAATTAGCCCAGCCTGGGGTTTGGTAATACATGACAATTGACAATTGAGTTCAGTATAATTTCCAGGCTCATACATCAAGAAACTTCTACCTTCTGTCTATATTTGAGGCAATGAAATAAAAAGCTTTTTAAAATAGCTAGGTTCTCTCAAAATATATATAAGAAGATTGAGCTTGCAAGTTCCTAGAACTACTCTATTTTGATTCTTAGCCCAGAAACAATGTAGATTTCCCATCAAACACTTCCAACTGCCTAGTCTGTGGCCTGGCAGGGCCTCTTCCCTAGAAAAGGAAGATATGGATTTCTGCCCACACCTAATCAAGTTAAGGGTACCAAACTAGATTCTCTTAATGCTGTAGGGATGGACTGGCTCTCTTTCTCTAGTAATGAATCAGTCATCTGAGTTTATGGCCTCATCTCCTGTTTTTAAATCTGCAATAATCCCCTTCTGCCTTTGACTGACAGTTTGCATTGCCTATTACTCCAAGGTCTAGTTCAGTTTACAAACAACACTTGGCCACATACCTGTATTCCATCTGTTTGACTGAGGTACAGCTGGATATTTATATAGTCTGGCCGATTCTCCTGCCAAAGCTGGAAGGATGATAAAAACAGCTAATGAAATAATATTCTTTCTCTTAATCTAAGTGTGAAGTCACTTGTGCCTACTACTCTGAGGGATAGTGACTTCAGCATCACTGAAGTAAGATTTTTAATGGAGAAGATATGATTGCATAACACCCCTTTGTGAATGTTGCACATCATGCTGTGTACAAAATATTGATTTTTGGAAGCTACACAGCTCTTACAATCCATCTGAAATTGTAAATCCCCATCCCTTCTTGATCTGTCTACAGTCCAATGCCTAAAGGCCACTCAGACTTCCCAGCCTGCATGCGCTTCTTCCATCTTGCAAAGTAGTATGGACACAGATAAGTGCAACACTGTGCAATGAAAAATTGGTGATAGATACTCAAACTATTTCATGCAGCTCCAAGAATAAATGGAGCCTGGCTCAGGCAGCCAAAGCAGAACTACCACTGGAGCTCACTTGTTTTGAGTAAGGCTGCCATTGTCTATAGCATGCCAGTTGTGTGGTGTGGACATACCTTACATTTAAGTTGTCAGTATCCCTCCAAACACCCATTACCTTGTTATGCAACATACAGAGCAGATCTGCAAACCAGCGAAAAGATTCAATGTCCCTGCACACCCAAATGAAGTAGAGTCTTCTGAGCTTATAGCATTTCCAGCCATCCCTTGAAAATAAAATATGTGAGTAATTAAAAATTATCATTTGAAAAGAAACATTAATTAATATGCTTGATATTCATTAACAGAAACATGAATTTCCATTAAAGGCTCACTGCTAAGTTGTTCTTCAAGCTATGATACATCAGACTCTAAACTGACCAACGCAGCCTATTCGGATGATTCTGAGAATATCAAATCTCTAACACAGAGCTAACAGCCATCATAGATACTGTTTCCACACTAGAAGTTGTCAGCAATACAGATGATTTGGGCAGCAAATATGGATTTATGCATCATCACCATACTTTTATTTCAAAGAAAAGGAGACATTCTAATTCAAGTGTATTATGTCAATTCATTACTAGGTTTATAATGTGACCCATAAGTGGAAAGTAGTGACAAATGCAATAATGTCAGACTTAATTCTGCCTTTATATGTGAAAGGCTCTGGTTGATTATAATTAATAATAGTAGCAAAATCACAAAGACCAAATCAAATCAGGGCTTCATTGTGTTAGGGGACTGTGTGATATATTACAGACCTTAGGAAATGCTGGTGGGTAAAGTGCAGCCATAGGCAGATTCTAGCATTGCATTTACAAAAAAAAAGATTTACAAAATCTTGTGTCAGATTTCTAATTCAATTAAAACACAAATAAGCACAAAGAAAGGATTTGAATGAACTAGGAAATAAAATAGAAATGAAAAATGAGCTGATGAGTAAGGAGTTCAAATAAAGCACAAATATTCAGGAAGTATTTTCTTAGATGGCCAACACTGTTTTCTGTTGTTCTAATCACTAAAATGGTCAGTGCATAGATTGTTTCCTCCTTTTCCTCTGAAATAATTTTCAGATAGAGAAGGCCATAGCCTGTTCACTTGAAATGCTAGTCCTAGGAGTCAATCCCGGTCAAAAACTTCCATAATACACCTCACCATACCCATTATTCCAAACATCCAGAGTTGGAATATGTATAATTAGAACAGTATAGTATTAATAGTCTATTTAAGTGATGGTTCCAACCACTGTCTTGACTCCCCATACCTCTCCCTGCCCTAAGGAGCACAGATAGAGACATCAGCAGCACTTCAGCAGCATGGAGAGACTGAGAACTCACCTTTTGTGTAAAGTCCCCACAGCGAGTTAAAAAGAAAATACTGGGGAGTACAGTGTCTTTCAAGTCCTGATTTCAACTTTTTTGTTTATAAACTGCTGACCTGCCAAACAAGATTTCCTCCATCTCTTTCTGACTGCCTAGACTAAGACAAGCCCTTAGGAAGGGTCACAATCCGGTCAGATGTGACAAGAGAACTGCAAGCAGTAGCAAGAAAAATAAGTGTCTTTCACCATAATAAATGGACAAAAGAAGAAAAAAATGCAAGGCACTTTGTATTGAAATGCTGCAGTTCAATAACAAAACACTACTCATGTTGATGAAACATTGCAGCTGGACTGCAAGACTTCATGAAACAAATCAAGCATAGATTCCAAACAGCATCTCAGACACACATGCCTGGTCTACCTCCAGCAGGATATACTATGCAGTAAAGGTGCAATCCCCCATTACAACCAAATCCACATGTATATAATACTTCTTGCATGTTTCTGTGTTACTTCTGCCTATAATAAAATCCGTTATTTACAGACCCTACTGCATGAAAGCCACTAGCTTTCCTTAAAGTACGTCGTATTTTCTTCAAATAGGGCATAGGGTTCAACAGCTAAGCGGAGGGAAGGAATCAAATTATGTACATACAACAGGAACACAATGGAGCAGGAAACAAAAGACTACCTCAAGACTTCCTCAGACCTGCATGTCCTTGACACAACAGGACTGGCCTCGCTGTTCTGCAGCACTGGCATTGTAAGGCAGTTTGCATGTTCACACCTGCCAATTTCTGCCTCCAAGCTAAGGCAAAGACACAGGTGGGCCATCCGCTAAAATAGTGCTTTGTTGATGCTTAAATACAGAGGAGGGAAGTAGACTAAGACTGTTCCTTTTCCCCCGAATGATTCCCCTCTATATTGTATGGTGCACAAGGGGAAAGTGGCTACAAGGGCACATTATGGAATTGGCTCCTTGGAAGCCAGTTTATGGCTTTATGCAGATAAATGGACATTGCAAAATCCTTTGGACACTGCAATTCTCTGGCAATGTCTGTGCAAGTTCCTACATCCTGTGATAACTGGTAGAGGCAAACATCTCATTACCTGCTGATGGCCCATCATTGTGATCTGTGACATTTTTGCTAAACACTGTCAAGGATAATCCATCATGAGGAAAACAGTAATTTTATTCACCTGAGACCCAGGCTTTCAGCAAAAATGTACCCTTGTTTTTTGAGAGAATGATCCACACGATCTAAAGAAAAGAAAATGAGGAAGCACAAGATGCTCTTTGAGGTCTGCTGCACTATGAGACAGGTGAGGCTAATAACTTTCAGTAGCACTTAGCACTGTCAGGTCCAGCCCAGATTAAGGACATAAGAAGGTTCACAGCATCTAAATTTACTTCAGCTTCACTTTGGAGTTAGAGCTGATCACTGGCATGTTCATCTTGGAACAAATGCTTTAGTTGTGCATTTTAAAACCCTCTCAAAGCCAGTTAGCCTCTCAGCACCTCAGGAAAGGTTTGCTGCTTTGGTTGGCTGTTTATACTGGGCCTTTGAAACAGGGTTGCTTAACCTGTGACTTGAGTTCTTAGCCAATATTCTAACAAATAAAAAGAAATCAATAGCAAACACTAAAGCAAGCTTATTTCACACAGCATAAGATTTGGTGGGAACCATGTTGTCAATGCAACAGAAGAACAAGAGGCAAAAGGTTTGATCCACATAGAATGTCAAAGTCTTTAAATTAAAAAAAAAAATTAAAAAGGAGAGAGAGAAGCACAACAAAAAAAACCAAAAAACTTTTCAAATAGAGTTAAACATCTGAATGCTATCTGAATTCAGGTTGATCCCTTTCTTTTAAAACCTTAAACTTACATATTCACAAAAGTCAAACCAGGAGATCTGGCCCTGCATTTCCAGCAGAAAGACTGTCACAACTGCCTGACTCTCAAAAACTCACAATTATAGTCCGCAGCCTCATCTAAGATAAGACTAGGGGAACAAGCCTAGCAGAAGGACTGTGACTACATTAATCACAGGCTAGGCTGGTGGAAGGACACAAAGGCTAGTGAAACTGTCCCCCTCCAGGTGCATTACTGGCAAACTCTGCCACAACTCTTTGGGCTACACAGCCAGTATGAGATAATTGGTGCCCTTCAGAGACATTCCAGTCCTCTACATCTCTCCAAGGAATCATTTGCTTATGCCAGTGGAAGTTTTATAAGACTCTGAAAGTTTTTCTGACATGCACTGCTACTGTAAATTGGGGGAAATGGCCTTACAAGGCTTAAGCTCACTTACAGCAGTGTGTTGAGTAGTGATGCAAATGGTGTAACTCCAATACCTCCAGCCACGCAGAGACTGACCTCGTAGTTCAGGGCTTCCTCAAAGGGACTTCCAAAAGGTCCATCCACATACAGTCTGCATAAAGAGGAAAAAGGACACTTTTAGAGGAAGCTGCTAAAATCAGAGAGAGCAAAAGAAAAGTGAGCTGGAATTAAAACCCTGGAAAGCTTTATGTGGACAGAAATGAAGGTACAGATGGTACGAAAAACTGCTATATAAAATCTTCTGGCCCATTCCATCATTAGACAAGATATTTTTTAATCAAACAAGTAGAGGTGACCAAATTATGGCTGCCCTTTGTGTCTGGCATTAGATGGCAAAGAAAGTGCTGCACTAGAAACAACAACTTCGTGGGTCTATGCAGGATTGAAAAGAATTTGGCTAGTCCTGCCTGGGAGGTTCATCTTACACAGGTTTTCTGAAGAGGGAGAAAAATTGCCGAATTGTTCCCCTTTGACTCATGCCTCTCATTATTTTAACCATTTTGTTCACTTGTTTTCAAAGATTATTTAGGAGACTGTGCATACTCTACATAATGAAAGGGCATAAGCTTCTCCTTTATAACATCAGCCAGAGAATTAAAGGCAGAGGAGACTTCTCTTTTCCCAGACAAAGTCTTCCAACCCTCATCTGATTATTTCCTTTCGAGGGCTGGATTGTAGCCATAATTTAACTTCTCAGTCTGATCTCATTTCTTCTACTTTTGTGGTTTGATCCTTGGCATCATCTTACTAGTCAAGACAATATCTTGTTTGGGTGTCTTTGGCCAATATGATCCTTTTTAGGAAATTTTTTCCAGATCTCTGCTATTGCTGACATCTTGATGCCTTATATGTTAGGCTCCTTCTTCTACAATGTCTTAACTGAACACAGATAACCTACTTTCTGATGGACGATCCTTAACTATGTTCTGTCTTATAAACTCCTTTCTTGTTGTCCTGCCTGAAGAGAAAGGGAGAAGACACTGGCACAACCACAGACATTATCAAAAGGCATTAGAAATGCTGGCAGTTAATGTTTGTAAGTAACAAAACTTTATAACTAAGCAATCTGAAACCTAAATATGCTTATTCTTATTTCTGTCTTTATTCTCTACAAAAACCTTCTCTTGGAGAATCTCAAAGCTTTTCAATGTCAGGTATGTTAGTTCCAGCATGATGGGAATATCAGAAAAGCAAATCCACTCCTTACTTAGGACAGATAAATTCTTTTGCAAAAGTGGGCGAAGACAAACTTAATTGGCCATGTGTATACAATATAAACAGAACTTTAAGTATCTGCTCATTAAATGTTTCCTGTTACATAATACTTTATACCACATTTGCTTAACAAGGGTTTATTTTCCACTAATGAAATGAAACCACTGCTGGTGCAGAGTGCAGCAGCAGCTGCTTTAAGAGATCTAAATGTTGCACTGTCATTTGACTGAGGAGGTGAAGGAGCATCTATTAGTTAAATAAGCAACAGGGGAAATGTTCAGAAGCAGGTCATTACAATGAAAGAAATCTGGTGCAAGGGACATTCTGAAAGAAGTCCACAAATGTTATGGGTCTCAGATGTATATGTAACAGATTTAACTGAGATCTAATTTTGGGATATCAGAGTATGTCAAAAAAGAAAAAAAAAACAACAAAAACAAAGCACAACTGGATACCAAAGACAAGCAACCAAGGTCCTGTGTCATTCCTGGCATACCTCTTATCCATGTTATCCTAAGCAGACTGTGCCTAGCTGGTGAAATCTAGAGAATTTGTCCTAAAGGTATGAAGGGCAAAAACACAGGCCTGAGGGAAATTCCTTGCGTTTTGGACAAGCAGCACTAACTTTTCTTTGGATACACAAAGCGAACATTTTGAAAAACACAACCAAACAAGTGAAAAACAAGCAAAAAAGTGAAAACATAAGCAAACAAAATAAAAACAAACTAGAAAAACAATTTTTTCTAGAAATGATCACAGTGGATGTGACAAGAGTCATATACTGTAGGGTGCCACTTAGCATAACTGCACTACCTGAGGACTACCTGAAGTATGTATGTCTGATCTCAGAAGGGATTAAGCAATTCCTGGGAAGTCTGAGTGCCACTGAATATCACTGACATGATCAGGAGTTGAAACATGCAAAAACTAGATCTGTTCACCAGAAACTAGTCAAGCACAGTGCATGCCAGAAATTTAAGAAATAACCTGCAATTCAATATGTATTTTGGTCGGATTGCTCCAGTTTGAGGTCCATTAGCCCCATCTGGCCCGCAAAATATTTCTATTTGCCCACTGTGTCTTCCTCTGAGGGAGTGAGGAGCAGTTGCTTGGATAGCAAATGCAGTCAGAGAAGCCAAGAACCTCCTGCTGTGTCTGCATGTGGTCCAGCACAGAACAGCCAGAAGTCACTGGTTCCAAGTGTGAGAAAGAGATATGGGGAAAAAGGTGGAGAAATATTGCTACTGTGTTAACCCACTCCACAAGACTACTTGAAAAGACTGATTCCAAAGATAACATTATCTCCTGGAAAAATGTCATAAACATGCACCATTTAATCCCATTTTAATATGGGGATAATTTAAAACTAAGATAAAAGTGGCCCTGATGGGGGTGGTCATTTAGGAATTGAACCTTCTTTTATTTAAGTCAGTGAAATGAAGAAACCTTCTGATGCCACATCAAAAGGCACAGGGTTGAACAGAGCAGTGATTCAGTCATAGACTTCTGCAGAGATTATGCAATTTTTGTTTCCTGTCAACATGTTCCTCTTTTCATTTGGTAGGACTGAAAAGTTTTGCATAAAAGCAGTTCATTATTGCAAATGAAATCTCACAGCACTCAATAAAAAGACAAGCCAAGCCAAGGGGGGGTAAGAAGACTTTTTGTTTTCGGAGTTGTGCCCCAGATATATCACACTATCATGCTATGCTCTCCTATCCCCCCAGCTTTAATTTAATTAACATGAAGGCAGGGAATGGAATTTTACTAAAAGTTTAGAAATTGATCCTTCAGGCAAACTTATTCAAATAACGAGTTGTTCTTTCCACATGTATTCATTTCCAGACTTAGGAGTGCTCTCACTTATTCTGGCACA
The DNA here is from genome assembly GCA_035041135.1 of Platyrinchus mystaceus. Lineage (NCBI taxonomy): Eukaryota > Metazoa > Chordata > Aves > Passeriformes > Tyrannidae > Platyrinchus > Platyrinchus mystaceus. The sequence continues at coordinate 35,474,057 of JAWWLV010000001.1, forward strand.
ACTTCTTAGCTCAGAAACAGAAAAGCTCTTCAAAACCGAATACATCACAAAAAATAGCAGAGCACATTATTAAAAAGCATCTTACAGATAGGTGGTAAAAATATTTTCTATTTAAAGAACATTTCTGCAGTACAGTGGTACCAAAACAGTCCAGCAAGCACTAAACCAGCTTGTTCCAGTGCTGGACAATGCAACTGCACTAACATGGGGCTGCCCCTAAACCAGGAGACACTGTCTCAGGGACAAAGGTAGCTGTACTGCTTTTGAGACCCAAGTTATTATCTTCCATAAGGAATTGCACAGTGATGTGTGGAGATACCGGCTCACCCCTCTTGGACTCTGTGCTGTACTTTACTTCAGGGCGTAGGTGCCCTTAGAAAAGTTTAATGCTTACATTGTACTTCACTACCCACCAGTAAATGATGATAACACCTTTTTTTTCCAGCCTCTCCAGGACTTAGTGTAAGATATTATCTGGGACATTAGTGGAATAACAGATGGATAGGGGAGTTATTTCAAGAAATTGTAGGAAATTTTAATTAAAGAAGTAGCGTCATTTGCTAGCTGAAAAAAATACTTGGATACAAAGTACTGTACAGAGCACAAAAAGTGAAGTCCTAGACTGATTGAAGCTTGTGGCAAAGCTCTTACTATTGTTAAAAGAGTAAGGATTTCACCTAGTAGCATGAGATTTTATATCCTTGGTATTCAGTTCTTACTAAGACCCACATGTAGGTATCTTTGTGTGAGCATACTAAGTTCTAGATACAGTCACATGAGACACAGTCAATACAGGTACTGGAGCTGAATCCCTCCCAATTCCTTATAAAACTCCTACATCATTAACTTCAATAGGTAAACAACCCTCCTACCATGTTTGTTCTCTTTTACTTGTCCTACCAAAACAACAGCTAAGTACTGATGGATACAGCCTGAGAACTCCAAGGAACCAACTGATGGCCGAGGCAATTTCCTTCTGCTGCTGTAACTCTGATGCACAAGAGAGATACAATCCCCTCTCTCTGATAACCCACAATACCAGCCTCCGCCTCCACATGACAAATATTCAAAAAAGTGCCTCCATGTTCCACCCACATCTCCCTTCATGCCTGGGAGGGACTTTCTGTAAACATCTGAAGAGCTATTTCATTACCTCCCTTCAAATTCCTTCTTAAGACTCCTCTTTCCTCTGATAGCTGAAAAAACAGGCTACTGATGTGCTCACTGTAGCTTAGTAATATTCTGGCTCAGTACAGTCTCACTGTTTCCCTGAATTTTGTTGTCTGATTGTATCCATCTGTTGTCTCCTGTTTCTCCAGTTTAAGTTGGTTTGTCTCTCTGCTGTGTGACTTTGTCTATCATGATGGCTTCCTGATGCATGACTGTTTCTTCAGGGCACTGGGATAACTGACATCAGTGAAGAATTACTGGAAACCACCCAAATCTAAACCTTGTATCAGAGCCAGTCTTTCACATGGTAGGCCTGCAGAATGCAAAACTGACTACTGCAGTGTTCTAGAACAATTTGGAGTCCAAGGCTCAATTCACAGTTTTCAGTAAAAACCTAGCTACAACAAATTGCAGGAGTTTATTTTTCAAAGAAGCTGCTCTTACTACCATCAGAGATTTTAAAATATTTTCTGAAGCACAAATCAAGACAGCTACTTCATTTTTTAAGTCAACATATAATACTTCATGTCATTATTTAAGCGTCAATATAAGAGTGTAGACTCTGACACTATTTTTCCAGAGGGGTTGTGATTACTGACAGCATTTCAGTATCAAAAGCCTTTTACAGAAAGAACCACCACCACTGAACAAAGCACACCATCCTTGGTTCACAGGGATTTCCAAAACTACAATGGCTTTCAAGGTTTAAAAGTGTCGCAAAATGTGACATCTGGCACATGAGATCAGAGATTCCCATGTGTTCTCCTGACATTGTGAAGGATGATGTTTCCATTAAAGAAATCAGCAGCCCCTTAGACAAGTAAGACTGCAAAACCCAGTGGGTTCAATTAACTTTACGTACTATTTTGCGCAAGATTGAAAAGGGTTGTGATTCTAATTCAGGTTTCATTAGGCATCCTCTTCTGATTTTTTTAACTGCTTGAGTTTAATTTCTGATTGATCATTCACATTTTTTCTTTTGAACTTCGAATATATTCCTACAAAATGTACAGAGATTGTAAAAGTTTCCTTTTCCCTTCACAGAAGATGATTTCTTGATCAGTTAGTGAATCATCTGATTAAAACAACATAGATGGCTCCAAACCCTACAGAATCAATTAGCATCAGATTTTCTTCCCATAGAAACATGCCAAATCATTATTTTTAAAATCCTGCAAGAACCACTGGTTTTAGTACTTCTTAGGTCTACTTATTTCTCCCTGTCTGGGCAAAACAAAACAAAATCACCGGTTCTTTAGCTTATTATACTCTCAAGGGCCCAGAGATAAATGAATAAGAAATTCCAGTTTTACATCTTTAGCAGGAGGAAATAGAGTTGAAGGCATGATGACAAGGGCAAGAAAGTGGAACAGCTGAGCAGGCACCTGTATTTTTATGGATAAGGCTCCTCCTGTAAACCCCTAATTGAGATACATGGTTTTCTGTGAGACATAGTACAGCTTCAAAAACAAGATTCCACAGGAGTAGCCTGGAACACTAGAGCAGCAAAACTTGTGCAGCTACCTATTGGGAACTGGACTTGTAACAGAGGAGTGAGAAGGATGGTAGAGAACAAGAAAAGAACCTTGTAACTATGAACGAGACGTTCAAAAAAGCACGGAGACTGAACTACCACTGAAGGCAACAGAAAACAGACTTGCACAGCTGACAGACAACCTTGTAAATGTGGCTCTTCCTTGTTCATGACTCCTAGAGAAATCTAAAGGCAACTTCTCAGACCATGTTAATTTTCCTCAGAATTGAATAAAATTATCTAAACATTGCCTAGAGTATTTATGGAGAACAATATTTCTGATTATTCATTGCTGACTATCACAGGATAAAAGCAACGGTTTAAACTATTTACTTACTCCATTAAAAAGGTCTATAAAACCACTGTGAGAACTACAATCAAGTATAATTATGTATTGAGGCAACTTTGTTCTCTTAAAGTACATGTACTTTCTGTTCCATATTCTGGGGTCAATATTCTTAATTAATGTTGTATTAATTCTTCTCCATGGTAGCCTTTTTACAGTCATTTTTTATAAAATGTTTCCAAAATTTATTAATTTGATTACAGGTCACATAATTTAATTTTATTATAGCAAGAAATCCAACTTTAGACTTTTTTCGTTACCAATTACAGTTTCTATTTTGTGAAGAGCCTCGCCTCTCTGTAAACTTGTGTCCTACCAATTCTGCCTCAGCTAATCAAGAAAAATAAAGAGTATTTGTATTGACTGCACCACCTATTGCAACTTGCCTTTTGAAAATTTAGTTTGTTACATGATTAAGTGATAAAATGCTGTAGACCAATGTGTTGGCTTTATTTCTCCACAACTTGTTTACTGACACAATAGTTATCTGTCTGTCTCTCTGCAAACAGAATTTCTGCTTTAGAGTAATCCACTTCTGTGTTTGATCTTTGTTCTCTTTCAATATTTACTTGCCGATACCATTCCCTTTGGTGGTCATCTCAGAGCTGCAATCTAACACACGGCATGGAAGTAGTGACAATATTAGCCCTCTTCCTTGCTTGGTAAATTATACTCATTGGGATAGGATATCCCATGTCTCCACATCACCAGAAGTACCTGCAGCATCAGTATCTGTAGAAGCCTAGAAGACAAGGGGGCTAATGTGTATGTTTCAAACATCACTAGCTGGATAAATAGCTGTGGAGCCAAACAAGGACTGTTGGCAATAACAGCCAAATATTGTTAATAATAATACACTGTGAGAAAGAACAGAACGTGACTGGAGATGGGACCAGAGAGAGGTAGGGCAGCACTTTTCTGGGACAAACGTCCTTGTTCTGGCTCCTGGAGAAAAATACAACACAATCAAGCTCCACTACACCTTTGGGCTGGGAAAAGAAAAGTTGGTTTCTGCTGACAAATCCCAAGGATGATAACTGCAGGATTTAGAATCCTAGCTAGGTATCTGCAGAAAAAATTGGGAAGGAGAGAAGCAGTTGACTGGAGTGCTGGAAGATAGAGTTGGCAGCAGATCAACCTGAAGACAAGGCCAGGCATATCACAGTTCCCTCCAAAATCAGCTTGCTCAGGCTCTTTGGACTAGATTAAATGGGATGAAGAATTCAAAATGAAGAGAATATGAAAAAAAAAAAACAAACAAAGGAGGACAAATCTCACAACAAATTCTGCTGTTGGAATGAAGTAGTTAATCCTGCAATAAAATGAGATTGTTAATATATAGTAAACCGAAGCAAAAATGTGCTACTTTAAATGCAATAAACTCCCCAGAAGAATTTGTCATGTCTCACTGCTGACTCATTTCTGTCTTAAGGCTTACACAGGGTAAACAAAGTGACTTTGTCCAGTTACAAGCCCATCTTTTATCTGTAAAACACTCTTTTTAGGAAAATGTCTCTCACAGCTACACTTCCTTTACGGAAAGATGTTCTGCATAAGCCTCAAATCCTACACAGGCCAGTGAATGTGCCTATAGGAGTAAGTTTCCTTCAGGGCAGTTTCATGAAGCAAGTAATTACTGCTTTGGGTCTCTAAAGAATCTATGCTTGAATTTAGCTGCCAGAAAGCATAGTAAAGACATTCTCTCAATATTCCTCTGACAGTTGAAGAGAGAGGTCTGCAAGATAGTGATAATGCAACTTCAGGTGGTTTCCAGATGTTCACTGATGGTCAGACAAGCTCATTTCCTTAGGCAGACGGTCTCTTATCTGGAAAGGAATACAGAAAACTGGCAAGGCCAAAATGGGAAGAAAGAATACCTCCTGAACAGTAGAGTGAACCATACACAGTTGCAGTAAAATGGTAGATTAAGGCTGAGATCACCCAACTTGGAGAACGAATTTCTGAAGTCAACAGAAGCCCAGAGATGAGTCTGCATATAGATTCAATGACAGAAGCTTATCAAGCAACCAGAGAATATACTGCATTACATCACATATGAGCTCAATGCAGTCCTGACTATCCTGACCTCTTCTTTGTTTTTCTCTGAACATGCTCCAACTTCTTATTTCAAGTTCCATTTTCCAGAGTGAAGGCCCATTACTGTCTGCAATGTTCCAGTTTCAGTCCTGCCAAGGACCTGTATAATGGCATTATTATTCATAGGTGGCAGTGCCATTGTTACTACCACACAAAGATGTCTCTGTGCAGCCCTCTTAGGTTATTCAAAATAAAGAAATTTTTATCCCTTGAATTTTTAAATTCCTTCAAGCTCTTACCTTGCTGTGTGCTGTAAGAGTACTCATATTAACAGATTTTTAGCATTTCTATGAGTTATATATAAGAAGCTTAGAGAGGACAGGTGACCCCAAACAAAACAGATGAGTGACTTGCTGAGAGACAGAGAGGGGACTAGTGTTTAAGTACTTTAAATACACAGCTCTTCTCCTAACCTTTCCCACCTCCGCTTTTCCTGAATATCCTGAAGGCTACAAACCACTGGGTGAGAAACACTGCTGCAGGGCAAGGTGACTGTAAGGAACTGAAGGGAGCAGAGGCTGGGCATCACAGCATCTGGCACAGAGTCAGGGTCTAAGCCAAAGAAGCTTTTCTTGTAGGTTCAATACCAGTTCCTATTGACCAGGGCCCCTGAAGTTGCTCTGCATATATACAGAGAAACCCCACTGTGCATGACTGGTCTTGCTGTTCCATAAAAAACACGTCATGACACATAAGATTTCTTGCACAAAATCAAGTGTCCTGCAGCTCTACACCAGTAAAGCTGATCCCCATCACGTTTGTTGTCATTGTGAAATGCAGATCCCAGGACTGTGCCTCAGGTCTAACCTAAAATGCCAGTTTTGATCAGTTAGAGAGGAGGACAAGTCCAGACTTGTAATCCTATCTCCCTTATGCTGATCTACTGCCATTTCCAGAATGTCATTTACATCTTCACCTATGCTCTTTGTTTTGATGTAATCAGGTAACAACACATTCTCAGAACTCCCCTCCACAAGATAAGGGATACTTAGTTTAAGTTTAATTAGCTTAATGCTTAAGTTTACTCAAAGCCGCACCTCAAATACTGTGTCCAGTCCTGGATCCCTCACTTCAAAAAAGACACTGAGGTGCTGGAGCGTGTCCAGAGAAGGGCAATAGAGCTGGGGAAGGGTCTAGAGAGTAAGTCATATTAGGATTGGCCGAGGGAGCTGGGGTTGTTTAGCCTGGAGAAAAGGAGGCACAGGGGGACCTTATCGCTCTCTACAACTACCTGAAAAGAGGTTGTAGCCAGTGGGGCTCAGTCTCTTCTCACAGGCAATTAGTGACAGGATGGGAGGACATGGTTTCAAGCTGTGCCAGGGGAGGTTCAGGTTGGCCATCAAGAAGAATTGCTTCACTGAAAGGGTGGTTAAGTGTTGGAAGGGACTACCCAGGGAGGTGGTAAAGTCACCATCCCTGGAAGTGTTCAAGAAATTACTGCATGTGGCACTTAGTGCTAAGGTTTAACTTACATAGTGATGCCGGATCAAAGGCTGGACTCAATGATCTTTGAGATCTTTTCCAACATTAATGATTCTATGATTCTAATAGGTTTCACAGTCTCATACACATAGATAAAAGGCTGTTATAAAGTATGATCCCAACAACTGCCCCACCCCATGTCACTGTTTCTTCTTCAGTGGTGATAATTTCTCTTTTGGTGAACAGTCTGACATTTCTGACTATTCCAATTCATCATCCTTTTCTTCCATCCACCTCCTAAAATTTGCCAGATCATTCAGAAATTTCATTCCATCTGCTCTAACTATACTATCCTCCCTAGTAATTCAATCCAATGCTTTAATTAATTTGGTGTTTACATCTCCCTCCTTATAATTCATTACTTGATATATTGAAAGAACACATCTCAAGACAAATTGCTGCCTATTTGATATCTCACTCCTTTTAAAACTCTCTGCTTAAGAACTATTTGCCGCTTGCCACCTGTTAGCACTGACTTTTCCTTTTTTTTCTTTTTTTTTCTTATTTTAATTAACTGTGCTGTATTCTTATTTGTACAATACTTTGCTGAATTCCCTATGGAAACAAAATCTGATTCCAGAACAAAATAAGTGGCAAAAGTGCAACAGAATTACATGATATCAGTACTTAGTTCTGCGGGACTAAAAGGTGTATTAACAAGCAGATATCCACTATACAAGTGTATATATATACTAAGTCTGCTTTTTACTATTTATCCTGCTGTGGTGCCTGTATTTGCAAGCAAATACACCACAAAATGGTCAGTACAGCAGATGAAATCCCAGTGCTCTAGGTTTTGTGTATCTACTAAACCTCATTTTTGAAGATTTCACCTTTATCCATCAGCTGTGATCAGTCATTTAGGTGTTCTACATACCACTTTCTTTCCTTCTGTTTAAGACATCCCTTAACAGTTGTAATTTAAACAAATTGTAAAGTAAAAATTGAACAGAGAAGTGAATACTTTCTGGTTGTTCCTTTCTGAGATTTTGAAAATTGCATTAATGTTTTTCCTAATGATTGCATTCATAAACCACTTGCTAAACCACCACCAAACATTTCTAGCATTGTTACTGCTATATCTATTGTGGAAGTGCCCAATGATCCCTAATCAAAAGGAACTTTCCTCCTTGGAGTAGGAACTTTACAAAGAGCACAAAGAGAAAGGAGGAATGCAGCTGCTTGGGTGCTGTGCTGGGATCCAACCCATTCTCTGCCATACCTTTCTTAGGAGAACTTGGGTAAGTCTTTTTGTGTGACACTATCTACCTGTTAGACAAAAACAGTTGTATTTCTCAAACAGAGAGGAGCATTGCAACAATGATTCCATTAAAAGTTTGTGAGGCCCATAAATATTCCTGTAATGGTGGCCACAAACCCCATCCATATATGGATCACAATCCTTAATGAGCGAGTAAAAGGAAAGGAGTACAACGTTACACAAAGGAGTATTCCTAGAGATTTGTTGTTTTATGGTTTCCATCTGTCCAACTGATGGCTTTTATCTGACAGTTTTAAACCTACAGTTTAAAAAAGGGTAAGCAATAGCTTCATATCTCATTGGAGAAGCCTTGCCAAGACAAACAAATTAAAGAAAGGGTAAAGCTGACTGTTGACAAAGCCACTATCCTTGTTATTTCCTTATTACTTTTATTTCATCAGTTTTGTTAACCTTAGATGACAGTGTTCAAATACTTGAGTGCACAGGGGCTTTTTTAACACTAGTGACCCAATGATAATAAAATCATAAATGTAAAAAGAAGTACTTCTGATATATATTTTTCTGAGAAAAAGTTTTAATGGTGCAATGTCCCTTGAACTTTCATCCTCCAAGGCACCTTCAGTAAAGAGATAAACAGACCCCAGACTCAGCAGAATCAAGACACCCTTTTTATTTTTTTAATAGATGCTAAATATTTCAGTCATGAGTCTTCTCCTTGGATATCACAAGAAGAATAGAACAAGGGAATGAGCCAAATTTAATTGGCTCATAATTGCCAAAACATTTCTACATGGTGCAGATGCTATTCACTGGTGCCAGAATTTGAGTGTAGGGCCAAATAAATAAGAAAAAAGTTAATTCAGTGAGGGGGGTGCATCTGCCTACAAACAGCTGGCATAGCCAATACAGAGATAAATTGATTTCTTAAGCTCCAGTGGTGCTCTTTAGGGCTGCTTGCAGCCAACCTGCTCTATTTTGCTATCAAATTACTTGAGAGGGACAGATCAAATTTTGCTAACCACTGTTTGCACTGATTCTTTAAAGCGGATTCCTTAATTGTAGTGCAAATATGCACCAAGAAAAAAAGTTAACCATCAGGCACTACACAGCCACTTAGTCATCTAACAACATGAAGGCAAAAATGTGTATACACATGATACACATGTATACAATGTAGTGACATGTATATGTCACTACATATACATGTATACATGCATACAATGTGATACACACCCAAAAATGCTTTCAGACAGCCAAGCACTGCTACAGATGGAGCAGTGAAAGCTAGAGAAGTTCCCCATCTCAGCTTGGGCTGACTCTGGAAAGAGGGAAGCAGGGGCTGAGCTCCAGGGGACAGCCCTTCTGCGGCACTTAGAGCTTTGAATTAGCTGTTTAAGTGCTAATGGAACGATGGGTGAAAGAAGACTTGGAGATGCTGAACTCAGCCTGTTTTCTCCTGAGGACACAGCAATTCAAATATAAATTCACAAGACATTCCCTAAACTCTTCTCCCCAAAACAAGACAGCAGGAGCTCAGGCTGTCCATCAACACTAACATCACTTGCATGTCACAGAAGAGCAGTGCCCAGAGCCTCTCATTACAGCCAGAGCCCTATGTCACTGAACAAGCTCATTAGATTTTGCTCTGCTGATGCCATAAAGTAAACCTGTTCTTTTGAGTTAAGGTATTTTTTCTCCATGTAATGTGTGGACTGTGCACAAACCAGAAAGTTACATCTGCCCTCCCTCCCTCTCTTCCTTTCCTTCCTTCCTTCCTCCCTCCCTCCCTCCATCCATTCAGACTACATAATATTCAGCATCACTGCTCCCTTCCAAGCCTTTCAGAAAACAAATATTTTAGATTTTTTTTTTATTTTTACTTCAGTTCAGCAGCAAATTTTACAGATGTGAGCTGAAGCAAAATTTCATGCTGTTTCCTTGAAACAAAACAGGGCTAATGGAGAGGCTGGCACGTAACAACTGTCCTTCACTGAAAGTGTGTTTTTTTCTGGAGGGAAAGTGGTGCAGCATTTCACTTGGGCATAACTGAAATATGTAACCAATAACTTTTACAATCTTCAGATCAGCTATGATTCTTCAGGCCAGCAGTTTCTGCCCTTCCCACTCAGAAAAACTGGCACAGACACTGAACTGCCCACTGCAGCACCCTAATAAATGGATTTTGGTACTTTTTAGTCTTTCTTGCAACTTATACTAAAAACTTACAGAAAGCCTGAGTTTGGTTCACAACTCCAGATTTTACCTTACACCAGCTGGAATGAAGTGCCACTTTCCTAGATTTGAGCAAAGTGAGTGGTATCTCTCCACCTTTAAATTCTCACGGATAGAGTGATGAGCTGAAATCCTAAAGATGCTTCCCTTGAAAACCGCACTGCAGGAGATGCTCTTGGTGTATTACTAAGCTCAGAAAGTTTCATTTTCACAGTGCCCAAATGGCCAGAACATCACATGTACATCCCTTCACAAGACAACATTACATCTACGTGATTTGCCTTATCCAACTTTAAGCACAAGAAAATGCATGACACAGTTCTACCACCATTTCTTTGGTCTTGGTCTGGTAAAATAATACCATGTAGTGGAGAAATTGTGAACAACTACTTCCATTGCTGTATTTTCCCCAACAAGGTCAGAAGTATGGCACAACAAATAAAGTACAAATAGCTTTCAAAGTCTTTTGAGAAGGGATGCAATATTGTCATTTTGGAGAAAACACTGGAAATAATGCTCACATTTCAAATATAGTTAAGGAAACTTAGCTATCTATGCAAAAAAAAAAAAATCTACTGTAAGACCTTCAGAATTGGTTCAATATAATAAAGGTGTTTAATCTGTTATGGTGATTTATCTAAAAGGAAGAAATTAAACCTTAAGAATATTAGAAATCACCAACAGTAATGTACCAAAAAATTCTACTTTAATCTTAAAGACATAGTGTAAAGTGAAGGGAAATACAAAGCTACGATGTCCTTAGGTAACATCGTGATGCACCATGCAGAGGGAAAAAAGACCCCAGTCCTTGGAAACTCTCAGGAATTTGGCTGTCACTAGACATTTTTGAGTACTTCATGTAATAGATTGAGTAACTGATTTCTTTAACAGCTTAAGCATTTCAAAGGGGCATCTTTGTAACAAAGTTAACAGTG
>JAWWLV010000001.1:35485174-35554280 GCA_035041135.1 Platyrinchus mystaceus
GCAGAGGGAAAAAAGACCCCAGTCCTTGGAAACTCTCAGGAATTTGGCTGTCACTAGACATTTTTGAGTACTTCATGAAACCAGAGAGTATACAGAGAATACTCACACTGATAAATGCATAGGTTGTAGTATAGGTTATAATTTCCATAGTGGTCAAGAGGATTTGGGGTAGGAGGACTGATCCTGCTTCCATGTGGGTTTTTGGAGTATGCAGCAATTTTGCCTTATGCAAGCTCCCAGAGGAATGCAGAAGCTTTAAATGTTTGGTTTTAAATGAGAGCTTGATTCTAAATGACTTTCAACCATACTCAAATTTAATTTAAACCTTGTATTATAAAGATACCTTGACAGCAATGGATAATTAAGTCATAAAGCAAAGTGCTACATGAAAGCTATTAGGCTCTAAAGCAAATGATTTTCATATCTTTTCTTTCTGGTTGGTCCCCGTAAGACATCTTCTTTCATTGCTTTAAAGGAAGAAAAAAATGTCACTACATTCATGATACCAAAGTAACCCATCACTAATCAGCTCACTCGACACATGCGATGCCTCACTTTAGGTGCAGATGCCTAGACAGCTAATTTCTGACAAATCTGTAGCTCACAAAATTCTTCTCTTAAAAAACAACAACCAGGAACTCTGAATATCATCCCATTTTTATCTTCACCATCAAACAAATCAGTACATATCTTCTATTCAAACAGCTTTTGTGTTCAGACTTATCTTCTTTAGTCTCCAGTTCCGCTCATGAGCAGCCTCAGCCAGCTGATTAGGCAACACTCAGAAAGGATTTGGCAGCTAATATCATGGGCTGTTGCAGTTCTGCAGCTGCTAACAATGTTTTCCAGCTGCTAGCTGTCTGGCCATTCAAAAGTACTTGTGATTCTTGCAAACCACTTGACAAGGTCATAGAAGAAGTTTCCTTGGGGCTATGCTTGGCCCACTGGGCACTATCTCCCAGCAGCCAACTCCCATCCTCATGATTGAGGATAATTAACATCTACAGTAACATACTATAGGATGAGATGGCTTTTCTACCACTGCCAATTTTTAAGACTTGCTAGTTCTGAGCTAAGCTCTAGCCCAGCTGCTGGGACAACTTTCTCCATGAAATGGGGTGGATATAAGTGTTTATTTGGGGATGCTCAATTCAGGGTGGTCCAGTTGGCATCCCACAGCCCAGATTTCCTATCCAGTTCTCTGAAGAGACAGGGAATGGCTGCTAGATTAACATGGGCCAGTTGCTGTCCCTGATTATCACCAAGAGTTTAACATGTTTCATGAAAAAGAAATGTGAAGTGTCTCCCTTACACATATATTAAAGAGCCTGGAACTCAGAATTGAACCACTCCATCAGTGCCACACACCAAAAGTTTGCTAAAACTGAAATCTAGGCTCATGTCCTGAAGAGAACAAATGATCCTTGCCCATTTTTATGTAAAACTAGAATATCCTAACAGTCTCCTTTGGCTAGAAGGTTTGTGCTCCCCTCTGCTCTGTGGTATTAAACAGCATGAAGACAGATTTGAGGTACAGATGAGATGCTTATCTAACAGTTTACCTGCTTCTTCAAAACTTTTTTGGGGAAGGGCCAGAACAGCAATGAGTGTTGACAAATTCCGATCATCGTTAAAGATCAGGAAATACATTTATGGCTTATGCCTTACATGAAACATTAAGGATGACATGGCAGGCAGCTTTTTCTCCCTCGCAGTTTCTTTCATATGTTTAGGTCCCTTTTGCCCGTTATTATAGCTGGAATCTTTCTTTTCTCCATTTTCCACCAAGACTTACTAACAAAGTACCAGCCAAAGATACTGCCTCCTTTAACAGATTCTATGAAAGGAAACAGCCTCCAGAGTCCCTCACTGAAAGCATGGGGCCAAAAATAAAATTGCTAATGTGCACGTAGGCATATAGGAGTGAATGAATGATGCTGCTCCATTTTATCCACGGAGTTCATATGGAACCACAGAATCAGAGAATGATTGGAGTTGGAAGGGACCTCCAGAGGTCATCTAGTGCAACCCCCCCTGCTCAAGCAGGTTCACCTAAAGCAGGTTGCACAAGACCATGCTCAGGAGGAAATCACTCCTGTCAACAAACAACACTCTTTAGCACTTGTTTTTCTTTCTTTTCCAGAGCCTGGTGCTTGGATTTCTGTAATATGGTAATTATGAAACTACTTTTTTTTAAAAATTAATATAAGCCATTATTTTTAAAACTAGATAAAACTGGATGTAAAGCCAGAAGGGATCATTGTAACTCTCTCTTACATAATGAATCAAAGAACTTCACTATTAATTTCTGCCTCAAACTACTATAACTTCTGTTTGAAATGTTTAAAAAAAACATCCCTCGAGACATCTCGTGGCAGATAACCCCCACAGTCTCATGTTGCTGCTCAGTAATAGGCAGGTATATATATCAATTAAATCAACAGGCTTTATCAAGAACCATGCACATACTCCCAAATAGCCAAATGAAAACCAGCTCTAATGTTTTGTCTTATCCCATACTTTGAACAAAGCAATGATTTCATCTCCAAAATATTTTGAAAGGTTTAGGCATCTTTTATTCTCATTCAGCTCTTTTCCATTCTCAATTGGGATTATTGCAATGTTTTTTCATAAAACAGTTCATGACTGCTAATGAGCCACAACTATGCTATGATAAACAGATAAATTAAAGCAGCATTCTAGAGTGCTTGGTACTTAAGAGACAATATCTATGCACACAGAGCTTCAATTTTGCATGTATGTTGCTGCACAAATCTCTTACCGTTTTTTTTTATTCATCTTTCTACCTAGAAAGATTTGTACTTGTGCCTGTTGAAGGTAGCAGCAAAATTCCCCTAGACTTTAAGGGGGTTGATTCACTCTGTGCTGTTGTTACGCGACATTGAGGCTTCTGGAAACAGAACAAAAGTGTCTTTATTTTGCAAGTTAACGGAGTATTGTACTGATACTTTAAACAAATATAGCCTCTGTCTTGAGGAATTTATGACCCACATTTTAGTTTAACGTTTAGTCCTAAAAATTTTAATGGTCCCATTTGAGATTATCTGGATGTGTCCACATGACTCTTTGTAGGATCTGAGCTCGAAGATGTAAGCACAGAATAAATTACTGTCCTCTTTCTTCCCATTTTCATTATGGTTTCAACAAAATTTAGATCCAATACTTGAATTTTTACTCCTATAACATGATTGCTGTTTTTAATGAACAGCTACCAGTCTTTACCCCATTGCTAGTATTGTTCTTCCAATTTGGCAAAACCCTCAAGGGACAGGAAAATGACCTTTACTTAGAGTGAGTGCTTCATTGTCATGGAGGGCAACCTTGCACTGGTCTGCAAACTCTGCAGGATAACCTGATATCACTGCAAGTCACATTAAAAAAAAAAAAAAAGAAAAAGAAAAAAGAACAAAGAATAAGAGACAAAATCCCAAACCATTAAAACCCTTCTCCCTAAACAGCTTGAGTTTCTTTTAAAGGTCATTACAGATTCCTTAAGCAGGTATGTCTTTTTTAATCAAGTCATCAAAATTCTCTGAGATTCAGGTTTCTGAGGAGTCAGGCTGATGACAGTTTGCCTCTAACCTGCATTCTGAAATAAAACTTGGAGCATTTCAAAAATGGTAATTTTCACGCTTAACATACAATGCTACACAAAGCATTTAAAGTGTTTGTGTGGGCATTTCTGAAAAGCTCCTTCATTTGGAACTTCCCCATCTGATTTCAGCAACATAGGCAGGCCATGTGTTTTTGCAGTGGAAAACAGGATAAATGTTATTTTATATAAGACAGCCAACTGCACACAACTGAAAGGACTGTGGAAGACCTGATTTCTATTTCTGGTCTCATCCCCAGGAGAATTGCTCCTGGGTGATGCTGGTAATTCACATCAGAGTCCCATACCTCAGTTTCTCCTCCATAAGAAGAGAACATCTTTTGTAAAGCACTTCACAGAAAGCCTTTTATAGAAAACCACTCTGTGATTTTTCCACCTCTTTTTCAAATTAAAAATCTCTTCGCTTTTACAATGAAAACTGAGCTATGAACACATAGGTCATGATTTGCCCCCTTGTTGAACACCAAGAAAAATGTTGCCTTTGTTTCTAATACAAACTGAATTGGGTTTCTAGGCCATGATCCTGTTAGCTGCTCCTGTGCGTGCTTCAATCTGTGATTCAAGAGAATCCCAATGGATGCACTGACTGAGCATCACCAGTTCTAGAAGCCACAACTCACTACTTCCTTTAGTTAGATACAAATTATTTTCCTCTAAAATGAAAAGTGTTCTCAAGACAGAAATAAGATACAAGTTTCATTCCTGTGGTATTATTTATGAAATATTATCAGTTTCTTGGCTCAAATTTCAAGCTGTAGGAAATTGGCATAGATCCATTACAGATCCATTATCATTAAAATGAGCAGCAACTGGGAACCAGAAGGCACAATGGTTTTGGGCACTAACCTTCTGCCGCCTATTTGTCTAGACTACTCCATGATGAGAATTGAATAACACCATTGGCTTTGTTTGAGATGAAATTTTCAGCAGCTTTTCAAAGATGACCTTCAAAAATATGTATTTATATCCATATAAAAATCAAGATCCTCCATTTTCTGGGATTTTTGTGACATGAAAATGACCAGCATTTTTGTGCATACACAAGACTACCTTAAATTACCATGAATATATGCCAAAATGGTTTGAAATTTTATGACTGATGGAAAGCCAATGTATTTGGAATATTCTTTTATTATACCTGCTAGGTTCTAAGTTCATTTTTTTCTGGTAAGTTCAAGACTTTTCCATGCTATTTAAATAATAAAATTTATTTTTTAAAAAGTTAAATTTATTTAGATTGTCTCCCTATTTGACTACAAAGAAGTTATATTATTTCTCTATGTGCACATTATGGAAACAGTTACCAAAATACTTCCTTCTTTCCTGCTCAGTTTTTTTTGCTTGTTTGTTGGTCAGGTTTGGGTGGGGGTTGTCTGTTTGTTTTTTAATTTTTTTTTTAAACAAAAGGGAAAACTTTGGGAAGGTTTTAAAATTTTAGAGAACCTTTTTAGTAGGTCTTACCCTGGAAGAAATTTTCTTTTTTTTTTTTTTCAAGACAAGGGCAAGTACTTTAAGTGATCTCCAACCTCTTGCATGGAGGTGTCATTTCTGATGGTACAGGACTTTCTTGTTCATCAGAAAATGGTACAGTGAGATAGCAGGGACTGGAAACTGAAGTTAAAGAAATTTATGTTATACATAGGTGAAATAATTGACAACTGAAACAAGCTGATTTAAAGGCTTGTGCATTTTCCACTTTTTAACATCTCAATTTAAAGACTGGATGTTTTTCTAAATTCCGTGAGAATTTAAGGTTGAACAAGAAACTTGATGCAGGGATTACTGGGTAATGCTCTATGGCTTATGTTAAGAAGGGACTCAAATTAACTGGAACATAACAGCTCCTTCTGATCTTAAAATTTGTGAATCATCCAAAAACTTTTCTACCAAACAAACAGAAGAGAAGAATGAAGACTGCAAATATTTTTGAAGAGGGGGGAAAAAAAAGAAGCAAATAATCCCTCTAAAAACCCCACATATGTATGTGAGGCCTTCAGCAATAACTGAAATATAAAGTACTGCTAAACTGTCAAATCACTCATAGACAGAGAAAACTGCTAAATACCTCTAATGCCAACAGCATTTCTGGCACATTCCTCTCCAGTGCTGTTCTGTGCCGTGTAAGCCTCTCTCCTGCCTTTTTCACCCATCAACCTAATTTCTCACTCTCGCGCTTCTTTATCACATCCTGCATCATTCTGCTCTCTTGGGTTTGTTTTTTTTCTTTTGACATTATCAGGCCCAGCTACGAGAGAAAGGTCTCACTGATGCTTCAAGGCTATTGTGCATCCTTCCCTTGCGCACACAGCACAGGCAGTCTGGAGCAGACTGGAGTCAGCAGGAAAAGACCAAAGATCATGATGGGATGGAGCAACCTAAGCCCCCTGCTACTAGCACCAACCACCTGGTTGGTGGACCCCACAGCCAAATTAATGAGCATAGTGTCTTCTTCAAGAAAAATCCCGTGTAGTCTTTGCTGCACCTCAGCAGTTCTTGAATTTTACTAGTGAAACAATGTAAAAAAAAAATTTGGAATGTCATCAGTAAAGTGGGCAATCAAGAAAAGCATGAGCTTGCTACTAGCATGAGAAAAGCTCCCGCAGAAATGTGCTAAATGTGAAATTATGGAAAGTTTTTTATGAGATACAGAAGCCCTAATGCTCATTGGCAAAGTAAGGAGTTAAGATTCATTACAAAAGGTTTAGTTTGCTGACAGAACCTGACTGCTGGTGTAATTCACCTCAATGACTTCAGCACACTTGTGGAGTAAGGGGGAGAAGGAACAAGATGCAAGTATGTCTGTAATTTAGTTCGCATGCAGAGGGTCTTCCCAGGCAGTTATGCTTAGAAGCAGCTATGCACCCCAACCCACTTGGTTGCCCACAGCTGCAGCTTTATTCTTAGTTTCAGGAATGTGAATCCTCACAGACATGGTAATGGCTTCATGTCAGTTAGGAGACAGGTTTTCTCCTCAAAATATTTCTCTCTGTGGGTGGATGAGGGGGAGTTCAGTGACATCTGATTTCTGAACCACATCAGTCACTTGAGGTATCAAAAAGACTTGCCTGGATTACACTGGTCTTGCTAGTTCTCTAACCTGTACCTACATGCAGTGCAGTGTGTTTCATTAAGAAATCCTGCTGTAGGGATATGACTGAAACATAAGACACAGCCAAGTTCCATCTGCTCTGCGGCCTTGAGAAGAAAAGTGAGAGGATGTGTAGTGCAGGTTGGCCTGTCTGGATGGGTACCCATGTGCAGGCATAGAACTGCATCTCAGCCCACAGGCCACAGTGAGAACTGGTGCTCATGATGCCATGTTACTTGTAGACACACAGTAGTAAGTCAAGGAAGTCAAGGTGATGTGCCACGAGGCCTTACAAGCCCTAATTTTTGTAGGCGCAGGCCTATATATAGTCTCCTCTACCTGCCATAGTAATTTGCTCCTTGGCTAAGCCAAAACCAGCAGAATAAATTCAGGTAAACACAAGGACTGCAAAAGGATCCTGCGTTTCTCCCTCAACCAGGAAGGAAAAGCAGGTTTCTCTGACACATTTACCCAAGAAAATCCAGAACAATGTCCATGCATATTCTAGAAAACTTCTTCCAGAAATTCCAATGCACAAACATCTTCTCTGAGAATGAACATGCACTCAGAATTATCCTGCTGTTCCCTGGGAAAGAGTTCAGGCCTTAATATAATAAATGTACAAGAACATAATTCAGGCATGCACATCAAGGATTTATTTCTTTCAAAAGTTGACGGATTATAGTTTGCTCATTTAGCTTTTAATATTTATTGCAGTGATTCTGAATATCCTGAGTGGTGCTGAACATTCTCCTATCCAATCTCTTTCTTTTGGGCACATGTCTTAAATACATGAAAACTTTTGTCCTTTCTACCTACTAAGCCCTGCTTTGTCAAGCCATTCAGCTAAGTCATTACTAAAAATTGTCTTCTCTTCTTAACCTTCTATATTCACAAGATTTCCCTAATCATTACAAACTCCAGTCTGTGCCCCTTGACAATATCTCATTAAAACAACCTTACTTCTCAGATTCTTATGTAGTACAACCAGCCACTGCTCAGCTGAAGTCAATGAATTTATGAGATCTATCTCTTCCCTACCTTCATTTCTGTTAAGTGACCTTTCAATGAAAATGAGCATAGGAAAGGGTAAAAACTGACATGGGAATAAGACAAAATATATTATGAAGATGAGCAGGTCTTCTACCTTGCTGAACACAAGCACTTTGCTTGAAAGACAAACCCTGGGGAAATTTAGACGTGTCAATAGTCTTCAACCCGTTTCTAAAAGAACTATATGATAAATTTTTATAAAAAGCAAGCAAATTTGCACCAATTAATGATACTATAAACAAAAATCTATTACTTTTAAGAACAAACATAAACATTTCTTTCAGTTAGGTGCCAAAATTTGGCTGACTTTGTACATTAGAGGAATCAGTCAATTCTGCCATGTGGATGAAAACATACATCTTTTTGTGATGCAAAGCTACTGTAACTTTAAACAGCTAGAGAGCTCCATATAAGCTATTTGCTGTACGGTCTTTAAAGAGCTGAAGCATTCATTAAGCAAAAGACAACAGGTACTCGTTCGCACACGAATCTGACAATATGTAATACTGTTAGCAGACTGTACTTGCCAAAAATGCTAGCAATAAATTTAATGTAATGAAATGGAAAGTCAGATGTTAGAAATTATTTATGTAGAAATAAGGCTGTTCTTTGAGGAAGGACAATGAACTGGGTTCTCAGACCCATCTGACAGTGTCCACATAAAAAATGAAATCATCTAAGCCAAGCAAAGCATTCTACTGCTAGGGTTCCAAAGGAAAAGTAATAATTCATGGAAGTCCTAGCGCAACAAGTAGACCAGTCCGTCCACAAAAGGTGTCTCACACTGTTTCATATCCTGTACCTCCACAGTATTCCAGTAAAATAGTGACAACAGATAACACTAACAATAAATTTAGGGGGATAAAATCCTGTCTCCATTGAAATCAAAGCAAAATTTCACCATTTTCAGAATCAGGATTTCATTCTTGAGCGCTTCTATTTTCAAGTATTCACAGCAAAGAGGTGACTGGAGAGGTATATGGCTTTCAGCACTCAGCCCCTCTAATTGTTGCCTGCTCTTAAAAAAAAAATGTATTATCAGATTTTGATAGACATATTTAACACTTAACTCCATTGGCTTCTTACCTATTTCAGGAACATCCAAACAATGATAACTAAAATAAATAACTTTGCTTGTTTCCATCATCATTGGGGGATTGGCACCGTACATTTTTTCTTCCTTCTCCTCCCTCTGTCCATCCTGCACTAGCCTTCTTTTATTGCTCACTCTGATAATGGTTAATGTGAGGACTATTTCTTCTTCTTTCCCCTTCACTGCCTCTTTTCAAGACTTAGCTGAAAGTGACTGCTTCTTCTAGCCAACTTAATAACAAGGAGCTTTTATTTTTTTCCTTCAGGTATGTCACTTGGAAAAAGAAGAGGTATTTTCCAGGATACTCAATACATTCAAGACCTCCTAAACACACAACACTACTCTTTTGATTTGCCTATATCCATAAAAGGATATAGGCAAACATATATCCCTAAAAAAAGGCTGAAAAAATGTTTTCTAGTGTTTGCAGCCTTTCAGAGGAAAGTCTGTTAAAATACAAGGGAATCTGTCACCATAAATGATGGAATCCCACAAGACGAGAGTGGAGATTAGCCAAACAAAACATCTGCCTATGTCAACAGTGAAACAAAGCTCCATCAGACACTGATCCAGGCAACTTAAGATCTGCACTCCACCATCACCACCTCCCCACTGACAGCTGGTCAGGCTTACAAAGCATGTCTGCCTCTCCCCAACACCACTCAAAAGACTGCAAAGATAATGCAAGTGTGGCTCCCTGACAACTCAGTTTAAGGACCTCACACCAAAAGCATGTGCAGTGCTATAAATGTTTCGCTCTCCCTCACAGAAAAGAGATAAAGGTTTTATTTCTCCCAAGAAGACAATCTTACTTACTTGGGATAGCGTCTCTGATGAAAGATGGGCAGAATCTCTGTATCTTGATTTGAATGTAGAAGCAGTAAATCCCGAAATCTTTCTGTCAGAACAAAAAAAAAAAAAGAAAAGAAAAGAAAAGAAAAAAAAAACAAACCCAGACTGTGACGCTGCACTGTAAGTTCAGGCCACAAGTAAGCAAGCAGTAATATCAGTGAATTCTCTTCTCCAGCAATATTTAGCAGAGGGCAAGACTTAGTGTACAGGGACTAAAGATCACCTGTAAAACATTTTAATATTTTAAAATGGATTTTTTTTCATCCAATATTGAATTTTAGTAGTGCTTATAAGTTTCTGAGGTCTGCATAGAGGTCTTTGGGGTATCATAGACAGACATAAACAGTCCTGCCTTGAAGAGCTTAGTCTAACCAGAAAGGAGGAGGCACTAAGAATTCACCAGCCACTGAAAGATCACTGTAGTTTAAACTAGCATAGATTACTTAATTAATCTAAATTAAACTGCAGTACAAATCCCTCAGTAACCAATTCACAGATATTTTGAAGAATTGTTGGAAGACTGGATTGCTTTTTCACCACTACTATATATTTTAAAAACTGCATGATAGGATAATCTGCAGGAGGTAAAGCTTTTGTAACTTAGCTTCACTGAGCACCAAATGAAGGGGTGGTTGTGGTTTGCGTAGCTGCTTTTCTCTGATGCCTTTCTTTCTCTAGAGGTGTTTAGACATAATATGTCAAATGGAATCTGTAGGAGCTTCCATTGGTACTGATTTCTCAGTTCCTGGAAGATGGAAACCTCCTCAAAATTCACTTGATACCCAGATTCAGGGATAGAATTTCCCACACAGATCAAATCCCTCTGGCACACCTGTAGCTCTCCATAGCATGGGACGTGCTCTGTTTGCTTCTTTGCTTCCATCACCTGCAACTTTTAATCAGTCCTACGGTGGCACAGAACCTAGGACATAGGTGATACCCTTCTTATCTCCTACTCTTCCTGCAGTACCTAATAACTGTGGATTTAAGCCTTACTCTGTGACTTCTTCTTGTGCTGCTGCCCTTTCCCATTGATCAGGGCCACCTGGCTGCACTCCAGGACTCAATTCAACAAGCTGCAATCTTGAAAATATTTTGAATAGTAATGTGACAGGGCAGGCCAGTACTGGAGCAAAAGCAACCAAGTTATGGCATCTGAAATTGGCCTAAACAGTTTTCCTACTGGATCTTGTTTTAGTTAAAGTCAACTTTTTTTTTTTTTTTCCCCATGTTATGGCAAATTTCCCAGGCAGATTTATTTTCTTTTCACCATATGACTTTACTCATTTTTCCATGTGGCGTGGCTTAAGCTCAGCCAGCGACTAAGCCCCACACAGCTGCTCACTCACTCCCCTCACAGTGGGATGAGGGAGAGAATCAGAGGAGTAAAAGTAAGAAAACTCATGGGTTGAGATAAAAGACTGTTTATTAGGACAGACAAGTAAAGAAATAATAATCATGGTGGTAATAATAATAATAAGTGTAAAATAATTAGAAAATACAAAACAAGTGATGCACAATGCAACTGCTTACACTTGCCAACCAATGCACAGCCAGTTCCTGGGCAGCGGCCCCTGGCCAGCCTTCCTCACAGTTTATATATCAAACATGAAGCCATATGGTATAGAATATCCCTATGGCCAGTTGGGGTCAGCTGTCCTGGCTGTGTTCCCTTCCAGAATCTTGTGTCTCCCCAGCCCTCTCACTGGCAGGGCATGTAAAGCTGAAAAGTCCTTGTCTTAGTACAGAGATTACTTGGCAACAGCTAAAGCCATCAGTGTTTTATCAACATTATTCTCATCCTACATTCAAAACATAGCACTGTACCAGCTATTAGTAGGAAAATTGACATGATTCCAGCACAAACCAGCACACCACAGAAACACACTCTATGGTAGTGTTGCACCTCAAGTCCATCCTACAACTTCCTCCAGCACATGTAACCTCCATGTCCTGCAAATCCTTTTAAGAGAAACAGCACGCAGAACAGAAGCCTTTAGAACTAATTTGTCCCACAGGACCATTATCTATACGTGTCACTCTTCAGGTCTTTGATATCCTTCTATTACACTTATGTTTGTAGAGTATAAAAATCACTCTACTACTGCCTTTAAGGACTGTCCAGTGAGGTGACAAGAGCTTTGGTAGCTATGGACAAAACACAGTTACTTTTGGTGCTCTTACAAAAGTAAATATGAGAAGACTAATGCTTGAAAAGAGAAGGCCTTTCAATCCGCAAGAAAAATATATCACAATGATAACTTCCCAAAGGGGAATCTTTTCAAAAAACTAAGATTTTCTTCTAATTCTTGCTACTACAACAAATGAAAGATTTGGGAACTAATTAAACTAATAATTAGAGCATTTTTATAAAATTTTGATTTGCAATCACTAGTTGATAAATAGACCTAAAGTTATAGACAATCTTTTTATTACTTGGATAATTTTAGAGAGACCTCTTCCAAAATTGAGTTCTTTTTTATCACTCCCTATAGTTTAATATCTAAAATGTGATGCTTTTGTCTAGGTGTTTCTCTTATAAAAAAAAAAAAATATAATGACATTTACTTAACCAAGGTTGCTTACTTACTAAAGCTGGCAATTATCTTCTCTGTTCCTCATTCTATCCATGCAATTTGCAGTAGTTTATGTCTGTACTAGCTAGTCTCCTAATGATTTTTTGCATTGTTCTGAGATCAGTGATACCATTGATTGTTCTGTCGCTCTGCTGAGTGTGACACTGAACCCTGTCTCACTGATGCTCCCATGAGTCCACCCATAGGACATAGTTCTCACAGACATCAAGAACAGTTGCACAGTCATGACTTATGCTCAAACTTATCTTTCCAATACGCTGAGTGTCATGACTTCCTCCTGGCTTTCATTCTGAGTGTACAGTTCATTCCAAATACTTTATCGTGAGATAGTGAGAAGTCCTCAGTTAAATTTAGACAGTCTCATTGAGACCATATATGTTTAGCCAAACATGTAATGTAGTTACCTGTGATGACTAGAGGCTGGATGTAATAACACAATATTATGCCCTGTCCTCCCAAATCAGGAAAGTTGAAAGTTTGCCATTGAAAGCTTTACAGATTTAACCTGTCCTAAACATATACATTTCTTCCCTGTCTCTCATCTAATTCGTCTTCTCTCTGTTCTACATTTTGTTCCTCCACCCTCCAAGCATAACATATTCACAAGTCAGCTACTAGAATCTCCGTATTAAATGCTCTTAACGTCTTTATAATACCTTTTACAGCATTTAACAATTTACAAGGACAGAAGGATGCATTTCAAGGGATATTTTCCCTTTGAAATATTTAGATTTCATATTTGTTCTCAAGCAGAATGCAGTTGTGCTCAGCATGGTGAGTAACGCTAATGCCAGAAAAACGTGAGCAAGAATGGGCATATAGTGTGAAGCTCATTCAAACTGGTTATACAGTCAAGCTTCCTTCTTCAAGGATACCCTATTAGAAACGTAGAGACACAAAGGGATTTTTTGCAATATTTTAATATCTGAGGCTGTCAAAGCAAAGAAAAACAACTTCTATAGAAGGTCCCTGTGAGTTAAAACACATTATTCACATTCTGTAGACAGAGACACACTGTGGTGCACAAAGAGCACTGGCCTTGTTTTTCAAAGCTGTCACATCCCTGAACCTCTTACTGCTTTAGCACTTCAAAAATTATGCCAAAGGTCACACACTGCAGTTGTAGAAGGTTTGACTTTAAAAGTCAGATCTTGTGGTTGTCTTTTCTTTCTCCTTCTTATTACAAAATACTTTACAGAAAATAACAGCAAAGTCCCTCTGCTTTCACTCTGCTATGATCTCGCTCTTCTGAATTCTGAGAGTCTTGAAAAATCAAATCCCTGCTCTTTCAGAGTTTGATGGGTATGAACCTATGAAGTCACAGCAGTATATAACTGAAGTCTGCAACATTACTTACTTGTTTATCCCAACCACCTTTTACCCAGCAGCCTCCCATTCTGAACCTCTAATAAAAAAAGGTTCAATTGCATGCAGTCAACTCAATTAAGAACACTGTAAAACTGATGGCAATTTCTTTTTAAAGGATAAGGATTTTTTTATATCAGTTTTATTGACTAGTTTTTGAATCAAAGTTCATAAGAATAAACAGAAGTGTGATTAGAAAGCAACCACAGAATGGGAGAACAGAATAGCCTTATAAATTTTAAAGTACAGAAACTGTGATCCAGCAGCCAGCATAGCTGTCCACCAAAAGGTCTATCCATAGTGACATTATTGTACATTTGGATATTTTGTAGTCATGTTTCTGTAATTAAGCTGTTCTGCATTCACTGAGAAATAAATATCAGTTCCACCTTTCACCCATAGACACTTGCAGGTCCTGTATTTCAAACTAAAAAATCTTCCTAGTTTTATGCAAAATGCAGTGGTCTGGAACACCTTTCACATCATGAATAGCTACTCAGAAACTTGCAATAATTAAAACAAAATTAATTTAAAAATAAGTCAAGTTTCTTAAAATGTCTGACAGCATTTAAAAGGATTTGAGATCCACTAATCTGACTTGGTTTTAAGCTCTGTAAATTTGGAAATGCTGTCATAAGTAGTTCCTCAGTGCCTTGTAAAAAATAAAAGGCATTTAGGAAAAAGTTTTTGACAGCTAAGGGCTATAAAACTATGATGAGCAACAAGATCACATAAAACTGAAATGTCCAATATTTTAGTTTGACCTGTGGCTTATTAATGGCCAAAGTTCCTGAAGTTAAGGAACTGTTGCTTCTTTCCTCTTGAAGAATCAGTGCTACAAATATCCTCCATCAGATTAAAAGGGAAGGAAAGAAAAAGATGATGAGTTAATGTTGATGAGCAAAAGGTTTCAAAATGATTACATCATCAGCCTTGGAATTCCCCTGAAACATATATATTTTGTTGATAGAGACAGGCTTTTTGACCAGCTGGAATTTTCATGATTCTCAGTCCATTAAGCCTTACAGAGTTTAATTCTCTGTTTTTTTCACCACCATTTCCTTCCCTCCTGATCAGTCATATGAAAGCCTAATTAGAGCCCATCATTTACAGAGCTACTTAAAGCACCTGAAAGCTAATGAAAACCCAGAAAGTTGAAAACTGTACAAAAGCCCCTTGCTGCTTACGTTTCTTTAAGGGAACTAGAGAAGCCTTTACAGAAATGCAACTGGACTCTTCATCTTCTAAGCTAGATGAATAAACGGTGATCATCCTTCTGTTCAACATTTTCTTTTGCAGAACTTTATTTAAGCAGAGGGGGGGAAAAAAAAGAATTCAACTTATCATTACACAGGTCAGCAGTGAACCTCCAGTCACTCTAGACCTGCAGAATAGTCCTCCTTTCTTTGAAGAAAGCTTTCCCTCCTAACCTATCTTTGCTTCCTAAAGAGTAGTCAGCTCCTCCTCTTTCTCTAGCTGTATGCTTACCAGTTGGAAATCATTCCCTCTCCCTGATTCTGGCATTAGCAAATCCTTTCCCTGCTGGAATTCTAGGTGCCTTAAATTGTCCCAACTAATATGTCAAAATTAGCTTGGATGAATTTATTTCTAACTAGATCTCCCTTATTTACACTACAATCACACATATTGCATGATTTAAGTATGTATACCTATATATCAGCAAACGAAGAAACAGAGTAAAGGGCAGTTCTTGTCCCAGAAGACTTTAAAGATTGGAAGATGAATGATGAGAAGGAAAAAGCGTCACTTGCTTTCTTTCAAAACCATGAGGAAAGATGCTGAGGACCATATTTAGACTGCATTTTGTATGACTAACTTTACAAGACACCACCAAGCGACCCAGACTGCCCTTTAGCTATGCTGCCAGTACGCTGCTCCCCAGACAGCCAGTGAAGAGAAGCGGACACAACACCAAAGTCAAGCAGTCTTGATGCTCAGCACTGACCTAAGAAATCCTTCTGTAGGTTACACAGCAACTCCCTAGAGGAGTTGAGAATTAGCTGGCTGCTGGAGTTCAAAACCAATGTCATAGTCAAGAAACCTTTTTTCCTTAGAGATAATCACTATACTTGAAGACTATTTCTGTCATGGCAGTAGAGCTCACTCCACAACTCAGCCCTTACAAAGTGCAACAGTAAAACAATATGTTTCTAAATAACACAAGACTTCAACTTTAAAACATATCTTTATAAATACATGCCCTGAAGGAAATGTTATTTATGCAGATTTTTTTTAGCACTGCATTCAACAACTGCTGCCTTTGGCCATGAAGAGCTGTACTTTGCTGTTTGAATTCCCCATGAGCGAATGCAGAGAGTCTCAACTGCCATTTCCCTCACTAGTAGTGTACTTTCCTCTTTCGGAACATGCCAGAATAAATGATGAGGGATCAGTATATCCCTTTTGGCTTTAAGGTAATGTTGTGACACTTGATCTTAAAAGTCCTTGTATTCACAGAAAAAAAAAAAAAAAGAAAAAAAAAAAGATTCAAACTACATAAGGCAGGGAGAATTCAACTTATTCTCTCTTTGTAACTTGGAATCTGATACAGAAACTGGAGAAAGCCCAACCTTCCAAAAGCTACACTGAAAGGGAGCTACTATCCAGCTGTGCAATTACTGCAACACTACCCAGCACTGCACAGCTCCAGAGGCTTTGGCTGTAAAAGACTGAGCAAAGACACAATTTGTCAGGCTGTACTGGTTCACACCAAGGCCTCCCTACTCCAATATCTGGCTTTCCTTGCAGACACACTTATGGAAAAATGATCACAGGGTAAGACCCTCCTGCTGTCACTTTCCCAGCCTCCAACCATTTCTGTGTCAGTAGATCTCATGAGTCTAAGATAATCTGTCTAGTAAGAAGTGAGTTTACTTCTCTAAAGTACCTGTCCAGTCCTCAGGTAAATCTCCTAATCCATTCCACACCCTTTGACAACGAGTTTCATGTGTTTCTCACCTACTACACAAAGAACCATCACCTCACGTTTGCTGTGAAATAGTGTCTTACTGACTGTGTTTGATGGCCAAAAATTCTGATACTAGCAGAAATTGTGAGTAGTCAGGCCCTACCCAACTAGTCTTCCAGTGTTATGCACGATTTTTTAGACCATGGCTATATTCCCCTAAATTATATCTTTTCCAGGCTAAAGAGTCCCTGAATAGTCAGTAATCCATGTTTGGAAGCCTTCCTATGCTTTTGATCATCTTTGCCATTCCTTCCTGAACCCTGTCCAGTATCGTGTCTGAGTGATGAGGACCAGACCTGCACACAGGATTCAAGTCCTAGTAGCACCACGGAAACACCGACCAGCTGCACTGTCATCTCCTTGGCTTTATTCTCTGCTCCGCTCCTAATAATTTTTCTCTTTATTGCTGCTGAGCACTAAGCCGATGTCCTCATGGAAATAGCTATCATGACTCCAAAATGTTATTCTTGGGCTGTCATGGTCTGATCACTGCCAGCCATGAGTATTAGCTTGTCACCAAATGTGTTAAATGCCAGTAAATACTCATGTGTACAAATGCATTTGTATTTTTAGCCAGGTCTATAAATAGGTTTGCAAGTGTAATATATTTTATACGATTGAATAGGCTACAAGAACTTTTCATTAAACACATCTATGTGCCAGTCACAAAATAATGGAATTAATCGAATCCTATCCAAGGTCAAAATTTGGTACTGCAACAAAACTACCACCAGCCACTGTGAACTTGTTCTTGTGCTTTTGTCTATTCATATCTGGTCTCAGTTTAAGATGTAAGCATGGGATCATTTCATGCTCTTACTAATAAAGACACAGATTCATTATTACTCTCAAATATGCAAATTAATTACTGTATAATAATTTCACAGAATCATAGAAGAGTTGAGGGAAGAAGAAATCTCTGCAGATTATCTAGTTCAATTCCCCTGCTCTAAATAGGGTCAGAAAGAGCAGGTTGCTCATTGCCATGTTCAGTTGGGTTTTATGTATCTCCGAGGATGTAAACTCCACAAGCTCTCTAAGCAACCTGCTCCTATGCCTGATCACCCTCACAATGGAAACGGTTTTTTTTCTTGCATTTATAAAGAATGTTCTGTATTTGAATTTGTGCCCATTACCTCTGTTCTGTCAGTGGGCACCACTGAGAAACTCCTATTTTACTTCCTTACAGGTAAAAGCAGGTAGGACAAAAGGTCTTGGAAGAAACAATTACATGCCATGAGACTTGAATTCAAGACCTAATGAACCTTTCCTTGTGCAACATAAGGGGCATTTTAAGGCTGAAAAGATTATATTTTGCCTTTGGCCACTGTTGCTGAGGTGGATTTGCACAAAGTGTTTTGCATATCCTGCATACAATAGACCAGTCTCCCACAAAGTATTTCTACTCCATTACAACAGAACAGGAGGGACATGCTAGCAGATTTTGGCCTAGCAAAGGATGCCACTACAGACACATTACTGCTAAGTACATCTCAGTTCTTCGTGCCAACTACTTTCTGAAACATCCTAAATTTCAGTAATTCAAGTATTCAGGGCCAGGTTGGATGGGGCTTTGACCAACGTGGCCTAGTGGAAGGTTACCTGCCCATGGTAGGGGGGGTTGGAATTAGATGATCTTTAAGGTCCCTTCCAACCCAAGCCATTCCATGACTCTATGATATATTTAACAGGTCTGCTTATGGAAAAAAATATGAATAGGAATATTTTGTACTGTTTCCATTGATTGCTACCTTTGGATAAAAGTGAAAACCCATGTCTGTTTGAGGAGAGGGGCACAGCTGGTTAGGAGTTAAATGTCCCTACAGCTGATAAACATGCAGTCAAGACACTGCTGTAGAATAAGCTTCGGACACACTGGGCAGGTTAGATGCTGGCTTCCCTTAGTTGGGGCAGGGATGGAAAGAGAAAGGGAAACGTTAAGGAAATAGGAGTTCATAGTAAGAGATTGCCCAGCCCTCATCGGTCCAACTGCAACCGTGAATGATGCTGTTTATCACTGAGGCTTAACTGAGCCTAGTAAGCATAACTTGGACTTGCTCACAGCTGAGTTGTGTGAATACCTACATGGAAGGAGCTAAGTTGTTCTCAGAGTCTGTGTAAACGGCCAGAGGGAAAGCTGAAATGTGCTGAATACTGTGCTTGGAGTGAACAGTGCTGATAGATACCCTGTGTGGGAAATGCCTGTCCAGTCAATTACTTAGCTGAAATAAAATGTTAGAAATAACAGTAAGACTCCAAATAAGAAACAAAAGAAGAAACAGGGTACTAAAGGACTCCACTGATATCTAAAAATAATTTCCCCTGTGTTTTCAGCAGCCTGTCTCTTTCAGAGAACACACACAAATTCTTCTTTAAAAGCACTCCTAGTGAAGCATAACACAGGATAATGTGATCAGAGCTCAGCTGGATCCTATTTACAATATAAATTTTGCTAGTCAGCTGGGGATGATCCACTGGGAAGAAATGTACATTTTTTTCCAAGGATCTAATCACATATGAGGTTCCATTTCTTATAACATCTCTCAAAGGGCAATATTAAAACCTTAACAGAAAATAATTTGAATAACTGACAAATTAAATGAGCCATCAGAAACTGGTTGCTTGGTTGTTTTGGGGGGGGGGGTTGTTTTGGTTTTTGAGGGGGGAGGTTGGTGGTTTTTTGGTGGTTTTTTTGGTTAGTTTTTTTGGCTGGTTGGTTGGTGGGGTTTTTTTCGGTAGGTGATAACGTGTAGTGCACACAAGTTATCAGAAAATGTATTCAAAGTTTGGTTTAATTGCACCTGATGTGAGCAATTCTGTTATTACTTCTTATATCTGAATTAGACAAGTCATTCTTGAGAACTTAAGCCTGACAACTTCATGAATATAAACTGCTACATACAACCTAGTCTGGGTAGCTTTCATTTATTCCTAGTTAATAATTTCTTAAAAATACCTGTATTTGTTGACTTAGCTTTTGTGTAGACTTCCGTTAAAATACGATGCGGGATTTTCTATCAGATTGTAATCTCCATCTTTCAACTGTAATACTATAAACATAATGAAACACTAAATAGACATTTTTACATGACAGAAAGTCTGTTACTACTCAAGGCCACGGAAAAGGTATTCCCAGCCTTGAATGGGAGAGAAAAGCTGAAAAAATATTACTATGCAATACTACATTGATAATTATTTTCTAGAACAAAGAACCAGTGGTTTAACATGATTAAGATCAAATAGTTCCTCACATCACTGTAAGAAAATGGTTTGGCATATACTTTTCTGAAAAAGTGATTTTGCCACCTTGGTAACTATACGCTGTCACTAGATATCTATCTTTTGATTCTTTAGTTACCAGTCATGACCCCATGTAACAATACATCAATGCACCATCACAAATTCATCAATATGAAATGGCACAGAAATTATCGTCTGCATAGAGAAATGGTACATTCTGGTACATATGTGCTGAGAAGCATGGGAGATTTTTAAAGAAAAATCAATTCTAAACAATTTTTTGGATTAATGAATTGCTGCTTTATTTGGAAACTAAGAAAATTATATTTTCCATGCTTGTTAATAATCAGGCATAATTAGCATAATCACCTCAATGAACTAAAAAAATGAAAACACCAAATAATAGAAATTATAAAAAGTCTTCCTTTAATTATGAATTTCAAACCAGTCACAGCTAAGCTTGAGGGACACTCAACTAACACAGTGTAAGTGAAATCCCTGAGGGAAAGCCCTGTGCTGTCAGGCTGGCACCAGTCACTTGGCAAAACACCACAGCTTCGACTTTGAAAATGTGAGTGGGTGTCTGTGGCATTTTCCTTAAGGAAATGGCACTTACAGTGTGTTTAATGAATAGGGGAATATGTTAAATTTATGACAAAAAATAGTCTTTAAAACTGCTTGTCACAGTATAGAGCACAAACTGCCCACTGATTTATTTTAATTTCATATAACATGAGGAGGCTTCTCAGAGGCTGTCGGTGTGCTAATTACCATTGACAGTGCAGTAAAATCATCACAGCAGCCACTTCAGCAATATTCAAAATGGCCAGTAATCTCTGAAACTCCTCCTTTCCCCAAAATCCCCTTTCCACACTGAAAAATGTGTCAACAGCACTCAGTAAATACCACCTCCACTAAATCCGTCTTTGTTCAATACATATAAAAAAGGCACTAATGTGCCTATTTGGACCCACAGACTTTCCAGGGTCTTTCTCCAGCAGAAAAGCATTTTCTCATTCATGATCATGGTATTTACTACTGCATTTTAAGTTTTACTAACATTTTAAGTGATGTTAAAATTTTCTGATTCCAGGTAAGTCACAAATCTAAGCAGTCAGCCACTGGTCAGCAGCTTCTATATGCAGAACAGAGCCCCTTCAAATTACTAAAAACACAGTGATGCTTTCTGTAAAGCATTGTCCAAATTTTACTCTCTGTAGATGACATTTTCAATCAAACCATTGTTTATCTAGGATATTGGGATTTTAAGAAAAAAAAGTTATTAAAATGTAAAAACCACATCCAAATGCTGAAAGTATGGGGAGATGTGTGGGCGCGTATATACAAATAAAATGCAGCACTTCATGAAAGTCATAGTTAAGTTTTCTCACGTGCCCATCTCTTTTCCCAGCCAGAAACTGCACTCTGTCTGCCAAAGATGCAAGTGTTTCTCTCTCCAGGAGAGAGTGAGACCGTGGCATATTACAGTAAATATACCCTAAACTGGGAACCCAGCCAAGAGAAGATAAAGAAAGCTGGAGACATCCAAATCCTAAGAGGCAGCAGGGAGAGCATTTACAAGTGATATTTTTGGCTTTCAGACAGCATTTTTGACCATATGAATTTTTTGAGAAAAAAGTAATATTTCTCTATGAAAAAGTTAAATTAACTTTTTTTAAAAAGTGGAGGTATCTTCCATTCATTTACTAGGCAATTTTATTGCTCATATTTCTCATGGAAAAACTTGCTTTCAAAAAGTAGCTGGGAATGTTCTTTCATTCCCTGTTAATTGCTTTGATTTCACTGCCTCTTCGTCAAACCTGCTGAAGGCACTGCATGCCTGAAAGACAACCTGTTTTTTCCAGCTGCTTCGGCTGATCTAATAAAAGATATTACTTTTCCCTACAAAACTCGCCTCTCATAGAATATTATGTCATTATAAGGTACTTTGGTTTAATCTGCTACAAATGTCAGAAAGTATATAAATATGAAGTGTCATGTTATCCTTTTTGAAACAAGCTCTGGCACTTCATCCCCATTTTGAGCAAGAAGAGCTTAAAAGGAAGAAAAAGAGGAAGAGCAGAAGCATGCCCGAGATGCAGAAATGTGGGTTATGTTGTCCGTGAAACAAAATACACACTGCCCATCAGCTGCTGCACTTCATACCAAATGGCCATTTATTGCTGTCACAGCACAGACTACTCCCTGTACACAACAGGCACAATTGCATTTTGGAAAGTTATTTCCAGACTATGAATTCCCTCTAACAGTTTCTCCTCACAGCACTTCAGTTAATACTGAAATAAGTGAATCCTTTGTCTCACTAAGAAATGCTACATGCAGCATGTACTTCAAGTTGCTCTCAAAATTGGGATGCACTAGTAATTAATTTACCTTGCAGCATCTTAAACCTTATGGAGTATTTAAAGCATTTCTGCCTTGCTGCCTTTCGAAATTTCAAGACCTGATAGAAAAAAAAAAAAATTGGGGTGTAATTACAAATTAATTTAGCGGACTGCCACTCAGAAAAGGATGCCTTTATTTTAAAATATGGATGGCACTGGCAGTCTGGCTCCATTCCCATTAGGGACTTGCCTGCATGTCTGTGTTCTGCCTTCAAGTATCCACATATCGATGCGTAAGACCTCAAGGTTCACAGCCTGGCACCGAGCTGTGATTAGTGCAAGTTTTGTATGTGGTTTAAGTTTGTATAAAATGAATAGGCACAAGTATTTTAAGCTAAACTCTTCTGTTCTGAGCAGGTATCAAGATATCTATTTGGAAAAGTTGTGGAAACTTGCTGTTGCCCCTTTGTCTTGACAGGGTACTTTCAGTGCAAGTTCTAAGGTTTGGTTTGATTTGTGCTTTAAAGGAAGAAGTTAACCCTTTTATAGCTACCACATACACTGGAATTCTATTTTTGCAGTTGATAACTACACAGGTGGTTGGTGACAGATTTTCATTAATAATATTTATGACTTAATGGGCTCAATCTCCAGGGAAGGACTGGGACAGAAAACAGCTATGGCTGCAATTCTCCCCTTAAAAATTCTTGGATCACACACTGGCTCTAATTCCTTATAGTGAAACCCAAATTCTCCAGCTAGTACTTGATGCATCTGAGAACAATGCATTTTAAAAAGTCAAAGGATAGGATGGAGGAACAGGAAGGGGTGAGTGTGGCAAATGAATGCAAAGCTGGGTTGCAAGGGACTGTAGGGAACTGATCCTAAAATTTGGGGTGTTGGATTTCTTTCCCATGAACAAGGCCAGCACTGATTTTAATGCACCTTGGAATGGAAAGCCACTTTGTAACTGACAATTGCTGTTTCAAGGATGACTGAAGTTTGGGGTGAGGACACGAGCCGGCAAAAAGTGGTGTAAATATACTTATAGAAAGATGGAGAAAAAATAATGCAACAAAGGAGATGGGATATCCTAACTAGAACTTCAATGCTAATATCATGCCAACAAGGAGCTATATATGGTTTACTGTGAAAATAGGATGAAAACGTCATCTGACCACATTATTTGATCATGATGACACGTGCAACATTGTGAGAGTTTTAATTAACTCCCACAGAATTAACTGCTGTGCACATAAATTCTGAGCAAGTGATGGCCCCTCTCCCTTCTGATCCAAGCTTAGTCAGGGAACCTGTAGAAATAGGCAGATGTGTAGGAGAGACCAAGGAATAAGGAGCAGTACAAGGTATCATGGTTGTTGACCTGCCACGTTTACTGGTGGTCTTCATGGCAAAAGAGAGTTACACTTTAATTTGCACCACAGCCCAAATCAACAGTGAAACCTACTGAAAGGCAAGCCCACTTCTGCATTTCAAAGGAATGTTAGAAGCAGAGAGCATGCAGAAAGCAAAGAGCCAAACAAATGCAAGGTCTCAAAAGCTGAATTTAGTACAACAGATAACCAAATGGAAAGATCAAAAGTGCCATGCTCATTTTCTGTATTTGCACACAAAGAGGCAACAACTAAAATGTACACACATTTCCCAGAGGTGGTTCTCGCCCTGAAACAAGGAAAGAAGGAAAAAAACAAAAGGGAGGAAAAATCCAACCAACCAACCAACAAAAACCAAATCAACAGAAAAAAACCAGTAAGTTATGTGATCATCATAAAGCTCAGCTTCATTTTCACAAACAGCACAAAAAGAGCCCATGAACATCCCAAGGTTGAAGCTGAAAAATCTGCAGACTATTTCAACCCCAAATTCTGGGTTTCATTTATGTTAACTTCAGTACAGAAATTATTCTAAGAAGTTATCAAGCTTTATGCAGGAGTTGGGAGCATATAATGATACCTGTCCCTTCTGATCATAAAGATGGTAAATATCAACAATTCCTACAGAAGTTTTTCCTATTTTATGTTCTAAATCTGAAATAGATTTTTCCTCATTAAGTACATCAGGTTTTACAATCTGTTAGAAAAGGATCCCAAATATTTAAAATCTACTTTTAAGATATTTTAACCAGCAATTTTTATTTAAACTGTGGTAAGTCATAATTCCAAGTTTGAAGTGTCTCTGCTTTTTTCTTCTGTCCCGAAGGGAGAATTTTCAATAAACTTAGAACAAAACTACACATTTGGTAATGATTCTTTAGCAAAATTTGGGTGGCATCTAAGGGAATCTATTGCCCCCTAGGAAATGCAGGTATCAAATGCCAGCTCTTCATGCATGTGAGCTCTCCTATTTCTCTAGAAACCATTACACACTGAAGCTCATTAAAGGTGCTCACACAAAGGAACCTGAAAATCCAGCCAGACTTGTATATTCGGGGCTTGAAGCAGCTGTGTACCTCTGCAAAGAAACTACATAAGAATGGGACTTCCCTAAGCAAAGATTAACAGAAAAAGGGTGAAACACTGGCAACTTCAGAACAGCAACTCTGCCTTCTTAAATAGGCAAGCACAGCACATAAACAGTAATTACAAAACCAGAAATCTTCCTGGCAGTCCACTAAAATACATGTCCTAAAGATCTTCTATCTTGTAATTCTGTTATCGAAGTGGAAAGCAGTTTTTTTGCTTTTTTTCACCACATTCATTCTGATCCTAGCAGATGCTACACGTTAATGTGCTCTACAGCTTTCACTCCTGTAGTTCATAAAAGTAATGAAAACACCTGAAGCATGACAAGAAATCCTGCAACTGTGTGTTCTTGGACCAGTCTTTAACTACAGCAACATCCACACATCCTGTGCATATTATATCAAAGGATAAAAATAAATTTACATCATTTAGTCATGTCATTTTCTATAATCATTACATGATTAAAAAGAACCTGAGATATGCAAAAAGGTGGATGTTTACAAATAACAGGATACATGAAGAAAGGACTTCTGTGTAGGAGAAAATTTACTTCAAAGTAACTTTCTCACCAAAAACACTTTTTCCCCTCTAGGGATAAAACTCATTAACTGTTCAAATTGGATTTGACTCAAGTTACATTGTTTTTGGTACTAAGTCAGCTGGAGTTCAACTATTGTAAAACAATCCAGGTCTGTAGCCAAAAATTCAGATGTGCTCACCTTAAGCATTAGTTCTTTAATTAGAGGAAAGGGGCTTTCAGCATTGAGTCAGTAAACTAAATCTGTTCTCCTTTTTTTTAATCTCTTAATCTTGTCTTTTATGAACCTTTTTTCAGAAATAAATAAAATAATTAATGAACGTTAATGGCAACGAAGAATAGAATTAGTATTCTTTACAGCACACTATGGCTAATTATATTTTTAAAGCATATTAACTTCCCAGAAATGTAACTATTATTTTATTACTAATGTCAAATTACATTAAAAAGAAACACAGTTAAACCTTTTTAGCACTCAATTCTGATATCTTCCTAAGAAGTGTAAGTAGGATTCCCTGGCAATATAAGAATTGTTAGTCATAAAATCTAACAGCAGAAAATAACATCTATCTCACCTCTGCCCTCTTCCAAAACCACACAATGATTTTGCTGGAACACCGGACAGCACCACATCATTAACACCTTTACACCCTGCCAGAAACCTCATGGAATAACTAAACACAACTAAATACATGTTACTATGGAATGAAAAATGCCCAAATCAAACAGAGCCTTGAGGTAATGGCAAAGAGTTGACCACCTGTTCATCACCACTGAGTAGATATTTATAAAGCAACTCAGTAGCAGTTACAGTGAACCTGGGACAACCTTGTCACATCCTGCAGGCCGACTTTGTAGTCTTATCATTCCTTCTTGTCATCTTCTGCTCCACACATTCCTCCAGTCTGAATCAAGACCTACTAACCTTACAGTAGATAATGACTGAGTGATCCACTACTTCAATACAACTTAAACTGTCCTTAGGGTTACTGGAAATAAAATATTGCCTCTTTGCTAGATCCTACACTTGCTGATAAATCCCAGGTAAGCACAGCAATGCACAATGAGCCTTGGGATGCTTCAGGCATCCTCTAAATCAGGAGCTGCAAGGGCTTAACAAGGTCATGCAGATACTCCTGACAAACCCTCCCAGACCAGAAAGTTTAAATCATTCTTCCTTCAGAGCCACTTAAAAAGCATGTTTATTTTCTTCTGGTGAAAAATCCTTAGTCAGCCTCCCAAATTGCAAGCAATCACCTTTTTTTTTTTCTGTTTAAAAATAAGAAATTTGGGGTGTGTACACTGTTTGCTGTCTCAGGTTTTAACCCATAGGGAGTTAAACAAGGTCCATGCTTTCATACATTTGCCATGTTCTGGAAAATTGTTGTTTTTAACTGAAAAATGGTTTGTTTGTTTTTTTCCCCCCTGAAACTTCCAGCTCCAAATCTTCCAGAAAAAAAGACTGCGACAATATCTGACAAAAATTTCCATCATGCCATGTCAGGATTCAAAACAAGGTAGTCTGTACCTAAACGACCTAGTGACCATGCACATCCTCATTTGTAGCACAAAGAACTAAGCAAAGATACGTCTTTTCTGACGAGACTTGGAGTTTATTAGGGTGGAGCAGATCAGTGCCCCATAATCTGTCTGTTCTCCCTCTAGCTGGACAGTTCTAGCACACATCACTACCTCCCACTGCCACGACATTTAGTAAACTACAGGACAGAACTATCAGATTCAATGGGTGGTATTAAAGTGCTCACAGGGCATTCCCACAATAAACATCATGCTGCTCGGGACAGGCCTTGCGAATGTCTCCAGGATCACACACAGTTACACAGCAGGATGGTGTCACTACTACAGGATAAAATTACTGTAGCACAGAACAGCATCAGTGCTCTAAACACGGTCCCACATCAATTTGTACCAGCAACACACAGCTATATAGCAGCAATGTTTTACTGCCTTGAGGCATGCAGCTCACCTTAACACCTCTGAGTGCTCTGTATTTGTTTTCCATAAAAACATGCTGCATGGCTTCTGAAGCCTGTTACTTCTGCATCATCAATATCACTTTATGTCTCACACCCTGAAGCTTGTCTAGTGAATGAGACACGTTGTCTTGATACACTGCTATGTTTTTTTTCACTGCTGTCAAGTTGTTGGATGCAAGGCATGGCCTGTGGCCTCTCTTTTTCCCTCCAGAGATGCCAGATGAAATGTCAGCTTTAAAACTAAGCAAGCAGTAGTACCTGAGGCAGCAGCAAGGACAGAAGAGGCATAAGGCTGATTAGATGACAGCTCTGAGGACAAACTAGACAGTGAGACAAAAGAAACTTTAAAAAAATCCTTTTGTAAATACTAAACCAACAATTGTCTCAAAGCTGAAGGAAAAATAGTGACCACAGAGATACAAGAGAAGCAGAACAAAACAACTATTTAGAGGGGAGGCCAGTAACAAGATCAGCTTATTGGCTCAGCCATGGATCTCACAGCTCTGACCTCTGTATGAGTCATTGCAGGGCCCTCAATGTTACTGTATGGTTTGAAGCTGCCATCCACCAGCTCAGCTGGGACAACTGCCAAGCAGTCACAGAGGAAGACAGGCTGACTTAGCTCTGAGCCACAGGACTAACCCAACCTGCATGTGTGCAATCACCACAGGTCAGCCGCTGTAAACACACTGTAACTCAGGTGTGTAAGTACTGACAGGTGAACCAAGCTGTGTTCTACAGCCATGGCTTTCACAATGCCACAGAAAGTTTTGCTAACACAATAGGTTCTGACTTAAGTAGTCACATGTCATCACAAGGACAGTAACTAAATGACCCAAAACCCATTTTTTTAAGGAGATCTATAATAGCTGTTCCAATATTCACAATGCCCATGGCATATGGCAAAAGACAGAAGGGAAAATCAAGTTAGGAACCTTTACACGGGAAAAATCACAGCCAGTTGTCCATTAATTAACTACCTCTGAGGCAGTGATGTATATATCTAGACTCTTAACAATGAATGAAGAGAAAAAGGGATCCTTTGAGCCTGGCCTGTCTCATCCTAAACTAGACACATAAACAGGTCAGATGCCTACAAAGGGAGCTATGGGAAGTATTTTAGGTGAAACTGTCTGCTACAGGCATCTGAGGGCACATTACAGCAATACCAGTGCTTGTGTGCCTATTTTCTGTGATGAACATGAAAGTTAAACACTACACAGTTACCAATACCATAAAACAGGTGAGAAATAGAAGATCTCAGATTTGAATTGGAAAAGGATGTGGATGCCTACATAATGGGATGAAAATTTCTGCCTTTATCCAAATCTGCTTCTGAAAAGGGCACATTCTGAGATCTTCTAAGCTCAGATAGCACCATTTCATTTGAATGGAGCACAAAAAAGGGCATCTGAATTACCATTTTGTTTGCAAAGGTCTCAGCTACCACTTCTGAGGTTTCTTCCTCTCTTCCCTACTTTTTCTGTCCTACATTTTGCGTTACTCAGATCATTGATTTTAAAAAGCAAATAACACTACTGCCTGAAAATCTACTAAATATCTGCTCCTATGCAATGCATTATTTCTAGAGTGACTTACTTTTCCAGAAGTCACTTCTTTCAGCTTATCTTACTGGAAATCTAAAATTATATGTACTGGGATATGGGCAATATATGACTTCCCAAAAACAGCACCTTCTTATCAGTAGCTGAAAATACTATTACCCCTTTTCTCTTGATATACCGTTGCTTTCCCAACCGACAAAACAAAGTCATTAAGGCTACAAGATATTCTAATTAATTTTCAAATCATAAGACTTAGTATTAAGAGACTTGACCTGAAACAACTAGCAGAATTGGTTTGCCAGCAATCAGTATCCCCTCTCCTGTCCTTACAGCTTATGGCAGGAAATTGCTACTTCACCACATCTCTCAGGAACAGACAGCATAAGCTAAAGCCATCCGGAGGAGAAACTAACCAGTTCTTCTCTGCATTTCACAGCATATCTGCACTCCTCTTGCATCCTTTTAATTTAGGCTTGAAATAAATTGCTAAGTCTCTTTAGTGCCAGGTATAAACTGTCAGGAATGTGAAAATGTGATACAAAAGAGAATTTTAATAAATAGGATAAAGGCTGAGAGAATAGGTCAGGAGAAGAGCTCAAATGACAGTATGTCTCATAAAAACTCCTCCAATCTAATATCCTGTCTGCAGAAGCAGCCTTTAGAGCATGCTTAAGAAAGATAATAAGGAATGTGGCAAATATAATAATCCTTCCTCAAACAGTCAGCAGATTAGAGACCACTAATTGTCACAGGGCTTAAGGGAGCGAGTGACAACAGGGCTCCATGGCACAGATTCAGCATAAAGGGTTGGGTAAGCCATCTGCTTCTCGACAGCACATTTGACTCTGGGAGAGATGTCTCTTTAGCAAAACTACTACAATAAACGGTCTCAGTAATGTGACAGTGTCCTGAATCTCATAGAGTCCAACATAGGCAAATCTTTCTCTCAGTGGAGACTATAAATACTGAGTTGGGGGAATAATATTTAAATGGTAATAAAGAGCAGTTCATACCACAGAGGTAATCAGAAAACTTGAAAGATGCCATTTATTTTGGAGAGCTCATTTAGCCAGTACTTCTCCATTCCACTCTCCCAAATAACCTACTGTCCTCTCCCATCTAGAAATGCTGCTTAAAAACAGAAGAGCCATCATTCTGAGGCAAAACAGAGGCTAATTATGCCCATAATCTGCCCCTGTCTAGCCAACATCCTACACTTCAAGCAAGGACAGAAAATCAGGGTGATTATGGAACATATACGCATATGGCACTGCCCTCACAACTTTGCATATTGAAGTCTTCCACAGGCAAGTATGCAGCCAGACCAGAAAGTTCAACAAATATTCACAGAGTTATTATCCCTGCATTGGTCTAATCCTTTTTAGGGCTACAAGCTCATTTGACTCAATTCCACAAACACATAAGCTGATACAAATTAACACAGAAAATATTTCTTCATAAGAAATGAAGCAGACGGTGCTGAGTATTTATCTTCCTTACAAGGAAATGCTATGCTAAGCAGGAAGAAAGTCAGGCACTAAGGAATAACGACAACTATCACTTGAGCATACAACTTTCACAGGGAGCACTAAATTACCATTCTCCTCTGCAGGGAATCCTGGCTTACACCCCTGATCTGGAGGACATTCAAAGAGCAGTGGAAGAGCATGGAAGAACATGAAAGCAAACCTGTAATCTCAGTGTACCACAGGCATTAATTAACCTGGCTGCCATCCAAACTGCTGGCATCAAAATCCACTTATCTGGGAGCTGCACATTTCAGCATTTCTGCAGACACTACTACACACAGAGGCACTGCAATGCACAGGGACAGTGGGCTACCCAAAAATAAGAAAAAGAGGTAGAAATGGAGGAACACTGAAAATTATTACAGTGCAATCAGAAGATCTGTTAGTAGCTGGAAAAACATGTTATCT
Organism: Platyrinchus mystaceus; assembly: GCA_035041135.1. Lineage (NCBI taxonomy): Eukaryota > Metazoa > Chordata > Aves > Passeriformes > Tyrannidae > Platyrinchus > Platyrinchus mystaceus. The sequence continues at coordinate 35,515,951 of JAWWLV010000001.1, forward strand.
GAAGAAATGGCACATCTGAATAAAGCAGGAGTTGCATCAAGAAAGTAATAAAAACAACTTTGGAAAAACAAGCATGAATGATTTCTAGAGAGAATACACCACAGTCAAGGAACAATTGTGCTGAAGCCAGAAAAGGGAGAACAGTTCAAGTAAAGGTATTTGTCTCTGAAAAGGAATTCTTTTTCTACATACCTGTCCAGTCTCCTACTATTTTTACGTGGACCCCAAACGTTGCTTTGGTATCTGTAGGGCACTAAAAATATTAAATATATTAAGGACCACTTCTGATTAATAAAAAAAATAACAAAATGCATTCAAAGTACAGTTGTTAAGACAGAACCTGGTGTAAATAGGTCATTCCTGAGCAGCCATACCAGCAGCTATACCATTTAAAAAGCAAGTCTATCATTAATACAGTTCGGGAAGCCAAGCATGTCTAGTCTCCAATCAGACTTAACCCTTTCTTCTGGTCACAGAGGAGTTTCGATGTTTGCTTGGGGGTGTGATTTGGAACAGTCACTGCACTAAGCATTACTCAGAAATTATACCAACTGAGGATACAAAAGCATGGAAATACATGTTCTACTATCAACACTTATTACTCATAATCAGGAACCACCCCATCACTCCTAAATCAAGGCATTTAAGAGATTTCTGGTTCTTGAATGTCAGGGTCCATGTTTTCAAGCTGATCATTCTCACACAACTGATTCTTTCCTCTAAATGGAAACTGAGATTTTGCTGCACTTCACAAGAGCTTACAGTTTGCAAAGGAAAAGCACCAGATTGTGTGGCACATCATAAAAATCACTATGCAGCCACCATTCTCTCACTCTGCACATATGCCCTTCCCTCAGGGCTATTTGCTAGTGACTATCAACACAGGAATGCTATTATTTACAGTCTTATCCACACCATGGTATCTAAGAACCTCCAGACAAGCCAAGTCAAAGGTCTAAGGCGCCCCCCAAGTTTTGTTTCTTGTTAGCTACAGGGACATTTTAAATGCACTGCCTGGACAGCTTTTGCAGGTACACCAAATAATTGCACACATAAACAGGACAAGCACCTATTACCCAAGAAAAGATTCTTCTCTTTTCTTCTATAAACCAACACCATTGATTTCTTTTTCATAATAGATATTAATAATGAATTTTGATGCCTTTCTTAGAACCTGTTAATGATTGATCGAAGCTTCATCATGAAACCAATACCTAACAGATGATGCTCCTGTTTCTTTTTTTTCCCTACTGCTAAAGACAAATATGAGTTCTGAGTAGAGGGCTTAAATTCAAGAAACACATCTATATTATAAATAAAAAAGGTCCAGGTAGCAAATCCAAGCACCAAATACTCAATCATGCATTATGCTTGTGAAGACACTTCTTGGCTCCGTTGTGGACGTTTGCCATTAGGGTTCCCCAGGTAATCTGTCCTGTGCAAAAGTGCAAAACCACTGGCCTCAGGGCTGAGAGTCAGTTCCTTATTTAACATCAGACACAGATAAAAGGTTAGTATTATCTACACCTTGACAAACCTAAACAGGGAACACAAAGTCCCAGCTAGTCACTCCATTTTCCTGAAGGGGAAGAGCACTCTTGTTAAGATTGCTTACTACTAGACAGACTCATATTTAACTTCTTGTCATCTTCCAAGTTTTCCTATAAAAATGGGGTAGAGAAGCCTGGAGTCCCAATTATTTCAGCAAGTTTCAGACTTCAAAAATAAAATGGCACTAAGGGAGGGATGCTGGCAAACTTCACACAATGAGGCCAGGGTTTGCTATGTCTAGTGGCAATGTCTTCCTACAAAAATATCAAATACCAATTCTCCATATAAAAGCAGGTAAGCAGCCTCTCAGGTAGAAAGTTGTATACTGGCAATAAAAAGGTCTGTTCTCCTGAAGGCTTCTATAAGAACCTTTAGCAGGGTTTATTTTTCACTCTGGGCTATCACAGGGCTCTCTATTTCACAGAAGGTTGACTGATTTTCTTCATTTAACTATCCACAGTCCCAGTTCAGTACATCTTCTATAAAATTGTCTGTCATTCCCTTCTTCCATGAAGTTAACGACAGAATACCCCTTGTCTCCAGCAAGAATAGGTTCAAACCCTTTATACTTTACATTACCCTTGTGACTAACTCCTCTTTGCACTACTCTGAAAAATTATCCAATAAAAGTGAGAATTATTTCTCTTTAAACTTTAGGAAACCTATTTTAATACTTACAACTGAATTTGATAGATCCTCAGAGAGTTCTGAAAAAATCTTATGCTGCTAAGTCTTACGGGAAGAAACATGCCCATATGGGCTACACAGAGTGAAATGTTCCCAGTTCAAGAGAGAGAAAGCATGTAGATAGTCCAGGAAAGGGCCACCAAAACAATAAGAGGATTGGACAACCTGACATACAAAGAGAGGTCAAAATGGGACCATGTTTGTGCAACCCACACAGGAGAAGGCTTGAGGAGATCAATGTCTTCCAAGAAATAAAAAATAGCTAAAGAGAAGATGAAAGTGCTCTCCTGTCTTCAGCACCATGCATAGAGACAGGGCAACAGACTAGGAGCAGAAGTTGTTTCAGAATCATTCCATGATTCTATATGGGTACAAAAATCTGCTCTAGGCAATGAGCAGCAGGGAAATCTGCATATGAGAGCATAACATAAAGCAAATGAAAACTACGTTATGAGCATCTGTGCCTCCAGCTTAGAATACCCTGAATATTTAACATCACTGGTATCTACTCCCAGTCAAAAATCAAGTCCAGAACAAGAAAAAGGACAAACCTTACTGAAATTATTTTAATAGCATTAAATACTATTCAATATTTTAAAACACTCTTTTTAGGCCTTGGGGTGCATAGAATGGGGTGAGTCAACAGAAAACTAGCAAGAAAATAGAAAGTTAATTCCTCAATGCATCCAGTTCTTCTGTACTACTCTTCCATAAGATTGAGAAGCCTCTTTGGAGAGATGTCAGGTTTTGATTACATGCTGTCATGGAAATGCTTATGTATGCACCAAGATAATACTGCAGAATATCTGTTATCAGAAGAAAGGAGATGAAAGAGATGCCCAAGTTACATATCCCCGTGTGGCTCTGCAAATAAACCTCCTTACAAGTTCCTGTGGAGGTACTGCTCCCAAGTATACTGCACCACAGTAAACACCATCTTCTGAGTTTGGTGCTGTAGTAGGTGGACTGAATAGTGCCCAAAGTTACAAAGAAGATCTGTGCCACAGCTGGAAGAAAAAAGTGTCCAATTTGGGAAATCAAAAAGCTCATTGTGGGGTTTATTTAAATAAAAGAAAACTCCTTCAGGAAAAAGCCATGATATGATCCTAAATGGATTTGCAGATATCTTGGCTGGGACTGGAAACACTGCAGAGACCCTGTTTCCATGCTACTGCCTGCCAGGGTGGACCAGCTGCACTGCAAACCCCAGATCATCAGCCCATCCTTACTCCAGACTCAGATGAACCCTTACCCAAATCAAGAAAACACATTAAAGACTTGGCATGTTTGGAAAAGAGGCATAAATGAGGGGAAAAAAAGAAGAAAGAAACATAACCAATGTATTTTCCCTCCTGTAAAGGGAAAGAAAAATAAAAAATAAAAGAAATAGAAGGTTTTCAACTTCATCAACTGACAAGAAAATGTGAACCTCAGAAGCTCAGTAAGCTGTAGCTTGTCTGGTTTCATAGAGAACTGATATAAACATTCCTAAAATGATTCACTCTGACATCAGAAAATTAACAGAAGTGATGACAAACACAGGCATGCTATATAAAGGTAGCCAAAAAATAGTAGCTAGACTTCAGTATGACTCATAGGAGGTGAACTCTGTTACACTGGACTATCCCTGTTTTAACTAATTAATCCCATAAGAAGCAAATTTCAGAGGAAAAAATGTTACTATGTGGAGTTATTCTTTTAAACACATTTCCCCCTCAAAGGCTTGGAGATTTTCTAAAAAATCTCTGTTTATTTTTCTGTTTCATGTTATTTTATAGATTGGATTTTGTTTAAAAGTTTCCCCTGTTAGAGACTTGGCCTTACAGCTATCCTAATTTAACTGGCAGACATCAGCAGACATTATAACATCTCTGAACGTGGGGAAATCCTAACCAGGGAACATGATTTAAGTATCAAGGGTGTCTGGATGATCAAGGCAAGACCACCATGCCTTGAATACTCATTGCTTAAGCCAAAGCCCTCCCAGCTCTACAGCTGACTCCTTGCAAGCAGCTCAGCTGCAGAAACATATCCCAAACACTTTTCCTTTTCACTTTATATTCCCACCTACTCCTTATTTTACAACCTCAAACACCTCCAGTCTAGCTAGTGGAAATAACACACCACAACACTGCAGGATGCATCACTGGGCAGCTGCAGTTCCAAGAAGGATCATTCTGGTCATCTGGGGTCTAACTTGCTCTGTAACACAAACCACAAACCCACACCCACTAATTCCCATGAGTCTGTAGTTCAGCATTTGCTACTTCAGTCCCTGCAGTCTCAGTTGCTAAATTTCTTTCTGTGTTCAAAACGATCTTTGTTTTCCTTAGGTCTGAATCTATGACCATTTGTTCCTTGATTTCACTTTTGCACCACAGGAAAACACAAATCTTTAATGTAGCAGATATCTTGCAATTGTAAATAGAACAATACTTGTAAAATACATATAATGTTGCATAAAAGACATAAATCTTTGAATATATAACACAAAATTTCTTTTTTTTGATTTCTAGTACGTCTGTAGTAGCCCAACTGCTATTCTATTGCTGTTATGGATGCACTGCTAAGATACAATTTGACATACTAATCAGTATTTCTTTGCCTCTGCAGCTCAACCAAAGAAAAAACTTGCTGCTGCCCTTTCACCCCAGCAGACACATTACACTTCACAGAATCACAGAATACACAAGTTGGAAGAAAGCCATAGGGATCATCGAGTCCAGCTCCTATAACATAGTAAAATGTTTCAGTCTGAGTTGTTAGCTTGGGAAAAAAACAAATCACAATCTTTCAAGATGCTCAGGATGCAAACCTTCATCCCTGAACAATGCTCCTGCCCAAGCTGCCCTGTCCTCCAAAGGTATGTGGACATATTGCCAAGCAACACTGCACTGAGCTGATAACAGATGAACAAGGAAACTGAACAGCACAAAAGATTCATTCTCCATCATCCCTGAGCAAAACTATGGGCCAACTCGAGACTCATGCTAACTGGCTCCCAGTGGTGTGAGGCACTAATGGAAAAAACAACGGATCAATACGTTTTCCAGTCACATCACCAACATCCTGAGGAATCCTCTGTCCCTCCAAACTGCCCTGGTCAGCACACATAGTATTTTGCCAGGCTAAAGCAGAGATCCCCACCACTCAGATGGTCTTAATTTTAGGACAGCAAGAGGCAAGGGACTTTGTTTCCTCTGATATTTTGTCCACATGTTAATAGTATTCATGCTTAAAGGTTCTGCTTGTTTGGTTTTTGGATACTTTTTTTTTCATTTTGACAGTCTCCTGCAGTTCCTAGACCTTTCTCTAACCTGATCTAGCAGCTAAACTAAAAGCACCACCTCTTGCTGGGAGAAAACACATTTCTCCACTAAAGTCAGTAGATGCTTATTATATATTGTAAATTTACTTTCATAGTACAAAAAAACAAAACAAACAAAAAAAACCTGCTTCTAAGAGGAATCTGCCACCTTCTGTTTAAAGTGTCTGCTGAAGGAGAACTTGGGATTTAGTGAACTCGAATGTAACAACTTCTATGTTCCCTTCATCCAGGATTTTAAAGTTTAAATAAAAGGCAGAGTTTACATAGGGTTTTTATACAGACCCCAAAACTATTAATCCCCAAACCAAACAAAAAAGTCAAAGGAAGTACTAAAGACATCTGCAATATTAATCTATTCTATTTTTGTTTTACTTAAATTCTTCATCAAACAGCTGCTAGATAGTCTACTTCTACGAACAGCAGACAAGCTCTAGGGATTTCTTTAGTTTGCCAGCAAGATACTTCATAATTTCCCTAAATGCTCTGCAAATCATCTCACAAAGACAAGTTTCATAACTATTTGCACAAGATATTTAACAAATCTTATTAGAATGTCATCGTGTTAGATTTTGTTTTTATTGTATTTATCTGACAGTATGAACTTAGCTCTTGATGTCCTTACATACTTTTTACTCAGGCAAACTTCCAACAACTTTTCCATTTTTTTATGAAGTATTTCAGAATTTGGCCCCTAGGCTTTTCCTGTTTTGGATAGTTTATTTCTTAAGTTTACAGTGCAGGACACATGTTTCTCCATCATCTCCTTGTGCAATACAAAATGTCTTGCTTAAAAGAAACTTGAGCTAAACCTTCACTGCTAGACTGTTAATATCTTCACTGATTTCAAATGAACCCTGGATTATACATGAATACAGACAACTCTGACCTACAAAACACTGTTTTTTCTTACAGAAGCAAATGTATTACTTGTAACATTGTTTATACTCATGTATTATTTGCTGAGACTTTTCTGACAAGGAATCAAGACCAAAAACATAGATGTACAGATCAGGGCCACCACCTTGCAATCCCATTATGCCTAAATCCAGATACCAAATGGACTTAAACAGAGGTGCAGAGGTAACAAGGAAAACTCAATCTACAATAAAAACAAGCAAAAAAAATTCAAACCAAACCAAGAACTTTAAAGGTAGAAAATCTATGAATAAGTAATAGCTCTGAGTCATTTACATACAGCATGTAACTGGTAATGTACATTCAGAAACCTCTTCCGGGTAATTCTTCTACCTATTCTGAGATGATTAATGGATTTAAGAGTTTCTCTGCCTGGGATTCAGTAATAATTACTTTATGAAATTTAATTTGGATACTAATCAGGCAAAGTATTCTTCCTCAATAATATATACTTGGATTTGAGTGGATCTGAATATCTGCATATGCAAACTTATCCTCTCCTAAAAACTCATCTTTGACATGTTAAAAAATGCATATATACCATCTCCCTAACATGGTACATGACATAAGTGACATAGCAAGGATTTGATCATACATTTCTATGGTGAGAGCATTCAAGACCCTCTGGAGTTTTTTATTTCTTCATACAGAACTGTATGCGGAAGGAAAGAAGGAAAGATGTGGCACTACAGATCCTCCTGATGTGGTCTGCTTCAAATTAACCATGACATAGCTTCTTGGAATTTTTTTTTTTTTACCAGACTCTTCCAGGTTTTACTTCAGGGGATTTAAAAGTAGATTTGTTATGCAGCACTGAAGTAGGGGAGGTCAGAGTACATTGTAACATAGGAGAAAATTTCTACTTTCAAAGAATATTTCAAACCTCTTGTTGCAGGTAGTTGATCATTGCTTACCTGTTGCCAGAACTGGGATCTAGACACTGAATGAAGATCCAAAACTCTTTGGAGGATCTGAAGACACAGTCACTGGAGTCTCAAGACTGAGATCTTTGCTGTGGCTTCTTTATTTTGATTTTTTACTTTATATGTGCAACTTCTAAGCCATCTGCCTCTTCTAACTCTATCCATGAAGCTGACATGCAGAGTACATCTTACACAGACATAAAGCTCAACAAGTGTTTATGTAACTCAACAAGTTACCTGTGTCTAAGTACCAATAGGAGTAACTTGAGATATGTGTCAATTTAAAAAAAAAAAGTCTTTAAAGGAAACTTCAGGATATTCAGGTTTCAGGTCCAAGGGGAAACAAGGGCATGACAGCAGCTAGCGACACTAAAACTGTCAAAACCTTGGAATAACAGATTATTTGATCCAACATTTACAGATTGCTGTTGCAAAGCAAAAGTTTCACCAAACCTCAGATCTGAGCCATCTCCAAATTTAGAATTCACCTCTTAGTTTTGTCCTTATTTCAACGTCTGTTACAGTCTAAGTTCTATGTGAAGTGATGTAATTGTTTCCTACCTTCCTTTGCCACAAGAAAATCAACACTCCTGAAATAACAAGGTCACCAAGCTTTATGAGCTGCTGGGAGTAGACACCAGTCTACTCTAAACTGCAGCTTGTGAGAGTTTGTGTATTGATTCTGTAGTAGATTCAGCAGAGGCTGCACGAGAGAACCCAGGACATCTTCTGAAGCACTTAACATCTGCAAAACACAAGGCTGTTTCCAGGAGGCTTACTACCAATCCCTGCATGCTAATGTAAGAAATTCCAAAAACACAGCAGAAAAAGTGACTCCTGCTGTAAGACACTGATATATAAACAGAAATCAACTTCTGAAGCCACTCATTTAAAAAAAAAAAAAAAAAGAAGTCCAAGGAAACAAACACTTTCTATAATTAAAAAAAAATAAAAAAGGGAAGAATAAACTATTATTTTTCTTAGTTTTGGTAATTACTACTGGAAATTCTTGCTATTGATAATGTGGTTTTTTTTTTTTTTCCAAGGTCTTTAAAGATTGTCTGAAACAATTACATCTAAATTGTATTCCACAGTAGATGAGTTCCACACTTTCTTCCAGAAAAGTGTAAAGAAATGTCAGTCTTGGGAAACAGAGCTCTAGAGAGATTTCTGATGTTTCTTTGAATGGTCTGATCTCCAGACTATATCTTTTTCTTGGCCTGAAAGACATCTCCTTAAAAGTGCTCATCGAGTGGAAACACACAAAAATAATTTGTCCATTTACAAACACTCAACTATTTATATACAGAAAGTATTTCTCTCAACTACGGATGAGAACACCTTGGAACTGACTGTTTTCTGCTCAGATTCAAGTGTAAGATGCAATAGTGTCCTATCTAAAACAAGTAAATTGGACATGAGGGCATATACAACTCTAAATGTTACTCATGCTGTCTTACACAGCACAGTAACAGCTGTGTACAATGTACAGTTGTGTATAGAAATTCGTAAAAAAAGCATCATAAAACATCTTAAAAAGAAAACTTTTTGTTACAGTGAAATCAAAAAAAAAAATCAAAGACAGTGGAGCAGTGAAGACACTATGAAGTGAGTAACCCACTATGCACTACCTAGAACTGTCCAGCAAGTCACCTACAGGAATCCCAGATGTTAGGCCATCTCTTCATTACCTTTCCCACACTTTCCAATAGGTGAGAAAGACCAGGAGTCATACTAGTAAGTACAAAGTCACTAGTGAGTAAAAACCAGCAAAAGCATACTTCAAAAATGAAGTTAAAAAAAAAAAGCCAGCTTTCACACTGATCATGAGAGAAAACTGAGATCTCCAAGTATCTGAACTTCAGAATGTACAAGTGACACCACCGGAGGGTTGAGGGAGGTTATTCTTCTTTATTTAGCACTGGTATAACCATGCTTTGAGACCTGTTTCCAGTGCTGGGTTCCTCACTAAAAGAGACATGGACATAGTGGATAGAGTCCAATCAAGAGGACGATGAAGGGACTGGAACATGTCTCCTATGAGGATAAGCTGAGAGAGCTGGGACTGTTCAGACTGGAGAACAGAAAGCTCAAGGGGATCTTATCAATGTATATAAATACCTGATGGGAGGGTGCAAAGAGAATAAAGTCTCCTAATGTGCCCTTGGTCACAAAATTAAGAGCTCCCTCTGGTTCCAAGTGAAACATGTGGGAGCTTTGCCAGAGTGCAATCTGAGTGGGTTCAGGGCCTTTACACAGCCTCCCTGTGTGTTCCTCCACCCTAGTGTTATGTAAGAAACTGAGCTAAACTGTAAATATTACACAACCTTGAAAAGGGAAGGGACTAGTAAAATATCTGCATGACTCTTTCACACTGACTCATCCCTTCATTTCAACTTTTGCTTATTGTCCTCACTTAAAAGTATAAAGATATGCCTGAACTGGTCACTTTTTGTCTTTCAAATATGCTCCAGGCACAGTGAGATATTTCATCAGCATGAACAGGACATCACATAGTGCCTAGGGACAGACTTTTTAGCATGGACTGTTGCAGTAGGACATGAGGTAATGGTTTTAAACTAAAAGAGGGGAGATTTAGACCAGAGATAAGGAAGAAATGTTGCCCAGAGAAGTGGTAGTGGTAAATGCCCCAGCCCTGGAAACATTCAAGGCAGAGTTGAATGGGGCTCTGAGCAACCTGATCTAGCTGAATATGTTCCTGCTTATTGCAGAGGGAGTTGGACTAGGTGGCCTTTAAAGGTCCTTTCCAACTCAAAGTATTCTGTGATTCTAAGCAGGACAACAGTGCCAGGAAGAACACTGCAGTCTTCCCCCAGCTGTGCTGCAGTTATTGCTGCACTGCACTTCCAGTGCCCAAAGTCTCACATACCACTCATGCTGCTTTTGCTGTGGATCAAAGTCCCATACTCCTAAACCAAGGTAGAAAAATTACCCAGGGATTATCATTATCCAACAAAAGCAGTAGCAGCAGTGTTCCAGCTTGCTTGGTAACTACAGGTAGGTCAGATGGGAGTAGAAAAACAACTGAGTTAAGCTTTTGCCTACACATTCTATAAGCATTAAAGCTTTGCAAAACTCAGGCTATGCAACTGTCATTAATCCTTCACCAAGCTATACAGAGGGAGCTTCTCTTAAGTGAGATTCATTCCCAGATTTACAGCACAGATTTAACCTCGGTGAAATTTTGTAGGGGTTCTCCTGTGATTCTTGGCTCAGCATATAGATAAATAAGTTAACAAAACAAAATAAAACACCCCACAAACCCAAAGAACTGGACCTGTTTGTGTCCCATGAATCTTGGGTAGCAATATATAGTGTTGTTCCGCAACACTAGGTATAACTCAGTGGGGATGAAGTATCAGATATCAGTCCAAAGAAAAGAATCAAATGTGAATGTTTATCCCAATGGTCTTCTTGAAGAACATCCAATTCAGATAATCTGAAAGCCTCTATTCCCTTTGGAAGAAAAAGGCTGCCACTAATATTCTGTTCTAAAAACTCTGCTTTTGTAACAACATAGCCAGTCAGTACAGTGATTTTCTAGAAGCACCTCCCAGGTCTCTGCACTGTGTACTCCTGAAGAACTTCAGGTACATTTATATACAATTTCATTTTATTCCGATCTATCTCCAGAGGCCCCAATTTCCATTCTAGACCAACTGAGCAGAGTAAGTAATAATCCAAATATTGTATGACTTCACTGGTATATCACTAAGTCATCGATATATCTCAATACAAAAATAAAGCAGAAAATTTTAGAAACTTGTTTTTTGAACTTGATGTTTTCCTAATTTTGGAAAAGGCATTCACAGAAATAGCTTCTTATTGAAGAGGAAAGATGACAAAGTTCAATACAATTTTTGCTCATTCTTCGTTAAGGTCTACTAATATGGCCAACACTTCTTTTATGAAACAATTATCAACATCACATGGATTTTATTCATTTATTTATTATTGGTTTTCACTTATAGAAGACTTTGAAAAAAGTTCCCATTATCACTTTCTCAATAGTGGAGAAAATTAAATATGTATCAAGTACTGTCATACATAATAATCATGCCATTTCACATTCATTGGTACTCTCATAAATGAAACATAAGCTCTTCTGGAGAGAATTTTTCACCTTGAAAGAAATAAAGACGATTTGCTTACCAAATATAATTAAAAGGGAAAAGTACAGAAGAGAACAGTATTTCTTACCATTGTAAGGGTGAACGGATGGCTTTCCAGGGCAGACACTCTTGGACAGTGTAGAATGACATACTGAAATAACACAAAAGATACTTTCAGAACATTCAGTGATGGGCTAGTGTTTATAAACTGATAGTCATCCGTATAGACAATGCTACAGGAAAGCAGTGGGTTTTTAGGGCACATTAACTCACCTGACCAGGCCTTGCTTCAAAGTCATCTTTCATCATCCTTACTTCAAGGACGTTGGATGGATGGCTTATTACTGAAGTTATCGTGACTGGTTTATTGCTGCGGATGTAACGGTACAGCCTTTCCACACAGTACAAGCACAGAGGTCCAGAAATCCAAAACCAGGTCTATGGGAGAATAAAAATAGGTCACCTCAAGGACTGTTAAATACATGAGTGCTTGAAGGACTCATTTCACATCTAACCTCCAAATCTCTCTACGTGCAAAAATTCAAGTGCATTCTGAAGCCTTAATCAGTCTAACCAGCAGCATCATCCACAAGCACAAGGAATTTCAATCCTAAAACTCATCAGAAATAAAATGATAATGACCTCAATTGCTATCATGTTATTCTGGTTTTATGTAGTTAGATTGCAACTGGTTTCAGCAGCAAAAGACACAGTACCTACATGGTTTCAAAATGTAACAGACCAAAGCACTGCATAATTGTTTAACCTTTAAGGAAAAACACAGTCTGTCTTGCAATATTACTATTACTATTACCTTCTTATAATCATCTCAGGTTCAAGTAAAAACCAAAGAAAGATTCATTCTTGTTCCACAGAATTTATGTTTATATTAAACTAGTGTAAAATCATAGACAACAGAGAGAAATGGGCACTTTTGAACCACAATTCATTTGCCCTCATGGAAGATATGTACGCTAGACAGAAAATGTCCTGGAAATGCCCATTTCTCTGCAGTGATACAGGGAGCCCTGGGTGACTACTCCAGATGGAGACATTTGCAGCTGCTTAGCTAAATCTCATCCTAAGAGTCAATTACCAATAGCTTATAGCAGACTTAACTACTAATTCTACATCTGCTCAGTCACTCAAGCTACTGCATTGAAGTGCCCTTGATCCTCCATCTTTCCTTCCCAATTTTTAAAGTAACATATCAGCCTCTCTTGCAACTAGCAGATTAATAATTTCCACAAAAAAGCATTAAAAGTTTCAGTAGCTCAAAGAACTTTTTTTTTTTTTTTAAATTTTGATATCACAACACTTCTGAACTCAAAAATGTCCTAAATAGTGTTACAAAGCTGCCAGGAGAACACTGAGTAACCATCCCTTTCCACTACTCTTTTCCCATAAATGGCTCTAAAGCAGGCATCTTGAGTCACTAAGAAGACTCTTTACTGTTCTGTGGGTCATATGGAGCCAGACATACGTTGATGCTTATAATTCAGGAGTATCACCACAACAAAATACCAATCCAAAGAACTTTGTTGGTGGAATTCAGTGCAGAATTAACTGTTTCTCATTATGATTGCATGCTCCATAGAAAAATAGGTTCCCACTACAGCTCGTCAGGGACATACACGTTCAAGAGAAAACAAGGATAATAATAAACTCCTGTGAGGTTTGTTATGGGACCATCATGAACGGTGGGCCTTGGACTTGTGAACTCCATATCCACAAGCTTCCTCAGGCTACTTACCAATACAGCCCAACTCATCTTTTCTCAAAAGAAAAGAGAAAATTTGGATGAAGAAAAAGCTGCTTCCACAAAACATAAAGAAACAAAAGAAAAATGGAAAACCAGAAAAAGGCTTTTCTAACCCTGCTGTCATCATACTCATTTACCCATGCCACACACAAAACAAGCCGGTCTGCAAACAACAGGCCATAAAAGCCAAACCACAACCAACTGCAAACCAGAAATGAGTATTAGGACTTGCATCTGCATGGTAAAAAAGAGAACAAATGGAGCTTGATTATTTCAACTAACTACTGTCACACAATGCTTACAAAGGGACCTTATGAAATGTTATATAAATGTTTGCTCTGAAGTGCTACGCTGTAATTTAAAGTCCCATTTACAGCAGGATCAATACATCTCTTATCATGTTGTACAAAAAAATAAATGTTGATCTCTCAACATTTTTCTACCCTCCCTATTCTATGCATCACATTGTAATGCAGTTTAGGGTTTAATACACATTGTTTTTTCCCCACTGAATCTTTGAATGCCTCAAAAGGTTTTAATAATATTTTCCATTATTAAAACATCTGGTCTGGAAAAGCAATAATTAGTGGTTATGGCTGACTGAAAGACTTGGCAAGGCTTGTAATACCTGAAATGTCGGATCATACAGACCTCTGGGAAGTGTGACTGGAACTTGGGTTCCTCGGAACAAATTCTCATAAAGTGATTTTGTACAAAGGGTTCTGGTACTGGTATGTCCTCTGGGAAAGGCTCAGCAGTATAGTCAGGAAACAGTTCTTTAAAAGCCTTTGGCACAGTCAGATTCTGTCGGAGCGTTTTGTTAGGATTAAAGCAACCAGGAGGGTGTTCCTGTAAGTTGGTCTGGTACTTGAGCACTCCCCTATGGGAAAATAAGAATAGTAAAGACACTGAAATAAGAAACAAACAGCTTATCTTAATTCAGAGAGGCCTCATCTTCTGTTAGAATTTTTATTCCATTTGTTTGCAGGACTTTCAATGAGATTGGAGATTTGCAACAATAGAGCCTCCTGTCACTAGAGGCAAAGTTTAACTTTTCCAGTGCAGTTGGCACTCCCACACTGAACAGCCTCAAGCTTAATACTGCTTGAAAGGGGGAAAACATTGTGGGAACTTTGGAAAAAAATTAAGTAATCACATTTCCAGTTCAATCTCACACTGGCTGGCTGTTTTCACTCATCCTCCCTACAGTCAGCAACCCCTGTTTTTAAGGCAATCTTATAGCAGAAGGAGCCTAAGTTGCCAAGTCATAAACTGCAGGAATGTTCCTACTACTTGGTGTTTATCAGGTTTGCACACAATTCTATAGCTTTCTCCTTTGGATATAATCTTGTCAGATAAAAGGGAAAAAGAAAGACGTACATGATAGCCAAGGAACCTTCCTTGCAAACTATTTTGTGGATTTGATGTTTTTGTTGGGTTTTTTTGGTTTGGGGTTTTTTTAAGCTAAGCTAAATTTATAGTAAAATGAAGTAAGAATTTTGCAGCTGCAGCTAGAAACTCTGAAGAAAGAATTGGAAACCTGAGACACTCTGGGATATCTCAGCACATGAATGAATCATTGGAAACAGGGAAGAAAAGATAACAGTAGTAGTAAAATTCCTCAGAAGTACTACTTGTCTCCAAATTTGGATTTAATGACAGTAAATCCACAAGTAGGAATATTAAAAAAAACAAACAAAAAACAATAAAAACACAAACAACCCCCCCAACCCCAAAAACAAACAACCCCCCCAAAAACAAACAAACCAAAAAAAAAAACAAACCACCAACCAAATGGAAGGCTGAATGACACCTCTACAGGATGGTGCTGGGTGAGAAATGAGCCACACTGAGGCAATGTCTGGTGAGACGTGCCTGCTGAGTACTAGGCCATCTTGTGAGGGCTCATCTTAAGTATGCAATCAAACATAAGGACATAGACTCCCTCCTCCTCTCCTCAACACACAGCAACAGCAACAGAATTTAATTCACAAGAAGAGAGAGAACTAGGACATCTGCAATATTCCCAACTTAAATGGGCTCTGACAAGCTACTGGCAATCTTCCCTACCAAAATGCAATCCTGACATCCAGTAACAAGCTTCCCACATGGTCCAGTGAACAGTGTCAGCTTGGATGTTAAACCTCCTCACTCTAAATTCCACATCTGACCCCAGAAGAATCATTTGGGAAGTGTCCTTGCACCTACACCCATGCTTCTGCCTGCATTTACTGCTTGATCACGCCTATCGCTTGCATCTGCCATCACTGCTGGTCATCACATATTTGCAAAGTGACAGATACCGCTGGCATTACGCTAGTTCCCTGCTTCATAAATATTATGGTGCCTCACGGATTTAGCTGGAAGTCAAAGCCCATGCAGTATTTTTCCAGTCAGCCTTGTGTGCAAGCCTGTCAGCAGCTCCCTCAGCTTCCCTCTTCTCAGAACATCCAAAAGAGGATTTCCTTGAGACATGAATAGCTGCAAACATGAGCATACCTTCCAGTGATCTCTAGTTTGGTCAAACTATTACAAACATGCTGAGTGGCAAACAGTGATGACAAAGCTGCCTGTTAACAGCAGCTGCAACTACTCCCATTTCTGAAGTTGCCAAGGAAAGGCAAGTCTTACACACCCAAGATCACTTCCCAGAAAGACTGAGTTCTGCACAATTCTTAAGAAACCCCTGATGTATCCTCATGTATTTATTAGACGCAACACTTGAATATACGAAAACTCAGCATGGATGTCAAAAAGTAGGAGATAGACATCTTCAGCAAGCAAAAATGGGTGAGACAAAATGAGAAAGTAATGTAAAAGTGTGCTACAGGCTGAGCAGCACAGTATGGAGAATCTGCAAGGCCATACCTCAACCTCTGCTCCAATTTTCCATGCCCAAAATAGAGACAAAATTTACTTCTGGCTAGAGCTGGAAAACACATATCACCATTTCTTAAGATTTTAAAGATTATAAACTAGACATCAATGACTCTAAGTGTTTTTTATAGGGAATTGCACTGCTCCTATCTCCTCATCCATCTTCTGCTGCTCAACTCAAGGTAAGTTACTTGAAGGGTTTGCTAAAGGTCAATGTGCAGGTAGACTCGCAAGATTTTTCACCCTTTGGAAGAAAAATCTTTTAATAACTCTAGTGAGAGCATAAAGGCCTTATTCTTAGCTTCTATGGACCACAGTAATACCACAGTAACACCAAATTTGGATCAGCTGGGAATCTGGCTCCAAAGGTTTTTTATGTTTTATAGCTCCCTACACTGGTACTAGAAACATCAAGCTTCTGCTTTACATAAATTATTTTTTGTTGCTGCTACTGCTGTCCTAAAAGATAGATAAATGAATGTAGATATGCACCAAGTCTTAAGCCACTAAAACCTTTCAAAGTCATGTCGCAAGAAGTATCCTCAACAGTTTGAAACAAAACAAGAATCCAGCAATATTGTGGAAATACTTTACTCCTAAGACAGGCAAAATCTCACCCAAACTGTCTGCACAGTTCAGCCACAGAAGGTACCTTGTTCTGTAGATAACTGGCCATGAGTCTACAACTCTGTAAGACATGCCACACAGGAGTAATTTGGGAGTGGATATCTAAGCTTCCTTCATTCTTAGAAGAGATCATCGAATTATTTAGGTTGGAAAAGACCTTTAAGATCATTGAGTCCAACCATTAACCCACCACTGCTGTGTTCACCACTAAACCATGTCCCTAAGCACCACATCCACAAGTCTTTTATATACCTCCAAGGGTGGTGACTCTACTACTTCCCTGGGCAGCCTGTTCTAAAGCATCTTCTTTTGGTGAAGAAAGTTTTCCTAATTTCCAATCCAAATCACTCCTCATACAACTTGTGGCCACTTTCTCTTGATCTTACCACTATCAATAATGGAGCCTAGAAATCAATCCAGGTCACTTGAATGTAGATCTCTGTAACAGCAAGTTCGCTGAAGTATCCTTCAGGCTCCATTGACTGTATTTATCAGAACTCATTAAACCATAATTGGAGAAAGACACTTAGAAAACATGGAGAGACCTACATTTAGGCATCTTAAACTTGAACTGACTCCCACTATCCATGACTCATTCCCCTCCCATTTTTAACTGACATTCAGTTCTTTTAGATTTGCACTGAATGCCTCTGTAATTCAATACTAAGGAGGCTGTGTACCAGAAGATGTCTGTTCAATGCCTGGTGTATTACTGCAGCTTTGGTTTGCAAACTTGGTAAATGGAACATGGTTAGGAATACAATGGGCAAAGGATAATGCAGTGAAGGAGATTAATTAAACTGGACATGAAAAATACCAAAAAGGCAATAACTGGAACAGACTGCCTAGGGAGATTAGAGTATCTCAGTCACCAGATATTCTAAAGAAGTTAGAAAAACATCTGTCAAGAATAACTTAGAAAAAGTCCATCCTGCCCCAGGATGAGGAGAACACATTATATCCATCTTCCCCCAGCTGTGAAAAGAGCTATGCCCCAGAAAAAAGAAAGAGAAAACCCCCCAAACAAACAGAAACAAGCAAAAACCAAAACACACACAAAAAACCTCCAAGAAAAAACAAACAAACCCCCCAAAAAACCAAACAAACAAAAAAGCAAACAAAAAAACACACACGAGCAAAAAAACCCCAACAAACTCACAGAGTACTGGAATTGCATCCAGGAGTTTCAATTGTTTTGAACTCATTATTTCAATTCACCAGATCTCAGGCTTTATGTTTCTGTTCAACAGCATACTCCTCCCATGATCTTGCTAGGCCTAGTTATCTTTCCATGTTTACTTTAAGCAGCAGTGCTCAGTGTCACACATTAAAATACCCTGTGTTTCAGTAGATATTTGATGACATGGAGAAATACACCTCATTTAAATACATTTTCCCTTCTTTATACCAACCTCTGCATCTAGATTCACAAAGGAAATTTCACAGACATTAATGGCTCAGATTTTCATAGAATCATAGAATAGTTAGGGTTGGAAAGGACCTCTAGGGGTCATCTAGTTCAACCCCCAACCCATGCAGACATATATCGTA
Organism: Platyrinchus mystaceus; assembly: GCA_035041135.1. Lineage (NCBI taxonomy): Eukaryota > Metazoa > Chordata > Aves > Passeriformes > Tyrannidae > Platyrinchus > Platyrinchus mystaceus. Next base: position 35,534,305 of record JAWWLV010000001.1, read on the forward strand.
ACTTGTGGAAGCTGCTTTACCTCACAATAGAGATAGGCTTGTTTGTGTCTGATACAGTCCTGATCATCAGCACGTAAACACTGCTGTTTGTGAAAACAAGAAGAAAAACTGGCAAATGTTGTATCACAGCAATGAGAAAGAGGTAATTAGGAAGAAGCCATTCCTTCCCTCTCCTTAGGAATCAAAATGGAAGGTAGAGAAGAAAATGCAAGGGATTAGCAACTTCACTTTCTTGTCTCAGTTAAAAGGTAAGATGGGGCAGAGAAAGAAACTATGTTCTCTTGATTTCTCACTAGACACTGGTAAAACACACTGGTAAAAAGGAATAATATTGAAAGTGAAAAAGTTTGTGATAGTTGACTGTAGCACATACAGTTCTGCAAGCTACAGTCTGATCTTTATTTAAACAAACACCTGTTGAAAAACCATAGAAGACAGCAAAGTTGCCCAAAGTTGGCCCACTGTGCACAAGCAAGCTCGGGAAAGGCAGAAATCAAGAAAACTGCTCTTTCTGGTTGTGCTTCAGGAAAAGGGATAGTGTTTTCCATTTACTTACCCAGAAACATGCAGCATCAGCAGCATATAGAAGACAAAGAAAAGGTTGTGTGTATACCAGAAGATGTCATAGTTTGAAACCCTGAAAAGAATAAACCACGGTTCAATGTTGTTTCAACTTAGATGGAATCACTGCTAATTAAAAACAGACCTGTGTACACAGGACATCATTATACACTATACAGTCGTGTAGAAGAGTGAAAGCCCAGCATGTTTTCCTACAGGCACATTGTACTTGCATGCAATTAAGTGTTAAGAAGAACAAGTGACTGGCACAGAAGTAACAAGCTGACAAGGAGAAATAGGGATGTAGAAACTCAGAGACAGACGAAGAACTCTTCTGAAATTAGGAGACTTCACTGCTTTCATCGGTCCTAGTAAGAATCTATGAGACCCTCAGAGCTAGAATAGTTCCTCCATCTGCAGTCTCACAACTGAACCTCTTTACAGTGAGCATCACCTTGCATTCTGCCTGCCCCAATACAATTTAATGTTTCACTAAGGCTACAACACACACACACAGGTAGCACGGAGAGCAGCAGAATGGCCAGTGGGAAGGGTAAAAAACTTGTGCAGATATAGTGTAAGGAGATTCAGGAGGAACAGCAACTAGAGCAAGAAGGCAACAAAAACACAGGTAGGTAGGAGAATTTTCAGGACAGGAGGCCACATACAGTATGGCTCTAGGACTGATGGTCTTGGGAGGAACAAGAAGAACATTACCGCTGAGAGGAGGAGAGGTGAAGGGAAAAGAGCACTTCCTTTCATCAGTAATTTGTTAGGCAAAAGAAAAAGAACAAAGACCAAAGAAAATACTCATCTGGAACTGTTTTCTGTTAAGCTTGTTTGATTTTTGCTTGAGTAAAATAGTTACCAACAAACAACAACAACCAAATGGTTAAGAAAATACACTACTTCACAGCACACAAACACACCTTTCACACTACACAGCATGGTAGGAGAATCCCTTCCAAAACCAAAACCTGCTCCCATTCATAAGCCAAACCAATTATTAAATAAAAAACAACCTGAACTCTGAGAACACGGTTTGAAAAACTATTCCTTTGGCACAGCTAAACTATTTTTTTTCAGAATTTTTTCCCCTCTTATGGTCTTCTACATAACCAGCTAACTGCCCTCGCTTCAATACAATTGACACATACTGCATTTGTGTCTGTCCGTACAGGACTTATTTGTCTTCTTTTTCAAGAAAAAAAAAATAATTTTGATAATCTGAGGGCTACCAAAATAAAATCCAAGCAAGTGAAGGAACAAGGAAGGAAGCAAAGGAGGAACAAAGGAAGCAAAGTGAGGTACCCCGCAACATCAAGGGGCTCTGAAACCTCCCTTCCACCCTGCCATCCTTCCCCCAATCAGCACTACGTAAACACTTTTTCCTCCTTGAAGCTGCTCAAACCATTTCTAACTCTTCACACCCTGGTAGGCATTTCTATGCAGTCACTCATCATATCTGTAAGAAGTTATGGGAGTAAACATCAGTAAGAGGAAAATAAATGACGGTATAGGGAGTGGAAACACAACTGGAGGGCACAAAGAGTAAAATTTATCCTCAATCCTGAAACAGGTCATAGAATCCTAGAACGGCTTGGGTTAGAATGGACCTTAAAGATCACCTAGTTCCTTGCCCCACGCTATGGGCAGGGACAAGGACAGGTCTTGAAGCTCTGGTTTAAATTCACATTTTGCTATAATACCAAAAGCTGCACACTGAATTAATTTTTATTGCATCTTGAGCACCTTTCTCAGAATGCACCAATTTTTCAAAAAGTCAATTCCTGGACTGCTTCTAAGGTATTGCTTTCAACAGCTAATTATTGCTACTGATTAAAGTTATCATACACTTCTTGTGCATGTCTTGAATACATCTAAATGTCAGCTTCTAGCCAGTTAAGCATTTTATTCTTCATTCAGCACTTCTACAGATAACTGTACTATAAAATCCTGTTCCTCACATGTATAAAATTCCCCTAAATGTAAGCAAGCCCTCTGAATTTCAACCTCCTTAAATTAAAGGGATGTAAATCCTTGAACCTCTTACAATGAAACATATTTTCAAACACTATGATAATTATGTATTTCTTGTATCTTTAAACTGTGTATCCTATGGATACATGCAGTATTCTAATATATTCAATAATCTTTCCATTGATACACATATATTTGTATGGTCCTTCAGAACATTTATTACTTTCTTCTACCTGCTCGGGCTTAAAATAGACATTATTCACAGAATTAATGCATTTCTTAGGACTGTAAAGTACTGAAAATTTGAGGTAAGTTGAATATTTAGTTTTAGTTTCAGTTAATCTACTTTAAAATTTTGCAGGTGAAGACCTGCAAGAGTTAACCCACTGAGAAATGCACAGGGAGTTTGGCTTGCTTTAAGGGGACACAGTAAGTAGCACTGTTTTGGAAAAATATTTTAACCCTGCTACAGCTAGTTTTGAAGAGGAAGATTTATGTGGTACTTTGGAAAAGATGGCACTGGAGCACCTTATTTTTTTATGTTACTTTAAATACATGACTTCCAAATCATGAACAACATCAATTTGAAAGTTAGCAGAAACGTCAAAATTTATTGACAGGATTTATTGTGTTTTCTGATAACTTCATAACCTTTCTAAGAAACAACTACTGAACCAAAAATATTGGTCTAATTCTCCTCATGTATGACAAGGCAAAAATTTAGAAAATTTTTCAATCAATACTCACTTTCCCTTTTTAAAATATTAGCAGCTAATTCAATCCCAATACTAATTCACGTACTTTACTAAACAAGTAAAGGGAGGAAAACAGAGGGATAATCATGAATATAAAAATTTCAGGAGGAATATACAAAGGAAGAAATTATTAAGCAGGTCAGTGTGCAAAAGCAGATTAGGACTGGAATCCAAGAGTATAATAGTCTTGAAATACTTTTTAAAAAGCCCAGCTTCTGATAGGCAGTGAATATTTACAAATAATATACAGTATGTTCAGTACATGAGAATACACAGTGAAAGAGATTAAAAAGGGATAGTGAGATCCACTCAGAAGCTTGTTTCCTTAGAAAAACACACTATAAAGACAAGCTTGAGCTCTGTGCTTGAGAAAGAAGCCAGGATAACATTTCTAAATAACAATTATTGCTAAAGTAACAGGAAATGTAGATGATCTCTTTAGGGCTTTGATTCTGCTGGCTAGACAGCAGAGAGCTGGGAATGTATTTGCACTTACAGTAACTATGGAAGGAAATAAAAAGCACGTAACTTCAAAAAATGTTGCATGAACCCCAAAATTATTTCCAAGAATACGTTTACAACCACCTATATTTCTCTAAGTTTCCCAAACATTATTACATTATGTTCTCTCTTTTTTTTTCTAATTTATTATGGCCTTGAAGAAAACAGGACTTTGTTCTGGCTCACTGCTGCAGAGTGAAGTAATTGCGTTATTTTTCCATCTTCCCAAAACTGCCTTTCTTTTGCAAGTAGAGCCATCTGTATGGACTACGTAGTGTGCAGCCATCCTGACATCTCGTGCAGCAGCCTAATCTTGCACTTCTGTAGCCTGCAGTGCCTCACAAGCATCTCAACCCTGGAAATAGCCTTGTCTACTGAAAATGCACAAGTATTTGCTGAACTACTGTCCCAAATCACAGGATAACGTTGCCAGATAACATTTCTACTCAGGAAAGACAGATTAGTTCAACAAAGTTCAAAGCCACATATCTAACTGACATCAATGAAGCACCATTAATGTTTGAAGATACATAATTAATATACTCTACCATGTTGGCTGAATTAAGATGATGTATTTACATGAGCAGTCTTTGAATTCACTATAAAAATGAAGAGGTTATTTTTATATGTTCACTTGAAGAATCCAAGCCTTAAAAAGACTACAACATTGTTCTAAATTCGTCCAAGGTACCAGTCACTCCCAGTTACTATCATATGTGTTCAATAATATTGGTACAGAATGTGAACCCATTGGAGGACTAAACCTTTAGAAATCCCATCAGCTGCTTGAGCCAACACTGCATTGCTGTTTGGAATGTAACTCAAACCAAAGAGAATATATCCAACAACCAGAAGCAGAAATTTAAAAAGCAACATTCTACTTAAGTAGCATAATTTTGTGTCAGTTTGTTTAATTGTGTGTGTGTGTGGGGGGGTGTTCTTGTTACTGTTTTTCTTATAGTTCGTTATTGCAATTAATTGGTGAAAATAATTAAGATAAGCATATCCTCTTATTTTATTTCCAGCAGACTTAATTTATGCATTGGACAGAACTTTCCATATGCTTAGTTTACTGCCTCCCTGTACAAAGAGAAAAAAAATAAAAAAGGTACTATTTGAATTTTTAAAAGGTCCACATTTTTAACTGAGCACATTCATCAAATAGTATTTTTCTCAGAAGGCAATTCAATCAAGTTTTGTAATTGTTTTAATGCAAAATTCACTGTGTTAATTTTACCGCAAGCTAGAGAAAAACAGGGCAAGAAAATTGGTATTTTTAATGCTCTAAACAGTAGGAGAGTACGATTACTGAAATGGCATTTTTCAGCATAATGATCAGATTACATCTTACCTGATGGCAAACGTGGAAGCTGTACACATTAGGAATAATACTAACACCATAATGACTCCAGTCAGACCTGGAACTAAAAGGGACATAAGATAACTTATATTTTAACAGTGAAAAGGTATACTTGTTTACTGTGACTTTTTTAAGAAAGTGGAATTAGATATAAAAATCATGATTTAATCAAACTCTTGCATGTACTCATCTCTTGAGGACAATTCATGTATCAAATCAGATAAGAATGAAGAGTTGCTGTATAATTTCCCACCTTCTCAGAGAAAACTACCCTTTCCCTTGTATTTCACCATGCATCACTAATTTTGTATTAGTCTTTGCTGCTGCAATCTTTTGCTCATGACATCTGTCTCTAAGCAGGTAACTAAGAACAAACACTGTTTATTTGTAAGACTAACTGTACAAATTTCTTTATCTCTTTCTTACTCCAAATCCTAAACTCCGTTGATCATGATAATTAAAAACCTGGTCAGGGACAGAATTTCAAGCAAATCAGTTTTTACGCAAGCTGCCACTACAATTGTTTGCCAGCCCATTTCATTCTGGCATGAGGAAGACCCTGAAATTAATCTCCATGGCACTGTATAATGCTTGAAATTGTTGACCATAGAGCAAGGTCTGTAAGAGTGATCTACAGCCAGTATTTGAGAAGGAAAGGTTAAAAATATTAACAATTGGACTCATTTGTTCAAATGCAAATTCTTATCAGGACTGGTTTATCCTCAGCTCTTTTAAGTCAAAGGAGAGAAACAAGTATTTCTACAGCATGGTATGTTGGACAAAGCTCTCAGGCACATGGTGTGATTCTTGAGGTGTCCTGTAAAGGGCCAGGAATTGGACTCTATGATCCTTATGCGTGCCTTCCAACTCAACATATTCTATGATGCCATCCTAAAGTAGAATCCTGCCCATAAAGTCCAGTAAATCACCAGCCTAAAGACAGGTCAGGAAAATAACAGTTATCATTTTTCTGAGCAACTTATTTTCAAAATTGCCATCCCAGGAATTAAGAATATGAATTAAGAATTAGGATCCTAAAATCTATGAAACGTTACATCAGTACCTCTTAATTCTCAAAGAATGGTAGTATTTCTGCATAGTTTCTGGTCACCTTAAAAGCCACGTATTTTGGTTTAAACAAAGTCAGTCAGGTCAATCACCAAGCACTAGTCTATATAAATGCTGACTTAGTGTCAAAATACAAATGTCTCAACCAGCTTTCATGAATGTAAATGGCAAAACCACATACTGAAATGGTCCATGATCTTTTATGGGATCACATCCTAATGACAAGAGCAAGCTTATTTTTTTAATAATTTATTGAGATTTTAGACTCTTTAGCAATAAAGAGACAATCTTAAATCTTATCTTTTTATAAACTTCTCAATATCCATACATTGAAAAGTCTGATACCCAAAATCTCACACATCCCAAATCACTCCTTAATTTTAAAAACTTTAGGAAAAATCCCATCCATACAACCAAAGGTAGTTTCATCGTGGACTGCATAAAAAACTTAATTTCACTCCTTCACGGAAAGATTACAACTAAAAGCAGTTGCAATAAAATATATATATATTCTGTCCACTGCCTCCTTCTTCATTTCTTGTTTCTTAACCTAATTTCATGTGTAGCATGCAACGAATCTCCCCTCTGACACAAATACTTCCAATGCAATTGCAGTACAGCACTTGATCCAGCTTTTTACACTGTCACTTAAGCTACAGGTCACCTTCTTCATTGAGTTTTTAATTCTCTTCTCCATCAAACTGAAATCACTCACAGTCTTTCCCCAACTTATCAGTGCATTTTTAGTGTTTCCTTTCTGCCCTGTCCGAAGCTCTCTTTTCCTTCACTAACTATATTCTTGAATACTTGTTTCTCCCACAGTTTGCCTTACACCCTTATACAAGGAGGTTCTTTCCTAAACCGATCTGAAAAGCCATCACAATATAAATCCTTCTGATTCCTTATTCCTTTTGTTTGCTGTTCTGAACTGTCTGGGAAGAAACCAGGGTTTTTTTCCGTATTTACACATCTCCCATTGCAGCAAAATCTTGGTCCCTGTCTGGGTACTCCTTCAGCACAAATAATAAGTGATAATTACTAGTTGTTAGGATGTGGAGTGATCTGAGTAATTTTAAACTTGAAGATGATTTGGAATCACTGCTTTTTGCAACAATGTGCTCAAATTTTTGAAAATGCACTATTTTCCTAGCTGACAGAGAGTAAAAGAGTTCCACCTCTCCAACTAGAGAGGTCTCAAGGTATCCCCATAAGCCAGGACAAAATATGATTAGGCCTTTCACTGTTTCTTTATACCAAGTCCTTCTCCCTTATACATGATATTAAATATAATCCTCAGTTGCTTGGTTTGTTTCTCCCCCCTCCCATCTTTAACACCCTCCTGCCAGTTACCCTTATTCAAGCCTCCACAACTGATTCACTAACTACACCATTTACCCAACCTGCTTCCAGCTAGCAGTTAACTTATACCTCAATTTCTATTATTTCACTTTGTCACTTCCTCTGCTCTCAACTGATCTAAACCTTCCCTAGGGTTTTTGGAAAGCACTGTTGTGCAAGCTGCTAATTCTAGTACATCTGCTGGGACTGACAGATCTAGAACCCCATCCACAGCTGTCTATTCAGATTCCTTTGGACTGTGCCCTAAATGTTACAAAGTTGGGATTTTTGTGTTTGATCTAAATAAGGGTGAAAGTGTGATGGCATCAGGAAGGATCTTTACCTGCTTGTGAAACACTACAGCTCAGCCTTGTGTCTGCCCCTCCATACCCAAATATTGCTATCTTCTAAATTCCTGCACCAAAAATGTCTTGTCTATATATTCTTTATGAGTGCTGAAGCCTGATTCCCACATAACAGTTTAGATTGCTCTGAAGCCAAACCAACCCTTAAATAAACCAGCTGAATCAAGAAGACCGCTCTACTGTTATGGGTTTTTCTCCTAGAAATTGGATCATTTAGGAATTTGGTTTTAATATTATGCAGAATCTCTGTTTGAAACTAATGATTTTCTGCTGACTCATCTGTACAACAACAGCTTTGAAGATGCTGCTCAAGCTACTATGGGGCTTATGTAACTCCTGCCTCCTGACTATTGGATAAGCAAACCCAGGTTATATTGACACAAATAAATCAAGCTATCTGAGATACAACAAATGGAGCACATGCACAGAGGATCAAAAAGTTTTGTCTGAAGAGTAATGACGAGAAGCAGCAAACTTTCTCATTCAGTTTTGCAACAGACTTACCAGTTGCAAAAAGTAGTTTCCTTGGGTCCTGAAAAACAGACAAGCAGAAAAAAAAATAAAATCAACATATGGGATTTTATGTCTATATGAATAACATATAATAAGTAGTTCATAAAGCTCATGGTCATTAAGACATAAGCAATCCCTAAACCTGGATGCAGGAATGAATTTGGTAACAGTTTACATTGACTGTAATTGAACATAAACTAAACCTTTAGCCTTTGCTTTCCCCAGTGAAGACAATTTTGATCTGTTATGAAAAACTAGGATTCAGATAATTTTACAGACAATTATTTTTGAAAGCTTTACTCAATTACCTCATCCCTTTGGGAAGACAAAGGGAAGTAGAAGAGGGAGAGAATTTGAATTTATATGTAAGACAAGAGGCAAGCATTTTACTGCCAGCTACATCACCAAGAGATTTGCAGGGGACTCTAGTGAAGCAAGACTGAACACAAAGGACCTGACAGATGTTCCTGTGTCCTTCACAACACGTGAAAGGAAGAGCAGATATGTCAGCCTCACAGGAAACTGCCTCACTCCCCCTGAGTCCTATACTTCAGAGGTTTTGTCTTCACTGTGGAGAAAACTTCATTAATTATTATTATTATTATTATTATTATTAAACTTGCGGTAAAATGCAGTGAGGGGAGGTTAGCAGTTTTCATACAGGTCAGGAAAAATGAAGTATCCCTCTCTCTGACCCTGTCTGTATCCAGATGTGCATACACATGTAGAGAACATGACAGTAGCATTCAGACTGCCCACCACAGTTAAAAAATGGTTTTAAGTGGAATTCAAGAACAAAGGTTCAAAAGCTACTAAAGTACCTAAAATCCAGAAAGTTTGATCCTAAAGTTCCTTTGTTATTATCTCCATTTTCTATTGCAAAATTCCTAAGACTGCTTAGTAGAGGCTGCCATGCACACCCTGGCACGTTCTTGCCTAAGGCAGGCTCCTGCTAATGTTCCTGATGAGGTTAAGCCTATCAGACCACTCCTAACACAAGCAGACACTCAGTTCATCCCAGAAGCTCAGCACAATAGTTGGTGTTGGCATGTCTGTCTGCCATAGAATAGCTCCATGATTAGATCATTCACCCTGGGAGTGCAAGACCTTGGTTGTTGGTCCTTATGAGCCTGGGCTGAGTCAAGCTCTCTTTTCCTGGGAAAGGATGCAGCTGGGATAGGGTCATTGCAAATATTTCCTAATGAAGCTGGTAGAAAAGAAATGCAGACTTGAGACAAGAATGAATATAAACAAGAGGGAATTTGATTGTAGCCCAAAGAAGAAAGAGTCCTGGACTCTGGTCTTGCTTCTTAAATCTGTAAATATCTTTCCAGTGCCAAATACAGAAGCAAGCACCTGGACAAGAGACTAGGAACCTGATATGGCTGCAAGAGTTCTGCACCAAAGTCAAAGAAGGTAAACAAATCAAGTATTTTGCAACTAGAAATCAGCTTCCAGCCCAGTTCATGCAGATAACTAATTCCACTCTTAGCATATATACTCACTGCAGCTCAAAAATGCAAAATCTGTTTCAAATCTCACTGCATTCTAAATAGTAGAAATGAGGAATGTATTTTCCCAAAAAGCTGTAGAAATGTCTCAACCTGGCCCACTCGAGGAACAGACAGAAGCAGAAAAGAAGCAGGAGAACAAGGTGCAAGGTGAAAGAACCTGATGACTGCATTCTCCATCTCATAATCAAATAGGAATGAACCCTGCTGCGTTAAACAAAAAGTGCTTAATACATGCTTTGTTCAGAGAAAGAAGTAAAATCCACAGCAATCCACATGATGCGAGTTTTCAGAGCACAAAGCAGCAGCACTATATAGACCATAGAATGGATCATACCATGAAACTGAATATGAAAATAATCATATATTTAAATTATATGCTTAAAAGCAAATTATGAAAGGACAGCTGGCTCACCTCACCACGATAGTTTGCTGCATTTAGGGCCAGAAATTCTTCACTGTAGTTCTCAGAGAAGTTAAGAGCATTCACCAGATGAGCAGCAACATGTAAGACTAAGAAAAAAAAAACCTGAGTAAAGGTGAGGTCTGTAAACAAGATACAGATGTTTCCCTAAAGTGGCCACCCAGACACCAAGCTGCAATCACATCACCTGCATGAGGTACATCAGGGACTAATGGATTCTTTTTCTAAATCAGTTTACAAATATTCATGACAGAAAGCTGTATGTATTTTAAGGGGTTTTTTTAACTCTACAGCAATGATTTTCATGCTACAATGCTTCAGCTGAGAGACAACATTCAAAGGTGTCCACCCAAGAATATTTCTTCTTCACCACATTGGGTAGTTGTCTCCACTGTTCCCTTCCCTGCAGTTAAGCCTGTAGTACCCTGCTTCTTCACCCTAATCCCTTGGGCACAAAGAATCACTTGTAATGGCAGATTTTGAACTATCTCATACATCTATCCTTCTAGAAATTGGAATTTTAAGGAAAGGCTCAGCATTAGAATTAACCAAAATCCTCACACATCCGAGAAAGCATTTACAATTTAAGACAGGCAAGCACAGAGCAAAACTATCCCCAAATGTACTGTAGAAGAAAAGCCACAAATTACTGCTTCAACGTGCTTCCCAATCACGCTGCTGCTCAGCACACAGAAAGATCTCACCTGAAAAGATGCATATTGTAACACCACATGTCACATGGAAAGTTTTACTTTTGTCTAGCAGCCTTCTGGTTTTCTTGCTGGCAACCTAGTAAGAGAAGAATTCAAGCAATCTCTTCTAAAACAAAGCAAAGAAAAAGAATACTAACAGCAACTGCTGCGATATAATAGCAACTTCAGCTTTCCCTAGGTTTAACACCATTGTAAGCATAGTACCTAAATTTAAAAACTACTGGATTATGAAAAAGATATGATTTTGAGGACTTAATGAAGAAATTACACTCAGATCTGTATTACATAGATTTCAAGAGCACATAATGTACCTTCTAGCCTTAAAATTTAGGAATTCCACTAATTGTGTAGCATCACTGACTCCTTTATAAAGAAGATCAAAAAAAAAGGTATATTTGAATACACCTATGCATTTATAGGCATCAAATTTTATAGGTATTGTCACATGATGAACAGAGATCACAGGTTCAATTTGCAACCATCCAGAAAAATGTTCCTCAAAAACATTACATTTACATAAAAGCAACCTGTGAATCACAAAGAAGCTAAGCGATTGTATACTGAAAACTGGTACAGAAAACAAACCCTCTTAGATTTGACAGAAGTTGGTGGTTTTTTTTTTTTATTTCCCACAATAATGAACGTATCACGTTGGGTATTTTTATTTAAAAGTTCTATCATCTCCAGTAGGACACTTATGGTCATGTAGAGACAAAGTTTTGCTCTGTTAATTTGATCACGAAGCAGTAGAGAGGACAAAAATGCCTCTAATATAATAGTTCAGAAAGACAGAAGATACTTCATCTGGCTGCAGTTCAGCAGCAACTCTCCATCCATCAAAAATGCACTGAAGAAACCATCCTCACAACAGGCCAAATCAAACCAGACAGGGTCAGCCATGGCATTGTCTTCAAAGGAGTTATAGATCTAGGCTGAATGTCTGATACTTGCACCATGCAAGCACATACTGTATAATAACCAGGGATATAACAGATTCTTTTTCTACTATTTTTCAACTAAACAGAGACCAGGGCCCTCTTCTCAACTGCAGCTTCTGAGGACAGTACTTACCTTCTGAGATCCTCGCAGGAAGGCCAAGATAACGCGGCACATTGGTAGAAGGACCAGGCAGCAGTTGAGATTGAGGACAGATGCTGAAGCTCTGCTAACACACAATCCTAGCTGAACAAATATTGCAAGAGTTAGATTACGGGGAGAAAGGAATAGCACATGTGTCAGTATTCAATCTCTTTTTCTTTGCTGTGAAACCAAACAGTTCCCATGCTCTCTGACTCATCAGAATAGTGGAGTTTCATTATATTTTATTGTACTGGAAAAACAACTGTACACACAACATGCTATCTTGTTCTCAGAGGGGAGAAAACAGCTCTTACCTTTGCATCAAAAAGCTACTAAAAATAATTTTGTCAACAATAAATTCACCAAATGACAACTTTCTAATGAAAGAGCCAATATCCCCATCAGTGCTCAAAGTCACACGTAACAAAAAAATTCGAGATAACAACAAGCATCTACTGAGAAATCACCTGAAAGCTTCAACAAACACAATTAAATAAAAAAGATCAATAAATACTATGAAGACACTAGACAACCACTTCAGTTTAATGATTTTTCTGGTAAACAAGCCACAAAAAGATGTAAAAAAATATCATTTCAGTCAAATCAAAATGATCATACTGTTTCAAGGACTGTTACAGAATTGTCACAGAATTCCTCATCCATTCACATTATGCAATGCCATATTTGGACCTAAAGAAAGTGAGTTTTCAGTTTAACTACTCAATAGCTAGGAACTGTAACGAAATCTAATTTCACTAATGCTTTCACTGATATATTTGGAACTTACATAATTAGAACAAAACCACTTGTCAAATAAATGAACAAAGCACACATTCATGTCATAACCCTGTATTTTTAATCTTATTATATTATCTCATTCGTTTATGATTTTAAAAAAAGTTAGCAAAATGTCATTGTTCTCCAAGTTATTAGGTTGAATTACCATTTTACTATCTTATATAAAAGATGCTTTTAGACTGTCAACAGATTTCTGGAAGGATATTTCTTACAATGTTCTCAAAAACCCAAGTTTATTAACTCCTGAAGAAATTAATAAAGTATTTTAATATTAAAGATAACACAAATACTGTAGTAGTATGTGAATGAATTGAACAGGTACAAATTAGCTAATAAAAATTACTAAAGATTTATTACTTTTTCAAAATGAAACTTTATGTCAAAAAATGAGCATTTGTTATTTTCTCAGTCAAAAAAAATTAATCCATGAAATATTTATTATATTCAGATCTTTGTTATTGAGAAGAAACAAAATTGGAAAGAAACAAAGAGGTTTTATTTACTTGGAAGTGGATTTTTTAAAAAAATTTTAGAAAAGCCTTGTAATTTCAAAATTTCTAATTACTGTTTTGGTTTTTTACAGACTTACATATATGCCACAAAAATGGATCCATATATAACCTAGTAAAAGCAAACAAAATAACTGCACCTCAGAATACCTTGCAAGATCTCAAGCACAATTACATGACAGTTTATCAGTACCATAAAACATCAAACCTGCCTGCTCTCACAGCTAGTAACATCCATGTACCCCACTTTCTCTGCAGCACATTTAGGCACAGCACCAGTAGGCAAAGAGAAGGTAATGATGTTCAATCTACCTGAAGCACCAAGCTCTCCACTTAAATCCTATTTCTCTTCTAGCTACTTTACCATGATTTAGTTAGACCTGAGTGCTAGGGACCTCCTCACCAGATACTACCAGCTTCCATAGAACAAATCAATCATAAGGGCACCTTCTCTCAAAGCTGCCTGTGAGAAGTAGGACCAATTACCCCACAAAATGTGCTCTACCTTGTTCTCTCCCATGTAAATGTGGAAAAAATTTCCAGGAACAGATTCTCTCTAACCTACAGAATGATAGAAAATAAGACTAAAATGAACCATGTCATTTAAAGTTTTTCCCACTCTCAGATGTCCTCCACTATTTCTTCTAATGTATCGTTAGTCCTTTTTTCCTTACATAAAACTTCCCTTGCTTCTATTTCGTCTTTTACTTCACTCTCTGTTCACATGCATAATGAGAAATTATTATTGCTACTCTTCCCCCACGAGCCGTGTTCTTCAGACTTCAGATCATCCTCTCTTCCCCACTCTGGACTCTCCCAACTGGTCCATACCCCATAAGCGTAAAGACTAAAACTGAGCACCAGCTACAGTGGCCACAACTTCAGCAACTGAGCTGAGCTTTTACCAAATGCTGATGTCACTTCCCACTTCAAAGTATGATGGAAAAAACCCCAACAGTGAATATATTTGTCTACCCTTGTCCACTGAAGTAGCTTCAAGTGACTTGTAAATATTTTTATTTATATATATAAATTATATAAATTATATATTTTTATTTTTTTATTTATATATATACTTATATTTCTACTAGATAAAATGGCAGAACCCTTGAAACGACTGGAGTTAATGGCTAGTAAAATGTCTCTACAATGTGTTGTTTGAATATATAAGACTGTCTCTATCTTCATTAAATCCTCTAAAGGGAAGCTAAAAATGAGCTATACACTTCATGAAAGCAGTAACTTCAAAAACATGGTCATTAAAAACATAAGCATTTTTATTAGAGCATGCTTTTGTGCTACAGTACTTCAGTGATTACATGAGCATGATTTGAAAAACCCGAGAATTACGTAGAACTAATGTTGTGCAAATGCAATCAATAAACTGAATAATTTGTGTAGCTCTTAACTAACACCCAAAAGGTGAGAAAAGGTAAAACAGTCTAAAAATTCTAATAATTTCTCTTGTATGACCTATGTGATGCATCATTAGTTTCTCAAGAATGTATGTTGTCCGAGTTTAAACAAACTAGGCATGACAACAGTTATCCAAGATTTCCCTTATCAGGCACCACAATTCTTCTCACAAAACCTCAACAAAACAGTCTAGTTTGGAATAGTCTAGAATCAAGACTGTATAGTGTTAAATAAATCAAATAGTTCCTGTGTGAGTTCAATAAGCTCTTGGACAACAGTCTCAGGCACACGGTCTGATTCTTGGGGTATCTTGTGCAGAGCCAAGATTTGGACTCAAACTTGATGGGTCCCTTCCAACTCAGCATATTCTAGGATTCTATGATTCCAAGTAAAATACCAAACAATTTAACTGGTACAAAAAATATGAATCAGCAATGATGTGTACTAAGAGCTACCCTATTAACCTTCCTTTGGTTTTTTTCCAGTATTTAACAAATAGCAAATACTCATTCACAATGCAATTACTGTGGAAAAATGCTCTTACATTAATCCTAATTCAATGCTATCAGCACCTGTACAGAGGAGGAAAAAAAAAAAAAAGGCAAGAACAGCAAATGACCTGAAATACACAGTGCACTTCTAGGAAAGTGTGATTCAACTATTGTTACCAATGATTAATGAAAGGTTTTATTCTGAACAAATAAAGTTGGGCAACGTTTGCTGCAACAAGCCCATGACCAATTTGAAAACAATAGTAAATATATTTAGCAATGCTTAAAACCAAAATTCACATAAGACCAAGAAGAAAAACAGAGTACTAAGTTTGCTTTTAATATATATGCAAAAGCTAAAAATATCACCAAGAAACTAATTCTTTCCAAATGGTTTCCAAGTGATCCCTTCCTTAACTTCCTTTGCATTGCCTGGGTGGCATAGTAACAAATTAACATAGTACATTGTTGGATTTTTAAATAATAATAGAATAAAGGATGATTTTTGCTCTGAGGCAACTCACTGGCCTAGAAGGGAATATACATTTTAAGTAGCTAATGAATGAGAGAAATACAACCCTCTTTTCTTCTTAAAGTTATTACTGAAATTTCTGTAGGATCAAAAGGAAAAAAAAAAAACACCCCCAAAAATCTCTGCTGGATACTGTTTTATCCAGCTTTACTGATAATGAATTTAAGCATTTGATCACCTCCTTCTCTACTCTGACTACCCAGTACCATGTACACTGTTACCCCATTTCACAGCGGGGCAAGGAGGCATAGAAGAACTGAAGGATTACTCAAATTCACAGAGTAAATCTGTGGCAAGAATAGTAGGGAACAAATCCACAAATTCAAATCCTAAAAGCTAGGCTAGACTTTTCCTCCAGACAACTATAAAGCAATCACCACCTTCTCCAAAGCAGCAGAACAGGTCTCCAGCATGTAAGTTCTCCAGCTATCCCTGTCTGATGTACAGTCCCATAGAAATCCAGATGCACTCTTGGCTACACTCACACAACATACAAAATAGGACGGAGAAGCAAAGAGTCAGATCTCTTTGGATTTTCTGTATGCTGCTGCCATCAAACTAAGGGAAATGAGCTTTCCCTCTTAGTTAGGCAAATTATTTCAGTATTAGGTTGAGGGGTACAGTAACTTGCTGTGTGCCACAGAATACCCCAAAGTTTGTCAGTTATAAGCACAGAGAAGAACGTTACCTGCAACTGCTGTGCACAGAAATCTACTGTTCCATACATAGTTGCAAAACATACAATGCAGCAGAACACAGGAAGACTCCAACGAATCTGTCCTATCTCACTTTTTAAGCCCATCTTGTATCAAAAAATGGTAGAATACTGCAAATCCTTCCACACCTAAAAGTGATGTGATTCTGTTTTTCAAGACTTCACTACCTACAAGCAACAACCCCAAACAGGTCATGGTGCAGTAGAGACACCACACTTGATGCTCTCTCTGGAAGCCTTTCTTTGAAATCTTTCAATCTTTTATGGTTCAGGGCAACTTGAAAGGTTCTGAGAAGACTCACAAGCCACATGCTGCTCTGTGGACACAGGTCACAGACCATCTCCACAGATCAGTACTGGAGCAGCTAAAAATAGTTATTGTCTTAGGTGGGACAAACTGTGCTATGCAACGTGCCTCCTTTTGACCCAACCTCCTTTTCTTAATAAAGTACTCCTTGTCTTGAGTAACAGAGCACTGATAATCTAAGATGAAGGACAGAACTGAATTGCACGCATAGCAATTATTCCCCTTAGGCCTGTCAAATCTGGCTGGACATCTAGAAACAAAAACACGAAGCAGCTGAAAGGAAGGAAAATGCAAAAGCAGCGGAAATGAACATGGGAAAACTTCTACAAAGTTCGACATGGTTTTGTTCCTGAAGATGGAAGGTTTCAAGGAAGGACTCTGTAAATCACAATTTAATGTACTGCAACCCTCTAAAAATTATTTTAAGACTAAGTGGTGCAATATTTTTTAATCACATTTGAAAAAAGAATTGAAAAAAAAACCCAACAAAAACACCTGCAATTCTCTGCACAAAGAATTTAACAGCAGCACAATTCTCTGTGCTAAGTCAACTTTTCAACTTCAGTTTTCTGCCTGCATATAGGAATCAGAAGTTGGATATATTATAGGAAGAGGGAAGTACCAGGAGTGGACAATGGCAATATTTTTAGCTCTTTCTTAAGGCATGGGATATCTTTCCTGCGCTACTGAGAATCAATATTCTCACTGCTCACTTGTAACTCACCACACACATTCTTTGAAGGTTTTCCTTCTCCTTCTGTCTACATGTTTAGGTCATGTTCCCATTTTATATGCAGTGCCTTTGTGTAGGATGTACTCCTTCTGCTTAAATCAATCATTCAAATTGAAGAAAGCAACTAACTTAATCTTGAATTCAGTAATAGATTCCAACTTCTCTGATAATCTCCAAGCAAAGTGTATTCACTTACAGGATTTCAGACCAAATCTTCATCTTTAATAATCTATTAATCAATTTAATGTTAGAATCCTCACCTCAGGACTGACAATTTAAAACAATTCTTGTCAGTGTTGCTGAGTTACAGGCTTCTTTTTGTGCCAGGCAGAATGATGCACAAAGACTGGAAGGGATCTCAAGCTATCTTCGCAGTTTGAGTGTTCCAGATCATTCCTCTCCTACAGCAACACCATAAAGCATGACAGTGTTTTATATATAATTAGTAACAAGAGCTTAAACATTGATCCTGCTAGATGCAGCATTATCTAAACTCCACAGATTTGGTCATGAAACAAGGGATTAAGGGGACCCAAGAACCTCCAAGAGATTCACACACTCCAAGTCACGGCCAGAGCAGAAAGTTGCTTCCTGTCCTATCTGAGTCATAGTCACACCAAAGTGATGCAATGTCTGCT
The DNA here is from genome assembly GCA_035041135.1 of Platyrinchus mystaceus. Taxonomy (NCBI): domain Eukaryota; kingdom Metazoa; phylum Chordata; class Aves; order Passeriformes; family Tyrannidae; genus Platyrinchus; species Platyrinchus mystaceus. The sequence goes on from JAWWLV010000001.1 coordinate 35,552,613, forward strand.
ACTAAGGGCTTCCTTTATGTTGAACTATTTTCCCTTATCATAACACAGTAGGTAAAACCATCTGTGAAACCAGTCTTCTGGAGTGTAATGCAGCTATTTTATTTCAAGACCTACCATTGTTGGACTAGGATGGAAAATCTGCAGTAATACATAATATAATCAACAATCAAACAAAGAAACATTTTGATCATAATTCAGCTCTGTTCTACATAGAGTATGATGCCACGATCATCTTAGAATGAGGAGCAATGATGAAAACAAGACTATTTTTAACATATGCCTAGATGGTTAAGTAGTAAAAGTTTCAGTTACTCATTTGAGATGTACCTCTACTAATTCAACCTGCACTATCGACAGTTTTCACAAGAAGTTCTGCAAACACAGAAGTTTTCCCATAAAACTTAATAATATATGTGTCCTTCACTGAATTATTGCCACTTGAACTTAAAAAAAAAAAAAAAAAAAAAAAAAAGCAAGCAAACAGAAGAGCTATATGGTGCAAAATTCAAGATCATCTCTGGTTACAGCTGAAAACAAATCCCAGCAATCATGCTGAAATGTGGGCTGTGCAGGACAAAGGTTTGAAAGAAAAATGTTTTGGCAAATAAAAAAATCTAGAATGAGGCAAAGAGAATGCAGGAAGAGATTTACTTACAAATTCAAGGGGACTATCAAGATAAAGTAACACCCTCAGTCTTCACTAGGGAATTCTGTATATATCTATATATATAGCTTTCATAACAACATAAATCTATTATTAGACATTTTTGCTACATGTAACACTCTAAATAGCCTGATTAAAAGACAACTAAATCATAAAAACATACTGCATTGGGGAAAATAAGGAATCAAGATATACAACTCGCTCCAATGCTTAAATGGGGAGGGTAAGCAGGCTGTAGTGTGGTTGCATAACGATCAATGAAAGCAGAATTTGGCCTCAATTAAGAAAATCTCTATTGTTAGGATAAACTAGCAAGGAGAGACATGAACGTTACTGGAACATCTGGAACATATTCCAAGCAGTGAATAAAGATGACAAATGCTATGTACAATACTGCACAGTAAGAAGGCAGTAACTGGATAGAAAAAAAGGCATCACTTTTCCTTTTCAATCCCATTTTCAATTATTCAATCTTTTCTCAAAGAGATCCTTCTGACAGTGTATTTTCTTCACTTTGGTCTGAAACTCAGAAGGTTCCCTCTTGCATTAACATTTGACTACATTAAAGTTATTTGAGCAGGGACAAGAGAGGGAATAGGGAGAGACCTGGGCCATTACAAAATGAGCCCAAAGCTCTTCCTGTTCATGGGGAAAACAAGCAAGAAGGAAAAGGTATTTCATTTAATGCCGTTAAAAGCAAGACTTGAGTTCTATAAAGCCAATACCAAATTTAGGACTGAAGGTTTTGGTCAGGTACAAGCCAAGGTAATCTGAAGGGAGAAATCCTTAAGTCTGTAAATAAATTAATCATCTGGACAATCTCTCTGACTGAGCAGACACAAAACCTCCAACAACGAAGATTTTGGAGTCATGTCATTTATGACTCTTCCTTTCTTGTAATTCATGCCAAATACAGGTTGTAAAATAAAGGTAAGGTAAATGGCCAGTCTTCGCGAACGAAGATCTGGGAAAGGTGTTCCCACCTTTCAAGCCTGCGCAATGGA
>JAWWLV010000001.1:35554380-35569530 GCA_035041135.1 Platyrinchus mystaceus
TTTGTTTAGAGTGACCTTCTCTTAGATGGATGGCCTTAGGGGCTGACGAGCTCCATCTACCCGGGGGACCCAGGATTTGAACCTGTGGCCTTGGCGCTGAGAGACCAGCATCTTAACCGCTAGGCCACCGTATCTATCATAAACATGAAGATGAGAATATTCCTTTCCTCCTTGCCACACTCTTTAATAAGAAATCCATGTCTGTTGGGTATTTCTTCAAAGGCTTCTCTTCTTTAAGAAATTGAAGACCACAAGTTAATATTGATCAAATTATTAAAAAACTGAGATTCGTTATCTCAATCATGTTCCTGAACCAGTGGCAATGAATGCACTAGTACAGTAAGACTGCAACCTGAAGCATTGCAAGCAATTCAGTATCCAATAGTTCATCAAAGCAAAAGTACCAGAAAGGGATTTACATCCACTAGGTTCTAGTGAACTTTCACTGCAAGCATTATATAATCACAGAATTATTCTGGATGGAAGGGACCTTGCTATGTCCCTATTCAAACCTCTTGCTCTAAGCATGTTTAACACCAAACTCAGATAGATTAAGTTTGCTCAGGGTTTTTTGCCCAATTGGGTTTTAAAAACATCCAGATATGGAGATTTCATAGTGAAGAGTTCATGGTCTCATCAACAGGACTCAAACTGACCAAAGTAGAGATATCTGACACAACAAATTTACCCACTAAGTTTTGTAGTATATAATAGTCCAATTAACTTCCTTCTAGCATATTAGTGCCTTTGGTTTATTTGTTCTCTTTGCACTTCCAGGACACCACCATGCTCTTAGTGCCTTTTTACAGGTATAGAATTAAGGATCAGAAAAATTGTCATTGAAGGACTAAGTGAAAGTCAGGTACCTAAACAATTTTAAAATCCTGTGCTAAGTATTTTATTCAACATCACAGAGAATGCAACTGGAAAAGAATAAAACTGGGCCTTGTTCTTCTGTAAACAGCTGAAGTAAATCACTCCAGTGACTACTGAATGAAAGACTAACTTAATTCTTTCTCCTTCTTCACATCAGAAAGACATGGCATGAAAACATGTCAGAGTTGAATATATTCAGGATATTCAGTCCAAGGTCTCATTTCATATCACAATCTGATCTCCTACAGCAACTCTTCCTGTCCTCCATTCTGTTACTTGGTAAACAAAGTTACCTGTGGTAAATCTTTCAGTGCTGCAAGTGCAAAAATCCTGAGGAAATTTTAGGTTATTGTAGCATACAAAGTAAGAGGAAAAAAAAATTCCTTAGCAGACCTCACTGAAAAACAAGAGCAACTTTTTTTTTATTCAAAAATTGCCATTTCTTTTTGGCATTTTTTGTTTACTGGCTGGAAAAAAGGACTCACTTGTCATGAAAGTATCTAAAAAAGAAATATCAGCTGTTGAATTATAAATGAAGACTTTAATCTAAACCTCAAAGTTTTCAGACATCAAGAAATGGCACAGAGGCACTGTGAACCACTCACACACATACAGAACAGAGAGGAGACTGGTTAAGCAGATGGGCCATGGGCCAGTGGCTACACAAGCCAACAGAGAAGAAGAAGCGGGGTAAAAATCCCTCTGGAAGGTAATAGCAGTTGTAGTATAGATATGCATATGCCCTTTTCTGAAGAAACCGAGTTCAGTTGTCCCAACCCCTGCAAAATAATCTGTATGATTAATACACATATACAAATACACTGAAGAGAAGGGAGAAAGCTAACTTCAGGGTCTACTGATGATATTTAGACAAACTGTCAAAAGTGAATTGCAAGAACATTTTACAGTCTTTAATATTATCAAAATTTTAAAGTTAGTTTCAGAACTTTTACCAAAGCTCTTCCCTTTCAACTTCATTTTAGAATGTCTCCAAATTTCTGTGGTACTTTTTCCCACAGTTGCAGACACAGTTAGATAAACTCAAAAGCATAACCTCCTGGTCCTCATCTCCTGACCAAAACAAGGAATCTGTTACCTGAATCATCTCAAAGGTTCTGAACACACATTAAATTACTTTGAATGTGTCTTTCATTTTGAAGTATAAGAAAACAAACAAACAAAAGACCAGATGATGAGTTGGTACAAGGCAGACAAGTCATCTGAATTGAGAAAAACTTACTGATTGATACCAGCTGACAATCTGTCCCAACACGTTACCCAACAAGTTTTGCTTTACAAACAACCCACTTGCTCTGCCAGGAATAAACACAGTTTCAAATGGATACACTGGGCTGCAAAGCTATTAGAGATTAAGGTAAAAGTAAACACATTTTCATGCTTTTTCTGACAAGAAAGCCATCACTGTGAAGGATTTAAGCACTTTTATTCCCTTCTTCTTTGCATTACCTTTTCTAAGATTTATTTTTGAACACATCTGAATCAACCATAAGGAGAAAGAAGAGAAGAGACAATTTTATCAAGTCAACTTACTTTCAAGCAAGATCACAAAACCTTATGGAACTGGCTAGCTATGACAATGATATCAACCATAGGAAAATATATACCCTGAATCTACAAAAAATAAAACCCAGAGACTCTGCAGCAGGTTAGGATGCACATCATCCGTGCTTTAATCCCATGTCAACTTTCCACTGAAATCCATTCTTGGGTATGATGTAGTGTTACAAAGTATCATCTTATTCAGCCACTTTTTCCTGGATTCTCAAATTCTGAGAAACCCTTGAGCATTTTCCAGGAAGCTGTTAACCCTTAGTCTATCCCTTTGGATAGAAGTGGTTTTCAGACAATTGAAATGGTGTAGCTGGGGATAACTCCCCAAGAGAGACCAGTATCCAACTTCTCCAAGTTATCTTTTTGGGTTCATCTGTTGGTGGTGGATACTGCCCTTGCTAAATCAAACTACTCAAGCCTTCATTAAATCATTCAGAATCCAAGAATTTATTATTAGAAAACAAAACTAAAATTATATAGATTACACACAACACAGAATCTATGAGAATGACAAAGACTGAAAAGAACTAACACTTATTAAAGGAAGTCCTTCAGCAAATATGTATAATACAATGGATTAGAAAGAATTTGCCACCGTGAGCCCACAGCTTGGTTAATGTTTTGATGATGAAAAGTGGTGTTCCAGTCATCTGTTGGACATATTTGTGTTCCTATGAGCCTGTCTGCAGCTGGGAACACTGGGAAGGAGGAGAAGAGGGGGAAGAATAGCTGTCCCACACTTGACTGGTTCTTTTTCTTCTCAGCAGTGTTTACTTTCTACTCCTAAGAAACTGTCAGAAGTATCCCAGTAACTTCTTACTTGATCTTTTCCCACTTCGAAGTGTTAACAGTTTGTGTCATCCTTGATTAGCAAACGCATTCTGCCCCTTTCCCATCTCCCAGCATCCCAATTTCCAGGGCAAAAAGTAATGTCCGGGTCACTCACCCCTAACATCTGATGCAAATAATAATACTGCAGCCCTTGATAATAGAGCAGGAAGGTTTTCCAGAAGAGCCATACATTGAGGGAGAACCAGAAAAACTGAAACGAAACAGAAACAAGAGATTGTAAGTGAAAGTTACATGTGCAAACTTCCGTGTTAATTTCATTCATAAAACTCACAGGTCTGTAGTATGGAATGGGAAAACAAGCTTCAACCACTTAGTATAAAGATACTTTAAAATATTAAAAGGAATAGCCTCTCTGTGTGAAATTCTCACTTTCCCCGAACTTCACAAAACTTTGTGTGTTAAGACAACCGAGAGCTGGCGAAGCCCCCACACACGAGATGCTACCCCCAATCTTCAGTTGCATATTCCAGCTAAAATACTCAAGTAATAAAAACCCAGCAACAAAGGGACAAAGGAAGGAAGAACCGGACCTCCGAGAAGCTGCATCTTCTCCCTTTAAACTTTCCCAAAGAGAGCCTAACAAAGAGCGAACACACACAGCGTGTGCCGAGCCCAGCCGGGCACGGACGCCCGCGCTGTCCCGGGCCGTGGCACCCGCGTGCAGCCCTGCCAGGGACAAGCACGGAGCACATCCCACCGCCCGCCCGAGCGCCGGCATCCCGCAGGCACCCAGCTCCAGACGTGCCTCACGGCGGGCACGGCAGCACCTCCCGCAGCCCCGGACCCGCCGTGCCCGCCGAGCCAGAGGCAACCTGGGCCGGCCCCGCCGCCTGCAGCTCCCCCGCGGCCCCTCCTGAGCCTCCTCCGCGGGGCAGCCCCGCTGAGGGGACCCCCCCAACCGGGGCCGCCCTCACCAGAAAGAGGTGCTTGCTCCCCTCGTTGGCCAGCCAGCTCCTCCAGGACAGCGCCATGGTGCGGGACGCCCGTGGGGCAGCACCGAGGGCTAAGAGGGCGCCGGGCGGGCGGGCGAGCCCTCCTTTTCAGCCGGGCCGGGCCGCCCTCCCCTCTCCCCACCCCTCACCCCCCGCCCTGTCTTCCGGCCGCCGGGGCGTTGCGCTCCGGCCCCGCCGCGCCGCCCTCCAGCCCCCTGGACCCGGCCCGACCCGGCCGTGCTGCCCCTTTGTCCGCCCTGGGCGCTCCCCGGGACCGCGGGGCAGCCGGACGGGAAGAGGGGCCTTGGCGGGGGCCACCCCCGAAGAGACAGCCTGCCCTGCCAAGGAACGGTGTGGCCGCTTCCTCGCATCCCCCCACCTTGGAAAGCGGGTTTTCCCCACGGAGAATCCCGTCCGTGGAGGTTCCCCTTTCCCCAGCCCGGCTGAAATGTGATACAGAAAGCAGGAGGGAGCGGGGAAGCAGCCGTGCATGAAACTGCTCTGCAGTTCTGGTAAAACAAAGCGGTTGTCGAAGAAACTACTGTTCGGTCAGAATATGAGGCCCTCGAAAGCTGGGAAGGGACGGGAGTCTGATCCTGCTCCATCAGGTGTCCCTGGAGCACACTGGAAGAGGCCGGCTCCTGTGTGCAGGCACAGCGGGTGTGCCATTGAGCCGCCGCCGGGAAAAAGAGGCTATGGGCACCTCTACATTCACAGTGTCCCGAGTTCAGATTGGTACGCGTTGCAATCAGTCTGCACTTAGTGGTGCTCTTCGTGTTTGGTTTGTTGGGGTTTTTGTTTGTTTGTTTGTTTGTTTGTTTTTAAGGGAAAGTTGCACCAGATACTGATTTTTATATTAAGAAAAAGCTTTAAAAAAATTGCTCGTTGCTAGCAGCTTTCAAACACAACACCCTGGTGAATCACAGGGGAGCTCCACTTTAAACCAGGCATTGTGGTGCACACACTGCTCCTTGAGATAGCAGCAGCAATGACAGCTGGCAGCAGAGCAAGGCTGTTTTTCTGGGAGATGCTGAGTCCAAGGAGCAGTGATGAGAAGTCTCATCCATTCCAGCTTGAGCTGGCTGTCTTTCTCTTATGACTCGGAAAATTGACATTTTTTGTGCTCCTTGTGAGCCACATACTAAGGGTCTAGAGAAAAAATGGAATGAAGCAAAGTACAATCTTTCTTCAGTTCCGTATAAAGAGCAGGGAGTGTCTGACCCATGTGTGGTCCTGGCAGTAAAGAGTACAAGTAGGGCATGGCTCCTGTGAAACTCAGTTGAGAGTGTTTTGGCTGCAGCAGGACCCTTGTCTCAAACGAAGTGACAGGATTTCTGTGGCTGTATGAAGTGCTAGGTGAAGTTTTGAAACAGCAGGGTAGAAGATTACATACAGCTATTTAGTGTCATTAAATGACACTAAAAGGAGAACTAGTGAAAGGGTAAATACATATTTTGGATTTAAGACTCAACAGAACCATAGTTTGGTGCCAAAGCAGCCGTAACAGCAAAAGCAATCGTATAGTTTATTTATCTTGTTTGCTATTTCCATTCATATTCTTGTTTCAGTTGCAGTGCAAAGAAAATGGAAACTCCTTACAGAGAAACAGATGCTGAAACTTCTGTAGATAAGCATGTCAAAGCTGGAATGACAGAAAATAAAACTTATAGAATATGTCAGGCCTAATAACATGGGGCCTCAGCCAAAGCTGAAGCTGCAACAAGCACAAACAAAGCAAAAATAATTTGCCCATCCTGTGTTTGTCCATTAGAAATGTCTCTGAAAAATCAGCTTAAGCAGGATTTGACTGCCCACTCATATGCAGCTGATGACTCATGAGCCAGCACTTCACTGCTCGCTTACGAAGTGCTATAAGGCATGTGGAGTACATGACTCATGTTCCAGTTGACATTAGATCCTACCTCATATCTAGGTGCAGAGCAAAGAATGTGTTTTTGTAGAAAACATCCTTATTTTCTTTCTCCCTGGAAACAGCCAAAGACTTTGAATCATTATCCCAAGAAGAGTCTGGCAGAGACCAGTGCCATGCTAATACATCTACATTCTTCCTCCATAGAAAAGGCTGAGTTTGCAAGTGCCTAAATCATGCCTTCCCAGGGATCTCTGGAAGTTCTCTGTCTTCGTTCTCTGTTTTAAACCATCCCAGATATATATGAGCATGTGTTTCAAACTTATAGGTAAGAGCACTCAGAAATGGCCATACAAGCTAGTTATAATCCAAATCATTTAAAAAGTTATAATTTGACTCTCAAACATCATTTGAGGATCAGCTCATCTCTTCCCTGCTTCGTTAAAATCCCTCCTCTGGTTACGACGGTCTTTGTACTTTGTCCAACCAACTGGACGAAGCACTGACAAGGTAGGCAGCTCTTAGAGACTGAGCATATCGTTTCTCTGATAATGTTACTTCTACTGCATCAGCAAAGTCACCCTGACTGCACAGTCACCTTCCAGGTCTACTTGCCATCAACATCCACTACACTAAAATCTACTCTCACAGAGCTTATTTGGGTACTCTACAGCACTTTGATGAGTGATGTAGTTAAAATTACAGACATGGCTTAAAAGTTTTCTAGTGCTAGAATTCTGCTTATCTACCTCACAGTGATCCAGAGTCAAATCACGTTTCCATCTGTCAGCATATCGTGACCATCCTGCAAGTTCTTGCAGTGACTGCATGTGTTGTGAGCACAGCACCGTGTCCTCACTGTCTGGGGAGTAGTACAGGCACGTCATCTTCTGCTCTGTTGCAATCTAGATTTATGCAGACAGGCCCTTAAATTCTACATGCATCCCTAAGGAGATTGGTCCAGTATGCCTTCTCACAATATTTACCCTCAGCATTGAGATCATGGGAGGAGAAGAAGGAAATGTTGACTCTGACTTCATTACAGAGAACAGGAAAAGTGCAGATTCTGCATAACAGCTCAGTGATTAGAGCACTTGCCCAATAGTGGGAGAGTTGGACTTTTCTCAAAGAGCTGGACTTCTCTCAAAGAGCTGAAGCCATTGCATTCACATCTCAGGAAAGTTTCCTAACCACTGCCTTTCACTGGGCTCAATGAAGGAAACAATCTCCAAGTGAGACACTATGCAGCCAGGAATGCAAGAGAGAGAGATCAAAGAAAATCAGAAAGCGATGCTGGCCAAGTGGTAACAGCACACATCTAAGGGAGAGGATCATCTAGGAAAAGGAGTTTTGGGATGCTAGTTCATTTTTTGTTTCCATTGAAAATAAAAATATGGAACAAATTTCAAAATTCAACATTTTTTGGAGAAAGCTGCAATCACAGGAGAAATCAGAAACAGAAAAGTTTCCCCACAAATGAACTTGTATTTCTTGGAAACTTTCTCATTAAACTTAAGCTACGTTTACTGTCATCATTTTTCCTGTAACTGTAGCATGTAGTCACAATATAAGGGTAAAATAACAATCAAAGTGTATGTCACTCTGAAGATCTGTGCCATATGAGTAATATCCTGTGCAATGGCATATGGCTTTTATGGCATTACATGTTGTATCATTTCTTTCCCTTTTTGAAACTGGATCTTTACATTTGCTGCATACCACATGATCAACTTGCTTTCTTACATGCTCCCTGATGGAATCGGAGGCCTCCCTAGGGTGAAATGCTTCTCTAGACTTGGGTGGCAGCCAAGTTTATTACTTTTGATGGAGCTGCAGTGATTCATGGTAATGCTTTATGTACTGCTGCCATAGTGTCTAGGAGTACTAGGAATGTCCCAGGCCTACAATTTACCTTAACAGAAAGGTAAAACTTATATCCAAAGGCTACACATGAAGAATCAGACAATGACAGGTGGAGTTCTGATCCTCAATTTTTGTAGACACAGCAAAATGGACAGCAAGGCAAGGTAACATTAGCAGGCTGTGTTCTACTTCCATTGAACTCTCCTAAACCAAGCCATGTATCCACTGCTCAGCTCCATGTTATAAGTTCAAAAACTATGACAAAAGATCCTACAGTATTTTGTCCTCAAATAACCTCCTACACATTCCTGATTCAAAGAAAGATAGCATGAAAACTCCAACACACGGCAACATCATTCATCACTAAAGAATGCAAGCACATAGCACATGGGGAAAATGTGTATAATAAATACAGCTGGAGTGCATTCCATGACAATTTGAGAGAAATGTCAGTTATATTTGTTTTTCCAACTGTTTGCAAGATTTTCTTGAACGCTTATTACAGATCATTAACACGCAGCATCCTGTAGCCTTTACAGATTTTTAGGTCCAGTCCACCTTTCACTGAATTTATGGGCCTTTCCTTGATTTTGCTGTGAGTGGGGACCAGGTCTGAAACAGTACAGGTTTTAAAATGTATGCTGAATTTATTTTAGAGGTTAAATGAACTGTTATATTCCCCCAAACTGGAATTCCAGGGATTCTCAGCAAATTATTCTTGTATTTGGCCAATCAACTGTGTTTGAGCAGTTCTTTGAAAAAAAAAATTAAAATTGTTAGTCTTATTTTAAAACACTTGAAGACAGAAATAACACAACCTACCAAGCTAAATGATCCCTTAATTCATTGTTCATTGCTAAAACCATTTTGGAAGCATTGGCATTATCATGTATTTTGCCATTCCACAGAAATTAATCTACCCTCAGAAATACCTTTTGTCTTCAGTTTCTTATCACCTGTTGTCAAATCACCTTTTTGCCCTTTTCCTGGTTAAGAGAATAGTGCATTTAGTTCTTAATTTTTCCCTCCAAGACTAGCTTTCCAGAGCTGGAGGGATTTTAGAAGATATTTTGTCTTCTCTTCTGAAGAGGAGCACCCTACTTTTATATAACAATCCAAAACCAGGCTCATTAATACTATAGTTAGGAGTACAATTATCTTAATACTTTACAGGATACTCCTTTGCTTACTGTCATAGAATCACAGAATCATAGAATAGTCTGGGTTGAAAGGCGCCTTAAAGATTGGCTAGTTCCAATCCTCCTGCCATGGGCAGGAACACCTTCCACTAGACCAAGTTCCTGGCCTTGAACACTTCCAGGAATGGGGCATCCACATCTTCTCAGTTTCAGTGCCTCATCACCCTCGCAGCCAAGGATTACTTCCTAATATCTAACGTAAATCTGCCCTCTTTCAGTTCAAAGCCATTGTCCCTTGTCCTATCAGTACATGACCTTGTCAAAAGTTCCTCTCCAGCTTTCTTGTTGGAGGTCCCTTTAGGTATTGGAAGGTGCTCTAAGGTCTCCTTGGAGCCTTTTCTTCTTCAGGCTGAACAACCCCAGCTCTTTCTGTCTGTCTTCACAGGAGAGGTGCTCCAGCCCTCTGATCATCTTTGTGACCTCCTCTGGACTCCAACAAGTCAATGTCCTTTTCATGTTTGGGACCCCAGACTTTGACGCAGTACATCAGGTGGGGTCTCACAATAGCAAAGTAGAGGGGCAAAATCACCTCCCTTGACCTGCTGGCCATGCTGTTTTCAATGCAGCCCAGGATACAGTTGGATTTCTGGGCTGTGAGCGTGCATTGCCGAGTCACCTTGAGCTTCTCATCAACCAACACCCCCAAATCCTTCTCCTCAGGGTTGGTCTCAATCCGTTCTCCTCCCAGCCTCTATTTGGCTTGGGATTGCCCCAACCTATGTGCAGGACCTTGCACTTGGCCTTGTTGAACTTCATAAGGTTCACACAGGCCCACCCCTCAAGTCTGCCCATATCCCTCTGGATGGTATCCCTTCCCTCCAGTGTGTCAAATGCACCACACAGCTTGGTTCCCTCAATCCCACTGTCCATGTTGCTGACAAAGATGTTAATGCCGGTCCCAATACCAACCCCTGAACAAAGCCACTCATCACTAGTCTCCACTTACACATCGAGCTGTTAAGCACAACATATTGAATGGGAACATCCAGCCAATTCCTTATCCACGGATGGTTCATCCATCAAATCCATGTCTCTTCAGTTTAGAGAGAAGGGTATTATGCAGGACAGTGGCAAATGCTTTGCATAAGTCCAGTTAGATGACACCAGTTGCTCTTCCCTTATCCCCCACCACTGTAACCCCATCATAGAAGGCCACCAGATTTTTCAGGCACAATTTGCCCTTAGTGAAGCTGTGTTTGCTGTCAGCAATCAGCTCCTTGTTTTCCATGTACCTTAGCATAGTTTCCAGGAGGAGCTGCTCCACGATCTTGCTTGATACAGAAGTGACACTGAGTGGCCTGTTGTTCCCTAGGTCTTCCTTTTTTCCCTTTTTAAAAGTGGAGTTTATGTATCCCCTTTTCCAGTCAGTAGGAACTTCACAAGACTGACACAGCTTCTCAAATCTGTTGGATGGTGGCTTAGCCACTTAATCCGCCAGTTCCCTCTGGACCTGTGGATGCATCTCATCAGATCCTGTGGACTTGTGCACCTTTGGGTTCCTTAGATGGTCTTGAACTTGATCTCCTCCTATAGTGGGTGATTCTTCATTTTATCAGTCCCTGCCTTTGCCTTCCATGATTTGGACTGGTGTGGCTAGAGCACTTGCTGATGAAGACTGAGGCAAAGTTTTCCAGTTTAACTACACTGAAAATTATTAGTGCTTTCAGATCATGAATAAAAGCTATTGAACAGAGCTGGTGTGGAAAAAAAGTTAGTGAACAATCACACTAACTCACTACCACCAAATATCAATCCCTTTTAAGAACCTAATAAAAAGGTGATATCCTTTAAAGAAACACCAGAGCAGTAGTGTAATCATTAATAGTCTTTGAGTCTTTGAACATGAGTCTTTGAACAATCCATGAAATAAGAAAAAAGCTGGTCAAGAAAGGCTTCATATTAGCACAGTCACTGCTCAGGTAAAAAGGGAGAGCTGGTTAAGAGTGCACAGCAATAATTTAAGACAAGAAAGAAAACATTCTTTTACATGTCATGTAGCTTGCATCCCAAGGTGACATAGTGCATACTAACACTATGCCAGGGTGGATCATTCAGTGCCAAGACACAAAGGTCAGTGGCAAATAATCTGCAGTATCCAAGTTTCCCAAGGGGCTCATCAAGAAAACATCAGTCTCAATTAACTGAAAAAAATTTAAACAATTACAGTACAAACTACAGCTCTTAGAGTTTACAGAGTATAGTTTACAGAAACTCTTAAAGACTAAAATACAACATCCAAAAACATGCTTATGCAAACGTCATAAATATCAACATTAAATAAACACTCATAATTCCCCAACTCTTGGAAAAACATTTTTCCTCAGAAGAGTATAAAGTTAAAAGCATCAAGACTGCAGATCTGAGAGGCTGGCATGTTGTTCAGCATTAAGTCTGCCAAACTAGTGTTTGCACTGTTACTACAAAGTTAGCAAGGCAGGAAAAAGAAAAAAGGAAAATCAGGGGCAAATGTGGGCATGAAGCTAACAAAGGACCTCCAAGAAATAGAGTTGACTTCTATCTGTGATAGAAACAAAAGTAAAATTAGGAAAGCAGTTTTGATAAAATTTTGATAAAAGCAAGATAAAAAGGCACCAAATTTTAGTCAGATATTACAGATATTACAAATTCACACATGAGGAAGAGTTCATTCTTTGCCTAGTCACATCGTCACACATCACAATCCTCTATAAAAGTTTCACAGGCCACTTTTTTACTCTAATTTACTTTGGGCTTACATTTGTCTTTATAAAACTTGCTTGGATGACTCATGTAGCCTACTTCTATGGAAGTTCACTGCTGTCTTCAAATTTGAGAAAGAAATTCACATGGGGATGCAGAGAAGAGATATTCAGATATATCTCCCCTAATTACTCTGTCTTTAAAAGTTTACTTTCTGAAAGATGCCTTGAGGTTGCCTTCAAGATGTGTTTTGCTGTCTGTACAGTTTGGCAATCTGGAATTAAATACATGCTACTTCCAGAGATACCAATATCACCAAAAGTCTGCATGCAGGTAAAAGGTTGTAACAGCACCAGAAAAAAAACAAAACCCAAAAAACCCCACAAAATCAAACAAACAAACAAACTCAGAAAAAAAGCAACAACAAAACCTCATAAAAAAACCAAAACAAGCACATAAGCAATGACTGGAACCCGGCATGTCAATAGTACAACCTTAATGTAAAAAAATTGACTGTGCCATACAGCTGTACTTGCTGGGTAGACAAGAAGTAATGCAAATCCAGTGAAAGAGCAAGATCTGCTTGGTTTGGAGAGACATGGTGTTATGGGATTCAGACAAAGCAACTACAGTTGGAGGTTAAAGTGCAAACACTAGTGAGGCTAAGTACTCTACCAGCCTTTAAATAAAGAGGAACACCAGTACATGAATAAATATTTATACCCTGGTCGTGATTAAATTGAGCCCGGAACTTAGACTGGAAAGTCCGAACAGCTTTCCAGTGAGAATAGTGAGGAAAAAAAAGAACTTGTTAAGTGTTGGAGCTCTATTGTTTTATGAAAAGGACTGTATAATATCTCTCAGAGTAAGAGGAAGACTGTTAAATGATCCGATTTCAGAAAAGGCCTTCCACCCGAAACACACCTTCCAGCAATCATCACAGCAACTGGGGACTGCCACCCCCAGGGACTCCCATCAGCCAGTAATGGCCCTGACTTTACCTCTCCTTCCAGTTTTTGTAGCAGGTTTTTGGGTCAAAATTGCTAAGTTAGTTCTGATGTTTCATTTTCAATTTAATATAGAAACATTTCTCTCTCTTTCTTTAAGTTAAAATCCTCTTGAACTTTCTCGAGAATGTGTTTCTTATTGTCTAGATTATGGGGTCTTACTCCAGAATTCAACTATTTTTGTAGTAACAATACTTAATGTTCTCACTTGGCACTTAAATGCACTGCAAATTTCACTCATATTTCTTGCTTTGTATAACCTACAATGTCAGAGGATCCCCACCCAACGTTCAGTTTTATGAAGCCCAGTGACATGTGGAACTTTCAGGGGATAATGTGGCATTTAGTGCTAAGACAAGGTAAACAGCATCAGGAAAGATAGTTTAGAGAACAAAGATTATGAACATTATGGAAAAGATTATAGGGGATAGACTCGAATCCTCTATTTTATTCAATTAGGCTCTCATCCAGTAAAGGTCTTAGGCACACATTTAACCTTAAAAAAACCAAGCACTGAGGTCCAGCCTAACTTCGCTTACAGTTAAGTAAAGGGATTTCTTTGCTCAGTGAGGGCTTTCAGCACATATGTAATTGCTTTGTTGAATCCAAGTCTTGTGCAGGAGTTAATGGGAAGCACCACTGCTGAGGTGCATGGAATTATGTCAGTTAGACTGGGAACAAAATGTGGCTTGTATTTCTCCTTGTTCTCCTCTCAGTATTCTGAGTAGCAGCCTTATTATAAGGACTTCCATGAGAGTTAATGTTCTTTATTCCTCTGAAGTCACAGGCATTACACAAACTCTTGCAAATAGATGAACCACGGTTTCTGGTGAGGCTACTTAATCTGAACCAACCAACAGCATCATGAAAATTGTGTCTGGAGTTTGTGTGAGACCAGTTCCACAAATGAGAAATAAAAACTCTTGCATGGTATTTGCATCCCTCAGCTATGCAGTAAGTGAACTATTTCCACAACCATTTAATATCCAACAATGTTACATGTTTTTCCCTATTTATGTGGTGCCTCTGAAAACTTTGTTGCAGTCACTTTTCTGTATTGCAGGTCCAAAATATGTTGGCCAAAGGCTTCCCCCTAAGAACAGTGCCATTTTGGATTATGTTGAGCCTCACTGAAACTAAGGGCTGTATCCAAACTCACTTCCATTCTCTCAATTGAGAGAAGCATAAGTCACTGAGATCCATCAATGAAAAAGGCTGTTGAAAAGAAATATCCCCAGATATGAGGCACATTATTGCTCCAAAAGGCGAGTGTGCCAAGTTGAATTTATTACAGGGTGGAGTTTACTACATATTGATTAAGAAGAGAAAAATTTACATTTACATATGAATGTGTTGCAGGCTAAAACCAAAAGAAACAAATGGAAGAAATAGAAAAGCTGGGACACCTCAAATAAGAGTGTCAAGATTTGTAGCTGATGAAAAAAGCATGAAGTACATATGAGGATAATATTTTTTGTTACTGGGTACCTTACAAGGAAAATATAAATGCCTGTTCTTTATGAACAAACACTATTTGCAAATACTGCGTCAGGAAGTACTTGGTTTCTTCATGCATATTTTCTTCAAACATTTTTTTTTTGCAAGTCTAGCTCCACTGATTAAAAAAAAACAAGGAATAGTGTAGGTAATAATGACATGGTTTCTTCAATTCATGCATATTCAAATAATTTGTTCAGTAATTCCAGTTTTCATCTTAAGGAAAATATATAACTTTGAAAAAAATGCTCTTGTTCTCCCCAAAAAATTATTCATCCTTTTTTGTATTATGAATACTTTATAAACAAGAATAGATGAATAACATCTATTTTCAATTATTCTGGGCTTTTGGAATTACAGCAGCAATTACTCCTTACTTGATCATTTGTTGCTTGAAAACAGTTTCACTCTTTAAATGTTACTAAAAAGCAAATGTTACTAAAAAGCAAAAGGGTTTTTTTCTCTCACTTACATAATCTGAAATCTGAAGTACATAAAATCATGTAAATATGAATTATATTCTTGATTATTCTTGAGCAGATTTTTTGGATGCTCTTTTATTGCCCTGTACCTTACCCCCAGTGGAATTTTATCTGTCATCTCCTGCTTAGGAAGCCAAAAATGTGAATTGCAGTATCAACTAAACAATTAATATTAATTGTTTTTCAAGAATTTAGAGTGGAAAGGTCAATAAACAGAATAATTTTTCAATAATTTAATACAAATATAATTTTGCTATTTGATTAAGAGACACTAGGGGAAGCTGAAATACACTGGCCAGGAATAAAATTAATTTACATTTT
>JAWWLV010000001.1:35569630-35592040 GCA_035041135.1 Platyrinchus mystaceus
ATAATTTTGCTATTTGATTAAGAGACACTAGGGGAAGCTGAAATACACTGGCCAGGAATAAAATTAATTTACATTTTTCTGCCAGTAAAGGTAATGGACTGACCTCAGAGACAAAAAGAAATAAGCAAACAAGATATAGTCAATTCTCTGTGAAAATAAAAAACATTTTTCTGTAATTAAATTGCTTCCCAAAGGAAATAAATTTTTCTGTTCATCAGATAACCTTCCCCAGCATCTACAAGGGGAGTGCTGGAACATTAAGGTACTGGCATTTTTAAGTATGTAAATCTATAAGATTTTATTTGACAAGAATTAGTGCTCTTAATAGGAAAAATCTAGTTCAGCAGAAAAGTGTTTTTATGGGCTGGTTGCTGTTCAATTTGTTTCTCAATGTTTCTCTCCTTTCCTTGTCTTGCTACACGTTGGTGAAGGAAATCACAGATATTCACAGTTCTCATCAGGTTTCTCTGCAAGCAGAGCTACACGTCATCTAGACTGTCCTTCTTCCACCAGGATATGCTTATATGAGGGAATCCGAGGACTTTAGCTACCCATCTAAAATTTCCAGATGTACAGCAACTTGATCAATTTAAATAATGGCTGATCTTGTTAAGTTTTAAACTTGGTAGTGGAGCAAGAAAACAATTGAGTGAATCACAAATAAATGAGGCTGACCATTAGATCTAGAACTTATAACTGAGTGGCACCTAATATTGAACCTGTGTGTTCTTTCCTCAGCCAAGGAGATTTAGTCCTCTATTTAACTACCACCAGTTTCCAGGGTGACTGGAGTGTGGATATGCCACTGAAATCTTATTCACTGCACTAAAGGATGCAAAATCCGGGCACCAAAAAGGAAGAAGAGCACAAGTCATATTTTGACTCTGCCACAGAGGAAAAGCACAAATAAAAAGTATGAATTTGCACATTTATCAGGAACTTTTGTCTACCATGCCATCACCAGTGCCAGTTTCTGTTAGGAAACATAGTTCTTCCTCAGTGTTTAACTTTGGCTTTGATGAGTCAGACTGTCTCAGTATTCGCCAGCACCAAAAGCAGCATGACTCTCATTCTCCATCCTCCAGTGATAACTTTTGCAAATAGAATATTGTTTGAGCTGGTTTTCTTCCACGTAGGCAGAGCATCCTGCTACAGTAGAAGATGCTCTACCAAGATTACCAAGTTTCAAGTCTACTGCAGAATCCATGACTTCCAACCTGTGTTCTACTTCTGTACCTACTGTTCTTGCTACATCTGTGTCTCCTTGCCATCCTCTCTGATATCTGCTCACACTTCCTTATCCTGAATCTGGAAAGGGATGACACTAGGAGCAAGCCACACAACATTTCTCTGCTTTATGAGGGATAACATTCCTAAGAACAGTGCTGCTAAGCATCCAAGACTAGCAATCTCAGGTGAGTGAGGAAGGTGGAAGCTTGGAGAGTGAGGATAGTCTTGCATATTAAGAGGCTAGATGAGAAACAGGGGGTCCAGCAACATCCCTTACCTTCAGCTAATGTTCACAAGGAACTCTTTGGTATTTCAGCAACACTGGGCAGCAAAGGAAGAAAGAAGGGGAATGGTGCCCACAGCCAGAGTCACTTTAAAACCTATTGAACTGTTTCTAGGAGGTTTAGTAGGATTTGAAAATACAAAAATATATGGGTATTTTATAGGAGTTTGACCAGTGCCCTCTATAGCAATAATAGAGATATCTGCCCTTTTAACTGAGAGCAATTCCACTAGAATATTGCAATTGCCATCTTCTACGCACCTATCAGGCAGGCATTAAGTAAGATATACTTCAAGGGCAACGTGCCTGGATGGCAGTGCTTTTCACCTGGGTGGTCATCGCATTCCCCAGGACACAAGAATAAATATCACTCGCTGAGCAGTGCTAGTACAGCAGTGCTACAACAGTTAAAATCATCTTCTAGCAAACCTGTGTATCATATGAGTGTTGTTTGTCTAAAGCCACAAACCTAAACTTCAATCTCTTCTAGCAAAAATACACAGTACATGTGTTTATGTATGTATAAAGACAAATATATATTTACTGAAAGTAATGTCTGTTGTAGCCACAACCAAAGCAAACATTGTGATGCTAAATAAATAAAGCTCAATGGAAAACCTAAAGTCAAGTGTTGTCTTGGCTTGGAAAAGTCATCTTAAAGATCCTGATAGCATTTTACATTTTTAGTCATTTGTTTTATGTCCCACAGTATTTCTAAGTATAATTATTTTCAATTGTTAATGCCTAGTAGGAAGACTTTTTACATCCATTTCCTTTTTTTATGATTGCTGTAACTAGAAAAATTTATACAGTTTATCATTTTAAATAGAGAATTCCCAGTGGCTTGGCATGAAATTGCTCTCATTGAACAAAGAATCTGAGCCTTCCACAGAGAGACTGATGTTTTTGCTGGGGAACATTTTGATTGTTTACCTGTTATTTCATGTAATTTCTAAAGTATAGGATTCACATTTGTCTACTGAATGCCAAGACAACATTTGACTTTAGGTTTTCCATTGAGATTTATCCTTTATCTTTGCTATAAAAGTTAAGAATTGGTATTTATAAACCCTATTGTTCAAAGAAAGTAAATAGCCATGTATTTTAAGGGATCGTGGTTGCTCACATAATCTTCCTGCAGCAGGAACAAAGACAGCAAGAATGACTTACACAGGCAGAGTTGCAGACATTAAATAAAACCAAACCAATGTAAGCCAAAACACTTGGAGATTTTCAGCATTTCTCCACATTAGTTTGCACAACTCACAGAGCACCTCTATTTTCTGAAAGCAAGAATAATTGGCAAAGTATTAGTGTTATTTTTCTAATCACAGCTGTTACCCTTCTGTCACTTGCATTATTTTGAGCAGGCGTAGACAGTGATAATTCAAAGGAGTATCAGATATGTACTGAAGTGTGATCAGTGCAATTCTAATTGAGCTGGACTTTTCTCATGCTTTGATTATCAGAACATATACATTAAAGAAACAAAAGAGAGTCATAAACTGATGTGTAACAAAGACCTTTATCATGCCATATGAAAAAAAACAAAACCAAAACTATTTTGTTATATAACTTTTAGAGTTATTACATCTAACGTTGTCTACTTGTTATTTCAATGAACTAAAATGAAGCAACACTGAAAAGTACAACAGACTTGTTAGAAATGTCAGTTCCTTGGGGAAGCCTAGCCTGTGGGCTGGAAAGTTTGCTGTTGCATTGGTTTCATTCCAGAAATAATAAAGCTAACCTAATATAGAAAAGGTATGGCAATATTGTGTCTAAAATGCATCACTAGTTTACACCAAAGTTCCTGTGCTTAAGCATAAAAAACACACTTAAAAGAAACATTTGCAATGAGTGAATACATGAGGAGAATGGCAGAAGTGGTTTTTATTTATCAAAGTAAGTACTCATGTTAAGAACATCACCACCACTGGCTAACACCATCCTTCACTGTGACTTTCCATATTTTCCAAACACAGACACAAGAAGATGGACTGAGGTCAAGGCGATGAATATCAAGGATATTAATAACTACAATAGGTGGTACAAGTCTACCAGCATGGCCAAGTTTTTTTGTAAGCATGATACTGAAGGACTTGAAGCAGCCCATTGAAGTGGTTTCAGGAGTTTTACATCAAGCTCCTTTTAGCAAGAGAGACAAAATGGGAAAAAGCCCAGTTTGTGTTTACTGAAGAATTTAGTGAGTGGACCAGGAAAGTCAGCAGTACTGGCTGACTAAGGCTGGTGATTGACATTGTTATAGCAAATAACAGTAATAACCACCAAGGTACTTCATAACCAAAGTATTTTCTGTTTGATATATCAGTGAAATGGAGCAATTCACCATGGAGATTGATAAAAATAATAAGAAATTTTCCAAATGCAAAAGGACAATTCAAAAATCAGTGTCAAAAACTTCAGTACTGGTGGCAGAGACAAGCCACACTATCTTCATACCCAGTCTGTAAAAGATCAGCAATAGAGTCCTAATCTTTCAGTAGTCATATAATGAAGAGAAATACTACTGTTTTTACTAGTTCTAATGTGATCAGATCCACAGAAGCCTAGATAAACAAGCAGTGGTGTTTTGTCACTTTTTTTCTGGAAGGGTAATACTCTGATTCTTTGTCTCACTGATGTAGCAGTGAAAGGAAGTTCAAAACTAATTTGACTGTATAATATGATTTTTTTTCCAAACCTTTAACTCGGTTTTTAGAGTCAGATGTTTTAGGCATAAAAGAGCAGAGGCTGGAAATGAGGTTGCTGGATTTTCCTGCTCTGCTCAGAGAGCTGTCTTCTACCCTACAAAATCCTACAATCATTTTGCAAAGGAACGGTGTCATACCATCACCAGAGGGAAGACATTGCCTCCAGCCCAGACTGTCTGACAACCTGGTGGTTAGGGTGTCCTCCCACACAGCGTGTAGGGTGAGTTTAATTTCCTGAGGTTGAGGAATAGTTCATCATAAATCTTCCACTGTCTTGCCTTTATGCTGTCATTACCAGGATATTGAATGAAATCAGGTATCATTCTGTATTTGAAAGAAAAATAATCCAATAGTATTTAACGAAGTTCCCAATTTGATAAGAGTTTTGAGAAGACCTATCAGATGTATATCAGGGCGAGAGCATATAATGGACAACTTGTTACCTGCTGTGAACAAGAGGTGCCTAGGCCTTTAAGGTGCTTGAGAATTTCCAGTGTTAACATGAAGTAGAGTCTGAGTTTGGATAAAATGGAGATATCATCTTACTGTGCAGGGAAGAAGAGTCAGAACCACGGTAATTAGGATCATGAGCATATCTTTGGCATCCAGAACCAAAACCACAAAGACTGAGCAAACTGACATAGTACAAAGAAAATGAGTGGTCTGGGGACAGCTCCAGGGAACAGACATTTATGTGACAAGGACCAGAAAGACTTTAGAAATCTAATAAATCTGTGGAGGATAGATACTCAGAAAAATATGGTAGCAGACTGACTACTTAGGAGAGTTAAAAAGGGGGAAAGTAGGAGAAAAATCCTCATCTCTCAGAGAAAAAAATAAAAGAAAACAATAACATGCCATCCTTTCACATTAACTCAGACCTGATGAGTGACAAGATGAGTTACTTAGACTTTTTCTTTTGTCTTTAGAAGACTATCTCTATACTCTGAACAATTAAATCTTGTTGCTTGGGGTTTTACTTTTCTTAATTAGATCCTTTGATGGAGAGTGCTCAGCAAATGAACTGTCTTGCTGGTCAGAATTTTCTTTGTTTCTATTTTTTATTTTTCTATTATTTCTTTGTTTCCTTTCTTCTTAACCTTTTCCTTCAGTGTGTGGCCTCACACTTTTCCTCATTTCATTGCACATAGAATATTCTGTTTCCTCAGGAGCTTTTTTATTGTGTGCATTACTACAAAAAATAAGCATCTCTAACTTTCAAAAATTTGCATGCAACCTTATGAGATGTCCTTATTTTACAGATAAGAAACTAGAGTGATCTGTCTCTAAAATGTTTATTGATTCTGAATAGGCGAGGTTCTTTAGTTCCTACATCCTTCAATATTTCTGTTTTCTGCTCTCCAATTGTGTTGGCTTTCCATTTGTTATATTGCAAGCTTTAGAAGGCCAAAAGCCCTCCTCATCTTTTTGCCTTGTCAGTGCTGAATAAACAAAGCAGAATGATAGAAGAAAATTTTTTCCCACACAGATTGAAAAAGAATTTGCGGTTCTGGCCGTCTTGCCAGGCACATGTCAACTCTTGGTTAGTTAAACAACAGTTTGGGAAAGAGAAAAACTTTGGACTCCCAGTACCTTTTCTTTGCCTCCATTTTTTCAAAATAGTTCTCTAGCCTGTGCAACATAGAGGCATATTCAGTTAACAAGGGAATTGCTTTAGGGAACATGTGCTATCTCTAGCCCAGAAATACATGTATTTCTGTAGACTAAACAACAGATATGTCTCCCTAGCAAAGCTGTTTCAGTTTTTAAAGTTGACTGTCCTAGAGGCTCCAGTCTCTGTGCAATGTTAAGTGACCCAAAATGCAGAGAGACTACTTGTAATTTATATTATTATTTATTGAATTCCAAGCACGCAAGTTCAGATTATAAAAGTCTGAAAAAATGCTCTAGTGTGCAATATCCATTCCAGTGTCAGATAAATGGCCTCATACATTGCTCCTTGTCTGAGAACCTCTAGGAAAAAAAAAACATAAGAAAACAGCAAGAATCTTAGGGATGCCTCTGCAGAATAGTCTTCCAGCATCTCACTATTTGTGGTCCAGGGAGTTCCTGAGAGTCTTGGGGTGGGAGGGGGGCGAAAGGGGGTATATTTAACTCTCAAGGGATTTTTTCTTCCATTGATTGTCCATGACTTTAAGAACCATGTAGGCTTTCAGCGTCCACTGCCTCTCCTGCTAAGACATTCTACAGCTGAACTATAGATGAAAAAATATTTTATTTGCCTGCTTAAGAACACTTCATTACCAGTTTCATCTGACATCTCCTGTTTCAGGTTTTAGAAATACAATTGTTATGCACTAATTTTTACCAAAGAATCTATGATTTTGAAGACTTTGAATTTATGCTTTTCCCTAGAGTTATATTTCTTCCTGGACGATACCCCCAATTCTTCTATTAGCTATTTCTCAAACTGGAATCACTTTGGTTGCCTTCACTGTTCCACTCCCAGTTGAACTATAACCTTTTGGAATGGGATAGACACTGTGTAGCACTGGTTCAGAAGAGCCCTGACATTGCTTCTGGACTCTATAATTCAAACATATGTAAGGAGCAAAGGTTTACATAAAAGAAAGTAAGACTTTTAGAAGTAAGTGAAACAGATTTGTATAAATCATCTAAGACAATTGTCAGTTTTAGTCAGATTTTCCACAGCAATTAACAACTTGATGAATAAAACCAAGAAAAAATACTGTAATGTATAAAGGCTGTACTGAACAGGCAGAGAAATATTTTATTAGAAAATATGAAAGAATAATGCCATTCTGAAGATCAAAGTTATGAAACAAAATGAACAATAGGAATTAAAAAAAGAGTACCTTGGGGTTTTGTGCTTTGTTGTTTTGGGGATTTTTTGCTGGTTTTTTTTAATGCTGACTAGACTAAGAAGATATGCATCAACATTTAAGTAATATCAAAAAGCTGCAGGTGACTGAACAAAGCTGATTTGGAATTGTTTAAAGATGCAGTGACCTAAGTAATTTTGGATGGTAATAAGCCACATAGCTAACAGTGTGGCCTAATAGGTGGAGAAAATTAAGAAAACATAAACAAAATAATGAACAGTGTCCAAAAGTATTTGAAAGTAGAAAAAAAACTGTGAAAAGAGACATTATTGAATGAGGGTGGTACTTTGGAGATCTCCTGCAAGAAGCTGAGGAATGAATTTGTGAGAAGATAATGAGGAAAGAAGTGTTATTGTCAGCTTGGAAAAAGCTGCAGTATGACAGCCACCAATCACATAGTTGCACAGAAGAAAGATAACTAAACACAGACTGGCAGAGAGACGAATATGGATATTATTTAATTATCTCCACAGAGCTGGTTTTAGCCACATCTGAACACAAATTCAGTAGCAGCAAATCAGAAAGAGAAGAAAGGTCATCTGAAAGAATGTGAAGCTGCTAAGAAACAAAGGAAAATGGAAAACAACTTTTCAAAAAATGAGAAATGGGAATAAGGAGAGAAAGAACTCCCAGTCCTTGTCCTTATTAAACACAATTTTTTTTTGAGTTTAATTCTGTAAAACATTCAAACATAACAAACAATTCACCGAAAGCATAAAAACAAGGATCAAGCTGCTGCAGAAGTTCATAGAGTCAGTCATCAGGCCTGGCCCCTAAAACTGACCAGAAGTTGCAGACACGAGGAAAAAAACTTTAAAATGCCTCAGCAAAGCCACCCCAAAGACTGACTTGTATTTCTAAATGTGTCTCTTGGAATGAGGGTTCTTCTTGCAAAGCCAGAGACTTGTCAAGCATTGTAAGACTATCAAAGACTACAGATAATACTTATGTTACCATCAGTTGTTATGAGGCCATACAAAGTTTCACAGGGCAAATCACGCTGGGAAAAAATCAGATTAGACTCTAATGCAATTAACATCATGACAGAAAGGTCGTTCTGAGGGAGAAAGCAACATGACAAAGTCTCACTGAATTTGAAAAGGCGGTTCAGACCTGATCCAGAAAAAAGAGTGGGTTTGTCCTCACAAAGAATGAAGTTAATAGAAGTCATTGTATAATAAATATCCATTGTTATGGAGGAAGAACTGAGAGTTCCTTGGAACTGCTCTGAATTCTCATTTGCATTCAATCTCATCTTATAGCCCTTATACTCAGGTGGAGAAAAGGAGTGAGAGCAGCCTCCAGAGGCTCCTGGAGATGGAAACCTGCAACCCTGAGTCTGCACCAAGTGTCAGCTGGGACAAGACATTGGCAAAGTGTTTCTGTGACTTATGCGTTCTTATTTCTGAGGTTTTCTTTTAAAAGGGTGTTTCTAATTTCATAACCTAGAAATGCATTTCTTGCTTTCCTACAAAACAAATGTACCATTTGCATTTTGATCTCCATTAAAAGTGAATTTAGGTGAATCTCACCTGTAAAAGACATTTTACTTTTTTGGGGGCAACCAATTGCAATAAAATATTGCTATAGGTGTATTCTCCCTCTGTTTCATATAAGCACCACTGTGTGCCACATCTTTATTTCAGTGACAGAGGAAATGAACATGGCACAAGTGACAGGAACAAAGCCAGGACATGGCAGAAAGAATCATATTTTTATAATTCAAAATATGCTACATTTATACACATGAGTGTAGTTTCTTTGAAAGTTCTCAAGAAATTAAAAATTATCAATTTATATTAAACTAGTATAATTTCTTTCCTGGAGACAGTCTTAGCGAGTTAATAAGCTTGCCCACTGAGCACTTTTGAACACTAAGCTAAGTATCTTGAGTATTTGTGCTTCAAGATTTAGAATGTTTAGATATTATGATTACTTGAAGTTTAAATATTGTTATGAAGTTTTTAAACTCAAGCTGGAGAAGAGGAAACAGCCAAAGAGCAGAAGAAAAACAAGCATCAGTCATTCCAACAGAGATAAACAGGGACTGAATAACTGCACTTTAATACCATTTTTTTTTCCTGGCAAGATTTTCTGTTTTTAATTTGCTAGACCAACTTGTTGATTTTTTTGTTTTGTTTTGAGTTTTTTTAATATTTGCCTTTCTGGAGAGAACTGCTCATGAACCTAAGGGAAAAGGAGATGTACTCAAAACAGTAGCACAACATAAAATGTTCAGACACTGGAAAGGGATGACCTCATCCTATTTTGCCTGAGTTGACTGGCTGTAAAAAGTGAGCTGGCCATTAGTCTGTCCCAACAATTCTTTGGAGAACTGAAGTTCACCTTTAAGAGACATAATGCTATTCCTCTTGGTCCACATTAATAGAGTGGATATTTTGGAAATTTAAAATGAAAAAAAAAAAATAATTAAAGGAAACTGAAAGGTTAGTTCTCCCAAAGAAATATTAAGAGGAAATTTGATTGATGTCATAAAGGGATATATCCCAGTCTGCACTGTAAGCAGTAAGAGGAATTATCCAAGATATTGTTTTGCAGTAGGGAAAATCATGAACAAATTAGAGCAAATTCATTTCTGAATGTTTGTACTCCTCTTATGACACCATTTAATAAGAACATTGCTTTTAATCTATCTTCTAAATAAAAGAAAGAAAAAAATCTGCTTTCACATAAAAAATGAAACTGAAATGGAAAGAATCTAATCTAAAAGTTAATTTCTAGTGAGAGCGTGTCTGCAAGTTCATATTCTTGTTTCCTGTCCTCTGAATACTTACATGAGTATCCCATGAAGCTCCACACATCATTCAGCTTTATTATCTATCTCCACAAAGTCAATCTTGTCACATTGGTTGAAGTCTTAACTTATGCCTTAGTCTGTTTTTCTCTTAGCTGTTTCATAGGTTCTGGGAAATAAGCTATACACCTCACCTGCTTCCCTATAAAAACCTTCTCAGACTAACAAGGACTACCTTTCTGGAAAACTGAGAGAATATATGTGGCAGTAGCTAAAAAAAAATTCTTGGTTGTGGTTAGGCACATCCAGAACTATGTCATTCACTCATACATGTTGATTCCAGAATGAATGTATTTCCCCACCAAGTTTGGACTTAGATTTCTCCTTTTTTAAAGGAAATGGGGAACACTGGGGTTCCGGCCTGCAATGGGTCTACATGTCTTTCTCCTGATTGCAGAGAGGTGTAGGTGCACACAGACACAGAGATAACCTCTTTCCAATGTTTTGACAGAACACAGTAGTGAAACTTATTTCCCCAAAATGTTTTAGGTTTGCAATTCATATCTTCTGTTAAATGAAAAGTTACTTTGATTCATGGAGGCATTTATTTGGAGATTTTGGGTTGTGGGATATTTTTTTAATCAAGACAACACTGTGTGGCCCATAAATGTTTGTTTGTTTTTTTTTCCCTACAGCCCTTAATGCATGGAAAAAAAAAGTTAAAAATATAGGGAAAATATTTGTAAGCTCACAACTAAATTCTGTTGCCAGTTTTTAAACCTAATTGAAAACAACTTAATTAAACTCACATTTGAAGTTACACTTCTCTAGATTACCACAATGCAAATGAATTACAGCTTGTTTTCAAATGTCTACATCATATTTGCAGTGTACACGGACACTTAAAATCATAGGATATCCTGAGCTGGAAGAGATCCACAAGGATCATAGAGTCCAATTGCTGGCCTTGCACAGGACCAAGAATCACACTATGTGCTTGAGAGAATTGTCCAAATGTTTTTTGAACTCTGTCAGGCTTGGTGCTGTGACCACTTCCCTGGGCAGCCTGTTCCAGTGCCCAACCACCCTCTGGAGGAAGACATTTTTCTGTTATCCAAACTAAACCTTCCCTGACACAACTTCGTGCCGTTCCCTTGGGTCTGTCACTGGTGACCAGAGGAAGAGATCAGTGCCTGCTTTTCTGCTTACCCTCATGAGGAGGCCGTAGACTGTGATGAGGTCTCCCCTTAGTCTTCTCTTCTCTAGGCTCAACACATCACTTGTGCAACCAAATCTCTTTCCTTTTACAATAAGAGTTTATGCTCACAGCAAGATAGTAGCTGAGATAAAGATAAAAGGGCTGCATATCCTGATTCAAAATTTCTCAGCAAATTCTAGTTTGCATAATTTCCTGACGAATTTTGAGAGGGTTTTTTTTTTTTCTTTTTTACCTGAGAGTTTTAAGTACCTATTTCAGCAGATCCTGATCTCTAATAGTGAAAACTGGTCTTCAGCCATGAGATGCTGCATATAAAGGAAGAGGTTTTCATTACACATAAAGTTTTTAGGTCACATGATCTTGGTAATGACAGTGAATCACCTTCTAGACTATAAAGCAGAAAGTATGATGGTTTCCTTTGGAGAAAACAGAGAACAGATTAGGCACAATGTGCAGCCTTGTTAAAATGTTTTTTTCCCAGTGGGACAATAAAGCAGTTCTGAGAAGTCACAGAAGGGAGGAAAATGTTGCATTCCCTTTTTGTCGTTGCTTCAGAAATAGCAGCTGCGCTAAAGAAATGAAGGAATGGATGGGGAGTGTTCAGAAGTGGAAAAATGAGCAGATTTAGGCTGCTATAATTCAAACTGTAATAGGGGAAAATCATAGCTACCGTATAGAGACACAAGAGTTATGAATATGAATGAGATAATTTTATATATATTTAATTTTACGGAGAAGCATAATTAATTAATTATATAAAGGGATGGAGATGATTGTTGCTTCTTATACACTCCTGAGCAGCAGGGTACCAGGCACCTTGATAGATCCTTGCTGCAGCTCAGTTGCTTCACAGAGATGCTATCCTCTTGCACTGATCTTTCAAAGATGTTAAGGGTGGGCATGGCATCATTTCTGCTTCTCTTCATCTCACAGAAGGAGGTGTCATATATCAGTGTAGAGGTTGCAGAGCCATATTGAGGCATTTCAGTGTTTAGGGCAGGATGTTAATTTGCCTTCCTTCCACTGCTCCAGCTACCAACCCCACTGCACCTCCTCTGCCAGGCAGATCTTGTGGCCAGTAACGCTGTTGTTCTACATCCCTCACACATACCAAGGGAGCTATTTACAGTGACCTGAATATAATTCTTCTTCCTGAAAGATATCATTAACTCTAAGTCATTCTTAGATGGGGAAATCAAGCTACATTTTCTCAGCTCTGGGAGCAAAATTTTAACTTTTCAGGAGGCTAGCAAACAGATTTTTTTAAGATAAGTATCCATGAAAATAGGTAAAAATATCTATTGGGAGCTGAGAGAAAAATTTTGCATTGTGTTGACTTTCTATATATTACAGTGGACACATTCTTACCACTGCTCAGTAATGGAAAATTATCTCCATCTCCATAAGTTATCCATTAACCAATAACACAGGATTAGCTAATTCAGCAGAACATAAGTATTTCTCATTATTCATGTGACGATTAAACAGTCTGAAATGTTGTGTGAGAAACTGAAGGACACAATAATAAAGAATAGACCATATACAAGTATAAAGTGCAAACAATTGTCAAGTGTTGCCAAATGATCTCGTGCTCTGTCAAAATCAATCTGTTCTCAGTCCACTGAAAAAAAACAACCTGACTGGAAGAAACCTCTTCAGTTAGTGTACTCAGACCTTTGAGGAACCTCTTAGGGGGTTTTATTTCATAAAATGATTAAGTTATTTCCTAAAATTCATTCTACTTTCAGTTCTGCTCCTCCTGTTACTACTGAACAATCACCACACAGCTTCATTCTCCATAACCTAGATACTTTCTCCTGCTATCCAGCTTAAATGAATTTGTATTCTCTGAAATCCATCCTGAATTTGTTCCAATATTCTTTCAGTTTATTTTCTCTTTTTCTCAGTTTTTCCTTTCCAACACCATGACCTGTCCACTTAAACTCTGCTTTGATATGCCAAACATGGAACAAGTATATTTTCTGGGGTGGTCTAAATTCCTGCATCCCAGATGTGTACCAAGGCTGGGTTATGACTCCTTCCTGGGAGTAGACCACAATCACAGACAGCTTTCCAGAGCCTTGGTCAATGGCATTGATACTCCCTTCTTTCTGTTAGAAATATGTTGTTCAATACATCACAGCATTTTGTTTGTTGTTTTAAAATTCTTTACTGAAGCCAAGATAAGGGAAATTTATTGCATCTCCTTTTTTAAGCAATATCCAGAAATCTTATCAGAGAAAATGGTTGCATTACTGAATATTGTTTTCTGATGGGAAATACGTGTTGCTTTTTCTCTATTTCCCAAACACATCTCATTGGTAAAGGACTTTCTTCTTCAAGTTACATTGTAAAATCTTTCGTATAACCAACCAAGTCTAACCTATCCAGATTCTGTTTTATCCTCTCTAAAAGTTGCATTTTTAGAGACTTCTGTCCTCTCTCCTCTTTTTCCCCCACCACTTGGCAATACTCCTCACTAATAGACTCACGTTTAATGCAATCAGAATATCAGGATTCTGGAATGAAATGTATCTCATTTTCCCCATATATATACTCTCTCCCTTGGATGCTAAGCATCTCGAAATTAGCTTCCACTTCAGTTCTGGCAATTTTTAATCAAGATATTGATTGAATGAAGTTTGAGATCTGGCTGTTAATAAAATAATACCTAAGGTGCTACTTAGAATTTCTGCAAAAAGGAAACCAAATGTTTCCCCTGTTAGGGAGCAGCAAGATCAAGGCTGTTGCACAGGGGAAGATGAGCTGGGAGCTTCAGGTGGTCACAGCAGAGGCTTGCTGCAGGTTCCAGCTATCTGATCAGACCAGGATGCTGATAAGAGCTGGTTCATCAGCAGTCCCAGAGAAAGGAAGGTGATGGATTCAGTCCAACATGTGTCTAAGATGCCCAGAGCAGCAAGAGGTCTTGCTGGAGGCAAGACCGGAGACGAGTCAACAAGATAGGTCCAAAATCCAGATAGGGCTATAATGTATTCCTACAGCATATCTCAGGTAAGGCATAAAGACACAGCCTGAGTTTAAACACAGCTCCTAGAGAAATGGACAGAGGGTGGATGGAGTAGAGATCCCAATGTAAGGTTGGTCAGGAAATTAAGGCCTGCTGTGCACTCAAACAACAGGGTGGTCCTGAAAAGCAGTATCTACCCTACTCATAATCACTGTACAGATTTGACAAAAAGCAGCCCTAGAAGGGGAAAGGATGAACAATACATATTTGAGAAAGAGCCTGAAAATAATGTATCCAAATGAGTAATTCATTGATGATGACCCCTACATAGCCCCCACTTCTGCAGGTATCCAACAGACAAAAGAACTCCTTTACTATTTTTGTTAGTCTTATAGTATTTTAATACTCTGACTATGAAAATACTGTAACCACAATTTGGAAAATTATGATGTCAAACTTATAGTCATTGACAGGAATTTATTATTTTAATTAGGCTATGACTACCCTGCCCCTAAATAAACAAAGCTGTGATTTACCAAAGATTTCTTTTGTTCTTGCACCATTTTGACCAATTTGAATTCCCATTATGCCTAGATACTACCTGTAAAGAAACCTACTAGTCTTATAATATTAACAGTGACCTCCTACTACAGACCTTCAGCATAACAATTTATCTAGTTGAAATGAAAGTTTGAAAACATCAAAATCAATAATAATTTCTAAAATTCACCTCAGTCTTCTGCCACTTTCTCTTTTTTAAGTTACAGGCACAT
This sequence comes from Platyrinchus mystaceus, assembly GCA_035041135.1. Classification (NCBI taxonomy): domain Eukaryota; kingdom Metazoa; phylum Chordata; class Aves; order Passeriformes; family Tyrannidae; genus Platyrinchus; species Platyrinchus mystaceus. Next base: position 35,584,437 of record JAWWLV010000001.1, read on the forward strand.
TTGATGCCATTTCTAGATTCCCAGTAATTGTAGGGGCTGGCTTAAATTTTTACTGTCTAGAGAATCTCACCAAAGGTAGTACAAGGTGAAAATATTGTGACATTGTTTTCTGGTTCATTGATAATGCAGCAGAAGATAGACAGAGGCTGTAATAACAGGGGATGCATACTTGGGTTTTAAAGGATTCTAGGATTTACAGGTGGAAGAGCCTGGCCTGAATTAACAAGTAGATGTTCAACACCTAGCCAGGGAACACTGATAGGAAGTGCCTGAGTGTGTTTGACAGAGAAATAGGAAACGAACTCCCCTCAGGAAATTTGTCGTGGGTTAGGAATGGTACTCCCCAAAATAGTGCTCCCACTGAGACTCTCCAAACCACGCTGCTCCTCGCTCTCCTGTGGTGGGCTGGAGGAGGAGAACTGGAGGCACAAAAAGTAAAGATCACGGGCTGAGGTAAGAACAATGTACTGGAAACAGCAATGAGATAAGAAAACAAAGAGTAACAGCAATGATGTTAGTAACAAAAATGTACAAAAAAGACAGTGATTCAAAAATGATCACTGCACAGCTTGACCCAACCCCACCACAGCCATGCCCCCTCTTGCTTGGAACCGGTGCCATCCCACTGCTCCCTCTGCCACGCTTACTTGAGAGGAAGGAACCCCTCTTCCTCCTCAGAAGACACTCCCTTCCCCCTGCCCCCAGCAATGATGTGAGGTGGTATAGAATAACCTATCTGGAACCAGGACATAATTACATTTCCAAAGATAATAATTTTTCCTCTTATTAGCTTATATGGCAATACTGGTTTTTTGGATGGTGCCTCCAAATCTATATATGGGTTTTTTTCTCTTTCATATTCCCTCTTTCCCATTTTCTGCTGACTGTGCTGACGCAAGTCAATAACAGGTGTTATTATTAACTTTCATGATTGAAGTATTTTACATGAGGAAGTACAAAATCTGGTGACACAAACCTAAAGAATGACTGCAGTCACAGTGCTTTACAATTAAGACAAGATTGATTAGGAAGCAGTTTTTTCTCAGCTCACAGACTTCAGTCTACATTTTTGTAGCTGGCTACAGCTTCTGTCAAGAGAAGGCAGATGGGGATGTCATGATATTTTTATAGTGAGAGTCCTAAAACACTCTAAGGCTAATAAAAACAACCCACCCCCCCAATGATATACTGACTGCTAATACTTTTCCTGATGTAAGATGCAGCTTTAATTAAATATATTCACAGTTAACTAACTGCAGATTGGAGGGAGTACTGGGACTGAGAGGTTGCCAGTGAAAGATAAACAGTGACAGCCAACAGTCACATCAAAAAAGAAAACAAAAAAACAAACCTGCTTTTTGGGCAGTGCCTGGGAAAAGAGACAATTTCTCATAGGTGATCTGCAAAGTGATCCCATTTCTGAAACTTAAAGCATAAAATATTATTCAAAAATAAATAAACACCATCAGCAGCACCCAAGGATATCAGATTTCAGATGATGGAGGCTTCAGCTGCAGGGTAAAAAGGTTCCCAAGAGAGTTTTGCACTGCTTTGGAATGTCACCTCTCACTGTCTATCTTTATTTAGCTTTCTCCTGAGACCTGCCATACCCAGTAGCATTTCCTCCAGAAGAATTTTTTATATGCCAAGAAGTTCCCAAAGGGAATCAGCCTTTACTAGGGAACAAAAAGGGCATCTGGTTCAAATCAAATACTGGATCAGAGAACATGAGTATTTTGCCTTTACTGATATTAGATTTCTGCAGTTTCCAGGGAACAGAATGGGGCACAGAATGCCAATTCAATTAAGCAGCACTGTTGTTTCCTCTAACTCCAGCAGGGAAGTTTGCTGTTGCAAGACAGAGACTCCTGGGAGCCTCTAGTTCCTTCCTATGTGACCTTGGGCAAGATTCTTCGTATTCTCATGCCACAATTAGCTGGCAAGAGTGTTGAAGTCTTAATTAACATGGGAAAAACATGAAGGGGACTGTAGAAAAAGTGCAATTTTGTCATTATTACTTTCACATTTGGATTGGCTGATGCATGGCTTGTTCCTATTGATCAAAACTGTCTCAGTTCTAAAGACAATGCAGCAGCTGTTTGAATATGCTAATTTATAAAGTAAGAGTCATGCTACAGCTAATTGAGTCAAATCTAGGAAATTGCAGAAAGAAGCAGTCAGGACTCCCATGTCCTCTCTGCTCAAGTGCTCATGCTTTCCTGAGTGTTCCACGAGCTGGTAGTGCTCATGAAGGGCATGAAAATGTGAATTCAGAGTACAGATCTGTCTCAGTCAGATCAGGTCTTGAACAGCAGATAGGGAACAGCAGGAGCACAGTTCCAGGAAACTTGTGTAGGGTTGAACAGTGAATGGCATCTCCAGCCTGGTATCAGTGATCTCCCCTTACTCATCTCAGCTTTATCCATGAAACTTCCCCTCTATCCAAGCAGACATCTCCACAAATAATTCATTTGTTGGATAAGGAGCCCAAGACCAGTAAATGTGACTCTTTTGAAGAAGTGAGATGGAACTGTCAGAAGTTAAGAGGCCTTAAAAATCAAGAACAGTTTTAAAATAAAGCCCACATGTCACCTCATGGTCCTGGAAGACATTTCTTATGCTTTCCTGTGTTTACTTCTTTCAAAGCTCTTTCCAGAGAGATAAGCAGCCAATAAGTGAGACTGACTAAGTTGCACAGGAAAGTATAATAATAAGTTTAAAGTCTCTAATAAATATTTAGACCATTCCTTCAAAATCAGACTACAACATCAAGAAAGCTTGCATGTTAACTACAGCAGATGAAGGGCAAAAGAGAAGGGAGGAATTCTGTGGAATGTTTCATCAGAGGGAAGAAAGTTCACATTTTGCTCAATTTTCAACTTTCTATGTTTCTTCCCAGTGACAATTGTTAAGGAAAAAATTAAGTGGAGAAAAAAAATAGCTTTCTCTTTCAAAATAGAATTTCAGATGGGTAGCTTTCTCTACTGATCATTCTCCCATGTTCTCAATACCGTTCAAACTTTTTCCAACAAATGAGAGGGGACAAAGTAAAGGGAGGAGAAAACATTCCAGTTCACTACAAAAATAAAAAAAAATCTCTTCCATCTCCTGATAATTAACCCTTTTTTTGGCCTAGTGGAAAGAGAAGAACATGACTTCAAAAGTTCAATTTATTTTTTTATTTAATTAACGTTATTTCACTGAAAACTGGATGTTGTTGACATTACAAAGTCACCTAGTAGAAGGGACTAGAATGAAAAATTGCTTCAGCAGTTGTTTTGGTCCAAGGAATATTTATGCTCTGTTATAGTATTTGTAAAGTAAAAATTTCCCAGGGGAAAAGAGAAAAAATTCTTCCTCCTGCTTACTTGTTCCATGAAATTCAAACTAGCTCCTACAACCTCTGATGAATCAGATTAATAAACATACAGTGCACAGGCATACTAACACATGAATTCCTTTCTTTGGCTCTAAATTAAGCATTATGATTGGTCATCCCATGGTATTTAAAAATTAGAAATAGTTCTTTCTCATGATCTCCCTTGCTTTTAGAAGAAGCCTGATGAGAACCAAACTATATTTCCTTGATTTTTTTTTTTATTTTTGTTCTGCTTGTTCCCACCCTCTTTTGGAATCCTCTGAAGTTGGAACTTGTCATATTTGTTATATAATAATTGCATAATCTTCTATTTTTGCCACCCTTAGTCGTTATTTTTAAGGTTCAGCTACTAAGGGCCATAAAGAAAAAAGAAAACCAAAGCTCTCACTCCATAATAGACACACTGAGTTGATCAGCTGAAAGGGCCTGTCGGGAAACAGTGCAAGGACAATTCTATGCTTCACCTTAAAATAGTAGATCCAGGAGGTATTACCAAAACATCTATTAACATGCATTCACATTAATTGATGAAAATAAGGCAGAGATCTCTGTCCTTCAGAGATCTGGCCTGTTATCTTCAAACCTGTGTTTGAAATAAATTTTAATTAACCCCAGAGGATAAATCAAAACATTTAGCATTCCACTAAATCCATCATGAATGTCTTGGAAAGGAGAAATTAACAAATATATCAGACAGAATTAAGTACTTAGATATTTTAACAGGGAGAGACAGAGCAGACACTCTCTGAGCCATATTAATAATAGTGTTGCTTCAGCAACAAATACAGTGTGTTGTTCAATTATGTTTGCAATGGCTCAGGTCCATTGGAAGCTGACCATTTGGCCTCCAGTGAGCATAAGGATGCATCTACTGTGTTTCTGGTGCAGCAGGTATGTTTTCTTTCCATCTGTGCATCCACCCCAACCCAGATGGTTTTCTACCACTTGTCAGCTGCTGCAAAGTCTTGCCCTGAACTGAGGAAAACCAGAAGCAAAGCTAAGCAGTGTAGTCCTTACTCAGGAAGAGTACTATAAGACTACTGTTCATGTAGGAATTAGCGGAGGCCTTTATCATAGAAAAAGGGAGTAGGCTGTTGATCTGTTTCTGCAGCAGATTTTCAGCAGAAATATATCAACTAGTCACCTGTCCTTATGTTTTTTCCTACTCTTACCATGCTCTTTTCTGCTAATCCCACATGTTTCTGGAATCTGAGACTTTTTTGAGATAGAATTCATTCCTGACAGAATGGAAGAGGGGGATGTTACCCTTAATAAATAAACCAAGCAGTAATGACTGGGACCTTGAACTCAATTTAATTTCTGTCTTAACTACAGAATTTTTAGGAATATGTATATGTTTTCTTCCCCCCCTCCCCCACCACCACCTTTTTCCCTTTTTTAATTTATACAGTCTCTAAACTTCCAACGGTAAAAAAACCCAAACAAACAAACAAACAACAAACACAAAAAACCCCAAACAGCAAACAAACACAAAAACAAAAGACAAAATCAACAATGAGCCTAGTAGTATGCAGTTCGTAATACAGGACGAGTAAAATTTCTAAAAGTTATGGGAGTTGTTTCTACATTTTAATAACAGTATCAGACTTGCTGGGCTACAATAGTTGTGAGATTAGCAAGGTTGCAGTCTCAAGGGTGAAACAGGACAAAGTCTGAGGCTGTGTGCTTGTACAATGATGAACCCCGGGCTGCTCTGGTAAATTACTCAGTACTCCAGCTGATTAAGTGAAAGCAGCAACAACAGAACAGCATTGAGCAGTTCAGTGCTTCCAGCTTTACTGTCCCTTCTATCAGTGAGGTGGCCCATTGACTCATTAGCCTCATGCCTTAAGCCCATTTACCTTTAATGTGCTTAGAGAGTCAAATAATTCAAGAACAGCTCTATCTAACAGTGCAGCAGGGACAGGACAACTGGAGGCAGTAACTTATTTAGCTGTCACAAGTTTTGCCATACTGCATTCAGCGCTGGAGTCTCCAACATAAAAAGGACATGGAGCTGTTGGAGCAAGTCCACAGGAGGCCACCAAGATGATGAGAGGGCTGGAGCACCTCTCCTATGAAGGAAGGGTGAGAGAGATAGGGCTGTTCAGCCTGGAGAAGAGAAGGCTCCAGGGAGACATTCTAGGAGCCTTCCAGTACTTAAAGGTCCTACAAGAAGGGAGAGGAACATTTTACAACAGAATGTGGTGACTGGACAAGAGGTAATGGTTTTAATCTGAAAGAGAGTATTAGGAAGAAATTCTTTACTGTGAGGGGGGTGAGGCACTGGCACAGATTGCCCAGAGAAGCTGTGGACTCCCCATCCCTGAAAATGTTCAAAGCCAGGTTGAATGGGGCTTTGAGCAACCTGATCTAGTGGAAGGTATCCCTGCCCATGGCAGGATGTTGGAACAAGATGATCCTTGAGGTTCCTTCCAGCCTAAACTATTGTATAATATCCCTCCCTCCCTTTAGGACCTTTCAGTAGGTCCATGGATAGTCAAGAGAACACACACAATGAAATGTTTCAGACACCTGAATCTCATTAATATGTTTGCTGTACATAAAACAATTCACATATTGCAGATCTAAATACATTTAGCTCACAAATGGCTTTATATAAAATGTGGGAAGCTTTATGGTGTTATAGATTGTAATTTTATTTATAAGGTGACTGGACATCATGAATGCCATCAGAAGGGCTTCTTCCTCTATAAACAGGCACATTTTGGAAAAGAAATGGTTAATATTCATTTTTTCATAGTATAAGTAACTATGACCCATAATGACTCATGTTTACAAGTGGTTATGTGATTCTGCAGAGTACTGATTAATTTTTATGCAGATTTGAAAGCTGTCATAATTTGCAAATTTTGCACTAATGTGAAATAAAGTAACCAAATCACTCCTAACTACAGAAACTAATACTAAGCTGAGTTAATGAAATTAACCTTACACTAGTACTTTTTTGGATTCACAGTGTGACGAAGCATAGGTCAGGGATTTACAGCCTTTGCCTAACCAGGACAGCTTAAGATTTCTTTCTATTATTAAAAACCTATTAATAATTCATATTAATGTACTGAGCATTAATTTGTTGTTTCAAACTTCAAAATCAGGGTAAATTTAGCAGATGCTCTCACAAATATCTGTAGCTCATGTTAAAATAATAAAACAAAATTGTTTTTTTTGGAAGGTCAGCTTAAATGTCACCTTCTGTCTGCCTTATCCTTAAGGATAGAATTTATTTGGAGAAACAATTCATATGAAACTGTTTAGTGTCATAAATTCCCAGTCCCAAAGCTACCAAGAGTGACTTCTGGCTAAATATTGTACCTGGCTCTATTACAGCTTTTCTGCTTTGTCTTATGCTTTAGAAGGAGCTTGGCAATTGTTATCTTTACTATCAAAAAAAAAAAAAAAAAAAAGCATGAATAATTCTTTTTTCAAAAAAGTGAAGGGCATGCTACTTTGAAAAAGAAGCACTTACAATGTGCTCTGCTTAAACATATTGTGTCTAATGAAAAAACACTCTGCAAAAGAACAGTTTTGGTAAGGCTATACATACCAAAGTGATTTTCTTCTGGCAGCATAACAGTTTATTGCTTGTTAGCCATAAAACTAAAGTAATTTACTTCTCAGTTGAAGACACCTAACACTGATTATCACCATCCTTCAGCAGGCAGGTAGAGACCATAACAGAACCAATAATTTTAAACCGTACAAGCAGAATTTCAAGAATCTTGGCCCAAATTTTGAGGCAAGGATTCCTGTGATCTCAGCATCACACCTGCATTGCTCTCCTCCACTGACTGTAGAGAAAACAAGTCAGCTTGCCCACAAGAAGCAGTCTTGTCACAGAAAGTCAGAGCTTGACACGGGGTGATTCCTCCTGTGGAGAATCTGAATATAGCCTTAGATAAGACATCAGAACTTGCACTGCTTCTTTTGTTTCTAAATAACATTGGATGTTTTGAGGATCCAGACACACAGGATAGGTCTAGACAAGTGAATCTGTACAAGGGTAGTCACAACCCCTCAGATGCCAGAAAGTATTTTTTTACTTTCATTCTTTATTTCATTGTTTTAATTCTTCCACCCAGATGTTAGTTTCTGTTTGATTTATAGGTTTTTTTAAATGCCTTTGTATATAAAGTATTTTTAAATACTTCAGATTATGCCAATGGAGAGCACAAGAGGAAAAAAAATTCTGTTTTGGTTCTTA
>JAWWLV010000001.1:35593644-35604367 GCA_035041135.1 Platyrinchus mystaceus
TGTAGGTGATAAATTATCATCCACTGGTATTATTCCAACTCAGTGTGAACAACTTTGGCTAGAACTTCTGCTCCCCTATGCCCACAAATGCATCCTAAGTTATTATCAGATTATCTATCCTTAATGGGCAATCTGTTGACCTAAGCAGGCAGCATGTGATTTGTCTGCATAATATTCTTAGCCCATCTGTGTGACTAATAACATGAGCTCTTCAGATTTTTCCAGTCTTTTCTTGAGTTTTTCCATTAAAAAGATACAATGATTACAAAGAAGTAGAATTTAAGACACATAGACTATCTTGCTGCCTTTGTTAGGTGAGGCAAATTTAGATATTAAAGTTTAGAAGGTTTATCTGTTGAGTATATAAGTGACATTTTATTTGGGATATAAAATATAGTGTAAGTTTTTAAATGGACTGAAAATATTTGTAATTGTATTAACAGGGGATGATGATATTCAGTGGCCAGGCAGTCACTTATCCTTTAAAAGTTCTTGTCCTGAAGGCATCTCTTAATGGATAGCTTCCTAAGCATATCAGAAAGAATAAATCCAACATAAAATCATATGGGTAATTTGTGCTTCCTTGGAGATGTGAGATTGGCACTGAACCTTGAATTAATGAAAAAGACCATATAAACCAAATAATGAATAATAGTCTATTTGTCTTTTTTTTCCCCCCATTGATCAAAGTCAGTCCTTTCTGCAACCCAGAACACCACAGATTTTGACAGATTCACAGCAGAAGGTTGTGAGGTTTTCACAAACTCTGCTTGACGTGACCTAGTGAAGCAATCCTTTTCAACTCTGGTACCACTAGTCAAATGTGCAAATAAAAGGATAGTTGTGGATACAGTTTCAGTTTACATAAGATGGATCAAAACCAAATATCTGAGATCTAAAATAAAATAGGTGATAAGTAATACAGCTTAATTCATGGAAGTATTTACCCTGCAAAGATCCATGCTCTCCCTCAAATCTTTGGAGAATTCTAATTTCACCTCTTGAGCATACTGCAGATCAGTCTTTGTGGGGCCAGAATCACCAAACACAGATATTATTTCTAGCAGAAACTTTAAAACACTGGTTCCTTAGTTCTAGCTGTAATTATTTAATGTTTTTGCATAAAGCGTTTTTGCTTCAGTCTCTGGGATGTCAGTGCATACAGTCATGCATTCAGTGTCAGGGAAAATGAAGTTAGGGCCAAATAGAATAGCTCTGTAGTACCTGTTTAATTAATTCAGAGAGGACAAGTGAAAAAAGGGCCTGAGTGTTAAGCAGCTAACTGCCCAAAGCATGTCAACGTATCCATTTTTTGTTTTGATGGTGATTTATGACTGTGATTCTTGCATAGCGAGTAACAGCAAGACTGCCCTAGGTGCTATGTTATTAGACATAAAGAAAACAAGCCTATCCAACAGTTGTATTCCACTATGTTACACCACAGATGTGAATTTTATAGCAAGATAAAATACATACTAAGACATACAGACTTAGCTATCTCATGTCCCCTCCTGCTTTCAGACTGCTACTTGTTTCCACTTTGACACTCTTTTTTCTACCTTAAAATATAGAAGATGCTCAGCATCCAGAATAAACAAGGATAAAACCCAGCATAAGTGGTGTCTCTCTCATCCTTGATGCCTTTTCCCTGAAATACAATTCCTTGCACAATTGCAAATGAGAAAGTAGAGAGCCATACCATGGGAAAACTGGTGATGCCCAGCGTGCATCAAACATAGGAAGTGAGTCCCTCAGTCTAGAAGATCCTGGAGGGACTTGAGAATTTAAGTGGGTTGTGGAGGTGCTAAGAGCCCTCAAACAGAGCAGGCTTCCCATTGTGATAGGTGCCATTCGCATGGAAAGCATCTATCTCTGCTGGAAAGAATCTACAGTGTTAAAGCAATGTGTGGCAGACATACTGTTCACATCTGCTTTCCCTCCTCTGTAACCCCAAGAGGGCAGAGTGGGGAAAGAGCAAGAATTTTCAAGGCAACCATAAGCATTTCGGTCAGCAGTTATAAATCTTTTTTCTTTATTATGTGCTTTAAATGGATGAAGTTTAAATTGACTACAATGTGGGATGTGCAGAGTGAATCCCTCTTCACAGAGTACAAATGCAGATTCCAAACAAACATACTTAAAATTATGCATTTTAAAACTCAGTAGGAATGTGTTTGAGTGATCTCATACAGCCCTCTTCCTAGCATGGGATACAGAGCCTTAGCTCAGCAATTACAGTGTGGAGGCGTAAGTGATACTGGAAATATTTACAAGGTCTGTGAAGTGACATTTACTTCTGTTGCATCTCTGCTGTGGATGAGATTGTGATTAACTTTATTCAGTTTTCTTGGTTAGTTAAGCTGCCAAGAAAAAGCAGTAACATCAAAGTCCTTCAGCACCTTGTTTAAAGATGACTTAATGACTGAGGAAAGATACCAAACTGTTCAGCAGACTAATGGCAACAGAGGCTATGTTCCTATTTAAATGGATTTCTATTGCACTAAGTTTTCTTGAGAGCCTTATTCTGCTCTTCCTATATACAAATACATTTATACAGACATATAACTTCTACAGTGTTTGTCCATACACTGGCAGGTTAGAAATCACTAGAATTACTGGGAGACTTGCTTTCTTTCTCTAAGCATATGGTACAAAAATTATAATCCACACTGGATGTGTTAGGCATCTTCAAAGGGCTCCATAAGCTCTCTTCATAAAATCATTAACATTCTGTCTAAAATGATAAAAATAAGAAAACTGTCACTGCCTGCTATGGATCAAGAACTCACCTGATGACACGAGACATGGTACCTGAAAAGATACCATCTGTGTGTAATGCTTGGACTGAATGTGCAAAAAACCTATATATGTATTTATCCATAAATATTCTGAGTCTCAATTTCACTTCCTTACAACATTCTTTAGTTATGATATATAATAATGACTGGAATATTATATGCTTCCCTGTCCTTTGTAGAAGGATCACTGGGTGACACTGCTATAAATCAAGGGCACAGTTGAAGTGCTAAGTGGGAGGAAAGCACAGCAGGTGCAGAAGGCAGCAGAGCAAGAGGTCTAGGACTAAAGAAAGCTGTCCTTGTCCAGAGAAAGGAAGTAATTATTTTCAGCACTCAGCAGACAGACAAAGCAGTGTTACACTGTTGGTAAGGCTCGTTTCCAGTTCCCTAGAGATTCATTGCTCAGTAGAGACAAGGCTATTGAAACTGGTTTATTTGTAAAAGTAACACTTTTATACTGGAAACAGTAGAAGGAGCTAGGTAGCTAAAATACACTCAACATAATAGAAAACAGATGTTTTCTATTACAAGACCCAGCTGTAAGATCAGGGGACATCACCTACAGTCAGCATTGTCAAGTTCATGTAGTTTCATGTATTATCTTTAAATTGAATAGTCAACCAGCTGTCTCTATTGTGCTTAGATTTCTAAAAATTATAATTTGGTAGATAATATTAAATATTAAAATAATTATTCAAGTTGGAACTACTTGTGTGTCCATAACATGGAGCTGAAATAACAACAATAAAAGCAAATACCAAGAGACGCAGTTCTGTCTTTTATTCTTTTTGCTGGACTCCCTTGCTTCAAGGGAGATTCAGTAAATGCCTTCCAGGTGTCCAAGCTCCCCAGTCTCAGCTACTTTCAGTACACAGTTTTTAGTTTGTTCTGCTTTGAGTCTGTTACCCTAAAACATGATTCTGTATGCACTATAAAGAGAAGTTCTCCCTCTTTTTGTTTAGCTAAATGGTCAAATTCTGCTTCAGTTACCATAGCATAAATCAGTCAAATGCGTATAGACTGATAAAACCTAAATTAAGATAGTTTTTTCTGGTGTCACTGGGATTTGGAGAGGGCAAAGTCTTTGTTATTTCTTTCATCTGAGAAACAGATTTCCAAGCATATCAATATGAACCATGACTCAGAGATTTACTTTCATTTAATTGTTCTAAAGAAACAAAAATAATGTAGGAAGCTTGCTTATGTTCTTCTAAAATACTTATAGGAATTGTTTAATGTATTCAATAGCCAAATTTTCAGACAGCAGATGAACACTAATAGAGCACTAAGCTATCTAGTTCTGATGCACACTGCTGATTTACAGTAGGTGCACAGACCACCTTTGCACTTCATGGGTTTCAGAAAGCTAATAATGATGCCAGCTCTGTGAATCCATGGACGCAGGTTTATATTAGTTCAAGCATTATCTTTCTTCTCTCAAACTGATGGGATTAACCCATCAGCTACAAGATATATCAGTTATATCAAAATATGTTCTCTCTTCAGAGGAAAAGACTTTCAAATTTGGGAAGTGAAAACACACAGCTGGAGATAAACCAAGATTCCCTTAGCGAAATTAAAAAAAATAGTTTCTCAGGCCGCCTTTTTCCAGTAACCAAATATGACTTGGAAAGTGAACGGTTCTTCTGGTAAAGAGCCTTTTCATCTCATCATCTCATCTCATCTCACCTCACTATTTTGAACCATCACCTCCTTCATTGTTCTGGGGTTGGTAGGTATCCTTTGGAGTGACATGCCATGCACAGCCCAGGGTAGTTTTTTTTGTCCCAAGCACATGAGACAACTGGTGAGTTACATTTAACAGATTCCAGCCCTTTGCCATTTCATTTGAAGACAAATGGGAGTTAAGAATGCAAGCCCAGATTTGTCTGCATTGCTTTGGACTACAGCAGCACTAAGAAGCTGCAACTTGGAATCATATTCTGTTCACGTACGTGTACAAAAGTATCATTGCTTACATTCCAGTATTTTATGAGGTGTGTAATCCATAGGTGTCTTCACAAACTGGAACGTTGGAGGAAAACTATAGGCTCCATTTCTTTTAATTAGCATTCTTTGCAAACCTGTAATTCCTCGGAAACTCCAGTTTAGCTTAAAAGGGAAAAGAAAGTTCACCATTCCCATTAGTTCCCTTTTATACTAACCTTGCTTTCACTTAGGTTCTGTCCTAAGCACAGTCACCCCTGGGATCTACTACTCCTGTGAAAAAAGGTGACAGCTCTGAGAGTGATGAGATACTTCATACAAAACCTCAACACCAGAAGCACCTGGAAGTGTGGCTGCTATAGAGGAATCTGGGAACTCTGTCATGTCTTGTCTGTTGTCACACCCAGATAGTTTCACAGAACCTCAGAATATTCTGAGTTGTAATGGACCCACAGGGATCATTGAATCCAACCCTTAATCCTGCACAGGACCATTCCCAAGAGTCACACCATGTGCCTTAGTGCTGTGACCACTTCCCTGGGGAGCCTGTTCCAGTGCCCAACCACTCTCTGGAGGAAGAACCTTTTTTAATATCCAAACTAAACCTCCCTTGACGCAACTTCAGGCCATTCCCATGGATCCTGTCACTGGTGACCTGAGACAAGAGATCACTGCCTGCCCCTCCTTTTCCCCTTATGAGGAATTTGTAGACTGTATCATTTCTCCAAGGTTATCACCCAACCAAGGAGAAGAGTTTATATACCCTAAATACTAAAATAAACCCCCCAAAGAGGAACTCAGTTATAACCTGAACTTCAGAGCTAAAACTAGCATCCAGAAATTCAGTAGTTTTTCAGTTTTTCTTGTTAAGCCAAACATACTAATAAGTAAAGATTTAAATCAAAAAGCCATCCCTGGGATACATTTCAGACCAGGGAACTGTTGAGATAAATGAGGTAAAGAAAACTAATTCTCACTCTTTTACAGCATATTGAAATAGTCTAGGTTTGCACCAGAGACTAATTCCACAGTAGTTAACTTATGACCATGCCAAAAAGTGGTTTCAAACTCTGCCAAGAAATTTCAGAAATTACTGACATCCAACCCTTTCTATCCTATTTAGCAATAAACCAGTTTTAACCTTGTTTTGTTGTATAAAATGTTCTTTTCCTAGTTTAAGGGTTATAATAATATTTTTATTTTACCTTTGGATGACAATTCAGCTAGTAGAAGATTGCCAAACTCAAGCATTAAAGTACCTCTATGAGTCAGCTCCAAAGAATGTAATAGGAGAAAAAAGAGTAATTTAAAAAGGCATATTTTTATATTTAAACATCTAAGCTACTTTGAGCATATTTTTGAGATATAATCTAGAAACATGGTGTACAGTCACTTTTTTTTTTAAGGGAAAGCTACATCAAAATTGAGAATTTTACACTGAGCAAAATGATATTTGTTTAATCAAATTCAACAGCTGACAAATGGTTAGTATCAAATTCCATGTAGACTTTCCATGGCCAACCATTTCTTCCGTCACAGGTCATTTAAGTCTTAATATATTTATCCTCACAATTATCCCTTTGAGGCAGGGCAGTGATTACGTCTGAGTTTCCCAATGTCTCACAACAAGTCTAGGAACAGAAATCTGGCATTGTTTGCTCTGTCATAGTAATTTCTTCGCAAGAACAGTTTTTCACATTATACAGTTATTTTGTTTTCAGCCCCACAGCACTGATAGAGCCAGACCTTGTTTACAGTTTATTCATCAGAACTGTTGTAACCAAGACACAGGAATAACCACTCAGACAAAACTGAAGCAGTGCAACAGTCAGAACTAGATCCCAGGGACCTTGCCTTCCATACATGCATTTTATCATCAAATCTAGCATCCTTCTTGCTATGAGAGGTAATAGAACCTCCCAAAGCAACTTATGCCTTACTAAAATACCTGTTCATAAATAATATCATTGAACAAATGAGATGATTTCTAGTTGAAGAGCCTGTTTATATTACTGTGTATATAAATAACTCAAAAAATGGAGGGTATTTAGGGAGATGAGCAGATCTCCTAGAGACATTGGCTATAGTCCTATGTCCTGTACTAGTGTAGCAAAGCATACTGACTGCTTGGTATTTCAATTGTCTCTCCTGAAACAACAGGAATTGCAAAAGTTGTCTGGCATTATGAAGTTCTTTGGAAGCTGAAATTAAGAAGTGTCATACAAAGAAGACCAGTGTTTTCAGTTAGGAAGCACTTCCAAGAAAGAAATGTACTCAATTTGGAGATGGGAAATACATATTTTAAACCAGACAGTGCATTTGTATTGTCCTGGATTTCCCCACATCTCAGGCAACTTGTCTAATCTCCAGATGAACAGCTTTATCCATAGCATTATTATTAAAATTGAATTCTGGAAATGAGAAAAGACAGTTTTATTGAAGCTATTATTTCAGGAAAGGTATTTGTTTCAGAAAATAAATATTTCTGGCTCCCTGTCTTTTTACTCTTTCATTGCCTTTACCATTAAAATGAGCAAAGAGATCCCAACAAACCTTACCCCATTCTACAGCAATTGACTAATTTCTAAAGAGGACAAGGGGAAATACCTATTCTGAGAAGGCCACTCAGGCAGGCACCAAAGTTTAAGTTAGTAATACTAACAATAACACTAACTTCACTCTCAGACACCTGGAAGGGTTTGATTCCATCCTCATGCAGTTTCTTAACAACCATTTTTCTGACAATGTTTGAGGATGAAACTTTAGAGCTGTACTTCAAAAGCAAAAGTAAAAAAATAAAATTTCATTGTAAGCAGCTTTTCAAGAGCAAGATATCAAATTTATCAGTAAGAGAACTTCCCAATTGCACTTCACAACTTGAAATTGTTTCACCTCCACTTCAGTAACTGAAACACACACAGGAACCAAAGCAGAGATAGCCCCAAACTGCTGCCTGAATTTCAAAGCATACATGTGTCCAGAACAGATGTGCAGGGAACGTGTCCCCAGCTTCTGCTGAACCAGAGTACCCCATGATTGTCTGTGTGCTTTCCCCTCAGAAACAGCTACACAATGCAGAAAGATAAGGAACTATTGATTTACATCCGCCCCTGCTGTTACACAATCTAGTTTACGTCTGCACTATTAACACATGTTTGCTTCAGCTTACAGAGACTGTAGCATCTCAAATCAGCTCTTAGCATTGCTCCCTGAAGAAGAGAGTTAAGGTAAAAGAAACAACGTGCTAAAAACAGTGCAATGATTCTTTTTTCAAACTTGAGTATCCATTCTCTTACTCTAAATCACCAAGCACATCACCAAATCAAGAAGAAAAGCAAAGCAAATATGAACTAATGACTGCAGCAATATTTTGTGCACAAGAAATTCAAATCTCAGCAGAACATCAGAGAACTGTAAAGTATTGTTTTCTATTCTGCAACCTTCCTCACCACTGAAATAACAAACCTACATAGGAAAAATATTTTAGGACAATACAGGAGGGAACAAGGATTAATTAGAATAAATCCCTTGCTTTATAAAACAGATAGGCCAATAATGAGAAAATGTATCTAGATTATTCTTCACTGTGGAAAGAGTGAAGAAATGAAAGAAGAACACAACTGCTGAGTTTTTAAAGAGAAAGAAATATAGCATTTGGTCAGAAGAGCCAGTGAAAAAGCATGAGTTCTTAGAATCATTAAAACCTCTGGAAAACAAAGAAGAAAAATCAATAATAGTAATTTAATCCAATGAAGCATAAAGTCTAATATTAGAAAAAAGTAGGGCAATGTTATAAGAAAATTGAAAAAATCAGGAAAATTATATCTAAAAGAAATCTAGTTACAGTCACTAGCAGCTTCTTGAAGATAAATACTATCTTGTTTGAATAAAAAAATTATTAGAAGGAATACTATCATGCAAATGACAGATGAGTGGCCTATTCTTATCAAAGAACATGATAATATCAAAAGAAAAGATAAGACAGAAATCAAGCACAAATTGAACAAATGCACTCTTGGGACTGAACTAGGAATATAAAAGTGAACCCAGAGGAAAGGGATCAAAACCATCTCACTACAGATGCCTTTACATATGCACATCAATTTCTCTCAGCAAAATTCACAGGACAACTCTCCTCCTAATATTCCGTTGCAACCAGATAAACACGAGTATCCCAACTTAGATATCTAACTCAGTAGAGCAACTTTCTTCAAGGAACAGGAACCAGTGCTAAAACCAGCTTCAAAACAAAGGAATGTTTATCCACAGCTGATCCCACTCAAGACAGAAAAAGTGCTACCTACAGCATTGCAATTCACCTGTTCCAAAAATCAATAGTGCTCATATTCGTATTCCCACATACAACCTGCCCAGCCCTTCTCTGCTACAAAGTGAAGTGCATGGGGTGGAATGAAGAAAAAAGGAAACACTGTCAAATTTCTCCCAAGGTGCATCTCTACATGGGAATTTAACAGCGCTCAACACTATCACATCTTTATGCTTCCTGTGAAGCTGCTTTCTGGGGAGAACAGGATAGAGCAGAGATTCTCTCTGTAACATCCTAGCTTAAGAACTTGGTGGCTCATCTGGAACAAGTATCATCTCTGGTCCTGTCTGAGGGACAATCTGATCAACAGATTACTTTATCACAGAATGTGAAACTCAGCCTGGAAACAGAATACAGGACTCAGTCACAATGACACTAACAAAGAACATCCCATCTATGACCTTAACCACACCAAGACAACTGGAGATGTTAGAAAAAAGTACCTAAATTGGGACACACATTTTATCCAATGGAGAACATTGTTACAGAGTAGGTCTCAAACCAAGTTCTTTGTCTAAAAACCACCAAGCAACAGCTCAGGGACTTTTCTATCACATTGTTTCAGTGTGCCTTTTGTCTATTTTTTTAAGAATTAAAGCCTGCTCTTTCGTGCAGGTCAATGCTGGCAAATAAGATATGTGTCTAGATACCTCAGCTCTTTCTAACACTATCAACAACAAGCATTCAACACTGCAGACATCCAAATTCCTCTCTATCACATCTTGTAAAAAGAGCTTGTGATCGAATTGATACCAATTCTAGGAAGCAGAGAAGAAAAGCATATGTTTTCGTTGTGGTGTTTGTGAATTCATTTCCAGTAAGTGCATGAAGTTACTGTGAAGATGTCTGTAAGAGCTTTGAGATCAAGAAAAACTGCAACACTGCCCCGAGAGTACCTTAAATGAAGCAAAAGTGACACATCTCATATAAGGTTCCATATGTGAACCATCAGTGTCAAGTACTGCTCTACAGTCAATATTCACCACAGAGTTGAAAGACTTAATCACGTAGAAACCTATTGTATTTTGTGTTTGAACTGAAGAACAACCATCAATCAGAGTTGGTTTAACCCCACCATTACACACTGGGCTAACAGAAAGACAGTATCAACACAAAGTTCTTAAAAAGATGCACAATGAGGAACAGGAAAGGGCTGACAATGTCTTTTGCAGTTAACCCAGATGACCAACAAGGAGATATCTATGTCAACAGTGACCAACTTGCTGGCCAAGTGAATCTTATATTCACAACAGATTTTTGCCAGTAAAAGAGGATAATATGGCTCATATTTCCAACCAATAGTCACAGTGTCCAAGTTGGAACTGGTTCAGATCCACCCTCATGGATCCAACTCTCACTGCAGTTAATGGAAACTTTATCTCTGTAATTGAACCAATGTAACCAATTATAGAACTTGACTTCCAGCCCACAGTTTCAGTGGACTATTTTGTCTGTGCTTAGTTCACAGACTATGGTAGCCCTAGTAGTTCTGTGTATTTGAACAGACCAATTAAAAGAAATAAAAGGATATCACAGTAAGGTGTGCAGTAGACTACTAAAATTCTATTTCAGTAGCAAGAAGCAGCACATCCTTTCATACAGGTACTTTGTGTTATACTAATCTAGAATCTTAGTGGGCAAATCAAATTAA
>JAWWLV010000001.1:35618608-35639912 GCA_035041135.1 Platyrinchus mystaceus
GTGACTTTTACAGGAGCACAGAGCAATGGAAAGCAATTGCACCAACCTAAGTGGATTTGCTGACCTAAAATAGAATGCGATCTCATTTATAAAACAAAGTGATGCCTGAGTAGCTGTCAACAATCTGCAGAGACAACTAAATCATATTGATGTATATTGCTGAATGATGGGTACAAAGTGAATAAATAGGATACAGGTAGGGGGAGCTTTTTTATCTGAGTGAGGCAGTGATGGAAATGGGATAGAGTGGCCTGTGTAGTAGAATGAAAAGATGCAACATCACAGCACAGTGGGCGATATTCCTGTTTGAGACTCCTTCGCCTTCTGTTTAATTCTCTTTTGTTTTGTACACAGAGGAGCCTTTGGGTTGTAGTACCCCGGGGTATGTTAGAAAGCAAGCACATGCATTAGCTAGAAAACAGATACTCACAACAGCCTAACATTCCTTGATTTAATGTCATGACAGTGCTGATCACTAACTTCATAGCACCATTCACATCCTCCAGACCTCTGATCTGTTTAGGGTTTTGGAGCATCATGAGTATTTAGATCCATGTCAGGTACTCAACAAGGACATATAGAATAGGGCATAGACTATAGGTCTGGAACATTGCAATGAGATATCACATGAAGAAAATGCTACAGTCCTTAACAAAACTACCCTTCAAATTGTTTTGGGGTGAAATTTAGGACAGTGAATCTGATTAACCAATCTCTTGTTGATCTAGGCTGTTCAACAGCTTGCAACCCTTTAAGCTATGTCCATATCATTTTCTGCCTCCTCCCTTTATTCCAAGCAGTCTTTCTTTTCTAGCTTGATCACTTCTACTACTATGTAGAATACAGTAGACCAAAGGGAAAGAGTACAAATGAGGGAGAAAACATTCCTGTTTCACTAAAATATTTTTTATTTGAGGACTGTTTTATATGTTTATGTGAAAGAGAATGAAATGTGAATAAAATTGTGTTTTATTTTAAAGAAGAGTGAGTCCTGAAAATAACAGACTGGATCACTTTTCAGTTGACAAAGCAAGTCAGAGCCAGAGATCTCAGGTTCTCAGATGAGAACCTCAACACACCTCAGAGAGAATGATTTCCCAAAAGCAGATTCTAATGCCTGTCTGCAAAATCAAAGGAACAACAGCAAGATAAAGTCTTTTGCTTTCCCTCAAATTGAAATACTGCAGTAACTGGGTTTTTTGAAAGTCTCAACACTGGTTTCTATTACAGTTGTTAGGTAGCACTCTCCTGCAATGCGCATTCCGGTGTGGCACATGAGAAGCAGGCAAAGACATAACAGCATACATTGTAACAGATACAGTTGATGGGGCTGTAAAGGCAGAGGTATTTTCATGTGATCTCAGAAGCAGTACCAGCATTGCTCACTGGAATATAAGCAGATAACTTCTGTAATAATAATAATAATAATAATAAAAGTTCAAGATGTTTCTATTCTAAAAAAAACCCCAAGTATGCGAGATGGAATTTCCTCATGTGTGACATCTGGCAAAAATAACCACCAAGCTCTTTTGTTGCCATGCAGCACAAACACATCAAAAAGGTCCAAGAGTAGAGTGTCTTGCACAACCAGTTCCTCAAACTGTAGGATCAAGACAAGAACCAATAGTTACACTGAGCTTCAAAAACATTTTTCCTGTTTAAAGCGACTGGCTGGAGAAGCACCATAACATCATCCTTACTGATGACTCCATTCACAAAATGGTGAAGTATCCCAACAGCCCAGTATAATACCAGATAAAAAAGTTTGCAATGGCACTTTATCTAACAGAAAAAACATATCTCCCACCCCCAGTTAAAGCATTTGAAAATTTCAAGGATCTTTCATAATGTAAATATTCCATAGACAGCACAATTTCAAATGCATTTTTTAAAAAATAATACAACTCTGGGTTTTTAGCAAAGAGGACTCTGGCAAGTAATTTACAGTTTCTGCAGTGCCCTGTAGTCTGTGTTGCTCTTAAGTAATAGCAATATAATGTTTGTTTTTTCCTGTGTATCTGTGCACTGAAAGTGAAGAAGTCTACAATAAAGCAGCTATTAGAGATCTATAAATTATACAAGATATATTCTAGGAGGACAGATTTTATCACTACTGCAGTGCAATACTAAGTTGAATAAAACCATTTTTTTTTATTGTGAATCACGATATTGTTTCACAGCAGCAAGGGTCGGTTTTATACTCTTAGCTGTGTGAAATTGCCTTTTTGTTTGTTGGTTGTTGGGGTTTTTTGTTTGATTGGTTGTTAAGACACTGGGAAGTCTCAAAAAGCTCTAACAGAAATGAACAGTAGATTAGCTATTCAGGACCCACCACCTGATTTTTGAGACTGGAAACAGAAAGGCACCAACAGTTTGGGGTATCCATGTTGGACTCAAAACATCCTGAAGATATAAGAACGCAGCACCTTTCGTTTTAGTGAACAACTGGCAGTTAATAGTCAAAGCAAAAGCTCTAACAGGCATGTTCTTTCACATTACCTAAACTGAAGACAAATGATGACATTGCCTTAGGACATGAGTAACATTCTTTTTTTCCTAAGATGAAAATAAAAATAGTATTGCCAGCTTTACTTTCCAGAAGAGAATGAACAGTAACTGCTGAAATCCTTCTCAGTCTACACATGTGAAAGTAGGTCAGGAAGCAGTCAATGGTAAAGCCTTTCAGAAAAGCTACCAGCAAATGAAATGTGTGGGAAGTAAAGAAGTGGGCTATGATTTCTCATCCATTCAGCCTTCCAAAAGTGTAGGCTACTGTTTAAGGTAGAAATGAGACAAACAGCTACTTGGAAATCCACCTCATAATCATCTTCCTTTTGAAGACCAGTCCTGAGATCAAAACCAAGGATAAGAAAACTGGAATAGCTGCTCACAGAACCAACACTGTAGCCTGCTTCAGCCTCTTGCCTACTTCTTCAGCCAATGTGAAAGAGAGAGGGCATAAGCACAAGGGACCCATGCAAGTGGCTCTCACTCTGTGCTCCTTCCTAGGTACATCGAAGTGCATCAATTTACATCATCATAGCTTCTTTCCTGCTAAGTGATTTAATGTGTTGGCTGCAACTAGCTGACCCAAACTGCATCCCACCACCATGCTGCAACTTTCTTTCATGTCAACAGTGCAAGAAAAGAGCCTGTAGCACTGCACTTCAGCTACAGATTTACAGGATCCTGTTAAACAGCACACTGTCCTGCTATAAAACATTTTGATCCCAGTACTCTAATAAAATTTTCCATTTGAGCTTGTATATGCCTTGATTTCCATCAGCCTGTAGTAACCTCAGAGTTGCACTAGAGCCTGCTGAGCCGGGAGCTTGCTGGTGACCAGGAAGTCATGCTGGAGGGTGATTAGGTTTATCTATAGAAGAGTGGTTCTGCAGTAGGGAGGAAACTCTCCCTTTGTTCGTTCACATCACATGGTGACTGAAGAAATGAAAATTATGTTACTTGGCTTCTTACTTTCTCAGCCTACACAAGTGCAAGATTCCTCAGTCATTATCACATCCCAACCATGCAAAGAGTTTCATTTTTTATTTTCTATAGATGAAAAACACACACCTCCAACCCTGCACCATTCTAGATTAAAAAGGAGTTTGGGGAAAGTTCTAGCATTATTTCTTGTCATCTACTTAGCCATGCAACTTTTTCTTTTTTTAGCCTCTTTTTTTAAAAATTTTTATTTCTTTCTTTTTTAAGGATAAAGGTGTTCAAAGAAACAAATAAAAATCCCACAATCCTTTTAGATCAATATTGTTAAGGCTGGCCAAAGTCTAATCAGGTAGAGAGAGCCATTTTCTGCCCTTCCTTGCATCCAGGAAATCCAGAGAAATTACACTAATATAACAAGATTTTCTCTGAAAATAAGCAAATGTCATTTAGTTCCAAGGCCTCATTTTGTTTAGTGCTCACCTCTGTTATGCATGGTCCCTCCTAGGCTGCCCACTCAAGTTATCAGCAAGAGTAGTAAAATGCTGGGGCTTTCTATGTTCCTCAAACCTTGCCAGCTCAGGAAAGCTCTCAGCACACAGGCAAAATAAAAGCCAAATACAAAGAACACATCTGTCAGCTCACAGGAAAAATCAGCTTCCTCTGTTGCTATTCTTTTGTCCTCTTTGGGCAGTAATTTCTAAATTAAGTAGCCACTATACCAAAATTGAAAACAGTTCTAAGAGCTCAGGAAAACAGTAGGCTTAAGTGATATTGCTTGTTCAGTGAATGCTGTAGTGCTAGTAACCCAGAATACCTAGGATCTCTCTTGCTTCTGTCTTGATAAACTCTGTGATATTGGACATTTCCCTACACATTCTAGTGATAACTCTCCCACACAATTTAGACTGTAAAACTTTTAACAAGGTCCCATCTCATGACAAATTTGCATATGGTCCAGTCTAGCAGAACTCCATTTCTGCAAAATGCTGATTAAGCGTCTGTTTTCAAAGTACCTAAGTCAGACTTCATCTTCCATGTTACTGGTGATGTCAGAGTGGAAGAATTAAGATATTTTTTAGCACTGATATACAGGAGTGTAAGACTGTGCTGAAAGAAGGAAATGGCATCCTAGCAGGTTCCTCACAGGAGGAATACTCCAAGTAAACTATAGTACTGCCATATCTCCCCTGCAGTAGGCATGACAGGGGCTTAAAAAGGCATAAGAAGGAAGGAAAGAATGAATAGGGGTGAAGAAAGTTGAACAGAGTCTCTCATATTGAATGCATGAGATTTATCAAGTGTCAGTGCAGTCAGTAGGCTGCATGACACCAGATGCTGTCAAACTAGGGCTATTGTTTTCACTAGCTTAGGCCAGTATAACTCGATCGAATGTGTGTCATTGTCCTTTTCCACAAGATGAGGACCTTACCTTACCTAATCAGACCAGAAAAAGAGCTGTGAGGATAATGTAATTCTCACAGAATGAATTTGTTCTGTGAATTTAAATGCATTACATAGGCACATCTTTATACACATATGAATTTAGTAGAACAGATTCCTCACTTTCCCAAATTGTAAATGTTCTGTCTGCAGTTATATAAATCAAGTATAAGTGGAAATCAGAAGACCCAACCCTGCAATGTTCAATTTGCAGTTGTATTTCTTTTTGCTGACTTCCTTGAAAGCAAAGCAGCTCTGTCAGACTATGGTCTCAGGTCACAGAAGTTATATAAATAGGAGACAAGCATGCTCCGATCAGTGGGCAGTCTGGGGTTGCCATCTGGTGGGTAAATGTAAAAAGTACAGGAAATTAAAGGAATATTTCCATCTCTCAATCCTGCTTTTTTAACAGCATTTTTAAAGAATGTGCATGTATTATAACAGTTCCTTTTATTTCAGGGTTGGTAACACACAGAAGATATTCCAAGATTCATTACTTACATATGCAAGTTCTCAGAAATTTGATCATTCTCTTTTATATTTTGCTTCCAGAAATCATCAATTATTGTGTTCTCCCTCACTCTCCCTCAACTTATGCTCTGCAGACTTGCTCTAAAAAGCTCTGAAAAATGGTTTCATGTAGAAGATCAAGAGATTCACATGTGGTCCTTATCCTTTGTATAGCAGAACACCGACCCTGCAGGCACTGCTCCTCACACCACCCTTCTACCAGCTCATCACCAGATCCTATGGAATCTAGACAATATTGTCAGCAAATAACAGATGGTGTTGATTGCTTGTGATGTTCAGGAGCCTGATACTGAGAAGGTCAAGAGCACCAGAAGAGGGACTGATGGTATGCACATTGTGAGGAAGGCTAATGACTGAGGTTTGATGCTAGTCAGGATGCAATTCTACAAAGTTTATGTAGGATAGATTGTCCATTCATTTTCCCATCAGAACCCTTATAATTTAAGGTTGTTCCATTTACTTTTTCAAAATACCATTCATTCTCTCCAGCTTCCCTATTTCCACACTGTCTTTTCAAATAACTTTGGCTTGTTCCAAAAGAAAAACAAGTTGCTATTGGCAATATTTCATTTTTAACCCCTCCCTCTGTAGTACTGTCTAAAGAATTCACCCTCGGGTTCAGAATGTAGAACAACATTTCTCCAAGGACTCAATGAAATACTATTTTAAGTCAGACTGCCTTTATTTAAACTCTTCAGGTGATGGAGAAATGATTACACATTTTGGTAAAATACTCATGTAAAACCTTCAGTCAAATATGTATGGTTGAAGTGCTGTGTTTCACAGGCATCCCTAAATATGCGTAGCAACGGTCCCATCCAAGGCTGTAGGTGCCTCTCTAACACAAATTAATAATACAGCATATGAGATATCACATTTGTTCTACAGAAAACTAATATAATTTTATTCAGATGATCACATCTATAGATTTGGATGCTCAAAGTAGCCAATGCAGCAGTTTCTTCTTAGCATCCAAGAGAGATCTAATAAGTTCTTATCAACCTGTTTTAGTAGTCTTTTAGCAAAACTAAAGTCTGCATCAATTTCACTGACCATCATCAGCTGCTGAAGGGCAAGAATGTATGCATTATATTCTGTAACACTAAAAACTCTGATAGAGTTATCCTGTGTCACCTGTACGTTTCAGACAGGACATACTGAACTGATCCCCACATGTACCTACTGCCATGCATCTTTTCACTTCAGTCTTTCACTATGGAGGTGCAGGAAATGTGTTTGGTTTTTACTTCTCACATGCGTGAAGAGATCTTTTTTCATGATAATGATATTCAGCAATGAAAATAGACTGAGACATGAATGGGACCTGCACTCTTGAGTCTGCCATTCACACACAAAGACACAAAAAGGTAGACGTGGCAGGTCTCCTCAGAGTCAGTATTTTCATTTACCTCATACTTAAGGTTGAGAGGTAGATGTAATTTTAACCAAACCACCAAAACATTGGAATTATTAAGTTATCTCCTAACAAGAAAAGAAGAAAAGGCATTTACAGCTGAAGTAAGTAATCTTGCAGCGACTGAGGGAAGAAGTAGACCTCACAGAACCAATTTCATTCATCCTGCAAGCTGCCAGACTCTCATTTCAGTCAATTTAATTTAGTGTTTGTTTCAAGCTCCACTAGAATGATGCATTTTCAACATAAAAAGGCTCAGTGGAAGAAGGGTTTCCTTACATCGCTGTGTAGGACAGCCAACATGACTGAATTCTTGAAGAGAATTTCTTTCTTCAAACAATATCAAATTCACTGACTGAACATGGAAAAACAGATGTTAGCACTTCCTTTTCACATAGAGTTTCAGAGAACTGATGACTTCTATTCAGAGGTCAGGGCAGGATAAAGCATTTTTCCCCTTACACTGCAGGACTTTCACAAGAGTTATCTTAAAGAGTTGTTTATTTCTTGCCTCGCCTTTCTTCAGCTTCTGTCTTTAATTTGAACTCTGTCCTTTGCTCACATTTTTTTACTACAGCTGTATATCCTTTTATTGCTCTTCCAATTGCTTTTTTTATCAGGAGGTTGAGTGCACTTCAATTTGTCCTTCGCATGGTGATCACACAAAGTTCAGGATTCTGATTTACTGGTGTATCATTCCAATTTCACGCCAGTGCAGTTTCTTTTTAAAGAGACTAGAGAGTAAGACTGTTGTGCTTCAGGCCAACACTAACAATTTGTATGCAGTACTGAAAATCAGCTAAGTATGTAGGTGTCTGTTGGGGGGACAGTTCCCAGGCCACTGGGATATTCTTCAAGGAAAGAAAATGCTTGAAATAGGCAGGGGGGGAGGGGGGAAATCCTCCTCAATTTTTACTGACAGTGGAAATTATGATACAGTAAGTGGAACATTCCCTGGCAGTATTTAATTTTTCTACACGCACACAGCGTACAACTATATTTGTCAAAACAATTTGCCTTTGCAGTAGCAGCAGTTGCAAATGCAATGAACTAGTTAACTCATAATCTGAAACATAAGCATAGACTTAAGGAATACTACAGGCTGCCTTTGGAATATTGTTGTCCTGTGGCCAGGACACAGGGCTGAGAAGTCAGAGAACTTCCTGTCTACTAAAATGACCTCAGAGAAGTCAGAAAGACTCTGCACTTCAGACTCTCTGAGGATTAAAAGAAGTACCATGCATAAAGTGTTTCAAACTATCCAGGAGAAATGCAGCTGTCTAAGGCCAAATATTCCAAATTCTCTGTATAGTACAAGAAATAAAAAGAAATAAAAGAGCATGAAATCTTCAACCACAGAATTATCCTGAATAGGACAAAAATTGAAATAGACATTGTAAATTTCTTGAGCAAATACTTATGTCTTACATCTGACCACAAAAATCCCACTGAGAATTATTAGCCTCTCATTTCTGAGAAAACGAAATTCACAACAGGAAACTATTAAAAAAATAAGCTTCATATTTTACATTACGATGCAATCATACAACAAACACAAATGTCCATTACAGCGGTGCCTATTTTTAACTTGTTTGTGCTAGTTAAAGCCACTATGTTCACCAACAGAATTGAAATGGTTCCCTGCTTCTGACTACATATATTAAATCTCTTCCAGCTGCAATAGAAGATCTTAAAGAATAAGCAGCTAGGAGCAGACAAATTGCCAAAATGCATACAACAGTGATAATTACAGCAACACTACTGTTCTGTAAAATTCCAAGAATACATATTGGCTAACTGTGGTTCACTGTCAATAAAGAAGGTATTTAACAGGGCAATACAATTTAAGTCTATGCAAGTAAGCACAGAAAAAAAAGTCTTACCCTTTGTTTCTTAGCTTAGTGCTTCAAGTAGGCGCAGAGACAGCATTCTGACTTCATACAGACATCTATAGTGAGAAAAATATTGAGAAAACTCATGTTTTTTTCCCGGTACATAACCATATGTGGCACCTTGCAGAATGGGATGTTTCAGAAGCACTGTAGTGACTTGTGGAAATCAAAAGCAGCATGGTTTCTAGGCACTGTAAAAGTTTTATCTATGCAATTTCTAATGCAAATACAATGAAAAGAGGAAAGGAAAACATGAATTATAAACCTATTTATTATTTGCACGCCTTATATGAATAAAAAGTGTGAAACTGGTATTTTAAACGGTTTGAAAATATGAAGCTAGAGTAAAGTGTATGAAAAGTTTTCTAGGTGAAAAGTCTACTAGGTTTCATTTCATGCTCTTTTATTGACATTTTTCATCAATATACCTAATTTAATTTGGTCATGAAGTATATAACAATAACTTCTGTCCAAAACACTTAGAAATTCATTAATGAGTGTTTCCATAGCATAATAGAGACTTGGAACTCATTAACTTCTTTACTTTTTTTTTTTTTTTAATAAATGTTTTAATCCTACAGAACACTTGGGAGCTAGGCAAGTCTTTTTATTTTACTATCTGTATCTCAAATTTTTAACGGAGAAACACAGACATTTACAAAGCAGAGCACATATTAATCCACAAGCAGCTCTCTATTAAAATCACAGAATCATAGGAAACATTAGAATGGACCCCAGGAGGTCAATTCAGACCAACTTCTGCTCAAAACAGAGTTAACACCCAAGTTAGATCAGATTGCAGAGGGCTTTGTTCAGATGTTTGGAGAATTTTAATGCCACATCTTTGGGCAGCCCGTTCTAGCACTCCCATGTTGAAGGACCTGTAATTATGAAACTTCTTCTAGTTGTTCAAAGAAGGCTTGATCCATTTCCTTATCTTGATGGAGCAGTCAGTAGCAGATTACTCTCATGATGGTATACCCTCAAACCCTGCCATATAATTCCACAGCAAAACTCCATGCATTTATGCATCTCCCTTTCATCCACTCTCTCACAGTTAGAACTGTAACAAAGACTGGCAACTGTATGAAAACACACCTTTATTTTACACATGATAAAAGCTATCCTCAGACACTACAGTAGCGTTATCTCTATGCTAAACTGACTGTTCCTTCAGCAGGTTTTAAGTGACATAACCAGTTCCACCTTCTTCACTTTATGCCCTAAACAAAAGAATTTGGGAACTTCTGTCCCAATCATCTGTCAAACTAGCTTTGTGACTTAGGGCAATGAAAGGCTACTGCAAAAACCATCACTGAGACAATTTTTCCTCACCTTTTTCAAAGTCCCAAACCTAAGTAAACTCACAGCATGCATTTAGTAATTATAACAAGAAGCCTCTCCCCAAATATTTTCAAGCCTTATTCGTAGTAAATTACTGTGACAACATTTTTACATGCTGAAGGGTTAGCAAAGAATAAGAGTTATCCTGCAGCTATATAGAAAGAAAGTCGCAGAAAAGTTGAACTTATTGTATCTGTGTTTGAACAGCATCTTAATATACAAATAGGTTCCTCAACACTTTGTAAATACAGATCCATTTATTGCAGTTGGACCAAAGGAAAACAGTGTAATGATAAATGATATATATAAGTAATAATCCTAACCAAAACATTGCCTAGAATTTGTATCTCAAAACCCAGCAAGTTTGTTTCTTCAGGTGAATTAATTGAATTTTTTATCATATATTTCTCACATCTCAGAGATAAGAAAAAATAATTTTTAATACTTTGAAGAGTAGAAGGTTTTTCACTGAGACACAGAAACAGGAGAAGCATTAACTTTTTCTACTTTTGGTTTAGTGAAACGGCTTTGCTTGCAAAGTGACTTACATGATTCTGTACAGGAAGAAGCATAGGATTTTATGCATTTATCATAACTGCAATTTGTTCTTGAATAAATCTTTTCTATGTCCTTTGGCTGCTGCTATTGTATACTTAAGGTTCATAATGTGCTGTCCAAGCTGCTGGCACACAGGAAGATGGCACATAAAATGTCTAAGAGTAGTAATTCAGGGCTTCTAAGTGGTGTGGGCAGGTCAATTAATTTTAAAGTACTGAACAGCACCAAACTTTTGAATATATTCCCACCTCAATTTCCTCACTGCTCCCTTCTATCTTCTTCTACTTGAGTAAGTGTGGTCACAAACCACTGGGATCAATTAAATCCCTCTGGAACATTAACTGAGAGATATGTTTTTGCTCAGTGCCTAGTCCCATGGTGCTTCATTAACCTAATTTCCAAGTGCACCAAACAGAAATTAACTGTTCCATAAGCTCTTCCAAGTTCCTCATGCCCAAAGGTGCCCTGTCCATATTAATCTTTTTAAGAATACCAGAGGACATGTCCATTCTTCATCCTACTTAACACTGCCTTGTTTTCAGCATCCATCAGTGAGTAGTGGAGGAGTAGCAAACACAGGCACATTATGCACCTTTGGGTACAGGATAGGAAAGCAAAGCAGACTATGGGGTAAGGTATTATTATAAGCAGGGCCAGACTGTGTAGAACAGTATAAAGCAGGAGACAGGACTAATAACACAAACACGGGCTTTTTTTCTTTACTTTCTCTGGTAATTTTTTTTCTCATAAATTTTCAAAACACACTACTGCTGTGTCATTAGTGTATCTCTCTTTGAAACCAACATTTCTGCTTTCCACAGGGCCTATCTAGTGTTCTTGTACCAAGATTTCCTAGTGCAATAGGCTCTGCAAATGAGGCCAGACAAAGTTCCGTGTCTGAAATCCATCCTAGATTCAGCTTTTGTCTGCATCAGCACATAGCGTGGCTCAGTAGGAGCAGTTCTGTAGAGTGCACAGTCCTTGCATCTGCTGTTGAGAACAGGTTGCCTGTACTATATGGTGGTGTTCGGTCATAGGTTGGACTCGATGATCTCAGATGTCTTTTCCAACCTAGCTGATTCTGTGAAATACGGGGTGGCAGGAGATCCGAGGAGACTGGCAGAGGGGACATGGGCACGCCCGGACCGACCGGCAGATCTCAGCAAACGGGCAGCCCAGCTCCCGACCAGCATCTCCGGCCGCCGGAGCCCGGGCGGGATGCCGGGCGAGCCTTGTCCCCGGGCGGGGCGGGGAGAGTGGAGCCCTCCGGGGGTGTGTGTGGGGGCCGGGCGGAGGCGGGGGCCGCGGAGGGCACTCCGGGCGGCGGGGCGGGCGCTGCCGGAGCGGCGTGGACGGGCCGGGGCGGCAGCGATGTGGAAGTCGCTCGGCACCTTCTCGGGGCCGTCCGGCCCCAGAGCAGCCAGCGGCCGCTTCTGGGCTGCCGTCCTGGGAGCAGCGGCGGGGCTCTTCCTCCTCGGGTTCCTCATCGGTACAGTGCAGACTAACCCTCCCTAGCGCTGAGCGCTCTTCCGGCCGCCCCCCGGCCCGTCCAGCCGGGGGAGGTGGCTCGGAGACGGGACGAGGAAGGGCTGGGGTGGAGGGAGGAGCGGGCGGGTTTCCAGCCCTCGGGAATTTGTGCCAAGGGTGTCCGAGGTGAGTCCGTGCTCAGCCGGCCGACACCATCCTCCCTCTCTGCCTACCTCCCTGCCTCTCTCCGTTCCTCTCTTCAGACCGGGCAGGTGCAGTCACCGACCCCCTCTGGGATTTCCAGCTCCGCCGCAGAAGAAGGGTCTTTGTCTCTTTGACTTGATTTTCGATTTACTTTTTATTAAAATAGTCATGCTGTGGCAAGAAAGGAGGCACTGGGTTTGTGAGGAGAGCACAAAGAACAGACCCCTCGACCCTGCTGCCCTGAAATAGCAGCAGCCCCAGCCAGGACGGCAGGAAGATAAACATGGGGCTGGAGGGGTGCTGACAGGAGGGGAGAAACAGTCTTTAATTTGATGTCCCACCTCCTCCTCATCCCAATCAGGCAGGCCTGTGGGTTGCTGCTGCAAGAGATTTCCCCTCCCTGCCTTCCTTTTGGTTTCACAGATGAATCAGGATCAGCTTGAGGGAGGAAGGAAAACAAAAGAGCCACTTGTATTTTGCACTGCCATTTGGTATGTACTTGGGGTTGGTGCCATTGGGAAGCCTGAATTGACTGAATTGCTCTTTCATGTAGGAAGAGCCTTTCACTGTGCCAGTGACCAGTGCCTCACAGGTACCAGCTTGTTACCCGCTTGAATACACCAGCTCTCTCATTCACACTACCCATGTAGCTGCTGCTGCATTTGCACTGAACATGTCCAGTCTGACTTAAAAAGAGATGTGAGAAACACTTATCTTCCTAGCCAGGTGTTCCTCTCATCACTTACTCTGCTAGTGACTGCACAGTAAGGGAGGGATTCCAAAATAAGAGCCAGACAGACCAGAGAGTGAGAAAGGAGTTACGAGACATCTGTTCCTTACAGTGTTTATGTTTCTATGCATTTTTTTAAAGCTGCTGCCTTATTACTGAGGTAACTGGTTATGACTGACAGCATGATGTTCTGGTACTCAAGGAAGATAAGTAAGTCTCCTTAGCATCTGCAGGAAAATAATTGTGATGAGTAAATATAATATAGTATTTTATACCCCTCAATATCTACCCATGGAAATAAGTTCTCTTACCATGTGTGGGACTGACACTGCCGTCACTGTGCAGCCTGCATTAGGTTGTGGCTGCTTGTATGTACTGAAATAAAAAGAGTTGGAAAATGCACGGTGAAAATCTTGTGGGGAGACCAAAGAGAAATGGTGTGTGTCATGGGAATATTGCTCTCATGTTTCTACTGTTGTATTTTGGTGTGTTGTACAGGCTGGTTTGTAAAACCTGTAGAAAAGAAGACATCTCTGAGTACTCATGAGGACATGAAGACAGCATTTATGGCTGAAATGAAAGCTGAAAACATCAAGCAATTTCTTCAGTAAGCAGTGTGTAAACTAATCAGTTCAGACAAGAAAAAAAATTCAGGCTGGAACCAGCCCAAGGGTCATAGAATCACAGAATGGGTTGTGGTGGAAGGGACCTTAAAGCCCATCTGGTTCCAACCCCCCTGCCATAGGAAGGGACACCTTCCACTATAGCAGGTTGCTCAAAGCCCCGTCCAACCTGGCCTTGAACACTTCCAGGGATTGGGAGTCCACAACTTCTCTGGACGACCTCTACCAGTGCCTCACCCCCTTCACAGTAGTGAATTTCTTCCTAACATCTAACCTAAATCTCCCCTCTTTCAGTCTGAAGCTATTCTCCCTTGTCTTATCACTTCACGCCCTTTTAAAATATCCCTCTCCAGCCTTCCTGTAAGCCCCCTTTAGGTACTGAACAGTGCTTTAAGGTCTTCCCAGAGCCTCCTCTTCTTCATGCTGAACAACCCCAACTCTTTCAGCCCGTCTGCTCAGGAGAGGTGCTCCAGCCCTCTGATCATCTTTGTAACCTCCTCTGGACTTGCTCCAACAGGTCTGCTTATGTTGGGGCCTCAGAGCTGACCTCAATACTTCAGGTGGAGGGTCTCATGAGAGTGGAATGGAGGGACAGAATCTCCTCTCTTGACCTGCTGGTCATACTTCAAACAATTCAAAACAATGAAACATGACAATATAGATATTTTTAAATCTATTAAAATTTAGTTACTGTAATTAATTTCTCAGTTTCAGTGACTTGGAAGCTTTAACTGCAAGTAAGCTGATGTACTTTTAGGAATGTTATAAATGGGTTATTTTTCTCATAGGAGAGTGTAGTATTTGTTAAAAGCTTGTATTTATTCCAGTCAGTAATAGACCAGAAGTCATAGTTTCTTGATAGAAAACTCTCTGTGTAAAGAAAGAGCATCAGTTATTGTATGAGTAATCAATAAATTCGGATTTGTCTCAAATTCCCATCCTAATTACATAACATAAAGTTGTACAAAACTAAATTACTAAAACCCCCTTTTGGTTTGTACTATTGTGGCAATCCCACTGATTTCATTTGAAGTGCATTTGTTACGAACTATTGCAAATAAATTAGCTGGAAAGTGTGTTCTCTTTACTACATAAAAGTCATGCCATGACTATAACATAAACATTAAAAACTGAAGACTTAGGAGTTTTAAGAGTCTTAATCTGTGTTTTGGCTCCTGCAAAGTCAAGTGTTGTTAAACAGCTCTGTGAAAGGACCTCTTTCTCCCCTCTAAACTCCCTGCCTCTATGCAAACAGAAAACATTGTGCCTCATTTACTGTCACGTGGCCAGTTCTGCAGTGAAATATGGCAGATGTTTAGTCACTGCTCAGAACTACGAGTACAGGCAGTCAACAGATTACAAGAGAAGATGAAGAAAAACACAATATTCAGTTAAATGGGAGTGTAATACAGGAGGATATTGTTGCATAAGTAAAATTTTAATGAAAATGTGAGAGGCATTTGTATCATTTAGAGAAAACAGCCATTGGCACTAAAAATAACACTTCACCATGGTCTTGGTTCAGTATGTCATACAGTGACTTTTAGTACAGTGTTAGTTGATGGCTTTGTTCACAATGGAACTCAAAAATTTAAGGTTTTCCTAATCTCATACCCCTTTGTTGTCAACCATTAACACCAGCTGGTGCCACACAAGCACCTGTGGCATGTTAATGGCATGATCATATGACAGAAGGAGGAAATCCTGACGACAGCCTCATTCAGCTGAGGGTTTTTTCAGCTGACTTCACCACTGGGCCTTCTCAGTGGTCTGAACAATTTATTTTTTTATTCAGACAATGGGCTGTTCACTGTTTATGGTCTCTTTCATTGCTTGTTATTCATGCTGCATGACTTTAAGTCACAAACTGTTGAGTTTTTCTGTTCCTTGTTTATAGTTGTTTATGGCAGTCAAAAGTCAGTCTCTCTTACTTGCCAACATGGCAAACTCAGAGTGAACTTCCAAACAAATCAGTATTTGTGCCAAAATTAATTAAAATAGTGGCATCCAAGGAGAATATCCAGTTAATTGCAAGTAAGGATCAAAGTAATTATGCACATTTCTAAGTTGAATACACAAAGATAATTATACTTATTTATCACTTCACAATGAAAATCTCATGCATAGGAGTGCACAGGTCTAATGTTACTCAGAAGACAATGAGTAAGAAAGGACAAGACCCTGTAGCTGGTGTCATCACACCATTCTTGCTAAACCATGCTGCAAGGAAGATACAAGTTCCTGTGCTGGGTTTGGACACCTGAAACCCTTTACCTCAATTTATGTATTATACAGACAAAAATATAGATACAGAGAAGCCTTGGTCCTTATTTAGCCTGGGTATATCTGATCATCTCTAGAGGGTTTATTTCCAGCTAGGCTAAGAGGAGTTCTCATTATGAGCTGCAATGCCTGACCTGATTGTTTCTTTATTTTTCTCTAGCAATTTTACACAGCTTCCTCACCTAGCAGGAACAAAGGAGAATATGCATCTGGCACAGCAAGTCCAAGCTGAGTGGAAGACGTTTGGTTTGGATTCTGTTCAGTTAGTTCATTATGATGTCTTGCTCTCTTACCCTGATGACACTAAGCCCAACTACATCTCAATAATTGATGAGCATGGAAATGAGGTACTGAGAACACCAGTTTTTCCAACCAGGGAACAAAATCACTGTCATACACCTGGGAAGACTGTGAGAGAAAGATGTCCTCTGTTCAGTTAATACTAGGCCTGATACAAAGCACACGAAAATTGGGGGTTCCAGTTTGCTTTTGTATTTTGCATCTTTGTTTCATAATGTATGTGCTAGGAATGCTAATATTTACTCTGATTCATATAGCATACTGACATATATTGTTTAAAGGTGAATTGAGAGAATTACTTCATGTAATTCAATTGTTTTAAAATTACTCTGTTGTTTAGAAAGAGGAGAGAAACCGTGGTCAGCACTATTCTTTGCATTGATTCATTATATAGTGTTGATGACTGTTCTAATTTCAGTTTCTGGAAGATTAGAGTTTAGGCCTCAAAATGTACTATCACAAGGGACATGAGTTCATTACAGAATAGTTGTAGTGCATGTAGAAGCTCCAGGGTTGAGCAGAATGCAAACATTTTTACCACTATGATCTAACCTGTACTTATCTGTTCTACTGAAACCACTTTAAGGGACGCTGTGTTCATTTACGCAGGACTCTGTGTGAAGAGTGCAGATGGGAATTGTAAGATCATGCATTGAACTTGCCTACTGAAGAGGCTGCCCAGTGCTTGCTAAAGTTTTAGCCACTCCTCATGTAGAGCTCTAAAATCAGAGTCCTTTAAACTGCAAGTGCTTGTGAAATGTGTCTGAATTTTCCTTTTTTTTCCATATCACCTGGTTTATGTTATTCCTTTTCTTCTTTCCCATTAGATTTTCAACACATCATTATTTGAGCCTCCTCCTCCGGGATATGAAGCTGTTAGAGATGTGGTGCCACCCTACAGTGCGTTTTCAGCCCAAGGAATGCCTGAGGTAACAGTAGAATAGTGAAAGAAGCAAAAGTAGAAATGGAAAGAGAAATAGAAGTAGGAACAGAAGTAGAAGTAGAAGTAGAAAAAGAAGCAGAGACAGAACTAAATAATGGAAATAGAAAAGAGGAGCATAGCACAGAACAGCAGAGAGCAATACAGAGTAGTGTGAAATTCATTAGGCTTTAGTTCAAAACCTGATGTATCACCAGTAGGAAAGATGACCTAGCTCTGATGTTCTTGGGATTGTTGCAATGGAGCAACATTCAAATCAAAAGCAGTCATACATATGTTTAATTTTTTTCTCTAGTTTGTATCAGAACTAGATTTTATTTTTCCTTTTCCTTAAAAATATGATAATAAATATTTAATATCAGCTGCTATAAGCTTCCCCAAGCATTTCTGTAACTATGCATTGTTTTCCATCTCAGTGAACAAATAGACTGTTATATTTACGCAGGCTATGAGCCAAACCTCACTTTCAAAATGCTGCTTGCCCAAGATTTACACTGACAGGTATAGCTGCACAGTGTTGAGAATGCTTGAAAAAGGCTTTTGCTAGCTTTTCTGGCAATAAAAGTGTTGCTGTGATCTGAATTTAAAGCTAATCCTGTCTTCTTGTACCGGTGGTACCAGCTGATGGGCTTTCTTTTATAAAGCTGGCCTGTGTAAGAGGAATTTTCTGGCCTATGATCATTAGGGGTTTCAATTAATATTTTGTAAGATTAGAATTTTTTGTTCTCGTTCTTAATATTTTTCCTGTCTATACGTAGAATAATTTAGGTTGGCAAAGCCCTCTGAGGTCACCTGGTCCAGTTTCTGCTTTAAGGTTTGATCTGACTTGGAAACTTGCTAATGCTTCTACTCACACAGCCCAGTATATATCCTAGTCATGTACTTTCTGAAGTTTGTTAATAAGCTGTCCAAGTTCAGAAAACAAAAGGTATCCTGTATTCATTTGCCTCAGATACTCAAAGGATACTGGAGAATCAGGCAGGTAGTTTGTACCCTAGGATATTAGAGCAATGAGTGTTTCAAGAATTGAAATGGGAATTTCGGAACATAATGTAAGATAAAATTCATGGATTTTGACCTTTTATCATAACATATCCCTGAAGAAAGATAGAATAACCTCACTGCTTTATTTAATTTGCAGAGAGCTACAGTAAATGATGAGATATGGGAAATGATAAAAACAACTTTAAAAAGCTTCATCTTCCTTCTTTAGAAAGTGATTTTATTTGAATTAAATATATGAATTTGGTTTCTGAAGAAAACAATACCTACAGACTGATTGTCTTTTCAAAATATGATACTTATATTCACCTTATTACATAATAGTTTGATGAAGGTTCATGCACTTAGCTAGCAGAGTTAGGAATAGTATTCTCCAGTGAGCTATTGTCTGTGTCTGTACTGCAAACAGCACAGGAGGGAGCATGTATATAGCTCAGCAGTGGGAATACTTGGTGGATCTATGACTCTTCTGAGTTTTCCCAGGGCAGTTTCTCTATTTTATGTTAAAAACCATTCTGCTAAAAACTAGAACTAAGCTGTGGACTCTACTGCATAAAATAAAATTGATATTTACTGTGGTGTCTGTGTGCAAAATACCTCCAGCTATCCAAGACTGACTCCAGTTTTAAACAGACTATGAAGAGAAGTAAACACCTCACTTTGAGCACTTAAACATAAGTCATATGTGAACATTCTCAGCTGTGTACAAAGTCTGGCTGATATGGATGGTGGGAGTCTATTACAAGTCGCTTGTCTACCTAGTTGCCTTACGATCAAAGACTTCATGCCAGAGCCAGTCCTGGAGATCATTGCTTCCAATTTAATATCTTACAAGATCACATTCTCCTTTTGACATGCTCTTTGACGATATTATTTCAAATTCTGCCTCTTTCTATCAGGGTGAGTTAGTGTACGTGAATTATGGCCGCACTGAGGACTTCTTTAAGTTAGAACGTGTAATGGGAATTAACTGTACAGGAAAGATTGTTATTGCCAGATATGGGAAGATCTTCAGAGGAAATAAGGTAATTCCTGTATGTAAAAGTGTTACTTGTGCTGCCCTTCACTTGTTTTCAAGAGACTGAAATACTTACCTAAAGTGTTCTGTAGATTTTAGTGTGAGTTTTCGTAGAGCTGTGTTTGAAGATGATTTTTTAGTAGAAGATAGCAAATATATATTTCATATGTATGTAATACATTTCTAGGATGAAAGTAAATAAGTTGGAAAGTGTTTAGTATTTTTATATTGCTTTGCATTCTATAAATTTTTCCAAAAATCACTAGCATCGTTATATGTTGTA
The DNA here is from genome assembly GCA_035041135.1 of Platyrinchus mystaceus. NCBI lineage: Eukaryota > Metazoa > Chordata > Aves > Passeriformes > Tyrannidae > Platyrinchus > Platyrinchus mystaceus. The sequence continues at coordinate 35,638,085 of JAWWLV010000001.1, forward strand.
TACATTGTAATACACGCTACTTCTGAACTAGACTGTTCTTCCCTATTGGTTCAGCTGTCCTCTAAAATGTCTATATTGTATTTCTTTATAATGGTTTCTGTACACCAGGCAGAGACTATAACTATATGGAGGTTGTTTTAAATTGTGTATTTGGTTATTCAGTGTCTCTGTCATAGAAATATTTTTAAACTACAGTTTTCTGCAGATTTCCATGACCTGATAGTAAAGGACATAATCCTTTGCATAGTTCAGGCATACACTCAAGTTTTTTCCTCAACGGGGATGTAAGAAGACAGTCTATTTTATGTGTATTTGCTTCTTGTACAACAATTAGTTTGACCCTAATTTGAGCAGGACTATTGTTTGTATTTGTCAGTTACCTAAGGATATCAAACACTGAATCTTCTCACTGGAATGCCACTTCTTATTATATGCTATTGACTAATCCTGTATGAAGCTTTTAAGTAGATAACTCACTGGTTTACATACACACCATTTTCACCAGTGAAAAGTGACATATAACTCATATTCTGGGTCAGATAATATTTTCACTAAATTGTTTACCACTCCTAAAAGTAATATCTGAATGAAAAACACCTAAAAATTGAAGAAGATATTACTGTCTATGAATCTTTTCATAAAATGAAACACAAATACCTCAGAGTTACTAATATATAGAGGGGCAGTTTTCCTGTGGTTTGGAAATTATATGCTCTCGTTGACATAAAGGGATGATATGTTCATTCTTACAGTAGTATTTCTTATGACTGTTTATATACTGGAGGATTTGATAGCCTGTATAAAATCTGGAGAACTTTACTGTCATTTTCCAACTTCCTAATGGTGTGCAAGAATAAGATAGATGATGAAGGCAAGTACTGTATTTCCTTAAAATAAAAAATAATATTAAAAAAAGCTATGATATTTCTGGATTAAAATATCCAAATTTAAAACTGTTGAAGATTAGTTGTCACTCAGTCACTATCCATCACTGTCATATCTAGTAGCAAACCAGATTGCGATGTCAGAATGACATATATTATACAGTAATAAAGTCACATGAGAATTCTTTTAAAACAGTATGCAGGTCAGTCCTTCCATAATAAACTATGCACTCTGGAGTTAGTCTTGTTCACAGCCAAAGACAGTTTCAACTCTCCAATAATGTTTTCCATGTCACTAATGTTATCTCTTAACTAAAAGTCAAAGCAACAACAAACCTCTTACTTTCATATGGAACCTGATATCTGCATATATATTTTTCAGGAGATTTTATGGCATGAGACTTTACTTACGCCAAGCACTGTAAAAAACCCTGAGGAAAAATCACTGTAATTTATAATACTTTCTTTTGCACCTTGAACTCTGTGGTCAAGCTGTAAAGGACTGGATAGGGACAAGAGATGTGCTTTGCAGGTGAAGAATGCTGAATTGGCAGGTGCCGTGGGAATTATTCTGTACTCTGACCCTGCTGACTACTGTGCCCCAGGAGTAGACCCCTATCCAAATGGCTGGAATCTTCCAGGTGGAGGAGCCCAGCGTGGGAATGTATTAAACCTGAATGGGGCAGGGGATCCTCTGACACCAGGTTATCCTGCAAAAGGTAAGTGACTCTAGTGAAGGCATGATCTGAGGGTCTGGTATCAGGAAAAGGCATGGAGTGGGAGTGATCTTTCTCTTGTAACAAAACACTCTTTTTCTTAGTATTTGTTGCTCAAAAGAGTCAGCTTTGGGTTTCATGTCAGGTAAAAGGTAAATGGCCAGTCTTCGTGAACGAAGATCTGGGAAAGGTGTTTTTACCTTTCAAGCCTGCGCAATGGATTTTTTA
>JAWWLV010000001.1:35640012-35675681 GCA_035041135.1 Platyrinchus mystaceus
GCTGAGAGACCAGCATCTTAACCGCTAGGCCACCGGGGGTCCCCTCATGTCAGTAGGCCACTTCTATAAGTGGCGCATGAGAGGAAGGGAGGGCATATTAGGCGGAACCACAGAGTGCTTACCTGTATTCATCACCTTCATCTTATGCTTCCTGAGCTGCTTGAGCTGTGCCCAAGTTTTTTCATTTATCACCTAAACCAGACCATTTTGACTGACATTCATTGAGAACTGTTCATGCCAGCACTTGAGACAGCATATCTGAGAGAGACAATCACCTCAGGAAAAATGGTCCTTAAATGATGGACAGTGTTGCCTCTAGCCGGCAGAACTTGAGCTGGAAGGGGACACATGTTCACAAGAGCAGCATGGCAGAGCAGACCATGGGAAGATTTCTCAGTCCTCATGCTAGAGTCACTGATCTCGTAGATGAATCCCTGTTTTCTTCCCTCAAAAAAGGTCCCTGTGAATGTTGTATTAAGGAGGAAACTATTCTTTTCCATATATGCTCTTGTCCCCATTGTAAAAATTAAGTTTCTCATCTGTAAAATGCCACGATTTCTATTTGAGCTTTGTCAGAAAAAAACCTAGATTTCATTTTGTTCACAAAAACATCAAACCAAAATATTCAGTAGTCCAGTGTATTTGATTTCATCTGCATCTTGTTATCAAGTGACAGATTTGTCTTAGTTTCCAGCAGAATGTTCCAGGCATCAGACTAAGGGCTCCCTCTTTGCTCTTTATCTTTAGCTTAGTTGGAACTTCTTTCCTGTGAAGAGAAACATTTCTGTTCAAAAGGATTTCAACACAAAAAATTAACACTGTGGGAAAACCTTCATTAGCATCTCCCTGAAAACATGCAATTAATGTCAGTCCTGTATCCAGGAAGGTGAAATGATTATCCCTGACTCCAGTGCTATGAACTGTATCGATTCCTTCTGAGAGTTGTAAATATGAAAATATTTGTCTTTTGCTTTCAGATTACACCTACCGGTTAGACAAAACCAGTGGTGTAGGTCTCCCAAAAATTCCAGTTCATCCTATTGGCTATCACGATGCCGAGTCGTTACTGCGGTAAGTGTATGGGAGACATGAACAATTTTAAGAAGGCTGTTTTTTGAAAGTTATGGGAGTGTTTGAAAAGAGGAAAGACATTTGCACTCTGCTTATCCTGTAGCTGTTGAAATAATATGTTTTGTTTCTTATTAAGTTCTCTTTACGAGGTAAATGTGTTATCTATTGCTACATATCAGATATATGCAGAGTGACCTGGAAAGGACCATTTGTAATATATCCCGGTCAGTCAAGTATACTGGAATTATAAAGTGCCTCTCAGTTTGAATTAAGGCAGAAATTTTCAAGGCTGACATGGTACCTATCATGTGAAAAAGATCAGAAATGAAGTAATTCATTTGTCCAGGGAAGTACTTGCCATGAATGTTTGTTGGGACAGTATCTATACTGTCCTCTATTAAATGAAGGTGTATGCTTTCTCTCATCAGGTGTGTTATGTTGTTTAAATATGAAATGATGTTAGTGAACTAATATAAGCACACTGAGGAAACTCAGGAATTTGATAGGGGATTTAATAGACATATACATGTAAGTTTGTTTACTAAATGTGCAAGTGGCATCGGGACAGCCTACCAACTTGCTAATGGACAGCGTTAAAATTCATAATTATTTCAAAAAAACAAATAAGTTCACTAAAAAACCTGTAAGATGTGATTGAGTTGGAAAGTATATAATTCCCCTAAAAAATGTAGCAGTAGTCATCTGTATCAACTGTAGAGTTGCAAAGCAGGAAATGCCAGGGTTGGCAATGATAGGATGGATAAGTGTTTAGGGCATTAAGTGAATATAGTGTTGGGTATGTGTTTGTATAGGAATTTTACACCTAAATCACATAAGCAATCATTCTGCTCAGTCTGATGACTCTGTTTGAGTCCCGAGTCAGGAAAAAAAAAATCTATCTTGTTTCTCTATTCAGATTTCTCCTGAAGTGTTGAAGCTATTTGTTTTTATAGGAGACAGAATTTTACTGTCTTTGGTGTTTTTGGATACCTGATGTTCATTAACGCTCTCCTAATGTTTTTTCCTATTTCCTCCCAAACTTCTATAACTAATATATCTCCAAATTGTCTTTTCTTTAAAACATTCTTGTTATCACTGTTATTAAGATAACTTCTCATAATGAGAAAGGCATAGGTTAAAAAACCTCTTTTATCTGCTGCCAACTAGTAGTGGTAGAGCAGATTAATATGTATAAATATGATGTAGCTAGATATTTCTTTTCAGTAAGTTGTAAATAATTCTGAAACTTGTTTTTAGTAATTATGAATGAAATCTAAATCTTTTAAAAATACTTTTTTCACATTTGTCTGGAGAAGTCATAACTTCATGTTATTTCTGCTATCGTATTTGTATATAAAAAATTTGAGGACTTGAAGATATGCTGCAATGTAATGTGGAATTTACATTTACAGTAAAAGACATGCTTTCGTTTACAATAAATATATTTTGCTTCCTAAGAACAGAACATCCATCATACTTCTTAATATTTTCTTTGTTTCTCACAAGTTCATGTCAAAAATATAAGTCCTTTATGTGAATAAGTCTGGGTGATTGCAATCCACTGAATTACTGCATTTCCAGACAGGGAAAACATCACCTTTGACAATGGAACAAGATCACATTTCTTCAATATTAGCCATCTTTGACACACATCAACTCTGTCTATGCTACTGGATTAAGCAGTGTCCAGGGGTAGGCACGGGAAGACAACTGTCTATGATGTTAAATTGTTAGAATGGCCCAAGTTGCTCTCTACTAATTCAGTTGCAAATGCAGTTCAAGGTACTAGAATGTTCCAGGGACCAAAGACATGGTTTGTATGCACTGTGGGTTTTGTGTGAATGGGACCTTACAAAGTGTGGTTTCTGTTTCTTCATTTGTGTTTGGTGCTGTTGTAAGATGTCTGTAACTAAGAATGATAATTTTTTTTTCATAATAGTAATATGGGAGGACATGCACCACCTGATAGTAGCTGGAAAGGAAATTTGAATGTATCTTACAACGTTGGTCCTGGTTTCACAACAACTTATTCTACAAGGTCAGTTTTGTTTCCTAAGAAAAGCATGCTTGGAATCAGAGAAAAGACAGGTAGAGCAATAGAATTTAGCCAAAGATAGAGTATTGGGTTCATTTTCATAATTCCCTTAATTTTGACCGTTTCCTTGGCTGAAATACTGTCAGTGCAAAACTTCAGTACATTACATCTTGATTGGATGGATATGACCTACTTGCTTTGGTTTCCAGCTAGTCTTGAACCAGTTTCCTTTGAAAAGCGTCTAGCCTTTGACAAACTATTTGTTAAGACTGATTTTTTTTTTGAGAACTTTTGTTGTCTTTTTTAAATTCACGTGAGTCTAGCTTCTGCTCTTACCTATTGACTTATTTAAAACAGTATTAACCTACAAGTTAGGTTTTCCAGAAGAGCTTAAACTACAATGTCATTTTTATTGCTTCAGATTGTTTTTAAACTCTATTAGTAATTACAGTTTAGGACTAAAGTCCAGGTGTTTCCATGTTGTCTGAGTACAGCGTACTGACTTGTTATAAAGTGTTTGACTCCATATGACCTTCATATGACTATTGTTCATACTCAACTTCATATGAACCCTTTAGGCTTAGTTGTTGCACGTCCAGCTGTGTTACAGGTAAACAGCTCTTGATGTTGTAGAATAAGTCTCTTGATGCAACTCCGGTTGTCTGATTTTCTGCTTCCTGAGGTGCCACAGCAGTATTGACTGTGCTAAGTGTGCTGGTTTTGACTTGGGTAGAATTAATTTTCTTCACAGTGGTTGGTATGAGGCTGTGTTTTGGATTTGTCGCGAACACAGGGTTGATAATAGAGATGTTTTTGTCATTGCTGAGCAGTGCTTGCACAGAGCCAAGGCCTTTTCTGCTTTTCGTACTGCCACACTGCTGAGGAGACTGGGGGTGCATGGGAAATTGAGAGGAGACACAGCGGGGACAGGTGACCCCAACTGACCAAAGGGATATTCCACACCATATGACACCATGCTTGGTATATAAAGTGGGGGGAAGAAGGAGGAAGGGGGAGGGACATTTGGAGTGATGTCATTTGTCTTCCCAAGTAACTGTTACAAAAGTCAGGATAGGAACAACTGTTACACAAAGCAGATGGGGCCCTGCTTTCCTGGAGATGGCTGAACACCTGCCTGCCCATGGGAAACAGTGAATTGATTTCTTGTTTTGCTTTGCTTGTGTGCATGGCTTTTGCTTTCCCTATTAAACTGTCTTTATCTCAACCCGTGAGTTTTCTGGCTTTTACCCTTCCGATTCTCTCCCTGACCCTGCTGGTGGCAGTGAGCAGCTATGTGGGACTTGTTTGCTAGCTGGGGTTAAACCATGACATGGAGTCAGTCAGTTCTGATTTGCATCAACTTCTAGAATATTAAAACTATTTACCTTTCCAACATTAGATGTTTTTCATTTTTCTTTCACTCTTCTAAATTTAAAAACTAGCTGCTAGCAAAAAATCTTTGAATTTGGAGTTCTGATCCTGTTTGCCTGTATAAATCTTTTTGACATCAGAAACATTACATAGCTGTCAAGGGCTGAATTCTGTTCTCATTTGCACAGGTATAAATCAAGAAAAAAAAATTCCACTGAAATATTTTCAGATATACCTTGGTTTAATAGAGGGTAAAGTTGGTCAAAATGCTTTCCTTATCATTTATATTTATACTTTTGAAAGGTATCAAGATGTTTTATTGTCTAATCTAGTGGATTTTCTCTGTACTTTCTTCCCACTACAATAGAAAGGTGAAAATGCACATTCATAACAACAACGAAGTAAGAAGGATTTACAATGTGATTGGTACTATCAGAGGCACAGTGGAACCAGGTAAAATCATCTGTCTTCAGCATAATGTGAGTGAGAAGTGACCTCTACATATACTTCATAGTTACAGGGGGACATGAAAAATATATTTTTCTCTGAAATATTGCACTGCATGATCATTGGTGTTGAAATGTTTATTGCACCAGCTTTCATATGGTTCAGGGTATGTCAACACTTTCACTGTGAATGCTGATTTTCAAGGGAGAATCCAATATGGAAAATATTTGTCTTCAGGCAAATAACTTTGCAATTGGAAGAATACTCTTAAGTGGATATTCTTCCCTACTAAACACAGGAATGGATTTTGCATTCCATCTGAAGACACCATATCCACCACTATTTACTTTTTGTCTGTCTTATACTCTCTTGTAACCAATGTGATTTTATACTCAAAAAACCCCCAGATACATAGACATCCCTAGGATGATGATAACATCATTTTTCTTGTAACTGCAGCACTTCCCTTATGCCTGAAACACAGCTGTTAACCATATTATAGTAGCACAGAGATCTATTCTGACTTTGATCTTAATTATCACATCTCTATCATGATTTGAACAACTCTTTTTATGATTGATTATATATATTCAGAGAAATACTGCATTCAGCACACCCTAATGCTGTGAATTTGTGTGCTGTGTAGATATAATTAGTGGATCAGCTTCATGATGAAACACACTACTGTAAAATTTAGAAAGATGCTTCTACCTTTAGAGAAAAGCTGCAGTATTTCTAATAGCAGAAGTAATGCTATGGAATTTAGGAGGTTTTAAGTCTTGTGGGATTCAGTTATTGTGCTTGACAGATTCTCTAGCACTGACTTAAAAATACAGAAAAATGACTTTGGAGATTTAAAATGTGTTTTGCCTTTCTGTCATGTATATTATAAACTGTTAATCTCTATTGCCTGATACATACGTGAAAAAAAATTACTTCAAATTAACAGCTCTATGGCAGGAAAAAAGTTTTCCTAAGTAAACCTCCAAAATAATTTCTCCAGACAGATATGTCATCCTGGGAGGCCACCGTGACTCATGGGTATTTGGTGGCATTGATCCGCAGAGTGGGGCGGCTGTGGTTCACGAGATTGTGAGGAGCTTTGGGAAACTGAAAAAGGAAGGTAATAAAGCTCATCACAGTAACTGATCTCAGCAGTGCCCATTGATTTCACTCAGATTTAAAAACATATGCTTGAAACTAAACACGTCTATCCAATGTCTAGAATAAACCATGCTGCTCTGCAGATGTTATTTAATTCCAGTTACAACTTTGTTATATGAGAGGTACTTCTGCTCAAGAGAAAGTACACCTAGAGGGCAACAAAACACACAATGGGGGATGCTGAAATAAACATGATGTTCAGGTACAACTGATTACTGTGTATTTGGGGATGGTCAGACTGGATGTTTCAATGGTCTTATAAAATTGATACAGTGGTGGACTGATAAAGGCTTCATGAGGGCAACACTGAGAGCTTTCTCAGCACCTAACTGTGGCTTGGAGACAGACTCAAGAATAAATAAAGGATGTCTGTGTAATACAGAGAATGAGCTGTGCAAATGTAGTAGGAGGTAATGGTTAAAAATACCTCATGCCTAGTCGCATTAGAATAGGAGCAAATGTCAACTGCACCAACTTTCTGCTCCTGTCAGAGCAAATGCTGTCTCCTTATCTGACATTGCGTGGAAAGAAGCTCTGACAACGCAAATACCATGCTAGAGAACCATTCTTTGCCTACACATTACACTTAAAACTTATTGACATTTAGTTTTCTTTCCATTTCTCGCAGTTACTGGATATCAGGGGAAGCTGTCTTTGGAATACAAACTTGAAAAAAATTTAAAAATTAGAAAAGAAAGGGAGTAAAAGATGAAAACGTTCCAGTAGCTTCAAAGAAAACTTCGTACTGAGATGCAGAGGCAGGGCAATAGAGCCTGTTCCGTTTGTCCTGAGTTTAAATCAGATGCAGAACTTCAAGTGAAAGATTTTTCTTTTGAAGGTGATCTTTCAAAGTTACAGGTAATTCCTTAGGTTTTAAAATCTGGCATTTGGAAGACAAGTCAAAGAAATTCAGTAATAGGTATGAAAACATGCCACTTTTTCTGTCGAAGTAGACACTGGCATACAATGTATACTAAACTGAACAGAGCAAAAAGAGTAGAAAATCTTTCTTTCAAGAATTTGTGCACAGTGCATTATTTTTCCTTGATCAGAGCTTTAAATTTTAGAAAATTTTCTTGAAATTCAAGCTGAGAGACAAGAAGGAATACATTATTTGGCACAATATTGAAGTAGAGGTGAGGTTGCAACAATAACGAATCATTATTATGTTAGGTTACTGAAGTTGGTGTTAAAATTCCTTAAACATGTCTCTTTCCTCACAGATCATGATATAAGATGAGCCCCCCCATTGGCATTTGTTTTCACATTAGTAACCATACAACAAATAGCCTTTGTTTTGGTAATATAGTTTCCATGGTCTTTAACTGCAGGATGGAGACCAAGGAGAACAGTGATATTTGCAAGCTGGGATGCAGAGGAATTTGGCTTGTTAGGATCAACAGAGTGGGCTGAGGTAAACCAACAGTGTTCAAAAAGAAATTTGCATGGTGTCTGCTCTTTGAGAAATATGTACTAAAAAGCAGCACTTCTTTCCTCCCTCCCCCTCTTTTCCTTGCACACGCATTCTGTCTCTCTTTCTTTAGTTTCCTTTTGAATGTATAGCTCCGTGCAGTATATGATGTCTTTGTATGGAACAGCTGTTTCTTTTGTGAGTGGGAAAAGAGTTCTGGGGGAGAAAAGTTTGTCAGCATTTTCTTCCTTTTTTTCTTTCTCATAGGAAAATGCCAAAGTATTGCAAGCACGAGGAGTGGCTTATATCAATGCAGATTCCTCAATTGAAGGTACATGGTTTTGACTTGTGTTTTACAGAAATAGTGATGGTAAGACTGGGAGGGATTTTGCCTGGAGATTCATGAGACCTTCAATGTGATCATTTTGTTGCATTAGTTAAAGTGGATATGTGGATGTGGCACTTGGTGCCATGGTCTAGTAACCACGGGGGTCTTGGATCAAGGGTGGGACTTGATGATCTCGGAGGTCTTTTCCAATCCAGTTGATTTTATGATTCTCAGCTTGCTCCTCATAAAGAGTGTAGCTCTCCAGTCCCTTACTTATTAACAAATAGCGGCATGAGGTTTCAGCTGAGTGGAAGTTCCTTCTTCAAATAAATAGTTTTTCCTGTTTTTCAGGAAACTACACACTGCGAGTGGATTGCACACCACTGATGTACAGTCTGGTGTACAGTCTGACTAAAGAGGTAAGATCACTTGAAATTTTTAGCCAGTGTGTTCAGTGGCCCCTCACTTGATGGGGCTCTGTCTATAAAATATGATGTCAGATGTTTCTTTTCTGGCTGCAGTATCTCTTTTGGGTCAATAGCTAAGTAACTGGAGATTTTTTCCAGAAGGGCCAAGGGGATTTCAAGCTTATACCTTTAAATATTAGCTATTTAGGATTAAGGGATTTTTCCACTTCTCCTGTGAAAGCATTCCTTCTAAAAACAAAAGAATAAAAGAATGCTATGAACCAGAGGACAGAAATAAGCACAAACCTGGCTGCCCAGATCAACTACGAGAGTGCTCATGGTAGTGGGAGACTCTGACTCCCTTTAGGCAGAGAAAAAATTAGTCCTACTAGTGTATTATTTTTGGTATAACATGACAGGTTTGGTCAATGTGCTCAGCTTTAGTGTACCCTGTTAGTTATTTGTTGGCACTGACCATGATGCTCTCACACATATTTGTGTGGCATACAAAATTAAGAGGTTAGGACCTTTCTCAGGAAAATAGCCTCATCATCTTACATGTAAGATGTTCCTTGCTTTGGGAGTGGGTCTTAGAGGCTGGCATTTTATTTCTGGGGCTTTTTTTCCTGTTCAACTGTATTAAACAATGAACATTTAATTAGTCTTTTTGTGTGTTTAAATGCATATATAATATACATTAATCTACTATATATATTCTATAAATCTACTTTATCTGCCTTCGTCTGCTGTATATATTTAGTCATCTGGCTTTTCTAGGGTTGATAATTTATTATCTCTTGAAAGCTGGCATTAGAGTGGTACAAAAGTAAAGAAAAGGTAGTAAATAATTATAATAATTTTCTGGCAATTAAAGTACAACAAATAAAATGGAACTGTTAAAATCAGGTGCCCCAATAAAGGTATTTCTGTCGTAAACTGCAGAAGAGCTGATCACCTGCAGTTCCCATGGTAACCTGGGCTAAATGCAAGTCTTCAGAACTGTCAGAAAATCAGGTCAGGAGGGTCTCAGTTTGGACAGCAAGAGCCGTCATTAAAATGTTGACCTAAATACCAGTAAAAATGGTTGTATTGCATAACCCTTCCTCAAGCTGGGAAGCAACAATAGAGGCTGATGAATGCATATAACCACAGCTTGCTGGTAGCTGATGTCTGAAGAGAATGCTGATCAGGAAGCACGTCCCATGTGATCCCATCCAAAGTTAATCTGTGGTAAAAAGTCTTATAACTGTTATACAAACAATTAGCTTAATGGACAAACACCCCCAAATATATTAGTTTTAATTTGATTCCTATTCTTAGGTAGCTATATATATATATTAATAGTGGAAGAGATATTAATAATCTTTAATAGATTGAAGATAATAAAACTTCAGCATTCTGCTGATATAAAGATGCTGATTCAGTTACCTTCAAAGTAGTCAGAGTGATAGGAATGAGCTTTAGGATGATTGTGATCTATATACCTCTCTAGCAGCTATGATGACATAAACACCAGGTACTGTGCACTTTGCCCTTCTAAGGTTGCTTCTGCATTCATAAACATAATTTTTGTGAACTAAAACAAAGTAGAAACAGTTTTGAATTAAAGTAAGACAAAACTGAAATTTCTTTCCCAAGTAAAGCCAGAAGTTTTGTTTTGTGAGGCATTTTTTTGTTGAATATTTAAATTAAATGGCTGGAAATCTCATAAAGAAACATCAGAATGTAAATATTTACTTGAAATGTTTTGTTCTCCTTGTGTTTTCTTTCATCTAAAATTACTTATGTTTTAGCAAATAAACTATTCATCTGCAAAATGCTATGCATTTAAGTGTTAAATGGAAATGAAGAAAGCTTGAGGGACTTAAGACTGTGACTTAGTCATTGCCTGAAGTCTTTTGTGTATGGACAGGTTGTTGATTTGTTGCTTGCTAACATTTAAAATTGTACCCTTTGTCTTTTTCTAGATACCAAGTCCTGATGAGGGTTTTGAAGGAAAATCTCTTTATGAGAGCTGGTATAAAAAAAATCCATCAAGAGAATATAAAGAGGTCCCCAGGTCAGTGACAAAAGAACACAAATTATATACGAAACGTTATTATAACTTGTAGAATGTGGGGTTTGAATAAATAACCCCTTGAAAAGCTGAGTGCTTAAAAGAAATGGTGTGTTTCTCAGCTGGTATAAATTTCAGAGTTTTATTGATTGCAGCTGGTACACTATTGTACAATAGTGTTGAGAACCTGCCTTTGTTGATGAACAGGTGGCTTTATATATGAAAAACATTCATGTAGTTTATAGAGATTCAGACAAATAAAAGCAGTGTGCACAAGCCAGTGACAGGCACACAAGATGCTAACTCATCAGCTTTCCCTTGCATTTGCTTCCAGTCTCCTGGAAGGCCTCTGAATGTGGTGGGCTGGGGGGCACATCAGGCAGGATTTACAACATTGTCCTTCAAATTTACCAGGGGGTGTCTATAGAATCTCAATGACTGATTTTATTCTATGAAGCCATGCTGATACTTCTATGATTTCTCTCAATTGGGAGCTTGGAAGAGTGGAAGTTCAGCAGGAGGAAGGTTCTTGTCAGTGATAAAAGACAATGAGTGAAATTCTCCTCCTGGGAGCTGGATATCTCTGACCCTGAGAATGATTACTTTGCTCTTCCAAGAATGCAACTGATGTGGTGCATGCAGTGTGCGGGTCAGAGGCAATTCATGTGTAGTGACAAAAAGAGCATACTAGGAAAAGACTGTGTAGTGTATAGTGACTGATTGCTGAATAAAGAATTGACACGGTACTTGGAAGCAAACTAAAATTACACCTTAAGTATTGTCACTCAAGGCATTTTCCTCTTTCTTGTTAAAAGAATAAATAAACTGGGTTCTGGCAATGACTTTGAAGTCTTTTTTCAACGTCTTGGCATCGCTTCAGGCAGAGCACGTTACAGTAAAAATTGGGTAAGTCTGTGTCTTTGAAATTTGGTTTCCCCAGTAACTGCCTCAATAACATCACCTGTAGGGGAGTCATTTAGACTGTCAGCTTTTTGGGATAGTTCAGTGTCGTGTGTCAGAATGTTAAGTAATTACTAGAACTCTATGTGCTACCTCAATACAAATATGTAATAAATAAGAATGATCAACTTGGTATCAGTTAGAAAAACTTGACTTTAAAAACTTTACTGTGCCTTGAATCCCACAGCAAAGGTTTTCAAGCAGCACCGAAGTATCCATAACTGAATAATGGTTTTGTTTTGTTTTGGTATTTTTGTTTCAGAACATAGAAAAATACAGCAGCTATCCAGTTTACCACAGTGTCTATGAAACCTATGAAATTGTGGAGCAGTTCTATGATCCCAGTTTCAAGAATCATCTGACAGTAGCTCAGGTACGGGGAGGGCTGGTGTTTGAATTGGCCAACTCTGTTGTGCTTCCTTTTGACTGTAGAGATTATGCATCAGCTGTGAGCAACTATGCTCACATCATCTATAATTTGTCAAGGAGTCATGAAGAGGAACTGGCAACATACAACGTGTCCTTTGGTACGTACAGTCTTTCATCACACTACTCCTCCATTAATGCTAGCAGTGCCTAATAGTAATGTATGTCTAAGTCATGCCCTGGTATTTACCTTGTGCTGTATGAAAAGTAAATAAAACAAGAGCCGCACCCTCCAATAATTTGAAATGTGAATATTTTGTCACTAGTATGCCTGTGTAGAGAATATGCCTCTGCCAAATAGAGCTAACACTTACAGTCGCATGTGCTTTGACCTGTGTATGATTCACCAATGTTGACAACAGTATTATCGTCTTGGTTCCTTAAAAGTAATCTTACTGCTGTGCAGCTTTATGTGTTGGATAATTCTCTGCCTCAGAAGCCTCTGTTTTATTGACAGGATTCAGCTGCTAATGACCAATATCAGCTACGTGCATGCACATGCACACCCACCCACATATATACTCTGTGTGGAGGGACATAACAGTAAAGCACAAGTTGTTGGGGTTATAAAGTCTCAGACCTATGAACAGTCTGGTTCTGGCAGTCCACGATCCAGTTTTTGATATTTCTATATATTCTTCAAGTAGCAAATAATAAACAATATTCACAGAAATACTAATTTCTACTGTCTCTAAGGCAGGTTTTCACACAGAATTACGTTTTTTTTTAATGTGGGAATATGGGTTCATATGATTTTCCTTCACCGACACTTAACAGTTCATGATCACAGTGAAAGATAAAGCTTTAATTTGTAGAATTTGATTTGTTAAATGATGTCTTCAGAATAGGAAGGTAATTGCTTCCTTCCTGCTCCCTCCAGATGCTCTCTTTTCAGCTGTGAAGAATTTTTCAGAAGTTGCTGCTAGCTTTCATGAGAGACTGCAACAAGTAGATATCAATAAGTAAGTTTAACTGCTTTTTTCTTCCAGTCAAATACTACATGTAGTCCTCTGAGCTTAGAGGGCATAGTCACCTGGTACCACTTAATAGAAAAAACGATAAAAAAGAAGCTGTAGTTGGGGCAAGCTTTTTGATGAGCTTTCAAGAAGTTCTATGTACCACCTATGCCAAAAGGCCTAATTTGCATTTGACTTAATTTGTAATTTATTCCTTGTAGGCCATGCCCAGAATGACAAACCAAGCTTCGTTTTGTATATACATATGTGTATGTAACATTTCTTGGGAAGAATCTAGTTTAGCCATATGCTTACCCTTATGGAACACTAACTGAGAATAAAAGCCATCTTTTTAATGGCAGCAACTTTCAAGATAAATGAGTTAACAATAATTTCTTATGTAAAAGATGACATTTATGACATATGACGTGTATGTGACATTTTCAAAATGGTTTTATTGATGGGTGGCCTAAATCTAAGTTTTAATTCAACCAACCACTTTCGGTTTCTGTTAGCACCACTGTAAACTTGAAACAATTTTATTGATGGTAGTAGAGTTACTCCAGGCTTATCGTAGTATAAATTTTACCATTTTTTATTGATGAATTCCTTCAAAGCTCTACAATAAGTTGGATGTAAACTACCAAACCCACATATATTCAGTATAATATTCTTCATGGTTCTTTTATTTGTTAAGCATCAGTAGTATGCTCAGAGCTATTCAAAGCACACACACAGACAAGTGGTCTCTGATCTAGGGAATTTAAAATCTACCATCAGAAAAACACAATTCTTGAATGACTCAAAAGATGGTTGTCGTGATGGTTCTAACATCACAAGGTTTCTTTTTTTTCAGATGTTGTGGTTTTACATAAAATCAAATGCGACTTTATTGAAGTAATTTGTGGCTGGCTGGCTTTGTGGGAAATAAGGTCTTGAGAAAACTTTTGTACAAAAGAAGAGAATGGTCTGCTTAAGTATCCTTATGAAAATGAGATAAAGGAGTAGGATGCAACATGAGAGAAAATACCTGAAATTGTCTTCTTTGACACTATTACTTGTCTTTTAAAAACAGCTTTAAGAGACTTTCAGGTTTTGAACCAGACTGTGTCACAACACATCAGCATAATTCTTTGCAGGTTATCTGACATGGGCTGTCTTTTTTGGGCTACACTGTAAGTTCAACATTGTGGATCTGTTGCCTAAAATCAAAGACATAATTCTATGGACAGTTTTAGTGTAGAAACACTGATAGTATAGAACACTGCCCTTCATAAATCCAGAGGTGTATATGCTGGGGCACAGGACTAAGAGTAGGTCAAACACTCTGTAGCTAACATATTCCTTTTTTCTTTTTAGCCTACTTGCTGTCAGATCACTAAATGATCAGCTCATGTTTCTAGAAAGGGCTTTTATCGATCCTCTTGGATTACCTGGAAGGCCGTTTTATAGGTGAGAAATGGTTATTTTTCACTTTCCTCCTGGAATACTCTATAAGAATTCTGTTAAGATTCACAGGTCTCTAAATAGAGTTATAATTATTTTATTCAACACAGTAAAAGTAGATTAAACAGAACAAATAAGGTTAAAAAGGGAAAACAATATTGGGGAAAACTTCAGTGAGATACATTATACAGGATGAGGAAGAGTCTTGCTGGAAACCTATTCAGATAATTTCTGTTGATTTCACTGGGCTTCTAAACAGATGTACAGTTAAGCCCTGGACTCATTTCAAGTAATTTTAGTGGTAAAGGGTCTATAGGAAATTATTATTATTTGAAAGCGAAATACTGTATAATTCAAGTACTACAATTTGATCAATTATAAGAGAACAGTCATGCTAGCAAATGCAGTGTGGAGGGCAGCACTACAACAGCAGTGAAGGGAATTCAGTGGTCCTCTCATCCAGTAAATCTTATCTGAGAGGCAGTCAAATCAAGTCTAGGTTTTTGATCCTTTTACCAGTCTGCATAATTCAGAACAGTAATCTTTCCACTAAAAAGTTCCACTAAAAACTAACTGCAGGAGAAATTAGGATCTACAATCCTTGTACCTCTCATAGCTTATGATTAAAAATCTATTGAGAACAGTCTCTTGTTAAAGCATTGGTTTTCCTACCTCAAAGCATACCTGTATCTGTTGGAGAGTGTGTATATCTTTGAGAAAATAAGCTTGCTTTTTTAAAATCTTTTAATTTCTTCTAAAATGAGGGAAAGGAAAATACTTGAGTCAACTTCATCTCAAGTAGCTATAAAGTTCTGGAATTCATATGGCATAATGTAGCTTATGGTAGTTTCTTGCTTCATAGAGTATAGCTACTGCTGCAATAATCTTATTTATTTACATCCTAATTGTCAAGAGTTTAACAGATGGTATAGAAACAGACTAGTTTGAGCCAGAAAATTGTATGGTTTATTTTTCTAATGCAGAATATTGCTATTTTCCCCCCTCAACTTCCCTACAGACACATTATCTTTGCTCCAAGCAGCCATAACAAGTATGCAGGAGAATCCTTCCCAGGAATTTATGATGCCATGTTTGATATTGAAAGCAAAGCTGATCAACATGAAGCCTGGGAGGAAGTGAAGAGGCAAATTTCCATTGCAGCCTTCACTGTGCAGGCAGCAGCAGAAACATTGAAAGAAGTAGCATAAATATCAACAACATGATCATCAGTGAAGACAAAGTACAGAATTTTGCAAGAAGTCTTAAAAATGGATCATTGAAAAACACTAGGAGGATTATTACAAAGAACACAAAATAAAAAAGAATCTTTTTCTTTGCAAATAATATACCCAAGTGGAATGCATTTAGCAATGTTAACAAGGTAATGTACTCCATTCTGAGAACTCAGGATTTAGATATCTTCTGAAGTGAGAGCAAAAATGTTTCAGGTTTTCCCTCAGCTTTATATTTTAAGAATTGCTAACCACTGGATTTATTTTCAAAGCTTTGACTTTTGCTGGCTTGATTATGATAGCAGTCTTCGTAGTGCATCAGGAAAACAATTAATTTCGTGTTTCTATCAGTATCTAATTTTGTTGTTGACTTTTTATGATTTACTTTGGGATTGTATAATTCTACTCCAAGACAGACATTTCAGCCCTCCTTTTACACAAAGACTCATGTATGAAGATGGGGAAACTGTGACATACCATTTGTGAGATGTATAATGATCATAACAAGTTTTGGGCAGCCAGCCCAGAATACTCATCCATGACATTCTTCTCCTCACATGCTGAACCTTGCAGCTGTTTGCGGATAAATTTAAGCAAGAAGCTTTGTAATCACTGGAGTAAAAAGAAGGCAGACGTATAGTCATCTTACAAAATGTCTTTTGAGAAGACGACCTTCTTTTATCCAAAATCTACCCTTGTTATGCCTTGTCCATATAAAGTTGTTTTTAATATGAAGACAATTAGAAGCAAAAAAAATTCATCATGTCTGTAGTTTGAAAGGATACCAAATTATTGCCATTTTGTAAAGTCTCTATTTCTGATTTTGGTGTGCTGCTTACTCTTGTAGTGTACTGCTCACAGTGAGACAACTGAGATCAGATAGAGAAGACTCAGAAAATCAGATCCTTTCATCTGACACTCTGCCACTGGAGGATTCCTAACCTCTTGCACAGCTAATATTTTATGTGATTTGCTCTACCATTTTAGCTGAGGCATCTACTATGTCTTAAAAGACTGTCCCATGATCTGATGGTTTTCACTATCACGGTAGATTA
This sequence comes from Platyrinchus mystaceus, assembly GCA_035041135.1. Taxonomy (NCBI): domain Eukaryota; kingdom Metazoa; phylum Chordata; class Aves; order Passeriformes; family Tyrannidae; genus Platyrinchus; species Platyrinchus mystaceus. Next base: position 35,656,378 of record JAWWLV010000001.1, read on the forward strand.
TTTTCTTTTCCGTAAGATTTCATTTATTCATAAATGTCTCTACACTTCACATTAAAACCTTTTAGGCAAGTTGCTATAATTAAGTCATTATTTTCCATAATTGTTTGTCTTTCTGATAAAATAACCCAGTTTACCATATAATGGGAAATGCTCTTATGCCCACATTTATTGCCCAGTTATTTTCACATTTTTTATGAAACTGATTGGAGTAAACTGTGGAGATGTCTTTCCAAATCTAATGCTGATGGGAAACACTGCTGTCTCTGTTTTATCACTGCTGGCTGCTCCACTGCTCCACTTTGGCCAATGGTGGATTAATTATGAATGTCTGCAGTCCACCTCTCAAAAATTAGCCAGGTTAGTTTAGTTAACCTAGAGGATTTTGTCGGCAGCAATCAAAGGAATGATAAGACAAACCCACCATGTAGAGAGGGGCAGCAATAAACATCTTCTGTTGACCACATGGATACAATAACAGTATTTTTCTATTGCTAAGGAGGATGAATTGAAAAGCCAAACTCCAAAATTGTGGATATCTTTCCCTGTGTGACCTGTATGCTTCCCCAGCAACTCTTTCTCTCAGCCCAGAAGACATAATTTTTTAATGTCTAGCTTAACCATAGCATTGTTTCATTTAAGTTTAATTAGGGCCCTTTTTGTCAATAGTTGGTAGATAATACACAATGTCAGGGCCCAGGACCTCACAAAATACAGAGATAGTTACAGTCTTAAACTACAGGAACATCCAGTCAAAAAATTAAATCTGTTGGCTGTCCCTTAAATACTTCACGGAACAGGATACAGGAACAGAAGTTCTCTCTCTCCTGTTGATTACAGGATGGAGACGTAGGCCTGTGTGAACCTCATGAAGTTCAACAGGGCCAAGTGCCAGGTCTTGCATCTGGGTCGGGGCAGCTCCAAGCACAAGTACAGCCTGGACAAGAATGGATCGAGACTAGCCTTGGGGGAAAGACTTTGGGGTGTTTGTGAATGAGAAGCTCAACATGAGTTGGCAATGTGCACTTCTGGCCCAGAAAGCCAACTGTGTCCTGGGCTCCATCAAGAGAAGTGAGGCCAGCAGGTCGAGGGAGGTGACTCTGCCCCTGTATTCTGCTCTTTTGAGACCCCACCTGGAGTAGTGTCCAGCTCTGGAGTCCTGAACATAAGAAAGGTGTTGACCTGTTACAACAAGTCCAGAGGAGACCACTAAATTGATCACAGGGCTGAAACACCTCTCCCGTGAAGACAGGCTGAGAGAGCTGGGATTGTTCAGCCTGGAGAAGAGAAGGCTCTGAGAAGACCTTAGATCACTTTCCAGTGCCTAGAGGAGGTACAAGAAAGCTGGAGAGGGACATTTTACAAGGGCATGTAGTGATAGGACGAAGTGGAATGGCCTTAAGGTGAAGGCTAGGTCTAGTTTTGATATTAGGAAGAAATTATTTTCTGTGATGCCGGTGAGGCACTGGCACAAGTTTCCTAGAGAAGTTGTGGATGCCTCATCCCTGGAAGTGTTCAAGTCTGGGTTTGATGGAGCTGTAAGCAACCTGCTCTAGTGGAACATTCCCTGCCCATGGCAGGGTGGTTAGAACTAGATGATCTTTAACGTCCCCTCTAACCTAAGCCATTCTATGGGTCTATGACTGTTCCCCTGCACACGAAAAATTCAAGGCTAACTAATCCAGAGAGAGGAAGCACCTATAAGGCTGGTTGTAACATGGTGGATTATATGAGGTTTTGATTGGGTGGAATTCAAACTTTTCCAAAATTTGGATCTTCTTTGTGACCCGTCTTTGTTCAATGCAAACCACAGCCTGCAGCTGTTGAATTTTTAAAGCAAATGGAACTTGACTTAATTTTTTAAGAGAAGGATGTATTTAGATGGATTCGGCCCAGCTCTTCTCCCAAGCCCTATCGCAGTCTCCTGTCAAAGAGATTTGAGGTCAGAGACTCTGTGCTCCATGTTATCGTTTGGGGTGTTTCCATTCTCACTTGTCAGCATGAGGCTTTTCTGATGTCCATTCTGAGAAGACTTGGTGCTGACTAATGGATTTAAATTCATCTAGCATTTTATTTAAATGAAAATTTTAAATGGATATGCTTTTTAGTCTTCAGGAACTTCTATGGAAATTCTGATAAAAACATCCTATTCCCTAAATAATTTCTTGCTGTCAGTTTTCTGTGGAGTTTAGATATAGCCACTGCAGCTTCATTCCTCAAAGACTATTCAAGGCAAAAATGGCTGGTGTCATAACTAGAGAGCAAATGCCAAAGCCTATGTAGCTAATTACTGAAGCTACCTGATTATTAGTCAGCTAGGCAAGCCGTATGTCAAAATATATGCATGGATGCATATGCAGCTGTCCTTTTCCTATATATGTCACTAGGATTATGACTTCTAAGCAGAAAACATAAAATGAAAGAGTAGTTGCATATGCACTGAGAAATGTAATTTTACATGACTCGGTTACTAGGAAAATACAAAGAAGTTTGGGTCGTATTTCACATTTGTGAACCAAATCAGGCCAACTGACATTCATCAACAAATAGAGACATCTAGTTCCTGCCAGACAAGTGGAGAATAATGGTTAAATAAGAAGTAATATCCATTAAAAGCAGTGTTAATATGTTCTCTCAAACCTTCTAGCTGCACTGAGAAATATGTCCAGTCCATTGATTCTTTGAGCTCAAAAAAACTGTCTGAACTAGCCACATGATCATGAAGGTGTATGCGTTGAAGGAGCCTAGTAAGGACAGGCCAGATACAGGAGTAACTCCTTTCCAAGCCAATGTGTTTTTTGTTAGATCTGCCAAGATATCTCAGGAGCATAGCTGTTACTAACTCAAGCCCTGAGTGTGAAATCAATTAAATTAAAGAATCTGGAAGAGTGAAGTGAAGTGAAGTGAAGTGAAGTGAAGTGAAGTGAAGTGAAGTGAAGTGAAGTGAAGTGAAGTGAAGTGAAAAAGGAGCAGTTTCTTTTAAAGAAAGTATTGCTATCATATGATCACAAATAGGATACTGTTCAGGTTTTCCAAAGAACTCCATACAGTGATCATCCTGTGCACTAGGAGTCTAAATCAAATGAAATTTAAACATGCGCATATGGGGAAAAGTGAGAAACTATATCTGTAGTAAAACGGATCCTTACTTGCATGAAACCAGCAATGTCAATGTTACTTTGGCTGGAAAGTCTGTTGACCTCACTGCATAGTTTCTGAATTCTTCTTGTTGAAGAAAGGGTCAAAGTTTGTAATCTGGACCTGTCAGCTGCCAGCAATGTAAATTTTATTTTAGCTGGAATCTGATAATGGACTCATGAAGTTCAAGATAACAAAGACTCCAACTCAAAGCATCAACATCTACTACCCTTTTAAACTGATAGAAAGACTGCAGAGGCCATGGGAGAGTTCAGGGGTCTGTGCAAGTGGCAGAGTCAGAAGGAAACTACTGATTTGAAATAGCAGTTGAGCATTCCCCTGTTGCTGTTTTTCCTGCCAGGGCTGCCTTTCCCACAAACCAGGGTCTCTTGAATTCTCAAGCCACATGTTCAACCTTTAGTTAAACAATAAGTCAAGCAGCACAATCAAGTAGCACATCTTTCTTGCTGCAAATATTAAGCTTTAGGGCACAGTTGCTGAGAAGCTACAACCTACAGTTTACAAGCCCTGGCATTTGTTCTGTGTATTATGTGTTTTTATGTATTATTACTGGTTTTACTAATTGGCTGCATAGCATAGTTATGAATTCAACACACAGATGCATGGTAGTTTTACATCTGGCATGTGCATCGTTGCCATTTTTTGAGCTTTTCTATTTTACCAGGGATTTATATATTTTGACTAAGTAAACATGTGTAGCTACCTGCAAGTTCTGATAGCTTCAGCTGAACATCAGTCTTGTTTTCACTATCAGTGTGAGCAATTCTCACTGCTCCCAAACTCAATATGAGGAATATGCAGTAACTCATACTTTTCATGTTAATTTTAAAAGTTATATCAATTTAAAGAAGTACTGTGCATTCAGGACTTTGTGTTTTGGACTGTTTTTTGTTACCTGCTCTAAGAAAAGGAGTCCTTTTTCTCAGTAATCTTTTGTCAGTTTATTTTGCGCAATTTCTGTGACTACTTAGGATTGGTTTTATCTCCTATCAGTTCCAAAGCTTTGATTAAGCTTAGACTGAAGTGGGTGTTTTCATAATTGAATAAAATACCCAGCTATTACCAGAGGCACACTCTTAGCAGTATCTTGGACTGGTAATATCTTCGTTCTAGCAGGAACAGGCCCATGTAAAAGAATAGGACAGCCAATGGATGTAGTTTTGATTTTCTCAGGAAATCACTGAAAGGAGGATGAGCATTTTGGGCTACTGGTCATCTTAACATCTCTGAGGTCTCTCCTTGGCTACTAAATGAGATGATCAGTAGCAGCTAAGACTGAGATGAGGTTTCGTTTGGAGCAGCTTCTTATACCTTCTCACATATGTGATTTTGCATTCCAAGCATGCTTTACTTCAGATTGCACCATGTCAGGCTCATTTTTCTCTAACTCCAGTTACTCTGAGGAGCATTTGTAAGACGTGATACTAAAACTTTGGCATTGTGGTTTAGTAATGTGTGTGTGTGTGTGTGTGTGTGTATGTAACCAAATCTTGTATCGCTTCTGTTTCACCCGGGAGAGTGGTAATTACTTAGACTTGATATGCCGTCTTTCTTCTCTTCCCAGGACGTACATAAATGAGATAACTTAGGAATACTTTTACAATGCATCAGCAAGTAATTTCAGATGTTTATGTAAAATAGATATAATCCAAGGGAGATGACAAAAATTCTTGTGTTGTAATGTCACTGGCCTTCACAACACACCAAGTATAGATGTATATTAGACAAGATATAGTATAGAATAGAACAGTTTGGGTTGGAAGAGTCCTCCAGATATCATCTAGTCCACTTCCCTCCCCTGCAGTAAGCAGGTACATCTTCAACTGGATCAGGTTGCTCAGAGCCCCATCCAATACGATCATGAATATTTCTGTGATGGGGCATCCACTACCTCTGGGGTAACCTGCGCCAGTGACTCACCACCCTCATTATATGTCTAATATGAATTTACCGTCTTTTAATTTAAAACCATCACTTCTTGTCCTATTGCAACAGGCCCTACTAAAAGTCTGTCCCCATCTGTATTGAGTTTGCATGGCAATGTTTGGTAGCAGGGGTGGCTTCTGTGAGGAGCTGCTGGAAGCTTCCTTCATGTCTGACAGAGCCAGTGCCAGCCAAGGCTGAGCCCACCAGCAATGGTGGTGGTGCCTCTGGGATAAGAGATTTAAGAAGGGGAAGTAAGTTACTGTGCAGAAGCAATTAGAGCGAGATTAGAGAGAAGTGAGAGTGTGTGAGAGGAACAGCCCTGCAGGCTCCAGGGTCAGTGAAGAAAGAGGGTTAGGGGGTACTCCACATGCCAGGCTTTCATTAAAGCCTAATAGTGATATTAACACGCACTTCCATCCCAAAGTTACCCAGCTCCAAGATACGACCACTGTGCATGCACCCTATATTCTTTTAACTATATCTTTAGAAGCAAAGTGCAAGAATTTTACACAAATCAGTAACAAAAGTATTTATGACTAAAGCCACTCAAGCTCCATCTAAACATCAAGAAATTGTATAAAAATAAGTCAAGAATGGGGGAAAAATTAGGGAAGACTCCATTGTAACTGCTGGGATCAGTCGATGGGCTGGACCTATTTTCTCCACCATAGGAACACCTATTGGGTAAGAACCGTACTCTATGTGCACTGAATACTTTTATTTGGGATTAAGGCTTGTCTGTGTATTGCTTGAATACATTGTTGCACTCAGGTAATATCACTGGCAGTCTTCGAACCATAACTTGTCACAATTTTGTATTAATAAAGAGTGTTATTCCGTAACCCGTCAGGTGCTGGCAGCTGCTGGCAGCAGGTAACACAGTTGAATCAAGTGAGAAGACCTGCTGAGGGGTCTTCCTTATGTTGCTGGTGTATTTCCCTGAATAAGTCAGTCAAACCACCCTCCAGTCCAGCAGGACTGTTCAGTGAAGGGTCCCTATGACAGGAAGCTGACAGACTAGTTGAGGACAAGGGTCTCAGCTTTCCTGGGGCATTGACAGACAAATAAAACACTGAGAGTCAAGGAAAACTCCCCACAGTAAGGGTCAAGGAAATCTCCCCTTTTCACATGACAGTCACAAATGGCAACTCTATGGCATAGAGGAGTTGGGAGTGAAGAAAGTTAAGCTAAAAAAAAAATGTGTGCAGTGTGGGAGATGTTTTAATTTTTGTCTTTGTTTCTCACTATCCAAGTCTATTTTAATTTGTAGTAAATTACTTATCCCTAAGTGAAATCTGGTTTGCTTATAATGGTAATTGATAAGCAATGTCCCTGTCTTTATTTCAACCCATGACCTTTGTCATTTTACTCCCTCTCCCTGTCCTTTGTGGAGGGTATGTGATTGAAGACAGATTTACACTGTACGTTATATTGCATTTAATTGTAACATAATATACTCCACCTGTGGCCAATCCATGGCATGTAAGAACATGTCACAACTAATAACTAATAGTTCTAGGACTGAATTTTAAGTGGTAGAAGCCACCCTGTTGCTGCTGTTATTCAACCTCGGCATTGCTAATGCCCTTGTCACTTTAAAAAGACGTAGGCATAGAAATAAATACATTTCATACATTCTCACTGTTGCTATTCTTGCCTTCTTCCTCTACTGATGTTATCATGTGAGGTCTAATTTTGTTAGCCCTTGTCATTTTACTGTCTATTATGTGCCAGTCCTACACCTGCGCTGCTATATAAATGCTAATAATACATCAATATGCTCATTCTTTATGAGTTCTGTAGGTGGAATTCCATCTGGTTTGTATATGTCAATTGAGATACTGGTGTGAAATGTCATTGCTGTTCAAAATTTGGAATGGCTTATGAGCAGTTGGGGAATGACAGGGAAAAAATCACAAAACTGGACGTGCCTATAATTTGGACAAAAACATCCAGCCCTGTGCTTGAGATGGTGGCTATGACTGTTGCAGAATAGCCAAGTCCTTATTCTCTGGAAAGTCCTAGTGAAGCAATTAAGATATTAACTAGTCTTTTCAGCTTTTTCTGAATATTTTCAGCTCAACCTAATGTGTTTAAGAAAGTTTTGATACTCAGAGTACTGATATTTCTTTCACAAAATGTATCTACTTTGGACTTTGGGAGTGAGTAGTAGGAATTTGGAGCATTCCAGGCTCCCAGAAAAGCTTTCCTACCTTTAGCCATATAACTGGTCAAAGTTCCAGAAAGATCAGTCTTGGCTTCCATATAGCCATGCAGGAACTCACCATCAGGGAGTGATTTGCAGGGTAAAAGTTTGTGGAAAAGTATGATGAGTCTATGAACGTATTTTTCAACTATTCCCTGGGTTGAAGTTGTGACCTTTCCTATGAGATACTAATGGATTTGACTGAATTAGATTAGGAAAACTTGATCTTAAGAACCTTTAAGTCTTAAGTGTAAAAAGCTAGAGAATATAGAAAATAATTTTGCAACTTTTTCCAGTTGCAAATTGGATGATGCCTGAAAGTGTCCTCATTGGCTAATTTAAATTGTATTCTTAGCTGCTCTAAGTATTCCTCACTTGCCAAGCATTAATGTTACTATAGATTGCAAAAGATAGCAATTTGATGCTTCATTGGTAAAGAGGAAACAAGTTTTTCCTTATTTTCATCTCTTGGCCACTTCCATTGAAACAGATTGTGATCAAGCCTAATACAAGAACTTTCAAAACCAGGAACTCCTGATAATTAATAGAAATTAGCCTTTTAAATAGTACTTGTAAACTGCTTTGTGCACAGCCTAGATATGTATGATACACAGGATACACAGGAGCTGTTTTGTGGGGTGAGACTCAGAAATGGAAGTGTTTGATTGCACTTGGAAAATCATATCATCATCATCCTGGGATTAAGGCTGGTTAGGCAGCAGGAGAGCTGAGAAACACAGAAGCCAGGGACAGCCCTGGGGCTGCAGGCGGAAGAGGAGGAGGGGATGGAGGAGGAAGGCAGCTGCTTGCCTGCCCTCCTCACAGTCTGCCAAGCTGCCAGCCAGATGCCCCTATGGCCAGGAGCAGGAACAAGACCACCCTCTGCACATGGCTCATCTGCCCTGGGCTGCTTGGCTGTTTCTTGCTGGGCTTTCTTACAGGTGAGTACAGAGACCCAGGAGCTCACCCCCAGCTTTTGTCCCCTGCACATACTTAAGTGCAACCTCTGCTGTGATTAACTCACCATCAGGGAGATTATACTGCTTTTTAGGTACATTATAAAGTACTCATCCCACTGCTCTTCTAAGGAGTTTTTTGCTCTAGCAGTTTTGGTCTTTAGGGAGGGAGGAATAGAATTGCTGTGTGCTTCAGCTCACCCTGGTGAACTGACAGCTTCCGAAACGGGGAGCCAGGCATTCAAAGAGGAAAAATTAATAAAAGAGTTCGAGACTTCAGTGATTGTCAGATCTCTGTGATTTTGTTTTTTAATTTGTATTTCCTGATTTTTTACTAAAGATCTATTTAAGTGCTCTGATTCAGTTGCTATTTTAGAAATTAAGGGTAGAATGTAGAGGAGACGGAGTTTGACTGACAGCCAAGAGTGGAGTTACTGAAGTTTTTCATCATGAACAATGAACTTTACTAGAACATGAGATTTTTTTCTGAAGTCACTTTCAGCATTTGATTTTAAATCTAAAATTGCATGTCCTATTTAAACTTGTAGCACACACCTAAGGCTAAAGGACGAAAAGAAAAAATCCATGAGTGCTATTAAATATACAAAACATTAGTTTGATTTAGGAGATCCCTGAGCTGCACATTTCTGGTGCTTGTGCTATTCTTATACATTTCCCTGAACATCATATTTTGGCTGTGCTCCAAAACAGGATACTGGGGAGATGGACCTTTGGTCTGATCCAGTATCACTGTTATGTTTAGATTATTACTATAATTGCATTTAAGTCTGAGGGGTCATATATATTGTGCATGTGGCATCACATGTATTTGTCTTTCTTATGAAAATTTTCCCATTTTTGAATTGCCTACCTATAATAATAATTTTTTGTTTTGTTTTGTTGTTTGTTTTGTTGTTTTCTTCTTAAGACAAACTAATACAGTTGATATATCTTCTCCTACAACCATTTATGGCTACTGAATAAATACTTAACATTTTAAAACTGACTTGGTTCACAGTTAACTTTATTCCTTTAATTAATAGATAGTTTAACCCCAAGTCTGTAACTATTATAATGCTAGCAGGGTGGCTGTTGAGTCCTAGACCTTCACTTTAAATATGCCTACACATGTATTTTAAAATATATGATTAAATTAAATAAGGGAATTTCATCATGAATATCAGGAGTTCAAACCTCACACTGCAAACAGTTAATTGAGAATTTAAACTATGGTTAGAATGAATGAGAGATGAGTCTTTCTTAAAAAGGCTTAAAAAGGGGATTTACCAGGGATTTAGGGTGTAGTCTTTTATCACTTTTTAGGCAATTCAGTCAATGAAATATATTTTACTTTTCTGCTTTACTTCTCTGAGCTGGCAGACACTGATTGAGGGTGCTCTAAGCCCTGTTCATCCATGTGGTTTTAACTGTTCAATATTTCATGTTGCTCAAAGGCTCAAACGTGAGGACTGGCGTTCTTGCTAAGAAGGAAGCTTTTCAAATGTGTTTCAGGGTGGTTGACAAAACTGACTGAAAAAACCCTCAACTCTTCAATGGTCTACCAAAATGTAAGACAGAAACTTGTGGCTGAAATGAAAGCAGAGAATATCAAGCAATTCCTCCGGTAAGCAGTGTGTTTTTTGAACAATTTTATCAGTCACAAAAAAGTGATAGCATAAGCTCCAAGGAAGGGCCAAAGAAAGCAGAGCTGTTAAGATGCTTTGGAAATATTCAGTTTATATAGAATGTCTGAGGCAAGGAGAAGGGAGAGACTCACAACTCTTCTGTTCCTCCTCTCCCCATTTTTGAAGCTAAGTTTTTGGAGTACTTGTACTGTTAAGTCTACTTCACTCAAGCTGCATTACTGCCAGTGCTTACTAGTCCTTTTTATTATGATTTTTCATCTTGATTTAATGAAGTGTGTCTGTTTTTTCCTTGCAAGTGACTGAAGTTTTTGTATCAGATAACTTTGCTTTCTCTCAGACCGAAATGACTTTACTGTATTTGAGATATGCTGATATCCCAAATATCCCTTAAACTTTCACTTTGAGCAGCTAGTCTAAGTAGAAAATTAATATATTAAAAATTAATGCTACAAATTTGTATGGCACTGAGTTGCATGTATACTTACAACTAATAATTCCTCTAGTGTGGCCATATTGGATAATATGCTGTTAGTTGGGTACTTGGACATCCCATTATCCCCTATCTTCTGTCCATAGTCAGTGTGTGTGTATGGTTGGTTAAGTCTTGCATGATGTAATTATTAATAAATACACCTTTTTCATCCTAGTGCAACCATTCAATTCTTTCAAAGCATCTAAAATGCTAAGGATATAAAAATATCCTTTTGTTTTTCTGTGCATTCCATTGAAAATTTAGAAAAAAAAATCATTATTGTGTATATTTATATCTCCTACAGCGGAACAAATATATTCACACGAAAAGTAAATAACTCTGGTTAGTAAAATGTTGGTATTCAGCATGTAGGTCAGCAGCTGCATCATGAACATGAAAGGATTACTGACAAGTTTGATCCTAAACCCAAAAGGTTTAATTTCTAACATCAATTAGCTTTTTAAGTCTATAGGCCTTATCTTATTTTGTATTCATTGCTTGCAGTAGATTGGAGAGTTCCTGAAAATTATGTTTGAGTGAGAGTCTAGGCAACGTAGAGATTGATGACAGCATGAAATAACTCTGCAATTATGCTAAAGTCTCTTGGCCACAGAATATTAATGGTATCTCATGTGTTTGCTTGCTTTGATGATGGGCCAAGTGCTTCATACTGGTTGGGTTGGGATTTTTTGTCTAAATTCAAATAAAAATCAGGAACTGCAGAAAAATTGTTTTAATACGCTATCCAAAAAGTTTGTCAGAAAGTATTAAAAAAAAAGTGAACTTGGGAATTTTGATCCATATTCTTAGTTTTTTAGACTACTAAATCTGCTTTTATCAAGTGGAGAAAATAAACTCTTAGTATCAGAAAATGCACACTTTGGTCTTAGCACAGTATCAGAGCTCTGAAAAGGATTAAACTGCTTAGAAGTGAAAAATTGAAACAAAAGCACCATGTGTTATCAGTATATTTTCCATGAGACCATATATAGTATTTAGACTACTTAAGGAATTAAATGGTACTTAAAATACTTGAGAGAATTAAATTGCAAGAAGAAAACAGGCAATAAGTTTTGACAAAGGTTGCTTCCAAACCTTGGAACTGGGTGCATACACACCAGTTTAAAGAGAGGAAAAGACAACAGCAGAGTCTACTTAGAGAATCTAGATGCATTCAAATTCAGGGGCCAGGTGGGATTCATGTGAAAGACCTTGATGTTTTGTTGCTGTAGGTGAGAAGTTCTGATGAATGAAAGAGGTCCCAGGTGGCTGAAAATGGCTGATGTTGTGCCTGCCTTTAAGTGAGGACAACCTGGAGGGATTGTGGGCTGGTTAGCTTCAATCCCTGCAAGGGTGACCAAACATCCTTCTGGAATTCCCAAACACATAGGGGACAGAAATATAGTTAGGAACAGTCAGCATTTATTTACTTTTTTGTGTATCATCAGTATGATTGCCTCCTGCAAGAAAGGTTTAGAATATCATCTCCCACAGCATTCTTCTTCGGAAGCTGCAGAAATACTCACTGAAGAACACGCTCTTAGATGGGTTGAAAACAGTCTGAAATGACAGGTTGAAGTGATATTAATCATGGTGTTTGCTACCACAAGTTAATGATAATTGATGGTATCTGACATCTGTGGGGCAGCCATTGACAAGTAGTGTGTTGGGAATTTGAAGCTGATGCTGAGTACCTGCCTGACTGATGAGCTTTCACCACAGCTTACTTGTTCAGTGTGCCAAAAAAATCGCAGACAGATTTCTGTAGGGTAGCTCAGAGAGGCTGGATACTGTTTCTGACTCTTTATCACTGTTATGAATTATATCTGATATGGAAGTAAATGTTTTTAAGAAGGATTTTATTATTCAGGCTTTTGATTAAGAAAAAAAAAAGCAAATCTGTGGGGATAATTTGATCTAATGATTTTCAAGTTAAACTTATTAGGCCATCAGGACACACTATGCCAGTAGTGTACAAATCAATTATCAGATACCAGAATTATCTGGATGGCTCCTTTCTGAATGTGTAGTTTTCCTGTATTTATTTCTGCTCCTTGCATACTTCTCACATTCTTTTGCTGAATGTCTTCGACACTGATTTGCATTGCTTGTGTGTAGATGTGTCTAAGCCTGTTATGCAAAGAGAAGTTCAACTGACCTAAGTTAAGGCCTCAGGAGAGATCCTCTGCTCTGACTACATTTTGTACTTGTCCTGATGTAGACTCTGAAAAAGAATCATGTTATATAGCTCTAAATTGAACTGTAAGACCTTACAGTCCGATGCTGCTTGAGGATTAGCTTTATATGCACTGATCCTAGCTCACTACTGTGTCTCTCTGAATTTCCTGCTTACTTGCAGTTTTCTGTTTTATTCTAGCTCATTTACTAGGTTGCCTCACCTCGCAGGAACTGAACAGAATCTTATTCTTGCCAAACAAATTCAAGGCCAGTGGAAGGAATTTGGATTGGATTCAGCCGAACTTGTTCATTATGATGTGCTTCTTTCATACCCAAATGAAAAGCAGCCAAACTACATCTCAGTAATTGATGATCAAGGGAATGAGGTGATCTTTTTAATGACAAAACCGTAATTATGTAAGACTCCTTTAAAAACCAGTTCTTCCTCTCTTTGCCCACCCATTCAGCTCAGCAGGTGCTTTATATTACAATAAAAAGTCCAGTGCAAAGGGAACTCATATTTAGAAATGATTTTCCAGGCTATGCAGTAGCACAGCAGAGTGGCTGTAATCTCAGTGCCTCATACAGAGGAGAGAGAATGAGTGGAGAGGCTGCAATTAACACCAGTAGACCATAAGGTGTTAGAAGGGTTCAGTTTAAGGATACATCTAGGCCAATATCCTGTTTCCATAAACAACCTTAAGTGGATGCACAGGGCTGCTTGAAACAAAGAAATGTATTTCAGGCATGCAATTCTTCCAGTGTCTAGCTGTTTTCAGCTCAGGCATTCTCTGAATGTGCTGTAATTAGTCTCCTCAATAATTACTCCTCTGTAATTCAAATCTTCATTAGGCCTCTTTTCCAAGTATTTATCCAGACAGTGACCCCTGTTAGATCTCTCTTCCAAGTACCTATTCAAACCCTGCACAATTTTTGCTTCCACAACGTGCTGAGGTAAGGAATTAGAGATACTGTTGATTGTATGAAGTACTAGCTAGTTTTCCTTGCTCTGAACCTGATCCCATTTTCTCACTATGGTATTTTCTAAGTTAGTGTTAGAAGTACTAATGAACTGGTCAGTCTATAGACATCTTCTTCCTTTTGAACACCCAGGGAAATGAAGTAGATGTAAAATCTGACAAGGAGCCTGAGTAAGGAGAGGAGATGGGACTGCTAGAGAAGCATCATAGCCCAAGGTAGTGATGAAGAGACATGGTAGAAACTAAGGAATATGTGCTCAGGATGACGTGAGCTTAGAGGTGAAAGAATGAAGAAATTTTTCAAGAAACTCTGTAACAGTATCTCAGTTATAATCTCACAAGGTGACAAGAAGAGGATGTGAACCTTAAGGTAACATGAGTGTTACAATATATAGTGGATAAAGGGCAGCACATTTAACTGGAGCATAACTAGCAAAGAGCTGAAGAGAAGTATAATACAGGTGGGAGTAACCACAAAAAATACCTGGGATGGCGTGGATGAACTAGGTGTCTTTTTATTGTCACAACCTCTTGGCAGTTTTCAGCTACTGTTTTGCTTAGGTTCAGGCAGTGACTGATGGGCATCTTCTGACAAGTGATCTCTCTCTTTGTATTCATATCTGCATTCTTTTATAAAAGTTCAGCTCTGGATCCCTAGCTGTGTTTTTGTTTGAACTTATGCATGCTAGTTAGAATTGTATTTTTTGCTAGCAATTTATGGAAAGTAGCTTATAGTTTGCACACTCAGCACTTGCTTAGTGTGTGAATTTGTACCTGAGGTGTTTGACCGAAGGCTTCTGTTATTTATGGTAGGTTTTCAATACGTCATTGTTTGAACCACCTGCAGAGGGGTATGAAAATGTTGCTGATATACTGCCACCATATAATGCTTTTTCAGCACAAGGAGTGCCAGAGGTAAGAAAAAAAATTATGTAAGAGTACTATTAGCTGAAGTCATATTTTGTGAATGTCCCTATCCCTAACTTGCTGGGACAGATTGCTTCAACTTCTCAAAATATTTTTTGCAGTAGTTTTAATTAACCATTTCTGTTAATCAGTGACCACTTAAGCACAGCTAGGCCACATATTGTGCAAAGGTTAGAAGTCTTTTATGACCAAAAAAATAAAGCTTTCTCAAATTGCTAGAACTCTGAATCACATAATATGTAAAAAGTTTTTATCTTGATGAAAAAATTTAGATACATCTCAGATTGCTCTAGATTATTTAATCATATGGAGAGGACCTGCTTAAGGCACAAGTAGAATTAGCAATATAAAAAGTAGATTGGAAGACATTTTGGATTAAATGACTGCCTTCAAAGGCAACAAAAGTCCCTCACTTAATCTGCTAATCCATTATGGAACAGGTCAGGGACAACATTGCATTGCATAAATGAATGAAATTATGTAATAGTGAGTGATTGTGTATGCAAGGTATACCACTACTTTCCATGGCCAGAGAAGTTTGTCAATTTAGCAAAGTACGTTGTTTTATTTTCCAGCCTCAGATTTTAAGGCTGTTGTTAAGGGCAGGATAATCTACAAAGGTCAGCCATTTAAGTCAAAGCTTCCTATAGAATATTGTAGATATCTTTTGCTATTTTGTTTTTTTTTGGACACTGGATCTAATTTGCAGAAATGCAAAACCTCCCAAAACTATATCATACATGGTGAATGAAACTGTATTTCTGATGATGGGTATTTCGTCTGTTGATTGACCAGTTTCCATGACTCTGCTTTTCTTTTCTGTGCAGGCAGATCTGGTCTATGTGAATTATGGCCGTACGGAAGATTTTTTTAAGCTGGAGCGTGAAATGGGAATTAACTGTACAGGAAAGATTGTCATTGCCAGATACGGGAAGATCTTCAGAGGAAACAAAGTAAGGGTTTTGTTTTGATTTTTCCTCTGTGGGCAAGACACTGTTCATGACAGAGCTGGAGGGGGTTAGTGAGGGCTCTTAGTTGGAATATATGAGCAGAAGGAAGCCTGCAATGCACCCATTGTGATTGCAGTCTAAGAATAACTTCCAGAACAATAAAGCCATATGAATGTGTTAAACTCCTGAGACTGAGATGACTGCAAAGTCGCTAGGCAGCTCTTGCAAGAGAGTAGTTTAGGGAACTGACTAGTTTGTAGAGCCAAGACTTTTGATACTTTTCATCCATAGAACTGTAGTATTTTGAAATAGTAATTATTTGACAAGCAGTCTGATGCACAGAGACTGAATAATTATATCTTTTGACTTTAGACAACAACTCTGACAAAACTGATGAAAGTGGGGCAGTGAGGATAGTGGTCAGTTTTTGCCCCTCAGTTTTATGTCCTGTACTTTATTTCATAACCTTGAGCTATGACTAAATTTATGACACAAATAATAAACAGTGTGTTTTACTGTGGTTTGTCCTTCTGCTGAATCTGGGGTCATTTTCACTCTACATACACAACTTCTAAAACTATGTTTGCATTGAAGCAAATTGCAACATTCAGATTTATCACTGCATTGACCAAAAAAAAAATAAAAATGGAGGGAGACATTTCTTAAAAGCAAATAATTTCACAGGTTAAAAATGCCATGCTAGCAGGAGCCCAAGGGATCATACTTTATTCAGACCCTGCTGACTACTGTGCCCCAGGAATAGATGCTTATCCAGGTGGCTGGAACCTTCCAGGCGGAGGAGTCCAGCGTGGGAATGTATTAAACCTGAATGGAGCTGGGGACCCTCTAACACCAGGTTATCCTGCCAAAGGTGAGTGAAGCTTCTCTAACCTGGACCATCAAGTACTTTATAAACTGGTGCTGAAACGTGGCACTGGAAATCCATTTATTTTCAATAGAGATGAAGAGAAAAAAGCTGCTAGAAATTATTTTTAGCAGTAGTTAATTTTCCTATTGCAGACTAAGTTCTGCCTGTATGCCATTCTAATTGGTTGCTTTTGACTTAGGTGAAGAAGGAAAGTTTTTAGTAAAAAAAAAATATCAGGAAAATCTCTTTGTTTGATGATAGCCTTATAACTCTTAGAAAAGCAGGATGTGCAGGTTTACAGACTGTGAAGCAGCATGAAATGACTGAGAATTTCTAGCCATTTTTAAATATCTGTGTTTCTCAGGATGACCAATTTAAACTAGATTATACTCTACCATCAAAGAGGACTAATAGTTTTGCTTGGAGGTATGTTTTCTTGCTGGTCATAAATTCCAAGCAGAAAAGCAGTTTAAAATCCCCCTTAAGGGGAGTAAAATTCTTGTAGCAAAAATAACAGGCACCTGGAGTCTTTCAAACGTTGACATCACATGCTTGTCTTGTCCTTGTTGGCATCCTAAACTTAATCTGAACTAAGATTCCTACCAGTGCTGTCTGCTGATGCAATGGGTATACAGGGGTGCTTCTGGAAAGCTTGTGTGAACATTTTTGGGGGCATAAGACAACCTGCTGACAAAACAGGATAGACTGTGTGTGCCTCTCCCACCAGACTCAGAGAGACATTGCCTGTCTTCAACATAGGCATGTATCTGGGATGTCTTCTGCAGCTGCACAGGTGCCATCCTCACCTCACACACCAGCTTGGTTTTCCCACAGCCAGTTTTGAGGAGATGTAATAATATGGATGGACAGCAAATCTAAATGTGGAGAGTTCTTTTGCGCGATTGTGCAGATGCATTACTGGGTTTGTGGTTCTGTCATTGCAGCTTGATTTCCTAGAAGGAATGTCTGAGAAATGATGTAAGAATTGAAAAGAATGATGAATGCTTGTGGCTACGGTGTGGCTGCACTGTTCAGAAGTGTTTCCAGTTTGGTAAAAGTTGCTAAGAACACTATAAACTTGACATTTTGTTCTGGTTTCTCAGAGTACACTTTCAGGTACAAAGTTAATGAAGGTGTAGGGATTCCCAAAATCCCAGTTCACCCCATTGGATATCATGATGCAGAAGTATTATTGAGGTGAGTGTACATCAGTCCTCCACACTCATAAGTCAGGATTGACAAAAGCACAGGCAAATTTTTTATACTAAGATGGTAAAATCTCTGCTGTTATTTGCATTCATATTACTCTTTTGTACTAAATGTGTGTTTCAGAAAATGTGGAAAATTCAAAGCAACCTGTTTCTGCAATAATGCTTTTAAGAATTTTGTAAACCCACCTTGGTTTTGCTGCAATAATTATTAAGGGAATTTAAGATTTTAGCCTACTGGTCAACAGCATTTGTCTTGGTTTTGACTTTACAGTGCAATGGGAGGACCTGCAGCTCCAGACAGCAGCTGGAAGGGAAGTCTCAATGTGTCTTATAACATAGGGCCAGGATTCACAGGCAACTCTTCTACAAGGTCTGTTTTAACACTTACCTGTTTATACAATGTTGAAAAAAAAATCCCCACAAGACAAAGATTGTGAAACAATACATCTAGAGATATTCTGGAGAAATTTACTTCCTTCTCAGTGGGCTGCACTTGGTGTTAATTTTTAGAATTTGAAAATAAATTAGATAATAAATGATGATAAGTTAGCAGACTAAGACACATGACAATGGCATTTGGCAATAATTTGCAGTAAAGCAAAGGATCACTTTTCTATGACTTTTCCACATAAAAAATAATTTCAGTTTACATGAAGTATCATTCTATGAGAACTGATAGTGGACCACGTTGAACAGTGTGTAAAAATGGTGTATCATTATCATTACCCAATCTCCTGAAAAACGAGGATATGTCTAAATATATAACTTTATAGACTCCATTTACCATTACTCTTTCCTGCTCTGCTTTAACACTAGCTGAAAATGAATAAAATAGGAATAAACAAATAAATAAGGAAGAACATTTGACATAAGTATGTGCTGTTTGGAATATCTTGAAGAGCAGCAATGAGAAAACAATGTGATTCCTCTACAAAAGTCATGCATGTGAAATATTTTTTTAACACGCTTCTTAACATCTTCCTACTTGTGAGGGTCACACTTTTAGTAAATATGGTTTAATCCTGCATAGTCCTTTCTCAGAATAGCTCCATATCAAAATGAACCTTTTGAGTCTAGGAGAAAGTCACTTGCACATGGAAAGTGTGCAAGTATATGCATGTTCAAAGCACTAGTGTCAGTTATTTCCTGGGCAAAGATCCAGTGGCTGTCCTGAAGTAGGTTTTGATTTTGACAGCTATGCAGATTTGCTGCTCAAAAGATAACTTCAAATGTGAAATTCTGGAGGTTTTGCCAGACCCCAAAAAAGCATTTTTTGGTGCTTTGTGTCTTCTACAGATTGAGAGGGCTGAATACTACATTATTTTTATCTCTCCTAAAACCTGGATTTCCTTCGCTTTTACAAAATTTCACAAGTGGAATTTATTGGGGAGGAGGGAGCAGGGATGAAGGGTTTTTACTGGAGAGGCAGGGAAAAAGTGAACTGTACTTCTAGTAGAAGGTTCCCTGCCTCTAATGAAGGGTTCTCTGTCCATGGCTAAGAGGTTGGAACTAGATGATCTTTAAGGTCCCTGCAAACCCAAACAATTTTACAATTGTACATTTCTACAATTGACAAATCTTGATCACTTAGATCTGCTGTCCTAAACAGAGATTTCAATTTCTTCCTGGATGAATATTCCTAATGACCTTTTCTCCACATTCTATCTTATTAATGGAATTGTGCTAAAAAACCAGAATGTATTCTTCATAAAAATATATATCTCCACAACTAAAATTTTGGTCAAAATATGTGTGTGTGTGGCCAGTCTTCGCGAACGAAGATCTGGGAAAGGTGTTTTTACCTTTCAAGCCTGCACAATGGATTTTT
>JAWWLV010000001.1:35675781-35720253 GCA_035041135.1 Platyrinchus mystaceus
GGACCCTGAAGCAGGACCGGGAATCGAACCTGCGACCTTGGCGCTGAGAGCGCAGTGTCTTAACCGCTAGGCCACCAGGGGTCCCCTGGTCAAAATATAAATGTATTTTTAATTACTGTGCATGATTTTCAGTTTAGTCCTCTAGTACACAATTGTCTAATTGACTCCCATAAATAAAAATTCAATAAATTCTGTAAATATTTGCAAATTTATAGATTGGCTCACTTCATAGGGTTGTTTCTAAGGCATGTTGATGTCAGCAGGTTAAGCTGAAGTTAAAAATGGGACATTGAGACAAATGAACACGCATTAGATTAGTGCTGATCACACAAAGAAGAACAGAAGCACAAACTCTTTGGCTTATATGTTATGAGCATTGGATTTTTATTGGCTTCTCAGTCAGAAATGGTTACTCCATACTGCCTTTCATTTCAGAAAAGTCAGAATGCATGTTCATACAAGCAATGAAATAACACGAATTTACAATGTCATTGGCATCCTCAGAGGAGCTGTGGAACCAGGTGAGCATCAGGTGCTTGATGAGTTTAATTCCTTCCTTATTTTGTGTTTAATAAAATTGTTCTCATGATGTAAGAAACTTAAACTTTTTTTAGAGAGCCAGATAATATGGAGTCTGAGCAATCTTTAATAGTTGCTCTCTCCCTCCCATTACACTGTTTATCATAAGCATTCCCAAGAATAAATTTGAATGGGAATACTAGAAAGATAGATGTCAGAGAGTATTTTTATAATGCTTGTCATTTTACAGTAGGCTTCTCCTTACATCATTCATACATTCTGCCTTTGAAAAATTAACACAATGCAAAGTACAGAGAACTAGTGATGATTTGGGACCTTAAGGTTCTACTATTGATACTAAGTAGCAGGTCATATACATGAAAGAATGGAAAAATATCTATTCAATATTTTTTGTCTTCAGTTGTATATTTCAGTAGACAAATGACTGATTGCAGATTACCTTAAAAATAAAATCGTAGCGCTGGTATTGAACTTCATATTTTGTTTGATACAAGTAGGGATGTAATCAAAGGAAACACCAAAGGTAACCCAAGCGCATTTTTAATTATGAATTGATATTGTATGCTTGTTTCCAGACAGATATATTATTTTAGGTGGTCACAGAGACTCTTGGGTATTTGGTGGTATTGATCCAACTACGGGTGCAGCTGTTCTGCAAGAAATTGTACGGAGTTTTGGAAAAATGAAGATGGAAGGTAACAATTATTACAGACATAAAATGATGGATATGGAAAACAGCAGCTTTGAGGAACAGTGTTCCCATAAGCTATTGTAGTTATTTAACTTTTCACTTCTACAGAAACTTTTACTTCTAATTATGAAAGATGCAAATTCATTGAAGAGGTGCATATGTAGCATTACATCTTAGTTGGCTGAATTTATTTCTTCGTCAGTGTAATAGATCCCTCTTAGTTGTGTAGCATGAAAATGTTGCAATAATATGTTCCTCTAAGGAATTCAGAGAGGATTTTTTTTTTACTGTTATATCAGTTAAATGATATTTTTTAAAGCAATTTCAATTAACTGTGGTGATCTTTTACTAGACTTTAAAATTTTAAGTTGAATTTTCAAGTTTAAATATGTGATTGCAGGTTGGAGACCTAAGCGAACTATTATTTTTGCAAGCTGGGATGCAGAAGAATTTGGATTATTGGGTTCCACAGAATGGGCTGAGGTAAATAAAATATAGTGTAAAGTAAAGCAAAACTTGAAAGGGTATTGCAGGCAGCTGCAGTACCCAGCATCTATTCCTAGACTGCAGCCAAGTGCTTCATGGTAAAACCGGAGCACAACAGGCTCCTTTGGGTGCTGTCAGGCACTCATGTATTTATATCAATTACCTACTTACCTTCTTACAACATATGTGCACTAACTCTTCTAAAATTTAAAAATCTACTTTGATTCAAAGCTAATGTCCCTCAGTGGTCTCTGTGTGGAAATCTATCCCTTCATTTAACAGAATTACAGCATTTTATATAACCCAAATTGGTCTGTTTTTTAACTCAACTCTCTATCTGAGAAATTCCTTAGTTTCTATAAACTTAAGTTCAGATCATGAACCTGTGATCCATAAGCACTCCAAGCCCTTTGTATGGAAATCAATCCTCCTGGGCAAATGAAAGGGTAGGTAATCTATGAGTGAATATTTCAGAATTCCTGTCAATTCCAGCATTGTAGAGTCTCAGGGACAGGACAGTCTATTAATTCTGTAGGTGGATCCCTGTCTGTATTCCTGCCTCATAGAAGGATGTTGGCAAATTCAGAAGTGAGGTTCTGACTATTTTTCTCTTTTTTTTCATGTTGGGCACGTTCAATTCTTACCCTTTTAAGCAGATTTGTTAAACCCAAATAAGAAATATAGGTCTTACAAGAGTTGTCATTGCTTTGCCTGTACAATCCAAATTGGAAATAGAGCAGGCAGAAAATTGCCTAATAAAACATATTTCTGCTGAACTATTTCCATTTATTAGTACTGAACAGTTTAACAGAATTGTGTTGTCTTTTTCTCCTATTAGAAATTTATTTGCAATGTAATATTTGGGTATGTGGATAGAGCTTTCAAAATCTATAAAATAAAACATTTTAATCTTTTTAGTTTAGTTTATTGTCATGGATTTCAGTAAACCACAAAATTATAAAGCAAAATGGCTTGCATCAGAGGAGAGAACAAACCCAGAAATATGCTCTCAAACACCAAAGGGATTCCATCATTCTGTGAGCAAAGCTGAGTTTTCTATTCCTATGAATTTGCACTAATTCTTTCTCCCATAAACTGTTTGACTTCCAGCTGTAACAGAGTCTCTGCATCTTACTGTTGGTTTATGGGAAATTAGATGAAGAAAGAATAATTTAAATTATTTTAAATAATTTACTGAGAGATTTTAAATAGTTGACTTGAAGTATTATCCCACCTGTATATAAAACTTTATTTATTATTGCTTTGTCTACATATCTATGCACATATTTAGATGCTGTCAAGAAAAACAAACAAACAAACAATTATTTTAACTACGAGGAATATGAAAAAATGGTACTTAAAAGATCAATTTTTCTTGAGTAAGTCATGAATAAATTAAGAGTTCTTCTTATGTTTGATTTGTTAAATATTGCTACTACTATTCTGTAATTTTTTTGCTTAATAATTTGGTATCTAGTAACGTATCACTCATTATTTCATGAAACGATAGCTGTACAAGGTTAGAAAACCATAAGCACAGTTCATATTTGAACCTCAGTGTTTTGATATTATTGTTTCCTTGCTTTATCTTGGCAGTGTGCATTACTAGTTTTTTACAACTAAATTAGATTCAGTTTCTCTAGAGACATTCCTCACAGCTTACATTCCCATTTTCTGTAGCTTCCAGATCTGTCATGTATTAAATCTTGAGGAAAATTAACCCATGATATTCACTGCCTTCTGTGTAACAGAAAGACTGCAACTGTGGCAACATCCTTTTGTTATACAGACAATCTCCACTGCTCATAAATAAAGGAATTTCTTTATGCTGCTAATATGACTTTGCAAGGCCTCGTGTATGCATGTAGAGGCTCGCTCCCTCCCTTCAAATTCTTTTGTGGGATCTCCTCCAGTGTTTTTTTAAAGATATTAATGTCATGTAGTTATCAATTACCAATTCAATTTTTAGTTCACGTGACTTACAAATTATTAGTTGGGTAATAAATTGAATGAATGGAGTAACAATTACTAACCCAATTAAAATATCTGTCACAAAGCCAAGACTTAATAAAATACCGCTTACTGATTAGAATATCAATTCAAACATAATTACTGGTTTGCAAAAAATTCAACAAGATGTATGTATATATTTAGCATGAAAGCAATTGTGGACTCAAAATAGTCAACTTCATTTTAATAGGGAATTTTAGTGCTTTGACTTATCCCTTTTTGAAATGGAATAATGGAAATGACAGCAGTTCTCAGTTCATCAGTGTTAAAATTGAGTTTAGTGCTGGCAGCACACTTGAATAACCAGGAATTAAAAGCATGGAGGAATTCTGGCTGATCTCACAGTCACATGTTGCATGTTCAGAAAGTCCCAAAGTGCAGAGTTAAAAAGCATGTAGAGCCTTTTTTTATCGTGGTACAATTCTGTTCAATAATTTTCCTGTTCCATCTTGCTCCTGTGTGATGCAGCAGGCAGAACCTTCATTTTGTGGATGTTTTCCACAAAAAATTAAGTCCCAGAAAGCAGGAGTGAATTTCGTATGCCCAGATCACTTACCCATCTTCAAACAATATAATTAGTAAGGTACATAGTAGTATTTATCCTGCCTGAGTTCTTAAAGGCAATGCTGTAAGGAACAGTGCACTTAACATGCTCTTGACTAAATGTCACTAACTGAAAGTAATGATTACACATTTACAACCCCAGGAAAATGCCAAAGTCCTTCAGGAACGGGCAGTTGCTTACATAAACACAGATTCTTCTATAGAAGGTGAGTCTTTTATTTTTAAATTTATCTTACTTCCCAGGCATAATTTTTAATAGTTTTCTGTGTATTATTTATTGCATTCAGAGCTGGAAAACATAAGATAGGTTTGTGATGTTCAGATTAAGTGTAGTAAATACAAAATTTAGTGGAGAGAGAGAACAATTTAAATTCTTGTGTTGCTTTCTTTTGCAAATAGTGCTGTCCATGAGCTGCAGCCCATGTGTCCAGAATGTCTCCACTGGCTGAGTATTGTGTTCTGTGTTAATTAACTGAGCATTCTCTTTGTTAAACTCTCTCTTAACTACATTAGCTTAAATTTACAATTGCAGTTTTGATATATGACAGTCTGCTCCTTGCTCTGGTCACAGCTCCAACTCTTTTGCCTGTGGAATTATGATATTTTCAGACACAAATTTATTATGTTTATAAGATAATTTGTGTTGAGACCTTAGGTTTACACTTGATGGGGGGGGGGAGATGATTTAGTGCTTTGGGCCAGTGTGGTCATCTTTGTTCATTGCTATGATCAGGGAGTTATACATGTATTACAACGGAGCTCTTCTTTAAAAATAAGCACTAAAGAGTGTTTCACAAAAACCCTTATCCACCATTGTTCAATTTACTATGTTCTTCAGACTGTTATAATCTCTCATTCAGGAATGCTACTTACAAACTGGCCTTTTTGGGGAGCTCTACACTACAACTTAAATCACAAAATCCTTCTTAAAATATACTGGGCCTTATTACAGAAGGACCTCTTTTACTGTTGTCTGTGCTGAAAGAATAGTCAGAAGAGCCCTGTGAAGCTGCTCTGCATCATAACCTCAGTTATTCAAGGCAGTAATGTTCCCATGTCAAACCCAACTTATTTGGGCTTCCTGTGTGGGAATAAAATGGTTATCAACAGGCATATTTAAGAACTCTTTTTATTCCTGTCAGCCGAAAATTTTGTCCATCAAAAAAGGATTAGAAAGAAAGAAAAGCCAAAGCCAGTTTCTAAATGCTCAGTTGGATCTGGGAAATAAGGAGAGTTAGAACTATTCCTTCATTTATGCTGCCTACATGCTGTGTAAAAAGTAGAGCAGAATTTCACGCCTAGAAGATCTCACAGATGAAATAATAGCTTCACAACTGCTTCAGATTCTCAGCATGGATTATAACACGTATTTTTTAGTTGGTTTGCAGCCAACATACTGCTGCCTTAACAATTTTCTTCTAAATCTCGATTATTCAAACATGTCTCTTGCTTTATGCATTAAAGAAAATATAAAAGTAAAACAACTGGAAAGGAAATATGTAATAAGCAAAAGAAGACCATGTTAAGTGTACTGGTTTAAGTATCCTGGACATCTTTCACCTGACTGAGCAGTAAAATCTGCTGTAAAGTCATAGCATTCATGAACTCTGATGATTTTTTTGTTTATCATCAAATGTTTTCCACAGCACTTCTTATACCACATTTTGGACAGCAAATTATTTCTCTTTATTTTCTTATAGCAATGAAAAGAAGGAGAGGGGGTCATCGTTTTGAACAGTTTTGTGACTTGAATTTACAGTTCTCAAATACAGACTCCCTTTGGAAACATCATTTACATTATCTAGTATTTTTTCCATCATCATGGACTTTTTTGTAATTGTCAGTCTAGTCCTAGAATATAATATGTAAGTACACACTGTACAAACTGTGACCCAAGACCTAAAGCCGTATCAAAACCTAATAAATGATAACTGATAACTAATTACTAACAATAACAATAACTTAATAACTGTTATCTGAGAGCTTGTGGTTTTTTTGATGTTGCAGCCTTCTCACCCCTGTTCCCTTCTTTGTTGTTGTCTGTATTTGAGGGCAGAGGTGTTTGCTCACTGCTCTCCAGTGGTTGCAGTCTACAGAGAAGACTGTTTTACACTCGTGCCTATCCCAAAAATGGCCAGAGTTTCTTTCTGATGGGGGTCTTGCTGCTGTAGCAGAGAACTTTGCTATGTGATACTTACCAAGCTCAACACAATCTGCCAGCAGCATGGAAACCTCATGGGGGTGAAGGGTAGATGCCACCATGTGGTGGTAAAAGGGGAGGTTTAGGAGACAGCAGACGGAAACATTGCTCTGCATCTTTTTTGCCTTCTATTTGGGCTAGACTTAGTTCTGAAATATAAAATGCCAGATACCTTGCAACTCTCTTACTCAGAAGATGACCTGTCTTGTAGATACAGTCTGCAAAAGCATTGAAAAAGTGCTCTCTATGGTAAGAAAAGTAGCTGAATTGAAAGATTTCTTAAAACATCTTGTAGCAAATGTCTTTCTTCTTGCACACTTCCTGAAAGCACTAACTTTATTTTTAACATCTTATTTTTTGCCTTCTGTTTAACACAAGCTTCAGGAAGCATATGAGTGACAAGGGCTTGTAGCTAATGAGGGGTAGTTAGGTGTATTTTAGAACTATGGGAAGGCTTAATTATGTTCCTGTGTATGTACTATAACCAATCCATCATTGTCATGCAGTGGCAGTAGCTTATACAGTGTCACCAAGTAGTCTATTTCTGTATATATTCGGAGGCAAGATCTATATTCTTGCCTTGGAGTCCAGAAGTTTATCTAAGACAGGACTGCAGGGTGTAATCAATTAAGAAGATAATGCTACTGGTACATGAAGGGAAAATTTCCATGTCTTTGTTTTATTTTCAGGCAACTACACATTAAGAGTTGACTGCACCCCTCTTCTCTACAAACTGGTGTATAATCTGACAAAAGAGGTACAGAATCAGTGTCTACTATTTCTGACTTTCTGAGAATGTAAAACTGTAAGTTTATTGGATAAAATAGGATTATTGAATAATATTGGTTTTATTTTATTGCTGTGCTGTGAGAATCTTGATCCCACCAAAATCAATAGCAAAACATCCCATCAGCAGTACACAGTCCATGCTCACAGTTCCTCAGTATTCTTAGAGGTCGAAATGTGTCACTGACATAAGTGGAATCTTATTTTCAATATATAGCAAAAACAATAATAATAAAAATAAGATAAAACACTTGAGCAAGATCAGTTCTCTAAAGTGATAAGCACTGAAGAAAATAATTTTCAGATTGGCTAGCTACCATTTTGTCTCTGTCTGTTCCTCCAAATCTCCTTCATAGCTCACTGAGCCTTTGAAATATGTAATAAAAATTGAAGGATTGAGAAGGCTTTGTAAGAGGCCAGACGTGTATATTTGCATGATTACAAGTGGTCTAACCATGTCTCCCTTACTTTCAGCTCTCAGAATAAATTATCATAAGGCTGAAAGACTGTGATCCATTAAAGCATGGAACTTCCTTTGCCATAGGAGGAGTTAACCAGATTAGGCACCTACCGTGAGCCTTTTCCACTATCCTCAGATCTGGATTCATCTCAGTTAACAGAACACATCTCTGACTGACTTAAGCAACGTAGGCTCCCTTTAAAGGCATTAGGTAGAAATAAATGCCTTTAGGATGAGATTCATTTGACCAAATGTGGTTTTCCACCTTTGTATGTACAGAACTCAAACTATTTTCCCCCCTGATACGAAGGGAACTCAGGTGACTTGGTCCAGTGTAAAAATCTGCACTGTGATTGCACTTGGTAAGATGATTCCAGCTACCAGTCTCCCATCCCACTAGATGCATTCATCTTGAGTTATTTTCAAAAGCATTACTCTTTTAAAATCTGAAATGCCATGGTTTGGATCTGGGGAGGTTTATCTATGCTATTCTATGATTTTCTTTTCTTTTCTACATTTTATTTTCTTATAAATTCTTTCTATCTTAATCTTTTCTTTCATCCTTGCAGGGGAAGAAGCTGTGTTTATTCAAATGTTGGCTCTGACACTTTGCACACTGAAGGGCATTCTCTTTTGTATAAAAAAATTTCCATGTCCTTAGTGCTGTGGGCCCTGGATAAAATAATTTACTTTCTGTCTGCAGCAAGCCACTTACTCAGGAAGACATTTTCCTGCAAAAGATAAACAAAGTTAAATAATAAACAAAGTTAAATAAGGTGCTCTGGACTAAAAATAGTACCTCACTCTTGATCTTAAGTCAACTATTCAACTATTGCTGGTTTGAGCAGAAAATTTCCATTAAAGTACCATGCAAAGTACTTAAGACTGACTTAAAAAAAAAATATTCCTATTCCGTGTTATGTTAGATTTCAACTTTAGAAGCATGATGTAAGCAATAGAACACCTGACAACCTGACACCTGATTATGCATGTCCAAAGGAAGGTTATTTCTGTTCATATTAAACAGTCCAAAATCTAAAGATCTCTTTGATCTTATTTTTTAGTGAGCCAGTTCTCACCAAAGAGAGATGTAGCGTACACGTGAAGTGTTATCTTTCAAGGAGTTCTGCATTTACGTGTGGTCCTCTGCATATAGATGGTGCATTTAGCTGTTGATTGTCTTCTTTGGCCTTGCTCCACTTCTAGGGTATAGGTATTTGGTCATCACCAGATGGTGTCTGCAATAGCTAAACTCCAGTTCCCCTGTTCTGAAAATCACTACTTCAGCTATACTTAAAGAACTCTGCATCTTCCTTGAGGTAGTGGGAAGCTTATGCTGATTCTAGATTTGGATCTAAGGGCAAATAGTATGTTTTACTATGCTCTCAGTGTTGTATGAAGAAGCTGGGCAATGGTTTTTACATGGCCAGAGGTGTGAGAATAACATCTCTGCCAGAGCATGGAGTGCTTTTGCTCCCCTGTGTCAGAGTTCAGCTTGCACTTATTAATGTGCCTTTTCACTTTAGCCCTAGGACTTGACCAAAGTGCCCTGAAAATGACAGCAGCAAAGCAGTTATTTCACAAAGTTGTTATTTTTCTGCTAGCTGCTGACAAAATCTCAGAGGTCAGAATTCTTTGGATTTTCAAGTTGGAATCTGTATGTTTTTCAATACAGAATTTAAGTCTCAATAATATGGTGGGACCATGTATCTAGCCATGAATATTTACACTTCATATTTTGGAAAAAAAAAATCTCAATCCTCTACATATCACAAGCAACCTTATATTTAAAGGACCATGTCTATTAAACGTTGTTTAAGTGTAGATGGAGACCAAGGCGGGAGTCTTGATTTATTTTTACCTCTGCCACAGATTTTCTAAGAGCTTTGGTCAACTAATTTTATTCACTTTCATAGCTATCTTGGCAGCCTGATAACTGCACTAATACTTACCTTTTCCATCCTGGTTACAGAGCTTTTTGTTTTCTTTTTTTTTTTTTTTTTTAAGGTAAGGGTGTGACCTGCATTTGTACATACAATTTTTTTTGCACAATGATTCCCCCCTTGGCACTGCTGTAATATGAGTGGTTTGGACTCTTCCTTCTAGCATAATTCTTTTGTAACTTTTCTATAGAAAAAGCAGTCAAATTTTAGGTTTAGTCTTGTTGAGAGAATATTGCTGCTGTGTGGGGCAAACCTCCACGGGGTTATGGCTGTCATCTCCCCTTGCCTGCAGAAAGGAGAGCAGCTGGGGCATCCTGGCTGCTGGAAGAGTCCCATAGTATTATATATGCTGTTGTGCGTGTACATACACAGTGCTATAAGCTGGTAAGAACTCCTAGAACTCACTTCTTCCAGTAGCAGATGAGCTCTAGCTAGTATCCTTGAGCCTTTGACCTGCTTTTCCCTACTGTCTGTGGTTGGTTCCAAGTGCCTGTGAGATGCTTTTTGTGGTCAGGATCCATAAATGTGTGTCACAAACGTAAACAGTGTACGTGTACTTCCCTGCATGCAGTAATACTGTTGGTAAAGAATGTTGCAGATGGCTGTAAAGGGCTCCTTTGACAATGAATTGAGATAGAGGTACTTCAAATGAGATTATAATATTTTCCTCTCCAGATTTTAAGCCCTGATGAGGGTTATGAAAATAAGTCTCTTTATGAGAGCTGGCTTGAGAAAGACCCTGGAACTGAAAATAATAGCTATCCAAGGTAAGATTTTAATATGTTGGGTTTTTTTTTTCCTCCCAATATTTTTATCATATCATAGCATGGCTACTCTCCAGAAGTTTTTGAGATGTGCTATTTGTGACAACAGTACAAAACCTTTTAGCATAAGGTGACTTTTTAGCAACAGCTTTTATAGTAAATTTTTTTTTTTTAAATTATGATAACATTATGAAATCTCATACTTTCAAAAGACCTTTTTATTAGTAGAAAAGCAATTTGGAAAGCAATCAAAAAAAGCAGGGTGGGGAAAGAGTTCAAAACATAGTTTAGTCACCAACTAGATCAGATAAAATCATTAGGATAAGCAAATGCTCAGTTGAAAGAAGCTGCCTAGAGCAGTAATTAAAAAGCGGACATTAAAAAACTTGTGATAATTATTCTTTGTTTATACAATGGATATAAATGTATTAAATTAAAAATCTATATATGAGAGTATTAAAACTTCATATTTGAAGGTACTAAAAATCCTAAACAGTCTTTCAGCCTGTGACTCAGAGGGCTAAATCTTTTTCACAGTGGAGCATTACTCACATAAGGGAAACAGAACTGCCCCTTTGTGTGATTTGACCAAAATGTTCTGCATGTTTCTGGCCCTGCTAAGATGAGTTTCTGGATTCATGAGACTCACTGAGGTTTCTTCCTTTTGAAAAAGCTGCCATATCTGATCTTTCTCATTTGATACAAATAGTTCCTTGCAGAAATTTATACTAACAGAAGAACTCCAGCTGGAGCAGAAGAAACTTAATTTTTTTTTTTTTTTAGCTGAGAAACACCAGTTATTCACCAGGCTAGACATATAAACCTAAAACTTAACATCAAACGTAAATATGTGAAAATACTTGCAATATTACAAGGTTTTACTGCCATTTTCTCTCCCAGTCACGCCACATCTTTCCACCAGATGGCAGTAGTGACCCGTAGGTAGCAATGCCGATCACTTTCTGCAATGGAAATTATTTATCAGTCTTGGATTCTGCTGCGGAATGTGCCAAGTGCATAAACACATCTGTCTTTACATATATTTCTGCCCAATTCATATTAGTTTGGAAAGTGCTGATTGATGTTTTAAGACGGCAGAGACATGCTTGATACAATTTTATGTCTCCCATGCACAATGTGTGATTTGTTTTGTTTTTGTTTGTTGGTTGTTTTTTTTTTTTATATGTGGTCAGTGTCATAATCAGGATTGCTACCTTCAAAAGATCTTTCTATCAGTATTGAATACTGAATCATCATGTTGGAATAAAATCAGTTAAGTAATTAAGCTTGCCACTCATCTAGTCTCTGATCTTACCAGTGTCCCTGATGTGCCCTCCAGAACAACTGACCTCAATTTCTCTGAAAAATCTGCATTTTGCATAAATTACTACCATACTGCTCAGTAAGTGCTCTCACTAAGATGTTGCCTTTTCTACATGTAGAATAAATAAACTGGGGTCAGGCAGTGATTTTGAAGCTTACTTTCAGCGACTGGGAATTGCATCAGGCAGAGCTCGTTACACCAAGAATAGGGTAAGTCTGCCAAATTGCTTGAAGAATTTTGATAGTGCTGAGCTGTCATCCTTTAACAAGCATTTATTCAGAATTAATAAACAAGCTTCAAAGCTTCTTTGACTGGTTTGTATATCAGTGCCATTTCTTAATTTAGCAAGAAACCTAAATGTTTGTAGAAGACAACATGTTACAGTGATGTTGTATATTCTATAGGATGTCAAGTTCACAGAAAGGTATTTATAGAATTTGATTGAAAGTATATAGTTCATTTCACCATGCTATTAGTAAGCTCTTTAATATACAAATCTTCCATGATTGTGTTCAGAAATAGCTACACAAGATAAATAGGGGCTGTGATGGAGGACTTTTGCTATCCAAAACCCCAAACTGTTTTCACTCTTGGTGAAGGCAATCTCTGCGCAATGGAACTGAAGGCAGGTCTGTATAGGTAGAGAGAAGGAAGCTGTCTCACTTAATCCTGTGCAAGAGGCCATGGATTAAGGCTGGTTTAGTTTCTTGAGATGAACAAATGAAAATAAAGAATAGAAAATTGTGTTGTGTAGCAAATAGGTTTTTTTGTTTTGGAAACTTTATGAAACATCATAGTCATTAAGTGATCAATACATCTCTTAACTGCAGTCAGAATACAGAGCACTGACAAATTTCCTTGATCTTTTCCAGAAGGCAGACAAATTCAGCAGTTATCCTGTTTATCACACTGGGTATGAGACATTTGAACTAGTGGAAAAATTTTACGACCCCACTTTCAAGAAACAGCTAACAATTGCCCAGTTACGAGGCAAACTGGTTTATGAACTGGCAGATTCCCAGGTCATTCCATTCGACTGCAGAGATTATGGAGAAGCCTTAAAAGGATATAGCAATAGAATTTATAAATTGGCCAAGAAGCACGAAGAACAGCTGAAACTTTACAAGGTGTCATTTGGTGAGTAATAGCCACAAGACTGTCTCTTACGTGTGTTAATTAGAATCATGCAGGGGCATGTCATATCTGTTACAGCTCTGCAGCTGAATTCCTTATTTTACTGTTTTAATTTTGTCATCACAAGAAAGAGCCTCTAATTTCATGCATATTATTAAATATAGGTATTATTAAGGTGCTCATGGGCAGTCAGGGACCTCAGATGCACAATAAAGAGGTATCTCAGCCTGCTTTTCACTTTCTTGCTTAAAAAAGAAGACTAATTAAATGCTTATGGTGATTTCTTGGAAGTTGAGAGACACAGGTGCCTGCTCCTTCCGCAGCAAAGACTTCATCTGACCCCCAGAGAACTTGTTTACCATCTGCCTCAGTGCATGGCTACCACTTTTAGGCCACAGAAGCATTTCTCTAGCTATTCTGCATTAATACATCAATTTGCTAAGCACTTGAACACATTGCTCTGTAGCATATAAAACAGGTCTGAAGCGGCAGAGTGCTCTGGATCCCAGGCTATGGTGGCTTCCACAGTAATTTTCTGTCTCTCTCTTCTTTTCTTCTTCTTGCCTTGTTCACCCCTCGTGTTTCTGTACCAAGGAGATTTTTCAGTTAGTCCTAATTCACTTGTCATCTGATGGACCAATAATTTAGAGACATAAATGAGCCTTTTGGAGATGCAGTCCTCTTTTAGACTATGTGAAGCATTAGAAGTAACTCAAATTGAATCCACATTTGGGGAAAATTTAAAATGACATTTAAAACTTCATGTAATGGTTTAGGTGAAAAATTCTTGACTGTTTTTAAAAGACACCCCCTTTTGTAAAAAGGCCTCTGGAGACAGAAAAAGCCTTGTGTGATGGATCATCTAGTCTGAGATTCTGCATAACACGAGGATTTGTTTCAATATGTTTTAGTGTTCACTGCAGCATATTTCAGCATATCTGAAAATTCCTTTTGTAGTAATAGAACATCTACCAAAATTTCTGTGAAATAATTTATTTTCATTCTTTGAGTTTTTATCTATTTCAGATTAGAAGCTGACCAAACTACCTTCTAACCAATGCATCTATTCTTGTTTCTAGAATGTATAGGCAATACTTTTTTAGCTTTTTTTCTTTTCTTTTCTTTTTCTTTTTTTTTTTTTTTTTACACAAATACAACTAAACCTCTCCTTAATAGCTTTATCAATGTGTAATATTGACCATTTCTTTGCAAGGCATGTTTTTCAGTCTTTTCATTATTTTCATGTCTCTTCTCTGATGCTTGTTGAGTTTTAATTTATTTCTTGAATAAAACTATAATTTCTATTTTTTTTCATTCTATTACACTGGAGTACATTAAAATACAAAGGTAGCTTTTACACTACTGTGAAAATGAAAATTCATTTCACTCAACATTTCCATAGAATTGCTTATTGACAACACTAAATGTCAGAAAACTCTTAATTAAACCAGAATAAATCACATAATTGTCCTTTAAAATAATAGATTAAGGGCTTTATTTGTCTTTGGGTTCACATTTCAGCTGTTCCCCTTCAACAATGAAGGCTGGAAACTTTTTTTCAAAAAATATGTGCTTGTAGTCATATGATATCAGGAAATAATGTTTGGGGAAAAAAGAAATGTGATATTTTCTAAAAAAAAACAATACTGAAAACATTGAATAGCTAATGAACATGAACACAAAGTTTCTTACATATTTTAAGATGATATTTCTTTTTTTTTTTTCTCTTAAATCCCCTCCTACTGCTTCTGAAATAAAATCTGTTGCTGCAATATAACCGTGATGTCAGCAGGGCAGAACTCTGTCCTCTGGCAAACAGAGCTATTGCCACAGTTGTGGACAAGTGTGAATTCTCACCCTCTCAAGGTGACATGGGTCTCTCCATGCTGCAGTCCATGAACAAATTGCATACATAAAATCTGTGCCTCTAATTGCATAAACTAAACAACAATATTAATACAAGAAGGAGCAAGTGTAGGCTCATGATGAATAAATAAGTTTGATAGAAATGGAAGAGCAAACGAGACTGAAGAAAAGCTTTCAATAGGAGTCCTGGGAACAGAAAGCCTGTCACATGGAATTGCATGATGAATTTATAAACAGTAAAGGGATAATAGTTGCCAACAGAGGATTGGATTTAGGAGATGATCTAGTCTTATGTCCTATTTTCCTGTACAATCAAAGAGAGGATGCTCTGGTTTATCTAGTTTTCTAAAACTTGTGGTCAAAATGTACAAGGTGTAAAATTTCCTTCTTCCTAATTGAGTTGAGTTTCGGTGGGGCCAGAAGTTCTCTTCGTAAGACCCACCTGTTACTTATTCTACAAAAATTACTTGTATATATTGATAATTTTCACTGGTCTTCCATAAGAAAATCATCACAGCTGTTACTGCCTTTAACAGGAAGGCCTCTGCTTCTTTGGCTGAGTTACTCTACATGGCTTGGACGTACTGCCAGGGATAGGGCAGGAAAAAACAACTGCCATAGCTGCAGCTATGACTGCACATAGCCAGGCATAATAGGCAAAACCCCTCGGCAGCGCTGCGGGATGGCTCTCAGGCTTGTGGCAGAGATGCCTCCTGTGCTGTAATTCCAGCGTGGAGCAACCACAGGACTTGGCTACTTTAATCTACCATGTGTATCACTGTGTTCCAAGACAGCTGTGCCTTTTATGCCTCACCTAATGCTGTTCAATACACAGACCACACTCTTCTGTTATGCTATGAATAGGACATCATGCTCCTAGAGCGAAATCCTGCTGTTCTTCCACAGCCTTCTGAAAGACCTGGTATTTTTCATGAAAGTCAGGCTTTTTATACCTAAACACTACAGTGCATCCTTTTGTTACAAAGGAGACTGCAGATCTCTCAGTTTGCAATGCCAGCCAGTTTTTCCTTGGCAGGCAGAGGGAAGATGTGAAAACTTGTGAAAAGTTTACCATGCATTCTGCTTTACTGTTGGTCTCATTGCACAAGGTATTTGTCTATTACTGCTAGTAGTGCAGCTCTTTAAAGTCTGCACTAGGGAAACTAATCATTTATGGAAAGACAAAATAATTAATGCTATTATGTCAGCAAGACAAACGTAGTTTTTCTACCACTGGGCAACTCAAAGGTAGATTAGGCTAAGTAAATATTCTAAAGTTATTCACAAAGTCCTTCCTTTTCTAGATCCTCTTTTTTCTTCTGTGGTGAACTTCTCAAAGGCTGCTCATGAATTTCACAGGAGACTTGAACAAGTGGACAAGAAAGAGTAAGTATGAAAAAAAAAAAATTATATATACGTGTGTGTGTGTGTGTGCACATATGGACATCTGTCTTAGGTATGGGGGTGGCTGTTCTTTCTTTCAAGTGACAACACAAGGAGTCTCTCTGATTAGTGTACAGTAGAGCCCTTGAACTCTGAGACAGGCTAAGATAAATCAGCAGATATAAGAATGTTTCCTGTGATGAATAGTATCAGCTGTAGAGCTTATTACAAGTGTCGGATTGACATCAAATTTGTTGTAATAAATGGAAAGGCAGATAGCAGTGAAAGTTAAAGTTGGTCTGAGCTCTGTATTTAGACACCTACACTTGAGTGTTGTAGGTGATGCCAGAATTTATGCTTTTAGCACACTTCAAGAAGAGAGGATGACGCTTCAGAGATATCTGTAGGATGCTTGCAAACCTAAGGGCCCTACAGGACTCCTGTGCCTTCTGAGAGCAGTGAGTGGAGGCCAGGTGCTCTAGGCACCTAGTATGGTACCAGTTAGTTGTGTTTAGGCAAATGAATCCCATCCTTACTATGTTACTGGATAGATTAGAACAGGAGTATGGACACTTGACTTATGGGTGGGCACCAAAATCAGTTATCTCCATCTTGACCTAAATCTCAGCCTTCCTTTGCCCTCTGTTAAGTGAGATCTTTCTGATGCCATTTAACACCAAGATGACAGTCTCAGAAACTTTCCCATTTTATTTTGCATAGTGTGAAATCTTGTTGTTGAGTTTTCTAACACAGAAATTTCAATTCATTAATAAAACATGTATTGAATATCTCCATTTGCAAAACCTCATCTTTTTTTTGAAAACTGTAGACCATATTTGTTTTTTTTATTTCTGTCCAAAAAAGAGGAAAAGCGTTTAAATGAAACTGGGAAGTCATGTTTCCCCACTGTGTGAAATGTCTCTGTCTCTATCTCCCGCAGTCCAGTTGCAGTACGAATCATGAATGATCAGTTGATGTTGATAGAAAGAGCTTTCACTGATCCCCTAGGCTTGCCAGGAAGGAAGTTTTACAGGTGAGGCAAGAAGTTTCTCAATCCGCTGTCTAAGGCACTGTATTTTTGCAGGTGAGCCCCCCACCAGCTGACCAGTCAGTTCAATTTCTGTATAGGTCTCACATAGGAATTACAGCTCAACACATTGCTTTAGGTACAATCCAGTGAGCAGTGGACTTTGCTTATAACCCCCAAGGAGAATTCCTTGGCTACACCAGCCTTGTGGTGCCAAATTCCTCTCTTTGAGTCTGGCCCTCAGCTTTCATTAGCTGTGTTGAAACCACAACACCATCATACTCTGTGACTTTTACTTGCAGGTGTGTAGTACTACTGCTGTTACCACTTGCTCTTTTGAACCTGCACAAAGTGAAGATTGAGTGGAGAATCAACTGTGCTGAAAAAAAAAAAAGAAGAAATGAGGGTAGAGTAAAAATGAGATGAGGGTGAGAACAGATGAGTAGTTAGGGTCAGTTGAAGAGAGAAGCAGAGAGAGCTTGAAGAGGGAGGGACCTTTCAGCACAGGATGGATAAAGGCCCATGAGCTGTCCTGCAGAGTCCCATATGTCCCAGGTTTAGCTCTGAACAGCTTAAATCATTAACTAATATATCCTTTCTAGAAACTCAGTGCTTTTATTAGTAATAATTGACAAGAAGCCAGCTTCCAGTGTCAGGTGTGTGACTACATCACATTGCTCTCAGTATCCCCCTTTTCCAAATGACAGGCGATATCTGACTTACTGATTGATGGCTTTCGTGTCAAGCCAGAAGTCCCTCAGGCAGGTAGAACTGAGAATCACACTTCCATCCTCCTAGGATAAACTGTCATTCACACTTTGGGAAGAATGAAATTGCTGCTTTCTACAGTTCTTGTTGGGTGTTAGGTGTCATTTAGAGCTGTCTGGATTTTTTTTAATTTTTTACTTTCTTGCATTTATTAATGTAGTTTTAATGTTTCTTTTGATTTGGGAGGACTCCTTCACATGCTGCAAATGTGCTTTGATATTTTGTATTTAAAAACAAACCAATCTAAGAAAAGATATGCAGCTATCCATGATTTAGGAAAAAAATCCTGCACCAACAAATAAAATTGGTACTTTTTGTGCAGTTCTGATCCAATATGGTCACTTCTGATCTCTGAAGATTCCTAATTCACCCATAGATTTTTTTACCCTCTTTTTACATTCCTTTCCCAGACCTGCTGACCATCATGCAGCTACTTAGTTATTTTTGAGGTTTCTGTTCCATTTCTTATGATACACCTATAACTAGTTTTATTCCCTTTTTCAGACTGCCAAATTAGTTCAACAGGTTTGTTGAGTTCCCATTTTCAAAAAGTGTAACATGGTTTTGTTCCTAATTAGACAAATGCGTCATCTCTTCCCAAGAAGGCTACCTGACCTAAATCTGTGCCATTTCACATAGATGTTGCTCTTGGGGCTGGCTCCTGTCCTTTTAAAGATATGTCCAGCTAGATTTCCTGTGTATTTAGTAAGATCTGATCTTCCTGGCATTCATAGATGTTCTATATAGCGCACATACAGTTCCCTACAATGAACACTCCCCCCCCCCAATTAATAGTCAGTCTTATTAAGTATACTTATATTTTTCTTCTTTCCCCACAGACATGTCATCTTTGCTCCAAGCAGTCACAACAAGTATGCTGGAGAGTCCTTCCCAGGGATCTATGATGCCATGTTTGATATTGAAAGCAAAGCTGATCAACATGAAGCCTGGGAAGAAGTGAAGAGGCAGATTTCCATTGCAGCCTTCACTGTACAGGCAGCAGCAGAAACACTGAAAGAGGTAGCATAGGATGATGGCTTTGAAAACTCACACATCAAAGTCTGACATGCAGAGTAGTCATGCTACTGCAGTGACCCAGTCTCCTCTGAATGTTTCCAACCTTCCAAATGCACGCAGGGTGAGCAGGAGTTTTGTGTGCCAAAGAACTCCTGAGCTAGAAATTACTGCATCTCTGACACTGACAAAACTGCAGCTTTATGAACAGCCCCTGATGGCAGCAAATTTAGATGTGGGGAGAGTGGGGAGGTTGGGGAGCAGGAACAATCAGTTCCCAATTAGAGTTTTCTGGAAGATCTGCCAATTTTGAGAACCTATTATTTTGGATGTACAATTATGAAACCAGTTATTTGCCAAGCTACCTGTAACTTTTGTCAAGAGCAGCGATCAATAGCACACATTTTGAGAGGAAAAATATAACACTTCTCAGCCTGTGCATTTTTCTTGTTCTGATAATTACTTTTATAATATAAGACATCAAAGGCATTTCTGTGTTTTAGAATCTATTCTGCAGGACTGGTGAATGCTCCTTGCACTGTTTTGCTCTCTTTTCCTGAGAAAAATAGTGAAATCCGAAACATGTTCTCAGGGGCTAAAGTGCCCATCCCTCTGAAAGCCACTGTGTATCTCCCTCCTTTATTTGCACTCTGGAAAATAAAGATTTTGGGGGATAACCAAAAGCTGTAATCCTTGCTCTGATTGGCACTTTCACTAGTCCCAAACCCATGCCAGCTTTTGTTCCTATTTTTCCCCAGGAGAACTTTTTGATGCAGATATCTTTGTCCAGCTGAAGAAGCTGGAAAAAATTGTCACTATTGGCATGGGGATTGAGATTATTCTGTATTCAAATAAGACTTGAAGAAATGCATGAGGATGGTAATTGTACAAAACTGTTTAATTTGTAAAAAAAAAAAGATTCTTGCTTCATTTGCCCTTTAGATGTAATTCTCATCTCATGCTTTACAACTAACAAAATTGCTAGAATTTTACTCAATCACATTCCAGTTTGTGGGAACTGACACTAACCAATTCCTCCTCTAATGTAAAGTATATTACAGTTTTTCTCACAACCATAAATTGCACCAGGTTGTGGGAATAAAATCCTTTTTGTTTTATGGAGAATAGAACAGATGTGGTACTAAAAGGGACAGAATTAGAGAACAGGACAGAGGAGTTGTCATGTCAGATGCCTTGAATTCAAACAAGGGAACCAGAAATTACTATACTTCAGTCCTTTAGGAAGTTGTTTTGTGGGATATATGCCATCAAGAAAAGAGGCTTTCACTGGCATCAATTCCAATAAGCTTCTCTAAAAGACATAGGATTGTGTACTGTGGATGTTGTTCTCATAATGTCCTGTCCACAAATCAAGCCTTAGGCACATGAGGAGGAAATTACTCTTCCACAGTCCATGCTTTACCTCTTCTGTTCGAAAACAGTGTGCTTAACTGACCTTGTGAGCACACACCTAAGAGAATGAGTAGTCGATGCTGGGGACACCAGAACAAGATGATTTTTCCCCTCTCCTCTGCTCTGGTGAGGCCCCACCTGGAGAACTGCAGTCAGCTCTGGGGTCCCCAACATAACAGGGATGTGGGGCTGTTGGACCAAGTCCAGGGGAGGCGACAAAGATGATCAGAGGGCTGGAGCACCTCTCCTAGGAGGAAAGAGAGCTGGGGTTGCTCAGCCTGGGGAAGGGAAGGCTCTGGAGAGACCTTATTACAGCCTTACAGTATATGAAGTATATATATACAGTATATAAAGGGGCTACAAGAAAGCTGGAGAGGGACTGTTTATAGGGGCATGTAGTGATAGGACAAGGAGGAATTAATGGCTTCAAACCGGAACAGGGCAGGTTTAGAGCAGAAGAAATTCTTTACTGTGAGTGTAGTCACTGGAACAGGTTACCCAGGGAAGTTGTGGATGCCCCATCCTTGGAAATGCTCAAGGCCAAGTTGGATGGGGCTTTCAGCAACCCGGTCTAGGTGTCCTTGCCCATGGCAGGGGGGTTGGAACTAGATGGCATTTAAGGTCCCTTTCAACCGAAACTATTCTGATTCTATGAACAGTGACTACATTTTTGTTGTTCTCTTTATTTCTACCTAACTGGGGATACTCACAAAGTTCATCTCCATATCTGTAGCTGAAGCTATTGCTTAAGGATGTGATATCTTGCAAATGGTGACTGGTATATAATTGCCCTTTTTCCAAATTGTGCACTCTTCCTGCTCCATCATAACTTTACCTTAACTGTAATGGGCAGTAACAGAATGCGCTCCCAACAGAGGGTTAGAATATCTAGATAGTTGAAAACAGCCTTTAGTGCCTCTTACTCGTGAGCAGCAGTCAACTTTGGATCTGTCAGTGCTTGCTGCTTTAGGATCATCAGAGGATAAGGCAAACAAGGAATTTCCACACAAAAACGAAATATCTGACAAAGTGTGCCTCCTCCTTCATTTACGGAAATACCTTTATCAGTATAAACCAGTGAACAAATATTTAAACAGTAAACATACGCTTTCAGTGGCAGCTAGCCTTCCAAGTTCTGTACCATTACCTTGCTGCTGCAAAAGAATATATAATCTCCTCTTGTTTCCCTGTGCAGTTTGAAGCTGTAAGAATAAATTACAGCTCACAACAGGCTGAATGCACAGCTGGCATCGATTGCTTTGTTCCTCTTGTCAACTTAACTGATAACTCTGTATCAGTGTACAATTCATCCCAACCTGCTACATCCTGAGTAGTATACAAAATAGCTTAAATCTATTTCCATTCCTGTCTATAAAGTTCTACTGAAGGACAGTGATATCCAAACCCTCATAAATAAGGAAACCAAAGCACTTATAAATGGCTTATACTAAATGATTTTCACAAAATCCCATATTCTCGGTATTAAAAGGACCAGTTTCTCAGAACTGCGATTGCCTTTCCTTCCTCAGTGGGCAGAATCTTGTTCTACAGATGAGTAAAAAAGCAACTGATGTTCCTCAGCCCAGCATGCTGTATTTGTGTAGCTTTGCCTGCCCATAATTTCAAAGTGTGGGAAGGGGATTTTTCAGATTCTCCTTACAAATAGATAACACTGGATCACCTACTCTGTCCTTCCCTAATTCCATTTACACAGTTCCTTCACTCAGCCTTGCTGAGTAAAGCAATCAGTCAGTCCTACAGCTGGGAGAAACAGACCCTTCAGCCTGCAAAGTGACTGAGGCTGCAAAAAAATTTAACAAAATAAAACTTGGATAAACCAAATATCACTTGCGTATTTGGGTTGTCAATCATCTCTTTAGAAAACCAGTTTCAAAGGGACAGTGCCAGGAAGCTTATTTCAGCTTGGAGACAAACTTTTTAGCAGGACCTGTTGTGATAGTAAAGGAGGTAATGGTTTTAAACTGGAGGATGGTCAATTTAGATTAGATGTAAATAAGAGTATTTTTACGACACAGGTGGAGAAATACTGAAACAGGTTGCCCAGACTGCTGGTAGATGCCCCACCTCTAGAAAGATTCAGGGTGAGGTTGAACAGAGTTCTGAGGAACCTGATCTAGCTAAAGATGTCCCTACCCATGGCAGTGGGGTTGGACTAGATGGCCTTTAAAGGTCCCTTCCAACCCAAACCTTTCTTTGATCCCATGATTCAGATTCTCTTGTGGTTGAAATGCCTTTGGTTTACCTTTGGAAAAAAATCCGTAACACTTGGTGCTGGAATCTCCAGGTGACACTGTGTCAAAAGGGGCTGGAGATCTCTCTGCAGCTGGTAGGAATAGGATATACTCAGCATGACATGTTCTTTTTTTCTTCTAAATTCCTCTGTTTCCATTCATGGGATTTTAGTGTACAATTGAATGATGGTGAATGTCATGGACTTCCCTACAGCAGAGCAGAGAAGATAACACTAATTAAATGAAATACATAATTCTTGTTTCTGCTACACTGTTCTGAGCTAAATGCTGCG
The DNA here is from genome assembly GCA_035041135.1 of Platyrinchus mystaceus. NCBI lineage: Eukaryota > Metazoa > Chordata > Aves > Passeriformes > Tyrannidae > Platyrinchus > Platyrinchus mystaceus. Next base: position 35,698,700 of record JAWWLV010000001.1, read on the forward strand.
TTCCTCACTGAGCAACACCTGCTACACACTGTCCCTGGAGAAATCAGTAGGAGTTGATTTTAGCAAGCAGTCTTTTTAAGGTAAAAGATTGTTCCCATTACACCACTTAGACTAAAAGTAGCTTGTGCCAGTTAGAATCTGTGAAGTCAAGGAAGCTCATGTCTTTGTCAACACAGTGCTTCTCCTGATGGATCCTACACCTTTAAACATCTTCTTCAGCTTGGGAAGCTCAAAGAATCAAGGATGAGGAGGAGGAGTGCTTTGTTAGGCACTACTGCAAGAGGGGCTGAATGTGGTTCAAATAAACTGCAAACACGTTACAACCTTCTATTAAGGGAAAGAACAGGAGAGGCAATAATAGAAAAGCATTTCACAGGAGGGTATCGGATAAGAATAGACTTGCTCTGTTTACATGGCACCTTCCCCAGATGTGCTTTGCCAGCTTGCTGAGAGTGCAGCTGACATATTCCTGATGCTGCCATCCACATTACTTCCAAACTTGGCTGTATTTTTAGAAGGAAACCCAAGTCACAGTTGCTGGACACAGTGACTGTTGTGACAACATACTCTTATGTAACCCATAAGAAGCAGGACTTCAGGCTGAGGAAACATGGCCAGCTGCAAACACTGAGCACTAGAGGATTTAGCTCTCTCTGAGATCACTCATCCCTTCAGATATTCCTGGAACCAACACCCTCCCCCCCACCTACTAATGCACTGCTTTTGTTTCCTCAGCTCTGTCTCCCAAGTCATGTTTCCACACTCTTTCTACCTGAGCCTGCATGCCCAGGCACCTGCACTAAAGCCACGTTCAGCCTGCAACACATACCATGCAGGTCATCTTATGAGCAGAACAAACACACTGCATAAATAAAGCCAGGTTCATTGTTAGTATGCTTGAAATCTTAACGGTGATCAAAGAATGATTAGGCCCTATTATTAATGAAAGAACACTACAAACTTTCAGTAACAAAGCAGTTAGAATGTTTATGGGCTGTTTTTCTTCCTGGGATCTCCAGTATCCTGTGCCCTTCTCTAATCATCTCACGTCTGTGGTCCTCTACAAAACATCCCATGCTGTTTTCAAGGCCCCTGCTTGTATCAGACTGGTATTTGATGGCACTAATATCATACCTATGTTGCTCTACACAGAAAACCTGCTTGTTATCTATCATATCTATATACACCATGCAACTGTAGATTTAGAAATAGGTAAAACAAGTCAGGCAATAGCCACCTGGTCATAAGTAAACTTTTAACAGCCAAACAAGCTCTGGGCAGGTGAAGAGAAGTTCAGACAAAGCAAGCCTGGTATTCCTGAGACCCTGCAGAGCTGTGCTCTGACACCAGCCATGGGAATCCTGTATTCACTAAGCTGTCAGCAGAGATCAGTATTCAGGGATTACATGGAGGGGAATCCCAAGTTTTTGAAAGAATAATAATTATGGACAGCTACTTATCCATAGTCATATATACACTTAGTGCCTAGTCCTCGCAAATCTGAGAAATGGATGAAATGGATCCAGCTTTTCTTTCTACATTTTCAAATCACCCCTTCTCACCTAATTCAGCCTGACTGGACTTTGGTTTTTCAAACATTCTTGTCATCTTCAGTCTGATAAACTGTAACTTGCCCAAGGACTAGGTATTTGTATGGGATTCAAAGTGTAGATGCAAGACTTGGGACCTGCCTTTCAGGCAGCATTATACTCACTTTTGTACTAAAACACAATTACCAGAATATGGAGAAGCTCTGGCAAAATCTATCAGCTCTCTCATGCCTACTGCTCATTTTGCAGGCAACTATACTTAAAATTTCAGTGAAGAACACCTGCAATATATGGAGGGAAAAGGAGGACATACAACGCTGCAGGTTGCAATATAACCCTGGAAAGTTATGCTTACTTAAGCACCCCACAAGACAGTATAAGGTAAAACTATTATATATAAAATATATAATATATATTATATAATTATGTTATTAATTATATAATAATAAATACTTATATTCTATACTAATAATATATTATATTATGTACATTATATAATAAAACTCTGAAATGGTAAAACTCATTAAAATTACACATGCTTTAGCTTAAGAATTATGCATTCAGCATTTTGGTATTGCCACTCAACCATGTTGAAGTTTTTGGCCACTTTTCATTGCACACATGCCAACCACACCACAGTCTTCAGGCAATGTGCATCTATACACCAGTTCAATATTAAATGCAACAACTTTAATTGGCTGTGCTGTAAAGTGAAACACTGTTGAAGAGAAATAACAGCAAAAGAAAAAACGCTGACCAATGCCACTCTGCTCACATAGCAAGGAGGTGAACCCTTACAAATATATGAGAAAACTGTGAAACACTGGAGATCTGCAGTTGGAGTTACTGCTTTGTATTAATCTTGACATATTTTCTATGAATTATTTCATTTTTCTATGAACATGTGAAAGCACTTCTAAGCTTATTTTCAACAACATTTCAATAACTGTCATTTTACCAGATTTCTCTTCTTCAGAGTTGTTACCTGCTCTTGGAAAGCACAAGCATCCCATTTAATTTATAAAATCCATTGAAGTAAAAGCTGTAAGAGAAGCGCTGACAAGCTTCCGATTCACAGAGCTACTCTTAAAGAATGATTCTTTGTTGTAGGTTTTGTTCATGAGTAGACACTCCAAATGTTAACTGCTTTCACTATGGGCAGAACATTTAAAATTTGGTTTAATGCTTATGTATACAATAATATAACTTGGTTACAAGGCATTCCCTTGAAAAAAATGGAATTCCTCGGGGTATATAAGCACACAGTATCAACTCTGCTCCTTAAACACAATCCTTGTTTCCAGTTAAGTAAGAACAAATTAGGTTAAGCACATTAGGCCAGAAGCACGTTAGGTTAGTTTTCTCCCAAGCATGGTATTCAGCAATAGTATTGTAGTATCAATATTTATCATAAGTTTAAAGCACATTTGAGAGAACAAGGTTTCTGTACTAAAAATATTTCATAGATGGTTGTAAGGTAACAGCTCTGACTCCAGATGGCTTTGAATGGTTTTTGCTGCAATGCAGCTTTCATTAAAATTTAACAAGGAACTAATTTTTGAAATACTTCTTTCCAGTAGGTAACCAAAATATTTTATTTAAGACGATGCTTTCTTCTAATGCACAAGTGCACTGTCTGCAAAAACACCTGATCCTTTCTGGATAGCCAGAATCAGTCACCATACAGGTCCATCAGTGAAGCTGAACAGACCGATCCATTTCACAAACATAAAGAATACAAGTAGCTGTTCCTACAGCCCTGCTGTCCTTAGGCTCACAGGACTAACTACAAACACACAGTTGACGGTGGTCATGTACAGTAATTCTGTCAGGAAAACAAAATATTGAGAAGTTAACAGAAACACGGTAACTTTATGAACATGGGTTGCAATCTGTGCTGCCTACAGAGAAGAACCACACACTGCCCACCCCTCCTGCTTGCTGCTACCTGCCCAACACCTACCCTTCGTTTTGCACACAATCTCAGAGAAACTGAATTTGCTTAGAATCATAGAATCAGATGGGTTGGAAAGGACCTCTGAGATCATCAAGTCCAACCCTTGATCCACTACCTCCACAGAGTAGACTATGGCACTAAGTGCCACATCCAGTCTCTTCCTAAATACCTCCAGGGATGGAGAATCCACCACCTCCCTTTGCAGCCCATTCCAATGCCTGATAACCCTCTCTGTAAAGAATTTCTTCCTAACATCCAATCTAAACCTCCCCTGGCAGAGCTTGAGACCATGCCCTCTTGTCTTACTGATAGCTGCATGGGAAAAGAGACCAACCCCCACCTGGCTACAACCTCCTCTCAGGGAGATGTAGAGTGATGAGGTCTCCCCTGAGCCTTCTCCATGCTAAACAAACCCAGTTCCCTCAGCCTCTCCTCTGACTCGTATGACTAACACTCATTTGTCACCGTAACCATGGATTAGCTTATAATGTCAGTGACAGCACCTTGGTTATCACTGTTTAAAATACCTACCCAAACTTTGAGAAAACCCGAGTATTTATTACCACACAAAATTTCAGGCCTCAAGTGAACTCTTCTCTACACTGTGGGAGTGCCAGAGGTTTTGACATGTATCTTTCTTTCTTTTTCCAAGAAACCAGAAAAAAAAAAAAGGCAGTAAAGAGATAATATCTTCAGCAACTTTAGAAAGAGCCCAAACACTGTATTTGGAATTATTCCACTTCCACTAAGCTTGTGTCAGCTCAAAATTCTTGCACTGAACTATTTCTGTGAACAAGACAGACCGCCCTGCGAGTAGCCACACTCGCTCAAATTTCTGCAAAACTCATGTATCCTGACTGGGCTGTTGTGTTGGAAAGCAACAGGCAAAGAAAGAAACTACGGGGCAGGGAAAAACCCTTGGACGTGCAGTTTCCCTCCTATATAGACTCACACATGGAAAATGCCCACTTGTATTTTATTTCAACAACCACTTTGCAAATTCAAAGGGAATTTCTCTCCCATAATAAAAGAAGTCAGAAAAACACCCCAAATGCAACCAGCATGTAATAAGAATTTTATTGAATACATTTAGAAAAAAAATAGAGCATGAAGACATGAGATTAATTTCTGTATATAATTTCTATTAATGTGCAGAATCAGCCATGCGAAGTCATCTCCTCCCTTCATCCGTAATTCAAGATTCTTATAATGGTAAAATTATTACCGCCTTAAAAGTGTTCCAGACACATAACTCATTACTTTAAAAAGGATCTCCTTCCTGAACAGAGATAAAAAAATTTAGTAGCAAATTGGGAAAGACCAATGAGTAAGAGGTACAGTATTTAATCAGTACTCATGCCATGTTTAAAGAACGCAAGCCAAAAATGCATCATTATGTAGAATACATAGATTTTTTTTTTCCAAGGCAAAATTCCTAGTAAAACTAATTTCTAAACTACCGAAATGGTGACTTGATAATGTACATGATCCAGAATACCATCCAATGGAAGATTTTTTTGTCAAGTTATATCAGTGCCACGTATGACCTAAGAGTCAGAGTAGCTGAACAGCCCAGTGCTTAACAGTACATTAACAATAAATATAAACTCCAATTCCTGCAGTAATATTGTTACAGATACAAGATCACAGAATCATAGAATTGTTAAGGTTGGAAAAACCTCTGAGATCACCAACTGCCAAGGTAGCACCACCACGTTCACCACTAAAATCACGTCCTTAAATGCCATATCCATGTTTTTTGAACAGCTCCAGGGATGGTGACTACACTGCTTCCCCAGGTAGCCTGTTCCAATGCTTCACAACCCTTTCCATGAAAAGTATTTTTCCTAATGTCTAATCTAATGTCAATCTCCCCTGATGTAACTTGAGTCTGTTTCCTCTCATCCTATCAGTTGTTACCTGGGATGTAATGTTAGGTAGGAAAATGGGCTTATACATGAGGGAAATTATTAAGATTCCTGTCACAAACTTGTACATCCATGCAATTTTTCATATTAAAAAGGGATTGTGAAGGTAAAGTTTTATATGCACCTGGACAGTCAGTTCTGACACATGTAACATGCTGTGTACATGTGTAACATGTAAACCCATACTGAAACATATTACAGCTTTTAAAGACTTGTTATTATAAAAATATAGCTGGACTGTATCAAGTTAATCAACTTGATAAATACAGCACAACTGAAAACATAAAAAAAGGATAAATTTAACACCAAGTATTCCTGTTCATACTTGTTTGCCGTTTAGTTTCACTATTATTAGGTGAAAGCCTGCAATCAAAAATCACTTTGCTTACTTTGAAAATCTTGCTTTTGAGAAAGTATCATGATTGGTTTAGTACACTACAGTTGGCCTCACCTTCTCTCCGCTTTTTTTAATAAAATTTACAGCTAACAAAATATTCCACGTAACTGTCAGCTACCACTATTCATGTCAAGATGCCACTGCCTGAAATACCATGATCAGCCATTGGTGTGTTCAAGCCTGTTGGGAGCAACTGCCCAAAACACCCAAATTCAGTGATACAGCTCTTGCAGCTTGATGATGGATGCAGACATATGGTTCTAAAAACTGCTAAGAATTACTGCAGTTAAACAGACTTATGGCAGTCTAGGCCATCTGAAAGTTTATCTTCTTATTCTGAAAAGCTCAGTAATTACTGTAAAACCTATACCTTCTTGCCTGAACAAAGCTGCTGGGGTTTTTATGGGTTTTTTGTTTGTTTTCTTACTTTTTTAAAGAGGTAAATTTTAAAAGTGGTTTTATTGCCACTGACGGGAAAAGTCATTATATAACTTTTGAAGTATCTTGAGTTTTGTGCTGAACGTATAAACAACAGCAGAAGACTGGAAGAAATGAATAAAAAGCAAAAGCAAAATTGAGGAACCGTGTTTACAGGAGCTTTCTCCTACTTATGGCCAAGGTGACTCATCTACCAGCAGAATGTAGTTTTTGAAAGAGCTTAACAGTTACTGGGTCCCAAAGCTTGCAGTATTAACAGCTGATGATCCACTCATTCCCATTTCTCTCCATTTATGGTTTAGTACACTAAGGCAGAATATGACTTATTTCAAAATAGAAATTCTGTTTTCCCAAGGAATTCCATTTCCCTTGTAGTTTTTTAAAAACAACATATAAACCTACTGTATGTGAGGATGAAAATAAAGTGAAAATATGTCTTCCACATTTTTTCAACATATTTAGGGTATTTATATACCCATATGGATAGACATGTTTGAACTTGCTTCTTAAATAAGAACTTTACCCTGGCATTTAAACACTACTTATTTTGTTTTCCAAGTTCAGAGTTCTGCACACATAAACACATATGGCATGCTAGTAGTTGCAGCTAACTAGAATTTTTCATCCACTCAAGTGATCGTTCTCAGTATTATACTGATAAGTGCTCCACTTGTTGGTTCAGAACACCTCAGGGAATATCTGTTTGCCTTGGCAGGCACACATTTTTGTAAGCTTGTACCCTATCACTTCATGGTACCTGACTTTTCAAATTGATTTAAAGAAAATAAAAGGAAAAAAAAAGCATTATCAGAGGTTAACAGAATCTATTCAGCAGAACTTACGAGCTGGAATTTTTAATAGGGGCCCAAGGGAGTATGCAACTATGCTCCCTCCAAGCAACTGAGGAAAAAGTATCTTGAAATGAAGGTAAAGAAGCACCAAAACATATTTCATGTATACATCACTGGTGTTACTTTCTTGATATTTGGGGATGGTTTCTTTGGTAATGTATTTCCTACTACTTTAATCGTGAAGTAGGACTTCAAGTACTGTTACAGACAGAATTCTAAGCTCAAGTCAAATTATACCCATTGGAAAACAACAAGATTCTTAGAAATCCATATTTCATTTCTGAATACCTTTACTATGTCATGTGTTTCTCTTGGCATTATGCCAAGTCTGCCATTGCTAGTAGGTGAGCATCCACACATTTTAACAGTCCACAGGACTGCTTTACATATGTAAGATTTGGCACAATAAATAATGATCTGCATTTGGTATGACTTATATAGCAAAACGTTATTTTTAGTTCAGCTGCAAGCCAAAATTAAGAAAATATTCCAAGCAGAAAGGGAAAGCAACATTAGTTCATGTGTTGCTGTTTGGATAAAAATCTTATCTTTACAACTGTCCACATATCTTTAGTGATGAAGAACTGAAAACAAAAATAAGGTCTTTAAATTCTAATTACAGTCTGTTCAAGGAAATAATATTTTTAAAAAATATTTTAATTCAAAGGTACAATTAAAATTTGAGACAGACATTTTAAAGCTTGTTGTTTCTCCTAAGATATATCCTGTAGATAAATGGAATTCTTAAGATTACCATACTTCAAAGTCAAAATCTTTCTATATGGAAATAATTTTACCAAGACACCTACAGTGTGTCCTGGCTTTTTGTACTACACATACCCACCTACTTTACAGGAAGTCTTGAGATTCTGAATGTTGTAGAATAGGACAGAATACACATTCTGAAGACTGTCAAATATATACAGCACTTTGGTAATTTTACAATAGTCTGCTGTTTGTGTACTCTTCTCAGCTAAAATGCTAATTTATCCAGCCATTTCACTGTCCATTCGCTTTTATATTTAACCCTTCAAATAACAAAGGAGTAAAAAAAAAATAAATCCCTTCTCACCAACTTTTTTTTTCATTTTAACCTGATCTCCTGCTTTTATATATGAAAGACAGCAAGAGTCAGTAAGTACTGAAATCCTTAGCAAATATCATTTATTCCATCCCTCCATAGCCAACAGGTACTGTAACAAATGTTCGTTTCAGAAGACAAAAGCGCAAGTGTTATTTCATATCATGTTTATGTAACCTTTTATTCTAGATGTAGAACTGCATGCTAACCAATTCAAACTCAGATTTTTGCATCTGCATTACTGTATGCTTCAGAATGAACAGTGTTGAATTTAAAATGGGCTACTGAGTACATCAAGTCTAAACCGATCAGCTGAAAAACTAACACAAACACTGCGAACTAAGAACATCTGCTGGGATAGTCAGTGCATGGCAGCTAAGGTTGCAAGCAAAGGGCAATAGCTCTTTTACTCTAAATTCCCATGGAGACACTTCATCTAACATAAATATACTCATGGGAGCAAGAGCAGAAATAGCTATTACGCTTCAAGTTTACACCCCCATTTACTGTGCGTCAAATTTCTTTGTAGAAGGGAACATATGATCTAGCATTTTAAAAAAAAATCTATATAAAAGTTAAATATTTGATTACAGTAGCAAGTCACCACTTCATAATGGGAAATAACTTGTCTCTTGGAATCGTTATTGATCTGAACTCTCTTGTTTTGGTTGTGTGTCGGATACTGGTAATTCAAGACTTGCCCATAACAGGGGCTCTGCTTTTCTCATGGTGAGCTCAATCTTTGTAGCTGTCATGTTCACATAACTTCTCTTTACATCAATTACCTAGAAAAAAAACATATTTCACTCTTCAATTTAAGAAACAGACTGCTAGATATCTGGGAATTAAGTTAGGGAATACCTCATCACCAAATTTCAGTAGACACTTGGGTAGATGGAGATCCCTCTGGTATCTTGAAAACTCAACTCTTCCCCATTCCCAAACTATGGAATGTTTATGGCATAATCATATGCCCCTGCATATCCAACACTGGCTAACACATATGTAAGCACACAACTATACAGTGCCAAGGGTTTTCTGAAACACCACCACCATGGTATTGCTATCAGAAAGGACCTCGGAAGGTCACCTTCTGTGCAAAGCAGCGTCAATTATGATGCCACACCTGGGGCATTACGTTCAGATTTAAATGCAATTACTGAATGACATGCAACTGAATTTCTTTCAATAAATAGAGAAATAAGGAAAGCCAAACAATTTTGAAAGAGAAGAAGCTAACGGTTTGTCTTTTTTTTCTGCTTTGTTTTTGTGTGTGTGTGTGCTTTTTTGGTTTTTTAATAAATATACTTACTCCCCATAACTTCACACTGCGATGAAATTCCTTTTCTCCTTCAAATACAATATGCATATTTACCTTAACAGGAAAAACAACAGAAAATTAGATTCTGATTAACATAGTCAATAGTGGCCACTGGTACCTATATCATTTTCTCCCAAGTGCGTGACTAAGAAATCAGAGAAGCATTTTAACACTTGTTTAATATTAGCAGCTGTAAAACAAGATACAATGAAGAATGATATTAAATTACATTGGGTCAATTACAGTTAAATTACTAATCTATAATTACTTACACATATAGTGATGCAAATCCATCACGCTTGTGTTTTAATTGGAGAAGTAAAATTAAAGGGTTTTTTCTTTTTTGGCATACTGTATTGCAGCTTTTAAAAACCCTCCACACTAAAATGCAAATGTCCAAACAGAAGGGGGGGAAAAAAAAGCAAGCTATATATACTTGAACAAACAAAAATGCCAAGAAAAAGCCACTCAAAAAAGATCCTTGTGCTACCTCTGCCTTGTACATTAAGTCTGAGCAGATTTTCCTATCTTAAAGTTGCTGATCTTAAGGTAGATCCTCACCATTGTGCTATTTGCTTCTACATAGCTCAGATCAGGAACGGAGTTTTTAGCATACACAGAAATAGTCACTTCTCCTCCGGTCTGGTGCCAATCGTGCCTGCATGGAACTACCTTCTTACCCTATATAAGGAAAAAGGTACAGAAAAATAAGACTTACCACTATATTTTTTAAAAGATTAATCAGGATAAAAGCCCAATACTTTTTGAGTAGACAATAAATATATCTTTTTAACCCTTGAATGGAAATATTTTTTATCTTGTAATTCTTCAGTTTGTTCCCACCATTGCAATGAAATACCTACAAACTAAATAGATGCTCTCTCTCTATTTGTTAAACTAGTAGCCAAACCAAGACACTCAATTAGATGAAGACCAGAAGAATCTTCAGATGTGTAAACAGAATCCAAATTAGATAGAAAGAGATGCTTCCATCCATGCCCCTCACCCACGGAACTCCACTGACCTTATCTGCCCTGCCTGCCCTACCTCGACCCCTGAGTGGAACTGGAAGTACAGTTATTTTACTCACAACACATATGGCTGCTCTCTTCATGCTCTCTGGGAGAGGAAAGACGTCTTAACAATCTTAAAAATAATACATATGGAATATATTCTATATCAAATACTACTTAACTAACAAAATGGAAACATACAAACTCACAGACTTAAATAAGAAAATGGAAAAGACTGCTATTTTTTTCTGAGGTTGCCAAAAAAACTTTTACCATGAAATAGTAATACTACACATCACTAAAAAGAAAGGTTGTAGCTATTACAAGTATACCTGTCCCACAGATTACTTTCTACTCTATTTCTCAGTTATCCTGCTGTCCATAATATCCTCTGCAGTATTTCAGAGGTAGTAATTTGTAACAGCTCAACTACAGTAATAACTCAATCAAGCTACACACATTTCAGTATTCAAAATTCAGAACAGTCAGCTATAGAGAATCTCAGTGCTACTTACTGCATCCTTTTTAGTCCATACGTGTGCTCCGCTTGCACAGCCTTCTTGAGCTAAAAACGTATTGAAGTCAGAAGTTTTTCTTTTACAACAGCTCCAATACTTCATCCTTGAGAGTTCGCAAAGTAATTAACAAACAATATTTAGGACATTATTTACCGTGAACACTTAAGACCTTTCCTTTATGCAATATTACTGTTAATTTAGTATACCCCCTTCAGGCACTGCCATTTTTGACTGAACAGGGAATAGAAAATAAATCAAGGCACCATCTACAAAGAAAGCATGAAGACATAACACACTAGTTAAAAAAATTGAAGTTAACTGAATACTAACCCTTCATGGAATATAGGTACACCAGAATGATATATACATACTTCTTCCATGCTGTGCGGTCCTTCGTATGTCTAGTAAATCAAGTAAGTTAAAGTGTGTTACTGTTACAGGATTTGGAACAAAGAAAAAAAACCAACAAACAACATACAACAGAAACACTGAACAAAGTACTACAAAGCTTTTGGGTAAATAATCTAGATGGAATGGCTTGTCCTAGCTTTTCAAAGTAGTCATTTGAATTTCATTCACAGAAGGTTCCCCAGCACTGCTAGGAAGCTGTACTTCATATTAGTGCAATGGCATTGACATTAATGGTGACACCATCTATGTTCATAAAGGTCACTTTAGATCTTCAGAGATACCCATCTTAAAAATACTCTGAATATTCAGAGCAAACAAGAACTTAACTGATAAATAAATTAATCGTTTGTAAAACACATGGATTCTCAAAATGAAGTAAAATAAACAACATACAACTTAGCCATTGAGTATCAGATCAGTTCTTCCTAACCCAAAGACTGCTTTAACTTCTCCTCCCACCAGATCTTCAGCAGATAATGCAAGATCTGTCAGGTACTCAATGAAATGTCTATTTAAATCCTACTGTCCCGTTCTACACAACACAAGAGTGTCAAGTGTAAAAAAAAACTTTCACTTTAAATGACTATGTAATATAACAACTAATATTGGCACTAAAGCATTAAAACCCTGACTTTTTGATTCTTCTGGCAGGAAGCATTAACTGGCAAGATCTGTAGATGTTTCTGACCCTCAAGCATTATCAGTTAGCTACCTCTCACTAACATCATATTTAACATTTTAAGTTGAAACATATCAGTACCATGGATTTGGCAAGCTTACTAATTAGAAGTTTGGGACAGGATTAAAAAAAGTAATCCTTTGACTTACTGCAAAGAACACACATTTGTCCATACTGAAGTGTGTTATCAAATGTGCAGTTTTTAAACTCAACGGACCTTGTGCCTTTTCCAAATCAACTTGTAGAACACAAAAAAATAAAACTGCTCATTTAATAATTTAGCAGCTCGGTTTAAGAGCAGAACTGAACGACTTACTTTTGAACAGCCTGCATTTTTACATGCCGTTCCAATCTTGATTTCATCACTATCTTCCTCTGTAAACAGAATATTACAGAAAATAGCAACTGAATTGTATAATCTACTAGCAACTTTGCTTTTATTGAGAATTAAAATGAGCCTAGGAGCAGATTAGAAAAAAACCCCCATCTTAAGCTATTTTGTGCCATTGAAGTCTGTCAGAGAGGTACAAAGAAACAGAAGTTATGCAAACACTCCAAAAGCACTATTACCTATGCATATAATTCTAGGTTCTGTACCTTTACACATTTTAAGTGGGGCAAAAAAAACTGATGAAGAGGATGATTACAATTACAGGGGAAGAAAACATTCATCTTGTTCGGTTTTGTAAAATGAAGAACTTAAAAGTCTTCAACTACTGTCTGTAAATACACACAAGGCAATAACTAGGATACCCTGGACAAAGAAGAGCTATATTAGCTTGGCACAAGAGCAAAAAAGCATAAAATAACCACTAACATAGGTTGAAATTAGGAAGTTTTTCTTAAGGAGCGGTGTAGTTCTGGAACCAAATTCCAAACAAACTGTGGGAAGAAAAAGGAGGAAAAAGAGACAAGGGAGAACCAACTAGTCTTCAGATGAATTCCACCAGTTTATGAAAGGCTTTATATGACACTGTGTTTGCAACAGTAGGAGTAAAGTTCATCTTTTGGAAACTGGCAGTCATATATTTCAAAATGGATGTTCCCAGTATGTCTATTCTAACCAGGAAATCTCAGAAAACACACAGTTCAAATAACGTTAAGGACAACATACTGCTCCTGACATCTAACTCTCACATTATTCACATTTAAATTTTGATCATCATTTCCTGGACTGGAAGCTATTTCCCACATTATTAAGAACGACAACAATAATTACATCAAACTATCACTTCAGAAACAATGTAAAACAGCATTTCCTTTATTTGTGTGACAATTAGGATCATATACCTCATTAACATAACCTCCCTATATCCTTACCTTTTTTCCCTTCATTTTCTGATGACAGTTTCAGTTTATCAAGAGCTTGCTTCAAGGAAGCTGACACTTTCAGCTGCAAATTTGTCATTGGTTCATCTGGGCTAAAAAAAAGTCCAAGTATTTATGTCAGCTGCATGAAAAAGAATTTACAAAAGACAAAGTAGTAACTTTTAATCTTGCTACAAGGCTCTTCCTTTCAAACCTCCCTTACAACAACAAACAAACATAATTTGTAAATACCAATCCTTACTGTTTATGGAAAAATAGACTAGAAATTTAGAAGGCAGTCTTGGCTTTTACCAGGAAATCCTAAATACTCTACAATAATAAAAATTATTCAGAGATATTAAGGAATCTAAATAAAAGCACCCTAAAAATATTTTTATGACTGTTTAAAACACTAAAAACAACTACAAGTGACATTCTAAGCTATGAGGCTTCAATTTTTGATTCCTGTGGGGGTAAGCACTGAGAGATCCAGTACTTCCTTGTCATAACCATAGTTCTTTTATCTCATTTTGAAGCCTGAGATAATGTCATCGCTGCTACCACACAAGCTCTTTTAAGGTTAATTTGGGGATTTTTACACTATATAAAATCTGCAACACTGAATAACCAAGCGAGCTTTAACTTGCCCAACTAACCACAAATTTGGAAAACTTGAGTTTCATATACTGTACCTCGGCCTTTTAATTGTTTCCAATGGTTTTGGTGCCTGAATTATGTGTTCTTGAAATCTGGGTTTCAGTTCAGATAGCTCCTTTCGTTCAGAGGTAGTTTTGACTTCTGGTTTAACAGGTTCAGGAGGTTTCTCGCTGTTATGGAGACCCTTTGTACAGCCCTATTGTGGAAAGTGTATGTTTATATAGATGCAGTGTAGTTTGTGTGAACAATTAAAAATTAATGAAAATTGCAACAAGTTTTCTTGACTTATTTCTTCAGCTCCATCTTGTCCTCTAGCCCACTCTACACGTCAGCTGTGGGATTTCCTTTGCAGCTAAAGTGGAAAATATCCTCATTTGGACAAAAGTTAAAAGAAAAATGCATACTTTCTGTAATCAAGCAAAGCAGCAAACAATACTGACCCTTGGCAAGTAGTTCTATCAAAACCTATTTAGATAATTATAAACATTAAAGCTTGAAAATGAGACGACTTCAGCATTACATGAAAAAAAGGTGTATGTAAGAGTTAAGACAGTTTTAACAAAAGTAGGCAAATTTAAAACATGTAAGCGCATGTACCATTTAATATTAATGACTGTCATTTGACATATAAAAATTGTAAATAATCTTGAGTACATACCACAATGCTTAAGAAGTCAGAAAAGTCCGTTGTTCTTCTCTTACAACATGACCAACCCTATAAACATTTTGGAATAAAAACAAACATGACTACCATACTTTACAACAGCTTATAAAAATATTAATTATATTACTTTACAAGATATGGCACATCACGACTAGAGATTATTTTCTTCCCTTCAATGGACAATATTATCTGCATTTTTAAAAGCCAGAAAAGTCTGTTACAGCTGGAACTTCTAGTTCACTTGTGCCGCCTTAATCAAGCTCAGTAAACATGAGGCAACATTTCCATGACAAATTAGGTGCCAACTCTGTACAATAGAAAACAGAAATATTACTTATCTCATAAAGTAACATGTAAGCAGACAAATACTATACCTGAGACTAGGCTCACTTGTAGCACAAGTACAGGCCCTCTTCCTTAAATGACAGGGACTTTTTTCTTTCCTTAAGCCCTAGTCAAATCTTTCAGTTGCTTACTTCCCACCAACAAAGCTGGATATGTGCATTGCACTGCCATCCAACTACATTAATCAAGACCACTTTTTATTATGTAAACCAGAAATCCAATTCTAGAGAAAATTCTCTTGCCACTGTGAATAACGTATCTTAGAACTCAAAGAACCTTATTAAAGGCAGCAGTTTGACTAAGGTACCACCACTTTAAAAGCTTAAGCGGTACGGCATGATAAGTTTTCGGTAGGTGGTTCTAAAACATCCTCAAGATATTAGCCATTTCCACAGTCAAGGAGACAAAAGGTTCACCTTGCCCTCTCAGATTGTCTAGAATTCATAGCAGGAGGAAAACTGCTCACATGAAATTATGATAAATTTTTAATTAGGACAAGAGATAGGATAAGGAGAAGAGGGAAGTGTTTTATAAACAGTGTATATGTAAGAGAAAGAGGGAGTAAACATAAGCTTTTGAGGCAACTGTATAATTTCTGTCTTTATGAAGAACATTTATGTACTCTGAGTACAACTATAATTTTATACATGAGAAATTGCCATAGTCTAAGTAATTGGATCGTATTTAATCTCAAAGCATTTGTCCCAATTTGCCAGTGACACACAACGGCCAATTCCACAGTCGTGTACTGCAATATAAGCAATAGCTTGCAGAAAACACGCTGCCCAGCATATATGCAGAAGCTTTCACAAAAAGACATCACACTGTGGATTAAGATGCACTGTCAGTAGAAGCACTTCCTAAATACCAAGAAAAAAAACCCTGCTCCAAAGCTCAGTTAAACAGCAGTTCAGTGTTCTAAGAAAGGTCACTTAGGCTACCTCTGTATTAATACAGTAAAAAGTGCCAGGCTCCATTTCTGGACACCAGATTTCTGACTATACACAATTAAATTGTTGGAATGATTTCCAGTACTGTTTTGGAAGTTGTGTCGCAACTATTACCCCCTGTAGGAAAACAGTTTAGCACAAAACTCAAGATGGGCTGTCCAGGTGGCCTAAGCACTGGCGACCAGTCACAAGTATATTCACCATTGAAGAGGTAGCCCAAGAATCCTGGACAGCTGCATCAGAGGCATGGGTAACCACCCTCAACCAACATTCTCATTTGGCTGATTAAATGAACACGACTGTTTCTTACAGTATGCAAATGTCATACACATGTTAGTGCTTTAGCCACATTAGACCACAAGCAGTTGGTCTGGATTCCAAGCAGGTTAATTGTTTGAGAGTATGACACCTTTCAATGGCTCCATAGACCTATTCAGAAGACCTAATTAAACTGTTGAGGGACCAAAACTTAATCAACAGGAAACATGTCATACAGACTTGCATGACATTTAGACCACGAGTAGAGTTTTTAATTTCTTCTCCAGGTTTAAGTCTGCTTTCCCAGTTTCTTGGGGTTGCTCAGACACAACAGGCTGAATATCAGTTTCTCAACACTGAAAGATCTGGAGTGAAAAAGGAAAAGCAGCACACTGTTTTACACATACAAAATAAAGATAACACACTTAAAAGGACAGTTACATACTTACTTTGAGAGCATCATGAAAGACTGGCACACCTGGATGGTACGTGCATGAATCTAGAAGAAAAAGACTATTATTAATATTCAGGCATACTAAGAATCTCTATTCATCTGATCACAAAACCAGCAAAAATTTCACACTTGTAATTTGTGTATGCTATGAGCTGCCCCACTTCCCCAAGTGCACATAATTACTAAGGAAAATACAGACTCCAGAGAATAAATTTTCTGAGTGCATAAAGTAAACCTAAATAATTAGGACTTTGTTTTTTCTGTATTATACATCACCAACTAGAAAGCAGGCATCTAAGACAAACTTTTACTTCCCTATGGAGCAAGAAAACTGTCTATGGACCACCCCTGGCCTTCACCAATAATCAGTCTTTATGTGTAATTCAGAAGTAAAAAGGTGACCTTATGGCCACCCGATAGACAACACTGGTTTACAGTATCAAATACATCTACTTGCACCTGATCAGACATTTCTATCTAGAAGCACTCTGTCAAAAAATTCTCTTTTAACACAAATCTTAAGCTCATGATTTTATCCATGATGATTAACTTGTTCTTTTTTCAATGTTTGTAGTATCCTAGGTCACCTAAGGACTTAAAACCAAAGGCTAGTTTTCCACATACACAATTTTGACACATCAATACTATTAATTATTAATGGATTCTGTACAAACACTACACTGAAACACAACCTTCATTAATGAAAATGCTGATCTTCATAGATGTTTATCAACATTACACAGCTGTTCCTTTTTACTTATGTATTCCTTTCAGGTGTAATTTAATTGCTCTGATTATATAACTTCTCTTTGACATTTACTGCATTTTACTGACCTGACTCTAAAAGCAATGGGAAACACTAGCTATCTTCTAGCCCTTAAACCAAAATTTTTTGGATATGTTAAAAACAGTTAAAAGTAAAAGTGAAACAAACAATTTTATGATAAGCCTCCGTAAAGCACCAAAGTGAAAAATATCACAATTCTACACAGTAGGAAGCAAAAGAGAAAAGCGATAAATAACTTAATTATCAGCCTACAGATGTTAAAAAAATGAAAATAAAAAACCAAACCAAACTTTATTGTTTTCGTCTTTTTTATAAATATGTAAATCTTGTTTAGGATAATTTTCTTTGATTTTATATTCAGTGCCTAAGTCTAAGGCAGTAATACTGTCTGAAAGATACCAGTTCCCACCTTAACTCAAAAGGCACATATTTTGGACATCAGTCCTTCAGTCAGACTTATAAACACATCCATGAACTCTTATCAATTCCATCACCTTCAGGGTGAAAAACTAATGCTGGTAAATGTCACAGGAAAATTAAAAAAAAAGTGGTTATTTTGTATAAAGAAGGTTATTCTTTTCCAAAAGTATGAAAGTATGTCATCAGAAACATCCTGAGAGTGAAAATGATCTCTGTTTGTAGCAAAGATTATTTCTGAATCAGAAGACTTAAATGGCTATTTCCAATTCCTCACAAGCATGTGGGTTTCAATGACAGAGCTGCTGTTAATCACTTACAACCATTTTAGAGACCAAAATCATTTTATGATCGATTAACTCAGGGACAGCTCTTCTCCAGCTCACAGTCAGATGCAGACAAGTGTCCATTTGTCCATATGACCAATGCCAACCCTTCTTCCTTGCTCCCTGGAGCCTGCTCTGCATTTAGTGATTTGAATGCCAGCCCCCTTGGCTGCTATCTTATGAGGGCCAGGCACGCTCCACAACAGAAGATGCTGACACAAGGAGCTCTGCAACGCCTCACACAAAGGCACTGCGGTTTTTCCACTAAGTATTCTGATTATTCTCCGTCCTAGAGGGAGTAACAACACTAATACAGTAATTGAATAACAGTAAAACATCAACTCATTTTCACTCATACTGAGTCCAACAACTCTTATCCGAGTGAGGTTTACATTCATAGAAGGATCCCATCTCAGACTAGGTGGGGAAAACTGGAAAATTAGGATACACATTGATGGTCACCTGCATAGTTAAAAACATGTTCTATTTTTCATTTTTCACTGAAAAAATTTAAAAAATAAATCAAGTAGCCTGTTGAATTCTTGAGGATGAAATGATGCCTACACACAACTTGCAAAGAGTATGTGCTTCTGGTCTGGCAATGGACCAAATTAAACTGCGTCAAGAAAAACCAAAATTGCAGCCTATATAAAAAAAGTTGCACTGCAGTGAAGAAATCGAGTCAAGCACATGTGACATATACAATTTCAGTCTGGTTTTGCACACCATCTTTTCAACTGTCATTAAGCAGCATTGCTTTCAAACCTATGACAAAGTGTGCATGTATTACCTCATACCACAGTTTTAATGATAAAATATGATCCGCCCTTGAAACAGAGTAAAAATGTTCCTATGGTCATTCATAGGTTAAAAAAAAAAAATTAAAAACCTACTACCTGTTTTGAAGTTATGTTCTAACTTCTATGTCAGATACTGTGCAAGCCTTATATTACTAATTAATCCATATTGTTATGTACCTAAAACACGTGTGAAATTTGTACTTTGCCAGGCATGTCACAGACAAATTCGTAATTGTGTGCTCAGTCACAACTGCACAGACATACCTTCAATCCTTCCCCTCAGGCTGTTTTTTCTGCCTCTCTTTAAGAGGCATACAGTCCTTCATGTCAGCCCGTTGCCACTTGCTCACTTTTTCGTAACAATGAGAGTTTCTACAGAAAATACCTCAATGTATTATTTCAGCCATCAGATTCTGAAGAGAAGATTAATGGCCTCTTACATCAATCACCACTAAGGGAATGTCTGTACTACAGGCTGAATGTAGACAAACCCCCCTGAAAGATCCAAAACACCTTTGGGGCCTTCTGGACCCAAAGTTTCTACCAATTCATTTAAGAAAACTTCCTAGTAATATATTTTTTTTTCTAAACCTGTCAATACAAAACTCATTAAAGGGATTTGTATTTTGGTTTCACACATGTACCAGCTTTGAACCCCACAAAACTTTAAAGGTAAAGCCAAATACAGTTCTGAAATAAAACCAAACATTTGAACTTGACAACATTACACAGTTAAATGTGGATTTAGATGTCTAAGCCGCTATTATCCCATTGACCTTGGTGCAGTTTAGGGATGACACAAGTTATAATCACTCTACTGCTAGGGAAAATGTAAAGCTTGGTTCTCTGAAGTGATCTGTGAATAACTATGTTTCCCCCTACAACTGCTTAGTCTAGGACACAGTAACTGTTCCAGTCACTTACCAAAACAAACTTCATCTCAAGAAATTGTTTTCCCGAATCCAAGCACCAGTTAGCACTTGATCACAAACACAAAGGGGTGTAGGAATGGTGGTGGAAGAGATCACTAAATGGAAGCATTTCACAATTGTGCCTGCTTACTAACATTAGCAAGTCCTGCTGTCCTTCTCTTTGGAAATACTTAGCTCAGAAAAATAAACACACTTTATTAAGGTTTCTTAATCATGTAAAATGCACAGTCTAGAACACATTAGCCTACTTCTAATCCTGTGGATCACTAAAAATTAAATTAACGCAAAGAGGGCATTCCAGAAATTCAGCCAACAGAGTAACTTTACAAACCAGGTTAGGGCAAGCCTGCTGAAAATTCAGCTCACCCTTTTGCAGCCTCAGTGGAATTATGAAACGTCAAGTGACTGAGCTTTAAAGATGTTTCACCAGGTACTGCATTCCCAGTGTACACAAGGGAAGCACCTCAGGCGCTCAAAGCACTTGGCAAAGCAGACACATGTGTCATTAAGATACATATTAAGATACATTTAATTACCTGCTGCAAGTCCACACATTAGAACTAAAAAAAAAAATTAAAAAAAAAAACCCAAAACAAACAAACAAACAAAAAAAAATAAAACCCAACCGCTGGTAGCTGCTATGCATACAACACCCACAGAGGCCCTCCGCAGAAAAGCCTCTGTTGCTCAGGGCTTCCAGCTTTTCCCTTTAGACCATATTACAGCGATGTACAGAGCCGGGCCGGCCGTGACCCCTGAAGCGGCGGAAAGCCCCCTATGCCAACACGAGTGTGCCCGGGCGGGCGGGGCGGAGGGACGCGCACCCCGCCGGCCGCGGCTCTCCCTGCCCTGCCCTGCCCTGCCCTGCCCTGCCCTGCCCTGCCCTGCCCTGCCCCGCGGGCGCGCTGACAGCCCCGCACCGCCACGGCGCTCCCGCCGCCGGGCAGGACACCGAGCGCGGCGGGCTCCGCTCGGACCCCCCCGCAGAGCCCTCCGAGAGGCCGCCCCTCGCACCCCCGCGCTGAGCGGCTGCCAGCGAGGGAGGCGCCCCGCGCCCCCCCGCTCTCACCCTCCGTGTTGCTCTCGGGGTCGAAGCGCTGCCCGCAGCCCCGGTTGTAGCAGAGCAGCGACATGGCGGCAGCGCTGCCCTGCGGCTCGGGAGCGCGGAGCCCGGCGGGCCGGCGGACGGAAGGGAGCAAGGAAGGAAGGAAGGAAGCAAACCGGGCTCCAGCGCAGGGGGCGGGGCGGCTCCCTCGGCGGAAAGAGCCGGCCGGAGCCTTCCGGAATCTTCACGAAGCTTCGGGGGAAGCGGAGCGCGGGCGGGGCGGCTGCGCAGGCGCTGCCGCCGGAGCTTCTGAGGTCGCTGAGTGCCTGAGCCTGGGACTGCTGCTGTTCTGGGCAGGGCGTGCTCGGCCTCGGGCTTTTTCTTTTTTCTTTTCCTTTCTTTTCTTTTCTTTTCTTTTCTTTTCTTTTCTTTTCTTTTCTTTTCTTTTCTTTTCTTTTCTTTTCTTT
>JAWWLV010000001.1:35720353-35733474 GCA_035041135.1 Platyrinchus mystaceus
TTCTTTTCTTTTCTTTTCTTTTCTTTTCTTTTCTTTTCTTTTCTTTTCTTTTCTTTTCTTTTCTTTTCTTTCCTTTTCTTCTTTTCTTGTAGGTTTTTTAAGTCACTTCAGAAAAACCAAACAAACCGGGCTACATGAAGAAGTAATTAGGAGACGATGAATGCTTACGTCCTAAATGCCTGTGATGCGTGTGAGATTGATTTGAAATAAATAGTTGTGTGTGTGTATTAAATGATTGTCTCATTTGCACCGAAGCACAGATACCAACATCAGAAACTACTATGAGAAATATTATTTTATGTTCTCTTATGCCCTGAAAGTTAGCCTGAGTGCTCCCTGGGTGCTGCTGACCAATTTATGTTTTCTCTATAGTGTGCCAGCTTACCTGTAGTATTAAAATAGGTTGTTTATAAAGCCAGTGAATGCTTTGGGCTGGAAGGGAGCTTAAAGATCATCCAATTGCAACCCCCTGCTATAGGGAGCGACACCTGCCACTTGACCAGGTTGCTCAGAGCCCCAGCCACCCTGGCCTTAAATAACTTCCAGGGATGGAGCATCCACAGCTTCTCTGAACAACCTGTTCCAGTGCTTCACCACCCTTACAGTAAATTTTTTTTTTCCTAATATGGAATCCAAACCTTTCAGTTTGCAGCCCTTCCCCCTTGTCCTGTCACTGAGTGCTCTTGTGCATATAATAATTATAGCTAGCTACATTTCTACATGCAAATACAAAATGATTTTTCCTAACTAAACATCAGCTACACAGCTTTTAAAATAGAATTGTGTAGCTGTTCATACAATATACAACACATCCTGAGGGACATGCTCAAAGAATGGGAAAATTGATTCCCAAAAAGTGCTTTTTTATTTAGGGTTTAAGGATGCAAAAAGGGTAGTCAGGAGACTGCTTCCAGTGTAGCCATGAACTTCTGGAAACTTGTAAGTTTATGTGTGATGCCCTCCATGTGCTTCTTTATCTATGTGTGACAGAAAGATATACATTCATTTGAGCCATCCAATACCAAGTGTTCACTTCTGATCTGCAGCTCCCACTGAGGCCTGTTGTAAGACTGGGAGGATAAACTTCTTAGTTTCAGTCAGAGAAAAAAAAACAGAAAAAAACCCAAACAAACAAAAAAAGACCTTTCTTGCTAGTTACCAGAAGCATTTTAATGTATAAATACAAGTGGTGATATGAGTTTGGAAAGATGGGAAGACATAGAAATGCTTCCCTTTCTATGTAAAAAGCATTTAAGTTATTTCTGTTTGTTAGATACCTTACATTATAAGTAAAAGATTGATGAAATGTTGCTAAATTTAAGTAGGTGTGTGTGCATCATTATCGTAAGTTCAGGAATTGTTCTTAAAAAATGA
Source organism: Platyrinchus mystaceus (assembly GCA_035041135.1). Classification (NCBI taxonomy): domain Eukaryota; kingdom Metazoa; phylum Chordata; class Aves; order Passeriformes; family Tyrannidae; genus Platyrinchus; species Platyrinchus mystaceus. The sequence goes on from JAWWLV010000001.1 coordinate 35,721,728, forward strand.
AATTCCATTGGTTCCCCAACAGTGAAAGTACCACATAAGAATAAAAGTGTGATCTATATCCATAAAATAAGTTTTGTGCTGTTTCTCTGACTGTGGTTGCATTTCATCCCTACTGAGCAAGCATACATCTGTTTCAGAAGGAGCCAACTTTTTTTGTCTTTGTGCAATGCAAAAAGGTTATGCTTCTACAGAGGCAGCATTAATTTCTGTTCTGAGAATGTTTGTAAAAAATTCAAAAAGTGTTATTTTAACAGCATGGTATTTACTGGATTAAGCAGTAGCATTCCTATGACCTTAGTAATGGAGTTTGGTTCAAACACTCAGAGAAGACTTGTGGGAAGAAAAATAAAATCTGGGTAGTTCCCAAAAAGGATGATGTAGTGCTATTCCACACCTAATTACTATCTCATTGATATGGAGACATGCCTTTAGATCTTTCAAACACAAATCCATCAAGAATATATTTGCTTCATAGTTCAAAATTCTACAGCATATTGCATTAAAGAAAATTTAAAACTAATTTGACAACTCAGTTTGTTGTTAATTTAAAACACACACATAATCAGATCTCTGCAAGTTACTGACTGTATCTGTTGTCTTTGTGTGTAATGTTAAATAGAATCAGTTTTTTGTTTCTCAGAACAGTATACAAGCAGATAGTGGTTTGTAATCAACTCTTTTGAAATCCTATATATGCAAATTGACAGTACATAATAGTCATCTCACAGAAGTCTGCATAGCTTCAAAAAGGCAGTTTCTGTGCTTGATAGGAAGGCATAAGAGATTTTCAACCCAGTCTTGGAAGTGTGAAAAGTAACTTCTTCAAATAAGATTTAGATAATCACCTTGTGGGCATAATAGACTTAAGTCTCATTTGTTCCTGTCTGTTGTGTTGCAGAAACATCTCATTTGAGATTCAGAGTGATAAGAAATAACCATCTAATGGTTGATCACTGAATTTTGGTTCGCTAGAACTTAAAACATCAAAAGTACTTAGATAATTTTTCATTTGTTTTGTCCTTTATTTTCAGTTGCTAAGTCTTCCGGAGTGTTAGAGAAGCTTTTATGGTGTCCTTAACAACTGGATCTTGTATTAGGTGTTCTAAGAAGTCTTATCTGAGAAATAGTGAAAGATTCATGAGCATACACCTTTTATTTTGTTTACATATGCTCTTTTTTTCTCACATCAGAGATTCTACACTTAAAAAAATTTGGAAGCAGTGTCCTGCAGTGAACAGACATAACACAGGAGAGTGTACTGCTGCTTGGACTTTACGTATGCATGTGTTCTGACATGATGGATGTATTTTCTGGTTGATAGTAGACAGATTTATATCTTTTTTTTTTTTTTTAATGGAGCTAGATTCTGTGCAAAGATTTCCTCTGCCAAAAGCCACCCTGAATTTTAACCAGTAAAAGTCGTCTCATCTCTCCCTGGGTTAATTGGACTTATGCATATCTCCAAGCATTTAAAATGGCAGGGTTTACTGGAAACAGTGAAAAAACAGCATGTTTCAGTTAATTTCTCAGAATGCAGAATCTGCTGATTTGTTTGCCAGTTTGTTTGGTGAGGACTGTTTCATTCTTCTGTCTGCAAGTCAGGGCACTGTTCATGCAGAACTGATAAACATGGGATTGCAAAAAAGCTCGAAACTAAACCAGTTCTTGATAAATCTGATGGAGAGTGGGGAGAAGATTTTCAAGACTCAAGCTCCAGGCTAGGGCAGTTGTATGGGTGGCACCTATTGCACCAGAATGTTTTGGCTTCTTGTCAGAGGCAAAGGGTATTTTGGGCTCACTCAACTTCCTTGGGACAGAGAGGGAGTCTTTGAAATTTAAATGAATTCTGAGGACTCATTGAGAGTCAAGGCAGGTAGCTCTGTTTCAGATCTGGAAATAGCAAAATGTGAAATAATTAAGCAAATCCTTTCTTTAGGAGGCTTAGCAGAGGTTTAAAATACAAATGTAAATCCTTGTAAAGCTAAGAGTCAAAAGCCTTCAGAGTTTGCGAGAAACTGTCCTGTTTTACTGAATGCGCTCAGATTTGATGGGCAGAACATCTTAAAATGTCCCATCTCATGGAGAAGGCAGAACAACTGGCTTTTTGGTAGAGAACACCCTTTTCCCCATCTGTGACTGCTGTTGCTAACATTTTTTAAATGATGGGTTTTCCCAGGAGGTAAGAGAGATTAAACAGCACCCGCTTTTAATAATCCACCTGAGTACTTGCTGCTAAAGCACAGCCTGAATTTGAGTAGATGCTTCATTAAGGCTCACCACCTCCTTTGATATCAGGCTTTAGCATAGGGTTGCTGTGTGATTGTTGGAATTCATTTAAGACAGAATTTTTAAATGTAATTTTCTAAGTAACCAAGGTGCCTGCAATATCTAGAAAATATTACAGTTTTTTAAGCAGTTTTCAAAAGTCTGCTTTCAGATCCTGCTAAGGAGACTGGAAATTTTGTTACTGAGTTCAATGAGATATGGGGTAAACCCAAATTATACATTGATGCTTCCCCATTTAAATTTTTCCTTGCCTTTGACCTAGCTGTAGAGAGTAAAACCTCTTTGACGCAATCTGTAAGCCATTCTGTAAAGTGCCGCTTTGTCATAACTTGCAGTGATGCGTGTATTATAATGACCTTTTTCATCCTTCCTGCAGCTGAGACAGGATTGAAATACAACACAATCTGTGAGTAATTCAACTTAAATCTAATACATTTAAAAAAATGTAAACAGCTCCCTAGATGACAAAAACTACTCAGGTAATTCATGTGTCTGTATACAGTACAGTAATGCTGTGACTCAGAGCAATTTGCAAACAAAGTCGAGGGATTATAGGAAAACTAGTTGGAGAAGAACAAAATATGACATCCAGAGGGACCTTGACAGCCTTGAGAGGTGAACCCATGTAAACCTCATGAAATTCAGCAAAGCCAAGTGTAAGGTCCTGCACATGGATCAGGGCAATCCCAAGCACAGGTACAGGCTGGATGAAGAACTGTTTGAGAGCAGTCCTGAGTAGAACTTGGGGGTGTTGGTGGATGAGAAGCTCAACGTGACCTGTCAATGTGCGCTCGCAGCCCAAAAAGCCAACCATGTCCTGGACTGCATCCAAAGCAGCATGGCCAGCAGGCCAAGGGAGGTGATTCTGCTCCTCTACTCTGCTCTCATGAGACCCCACCTGGAGCACTGTGTCCAGTGTCCCCCTGGTCTGGGGCCCCCAACACAGAAAAGATGTGGACCTGTTAGAGCAAGTCCAGAGGAGGCCATGGGGACAATTGGAGGGCTGGAACACCTCTCCTATGAAGACAGGATGAGGGAGCTGGGGTTGTTCAGCCAGGAGAAGAGAAGGTTCCAGGGAGACCTTAGAGCAGCCTACCAGTACATAAAGACTAGGCTACAAGAGAGCTGGAAAAGGACTTTTCACAAGGGCATGTAGCGATCGGACAAGAAATAATGGCTTTAAACTGAAAGAGGACAGGTTGAGTTTAGATATTAGGAAGAAATTCTTTTTTATGAGTGTGCTGAGGCATTGGAACAGATTGCTCAGAGAAGGGGTAGATGCCCCATTCCTGGAAGTGTTCAAGTCCAGGTTGGATGGGAGTTTGAACAACCTGCTCTAGTGGATGGCATCCTTGCCTGTGGCAGGGGAGTTGGAACGAGGTGATCTTTAAGGTTCCTTCCAACCTAAATGGTTCTATGAGTCTATAAAAATAGATCAGATACTTAAAAGTTACAGAATAGTAACATGTTCACTTTAACTTAGTGGATGTTTTCATGGAGTGTTTGAGCTTCCAACTCCAGCTTTTTGTCCTTTTTCCTTCTTTTCTCTTGGAGGTGACTAACACAACTAAATCTGGTTTTGTGCATGGCGAGGGGGAGTTCTGTGCACCTGTTTCAGCAACAGGAAGGTTTTACATTAGAAGTGGCTTAATTAATAGTTCTGGGAAATAAAGATGACCTTTGCTTTCTTCCTCTACACTTTGCCCATGTGATTACTCCCACTTGGTCAGTATTGCCAAATTCATTCAAGGTGCTCTTGTATCTCGCAGATGTTGTTTTCAAAATAAAGGTATTTGAAATGTGTAAATACGCATTTGTTTATCATAATGATTCTGAAACTTGAATCTCACAGCTTCGGGCTTTTCTGGAGCTGACATCTGGATACTTACTTAAGAGCAAAAGAAAAAAGTGCTGATTTTGTTAGGTAACTATAGAAGTTTTAAGAATAAATTGTGGCAATGGTAGAAAAGGTCATAACACAGCTAACAAGAGTATGATCAGGTTATGCCCTTTTCTTCATTCAATTTTCTGCAAGCATTTTCAAGTAAAAGCAGCCATCCAGCATACTGGTCATATTTGTTTTCTGATGCTGTGAAGTTACTGGGACTAAATCACACATGCAATGGGAGGTGTGTGCAAAAGAATATAGAAGACTGCACCTTTTGTGAAGTATTGTTATAGTGACGTAAACAATGGATTTCTCTGTTCATTGATAATGAAATAAATAGGATTGAATCACAACAGGGTTTTTTGGGAGCAATAAGAAGTGGAAAGAGCTCACTTAGTGTTATGTCAAGAAGTTTAATTTTGATTATGATAAATTTGAATCTTCTTAACTGCAAAACAATGAATTTCAGATCCTTAAAATAATAAAATTAAAGATTTAGCCTTTGCAATTTTTTTTCTTTTTATCAGAAAGGTTTACCAAATGAAGGTGTAACATTTTGTGTGTAATTCAGAAGAATTACAGAATCCAAAGAAAATGGAGCAGTAACATGTGAAGAGTGCAGACTGAAAAAAAGCAAACACATTACAAACTCTGTGTGTGCTGGTTGAATAAGTGCTAAGAATTTCTGTCAGCCAGAAGGTGGTAGCAGAATTCTCCTGTAACAGCTCTGAATTGTGTTCCAGAAGGCATTCTCAATACAAAGTGATTTGGAAATGCAGTTCAGAAAACATATTTTTTTTAGTAGCAAGAACAAATAGCACTGACATTTTTTTCATTTGGCAGAATCTTTGAGTAGAAAAAGTGTCTGCACTTATGCCTGAGATGTCATGCATTGGGAATGCATGTGGATCTGTTACTTGGGTTTTGTCTCTGTTTTTTTTGCAATTGTAATTATGTTTTTTACAGACTTTTTAATGCCAAAGGAAGTCATTTATGGGCTGAAATGACAAGATATTTATTTTTCTCATAGAATCGCAAGACTGGAAGATGTCAGTACCATGAGAAGCCCAGATAACACATTATTTCCATCCAGAGGAACTGTCTCATTCTTTCACAGATATGAACACAAATGCATAGAGTGATATCCATCGGCTGGGACTGATGCAGTACCCCAGTCATACTCTTAACAAGTGTAATAACTTGAAGATGAGAAGGGATAACTTTTATTACTCTGTTTTATTATTTTGTGATGGAATTGTGATACTTGTGTGACCCTCTGTGCACATAGCCATTGCTATTTCAGCAGAGACACTCTTCATCACTGCGAGAAACTTGTGAGAAATTCAGTCTCTGGAGAACAGTCTGTCCCTCATTTTTTCTTAACCACTATGTCATGGCTCTCATGATACTCAGTACTCCTCTGCAGACTTCTTTAAGAAATTGTTCTGTATCGTAGAGATTGTTTCTATGGTAACTATGATTATGATTTTTGTTTTGAGGTTTTATTTTGTTGCTTTTTTTTTTTTTAACTTAGAGTGTTTGGAAACAGAGGGAGCAGGGTTTTAGAATGAAACTAGGAAGAGTCACTGCAATAAAATAAGCTTGAAAAATAAAGCATTCTGTGCTTGATCTGGCTACCAGTAAACTGAAACAGCAGTTCAAGAGACCATCAGTCTTGCCTGGCTTAGAAGCAAGCAGACTGGAGCTGCTGAAGCTATGTAGGAAAGCAGAAAAAAAAGAGAAGAGGCACAGAGCAAGCTCTGCCACTCTTACAATTTTGCACCTGACGGTCTTTTTTAAATTACCTTTTTACAGTGACTGCAGTTTTCAGTCTGCTCTTGTTGAAGTTCTGACAGAGAAAAGCATTTACCCAAGATTACAGCAACATGCTATTATTTCATATGTTATCCTCTCCACATTTTTCATTCTTTACAGTAAAAATATAAAATTGTTTGTGTGTACAGGGCAGTATGTATGGAATTTCTAGTGGACCCACAACAATTACAGTGATGAAGATAGTGAATAAGCTCATTTAGAACACACCAAAAGATTGCAGGAAATACGAATTATGAGTAGATATAAATATCAATATTGATACATATATATAATCTAGATATTTAAATACAGATATACAAAATATGATAAAAATCCAATGTATACGTACTATGTGAAAAACATGCTAAGATATTGAGATAATCACAAAATTTAGACATCCATTTTGCATATACACAGGGAAAGCATATTCACAGGAAAGGTTTCTTTTTTGCAAAGAGATTGCCAAAGGGGTTGCAAAGATGCCAAAGGTAACATTGTAGGTTATATTACAACACCTGGGCATTTGAAAAGCCCCGTATTAGTTTTGCCAACAGCCCTGTTTTCTGTTGAGACAGAAGCTAGGAGAAGGTTAACCCAAAATGGGCTTATTCAGTGAAAATACAAATATTTATATAATAAATAATAAATGTTCTAAGATTGTATTTAGAGATCATTGCCATAATGCTTACCCGTTCTCTGTCTGTATTTAACTGTTTTTTCTCAAAAGACGGAAACAAATATTTAGTTTCGGGAATCAACGCAATTATATGAAATCAGAGACCTGATTAAGGAAAAGATGCTCTTAGTGGAGTTCTCTGATATTTTGTCAGTACTGTTAAAGAAATACGTTATCCTTCTGTTTTGTTGCAAAATGGGGGGGAAAGGATCATATTATTAAAAAACGTTTTTCAGATATGGAGTTCAGTTCAGCACAGTTCTGATGTGCACAGTGACTGCAATTTCAAATGTGCAGTGTACAAAAGTGTAATTCTAGATAGGCACAAGCAAATCTTTCAGAAATAATATATGATTTCTTTATCTCCAAGCCTGTGAGAAGTCCTAATGAAACCCAAAGATCTTCCAATTTACTTTAAATTAGTACTTGACATCTCCTTTGAGATTATTGAATGTTATTTTATCTTCATGTAATGTTGAATGACTATTTGCTGAAAAATTGAGGTTCTTTTAAGGTGCCTGATGTTGGACACCAAATTAATTGGGTTATCTGAACTCTATTAGTCATCTGAAACAGCTTGGTCTCTATTTCTTGCTCTTACTGACTTATTAATATGGTTGTGGCAGGAGGGGAAGAGGGCCAGGAGGAAAATGTCAGTGCAGTTATTTGCAGGTAATGCTTCCATCGGGAGAGCAATGACCACCGCAATATTTGCAAAGAGGCTGGATTGCACAAACCTTCTGGAGAGTCACTCTCCTAGAACTGAAGTGAAAACCCTATTGTAGTAAAAAGCAGAAAAGACCACATTCTGTAAAGTGCCCTATGTTGACCTCTTTGAAATTTTCCATAGCTGACAGTGAGAGACCAAGTGAGGAATGAGGAGACCCAACTGGCACTTGTATTTCCCTTTATCCTGTTGCACTCATGGAAGTGAAATCCACAGCCTGTGTCTATTAAACTGTGAATAAATGGATGTGTCAGTCAGTCAGAAATTTTAAAAAGGAGGAAAACTCTGCGATTGATCATATGTAGCCAGTATGAGAAACTTAAGCACTGAAACTGCTGACTCTGATCTTGTTGTCAGGCATGAGTAATTAGAAGTAGGACCAGCAAAACCAGGGTACTTGTAATTTCAGCTGTCAGGCTGGTCTCAGAATTCTCCAAAGTAGGATGCAAATATTCTTGTGACCAGCTGTTTAAGCCTAAATCCATAATAAAAATAATGAGTTATTTCACGAAGTATGTGAGCAGGCAATTAGTTATTAGAGGCCTAAAAAAAAAAAAAAAAATCAATGATTTTTGTGCAAGCGAAGCTGGAAATCCTCATCTTCAGACTTTTGTGATTGCAGGACAGATCCCAGCGGGTGCAAGTGCATTGCATGCTGAACTTAAGCTGTCAGTAACAGACCACAGAAGCTTTGGAACAGGTCTTATGATTGGACAACAGCTGGAAAAAATGTGATATGGTTGCCAGGTCTGCCTTAAATGGTCTCAGCACCATTGAGCAAGCCCTTAACAGGAATACTGTCCTGTGGTAATACATAGTGGCAGAAATGCATCTGAGCAATGGGCACATGTAAACTATATGGCATAGTTGGAGCACAACAGCACCTGCCAGAGGATGGGTTGTTGGTCTAGAAAGGCTGGCACACTTAATGTAAACGTAATACTAGATTGACAGAAGATTTTCTTAATTTTATTTGTTGAAATTGTCTGTTTTGGTTTTCTTTTCCCCAGACTGTTACTCAGATATCTACAGTTGATGGCAGTTTCCTTTCCATGTCATTTGCCTTTATTACAGTGTGCCATAATCCCTGCTTAACATGCCCATAGAAAACGATAGCAGCAAGCAAAATATTTATCTGCACGCTACAGCCTGTTTCTGAGCCTAAGGTGATGAGATGTGTATTTTCCTTACAATTTTCTAGTAATTTGTGTTACTATTTCATGTTGGAAAAACAATCTCATCAGTAAGAACTGTGAGATTTCCCTGTTTTCACAGTTGTGTGAATGCCATCCTTCCTGAAGTAATAATCACTTGTTAACCTTACATTTGCTGCTCTTTCAGATTTCACAGCCAGAACTGACATTGCTGACAGCTTGATAAACTGTTTGCCACTTAGGATGGCTTTGCCTCTTCCAGGAACATTGTTTCCTGCGTATACTCATTTTGAAGAACCTCCCTGATTTTTATCTGAATCTTCTGCACAAATTAGGCAGCCTTTGCTGCTGCAAAATTACCAGGGATAAAAAATGTGAAATCCTGCCTCAAGAAAACTTGCCTATAGTAAAAGAACAGTTTGTGTGGAATATTAGTTCTGTGGCACTAATAATATGGGTGCCCTAGTTTCACTTGGGTCTTGGCAGTAAGATGGTACCATTGAAGATATAGTTTGCAGGTTATGTCTTGCATTTCATTTCATGGTCTGCTTTGATAATTTTCTGTTTGCTTTTTAGATAATTTGTCAACGAGTTCACCAACAGGTGGTGCTCCAGCTCTAAATCCTCCGTGTTCAGTCTTGATTTGAGTACGGAATGCTGGCACTTGAATTTCAACATCCCAGTGATTTCTCAGGCTCTAGAGAAAAGTACTATGAAATCTTGCTGGGGTATAATCTTTCCCATGTATTTCTGGGAAGATAATTGCAATAATGAATCAGGATCTTTTATTATAACAATATTATTGTGCTTGTTTATAACATCGCTCAAAACAATTGGACTGATCCCGCATGAGAAAGATCTTGGACTATCTGACTCTTCCTGCCATAGTCTCTAGTAGTATGCAATGAATGTGTTCTTAATACACGCTGAAGTAAGTAATTATTTTTATACACAATGCTAGGGAACAGAGAGACATTAAGAATTACTTGTCTGACTCATGTGGGAAGTCTTTATCAAGGCAAGGAGTTAAATCTAGGTAACCTGTCATACCTAATTTACTTGCTGTTGGTAAGGTGTTCCTTCCTTAGGAAATAATTTGGGAAAGGATGTCTGTCCTGTCTGGCAGTGATGGAAACATCACTGTAACATCAGAACAAGCAGGAATGCGGTTATGCTGCCTCTGCCCTCTTTTCCAGAAGCAATGAGGCATAGCTATTTTATTGCGTTTGTTGTCATTAGTCAGGGCTACTGCTTGTTTGTCTGAGACTACTAATAAACACAATGTGATTCATGCAGAACTGCTCGAGGGATGGCTTGACTCCAAAAGCACAGTTTAGCCTTTATTTGGCAGTTGTTTGCTTAATGCAGAAAAATGTGCATGAAAACTATGAAAAATGAATCTGTGCTGTAATACACAGCTTGTAAAATCCACTTGATTTATCCTGCAGAAGATATTGCAGTATAAAAAAATAATGAAGTCAATGCCTGCCTTCATTTTCTTTTATTTTTTGGTTATGCTGTCATCTTCCATATTATTGCAACAGATTCTAGCCTACATGGAGTCATCATGACTAATAAAATGCCTTTAAAATCAAAGATGATCTGTGATGCGAAGCTTTGAAAAGGGCATTTTTTTCATCTAAATGTAACATATGTGGAATTTTCTTTTCCTTGTATGATTACTCTGATTTAATCATGAACCATAAGGGAGAGATGCAGTGGAATGGAATAGCTGAGCATTTGAAGAGGCATTGTTGCCTCTCCAGAAGTAGGGCATGCACTGTAAGTACTGTGTTACTGTTGTAGGATGGTTATTGCTGCTGTCCTTTGTTCTGTGGGTTCCTGGGGTCTCTGAATCTCTTGAGATATTTGGGCAACTTCCTTTGGGCCCTGGATCTTGGAGAAGGTATCAGAAAAAGGCAACATATTGTTTAAATGTGATATATAGAGACTGCCGTTTCCAATGAAAAAATAAATATATCAGGGTTCTACAAAGTATGAAACTTTGAAATCATCAATCTAAATGATGCTCCCTGAAGAAACTGAAAGTGTGAGGGTGAGAAATGCAAAAGTAAAAATGCAGAAACAGAAGAGCTTCATGCTGGGAACAAAGCCCAGATTTTTCTGACCCAGCTGAAGAGGGCTAAGAAGACAATTGTCTGGAAACTCTGAGCAATTAGATTAATCTCCATTAGCATTTTAATTTGGATCAAGAGTGCACTTTTGAAGTGAACTCCCACCATCCACATTTTCTCTGCTTTGGTTCAGAGTCGTCTGAGAGTACCTAAAATAGAAACATTTCAGATAAAACCAGGATGGAAGAGGTACTCCAGGAGCACACCTGTTCCCATTTTACTTGGTAATGAGCATGCAGGAGACAGGGCTGGGCTGAACTAGATGTAGTCTGAAAGATCCCCCCTGAATTTGTTTGGGCCAGGGAAAGAAGAGCACTGTGTTGAACTGAGCTCCAGCCAACCAAGGTGATCAACATGGGTGGCAGGGGACTGTAGTGGGTGGGCACCACATTGAGAGAGAGGACAGCTTCAGGGCCAGGGCCCAACTGGCTGACCAGCAAGAGAGAAAAGGTCTTAAGAAACTTGAAGAGTGTAGCAGTCTCCCTGCTGGAGTCCCAGTTATACATTAGTGTTCTCCTAAAAGGTTCCTATTATCTTGCTGAAACAGGTTTGTTTTTGTTTTTGTTTTTGTTTTTTTAATTTGCAGGTCCTGTTAAACACAAGTTGGTTTAACTCTCCTGCATATTGAGAATAATTCTCTTCATTCCTTGATATTGCTTCGTTCAGGGTATTTAAACTGTGTTTTCATCTTCCTTCAGGCTCCTTTTATCTGACAGTATATATTAGACTCCCGTTTTCTCTACTTTTTATGTCACAGCCTCCAATCTTGCCTTCATTTATTTGCCTATTTCTGCCTTTAAATATGTGCGATAAGTTGGCATACTGAGTAGAAAATTTCTTAGAATTCTGGGTAGATCATTACTGCATCATATAACGCTCCTCAGAATTTGACCTCAACTGTTTTAATTATATCTACTGTTCCAGTTTCTTTTACATACCCAGCTTTGTTAAATTATATATATCTAAGGAAGTGGTTTGTTGGTTGGTTTTTGGTTGATTGGTTGGTTTGGTTTTGCTCAGCAAGTGAGATCTATAGAAAATGTGTTAATTTAAATGGCAAGTTGAA
>JAWWLV010000001.1:35733691-35761585 GCA_035041135.1 Platyrinchus mystaceus
GGGGTTTGTTGGTCGGGTTTTGTTTGTTGGTTTGGTTTTGCTTAGCAAGTAAGATCTACAGAAAATGTGTTTATTTCAATGGCAAGTTGAAAATTCTCTGGTTTTTTGGTGTTTGTTTGGTTTTTTTTTGTGTTTTTTTTTTTAAACTTGATACTTGTTCTCCTTTGCTTACAGAGAATTTCTGCAGAGTCTGCAGTCCTGCCCCAGGTATGGATGCCTTTGCACTTGGGCATAATCTCATTAGTATCACCAGGACTTTCTACAAGGTGCACAAATATAAATCAAATTTAGGGATTAAGACATACCTATGGCAACACACAAACCAAAAGAAAAGCCTTAGCTAAGGAAATGATGCATGGTTGGAGGATGAGGGACGGTGGGAATATGTGGAAGCAAGAGATTCACAGGCTGCACAGAGGTTGAGCAGCCTCTGTGTCTGGAGGTTTCCAAGACCAGACTGGGTGAAGTCCCATACAACCTAGTGTGACCTCAGACCTGGCCCTGCTTTGGGCAGAAGGTTGGACTAGAGACCTCCTCAGGTTCCTTCTAGCCTGAATTTCCCAATGATCCTATGAAAAAGAATGGCTATCAATATGGTGATGTGTGGGAAAATATTAATAACCCATAGGACTAAATCTCTTTGCTGATCTTTCTTCCATAGTTGCTGGGTTTGAACAACCTCAAGAAAGAACAGATTTTAATTCTTTAACAGTTGGATCAACCAATTGCTCCCATAATACACACTATGGAATATTTTGCTGGTCATATTTTCAAGGTGGCAGAACCAAATTTACAAACATCTATAGATGTTTAAGGTTTTCAATAGAGTCTGATTTTGGAGCCACAGCACATTTTATAAATAGCTTGCTGAAGCAAATCATGATTTATCACTGTAAAGGGGTCAGGGCCATAAAATGTAACAGGGTATAGACTCCTTAATAAAGAATCTTACAGTCTACGTTAAAATCGTATAGCATTTTATAATCCTATGCAAATTCTATAGCACCTTCCTGTAAAGGCTTGGATTACCTACTCATGGAACCTTACATTCTGAACTACCAAAACCACTGGGTTTTTGTTGTTGGTGGTGGTTTTTCTTTTTTTTAATAGATATATTTTTCAGAAGATCTAAGTGTAAATTTAGTCCAAGGCTGCTTGGCCTATGAATTCAGAAGAGATCTTGACACTAGACAGCAAGAACACACTCATGTGACATAATTAAACATGCTTTAAATCAAGAAGGAGGGTGTCAAGTATATTACACCATGTTTGAATGGGATTAAGGATGTTGGTAAGTATGAAGCCACTGAAAGAATTCAACTGTTAAATATGCACAAATAAGGCAGATTTATCAGAGAAAAAATTTTAGATGTAAACATGCTTGTTATGCCCAACTGCTTCCAATAGAGAACATCTGACTGAAGAAAAGACCTCTTCATTTGTGCTTTGACCTACAATTTGCTCAACAAAATTCCCCAGTGCTATCAGATACGTTGATTCCTTTAGCCATAGGGTAGCTGCCCATTTTCCTTCCTTCCTCCCTCCCTTGCCATCTTCTCACTCTCAATTTTCTTTTACTTCCTTCCTGCTTTTTTCTCTCCCTTCCCCTTCCTTTTCCCCTGTCTCACATGTCTGTAGACTAACAGCCTACAGACATGACTTTCCCAGTAGGTTACTCCTATGTTAATACAGAAGGAAAGAGAATGAATCGTAAAATCATTGGCAGATCAAGAAAAAAACTGGTATGTATCACATGGGAGCACAGTACTCAGAATAATGTGGGGGGTTTTATTTCTAAGGAAGAATTGTAATGATATGTAAATTAAAGGCAGAAGAATGGAGGCACAGACTGCTGTATGAATAATACTTCTGTACTTCTGCACAAAGAAGGTAAGAGTTTTTGAGATGGCTTGTACAGCCACCTCTACATCTGTTACATGGAAAATCATATCCAGTTTTGTCCAGACATTTAGTGTCCACTTGGGGTTTTCTGCTCAGGAAGCATTCCTGACAACCTAACACAGTAGTGAAGGCAACACAGAAAATTGAATGCAGACAACATTGTTGAGGCCAGCTGAATGATTGTAGGAGGTGTAGTTGCTCACTTTTCAAGACAAGTCAACTGCAAACATCAAGTTTAATGTTCTTCAAATTATGAAAAGAATTATTAATTGTCTTGTGGCTAAAGAATATTTATTAGTATATTCCATGTCAGATCTTTTTGTTTTCTTTTCATGTATAGTGCAAAAAATAATTGGGGAATGAAAAATCCCGTTTAGGACTGCAATAACAGTTAATCAAAATTGAGCATGTTATAAAATATGGCTTGGATGTTCATCTGATGCAAATAAGCTCTTGTTTGAGATCAATAGAGCTGTGGCAATTTATGCCAGCAAAGGGCTTGGCTCTTTTTCTTTTGAATGAGTAATATACCCAAGCATTAATTTTTCTTTCTTATAGTAAGTGCCAGATTTCAACCTGTTCATTCATAAAGCTGTGGGACATAATCAGTTGTAAACCACCCTGTCTCCCATAATTCAGTACTTTCTAGGATAAGGTTTGTCATTGTCCATTTTTCTCTTCGGTGGCACCCTGGTGAAATAATGTAATTGTGAGTTTAGTTACAGTGCTAGTCTGAAATAAAAAGTTAAACAGGACTGGAATATTTTCTTATCTATGCCTCCAAAAATCTGATGTAACACTCAAGAAGTCTTGCCCTCAGATAGTTACTGACATGAAAGAAAACAGTGGATCTAGGCTGATAAGGAGCTGTTTTTTTGACAAAGACAGAGAAGTACTTTGTCAGAAGCAACGCTGCAGCATTGTAGCTGCAGCATAGGAGATCTCAGTGGGAGACTTTAGGAAGGGGAGGGTGATTATATTTTAAAACAGAGCTGATTGCATTCATTAATCCACACATTCCCACAAGCATGTACAATACCAAAATGTATGTTCAAATAGTCTGTCTTCCCTTGTAGCACCAAGATGCTGACATGCAGGCAGGCCCACCAAGATTCCCTGTGGTGTCTTTTTCCTCTTCCAGGTAACAAGCAATTGGACAAGAGAAAATGGCCTTAAGTTGTGACAAGGGAGGTTTAGATTCAATATTAGGAAAAATTTCTTCACTGAAGGAGTGGTCAAGCATTGAAACAGGCTGGCCAGGAAAGTGCTAGAGTCACCGACTCTGGAAGTGTTCAAAAAATGTGTTGATGTGGTGCTTAGAAACGTGGTTTAGTGGTGGACTTGGCAGTGCTGGATTAATGGTTGGACTCAATGGTCTTAGAGGTCTTTTCCAACCTTCATTATCCTAGAATTCTACAACACAGAGGAAGAGAGAAACAGGCCAGTTTCTGTTCATGTCTTCATGGTTAACCTCAGGTTGATGATTTTGGTTATACCTTTTTTGTTCCCCATATAAACTTGGGATTAGTCCCTGCATCCTGTCTCACCTGTGAGCCCACAGGATTTACTCACTGTCTTTTCTTTCCCAGTCTGGGTATCCTGAGAAGAAACACAGAGATGTCCTGGGATCTTGATGAGCCCCTGATCTAAGTGACATCAACGCATCATTCTTCTTGCCTTTCTCCTGCTGCATGATTTGTTGTGGTGCTTCCACATCTGTATATTTTTATTTATACCAATTTAAACATCTCTACTACAATTCTCCACACAAGACAGATACTATTCTTCTAATATTTAATGTAAACATTCATGTTGAACTGTGATGTTGAAAATTAGGGGCATTACAGAATTGATTTACAACTCCTGTCATAAATTGTCATTTAAAGTATCATTATTATCGTCACTGTTGTATTGCTTCCCATTGGAAGGAATGTTGCAATAGCAGGACAGTTATGGGCTTGAGAACAAAGGCACATTAAGCTTAATCCACAGCTGAGTATACCTTATAATATGGGTAATTGCTGTTAAGAAGTGTTAACATAATCTGCATATCTTCTTATTCTTGGGACCAAATTAATCTCATCTGCTAGATATTTGCAGTGCTGACATTTATTTCTGAGCTACCCAAAGTTCTGTGTTACAGGAGAAGAGAAATGGGCACTTTTAACTAAAGTGCAGGTTTTTTGGCATATTTTAGATGCCTACTCTAGCATAAGAAAAACAACAACTAAAAATGTTTATTTTTCCTCCCTGATTATAAAGGAAGCCTATAGAGAGTAGTTCAAATATATAGATCTACATTTAGTTCGTAAATATCACCCCAAAGGTCTACTTTGTGTAATAATGGCCCGAGAACTATTATTGTGACCAAGTGTGAACAAAATAAAATTTTCCTGCTGCATCCAGAAGAATCACATCAGTGATGGAAATATTTCTGGAATATAAAGAATTTGAAGTGTCCTTTCCATATGTGTGGCATTGAGGCATTGACTTCCTTTGGGATGTAAGTAAATGTATTTCCATTTAGTGAGTGGAGAAAAAATCCATTTTTATACATGGGGAGAATTTGATCCACTTTTTTCTCCTGGCACATGCTAGAAGTCAATCAAATATCTCTGTCACAGGACAGCATTTTGTATTTGATTTGCTTCTTACTGATTACTGAATTGATAACTGTTTAGCTCCTCCAGCAGGGAGAGATCAGTACCCACCACAACTATCAGTTGCAATTGTGTTGTAGCTGCTGTATCTTGAGTATTTTGGTTTTCAGTGGTGACTACTGTAGTTTTGACCTACTGCTGCTCTTGCTAGTTTAGGGTTTCAGATTTCAACTTTTCCAGATGACCAATTCCTGTGTGTCACCACAGCTGATAAGTTGTAATGTCTGTGCAACTCCTGTTCAGTCATTATGGCAAAAGATTGCAAATGTGACAACTAAATTTCAGTGCTCACTCTGGAATACTTGCATCCAGCCAGAGTCTCATGGGACTTCCCGATGACATGGCTGACAGCTCCATACTGATGTTTCAATATCACAGTGGATCCAAAATAGTGCTGTATGCTTAAGTTTAGGTATTTGAATCCTGCTCCAGCTAGTTTTTAAATTCTTGGACTGAAATACTGAACAGGGTTTTTTTCAAGCCCTGTTTCAGTAAGGTAAAAGAAAAAGTAAATTATTTGTCCTGAATGGGATTCCCTTTGAATAACTCAAGTCTCATTCCTCTACTGAAAGCCACCTTTCTTGCCCTCTTAAAGTCCCAAACCTCAGGCTCTCTTCAACTCTTCAACCTGTGTATTTACTGTTAAATCTGATCCAGATGTTAAGAAACATCAAACTGGTATTAAAAGCTCAGTGGAAACATTTCAGCAAAATGCATTGAAGATGGTCACAAATGTATACTGTCCAATGCTGCACTGCAAGTGCTGAAGCATCATTCAATTTCTGACTGTAGCACGCATTAACAAACTAAACCTGATTCTTTCTTTTTTACTTTTTCTATTTTTTAATGTTGAATTCTACAAAAGACCTTAGCAAATCATGCACTTGTGATATTCAAAGAGCTTGCCTACAGGAAAGACTTGAATTCTTTGAAAAAGCGTGTAGGATCAGGCACAGTGGTTAATATTTACTGGCTTACAACTGCAGATGCAAAATAATAATTGGTTGCACAGCAACACAAAAATCAGAACATTGCACAGAACTGCAATTAGTCCTTGAGACTTTCCTCTATTCATAATAGGTTCTTTCAAAGCAGATAAAGGAGAGAGAGGATCAGAAACAAATGGTACTTCAAAATAAGAGTTGACAACAAAAGGAACAATTGTACCATGTGCCCTTTGAAATGGAGAGAAAATGTGTAAGAAGAGTTAAACTTATCCATCAGACAAAGTTCCTGGAAGCAGGCTCAGTCCCAGAACTCTATTGCAGGATGAACACCTATGAAGTGACAATGGACAGCAGTACCAGTGTTCAAGTGCAATGACCTATGTTGGTGACAGTGTGAACAGTGTATTTGAGAGAGAAGCCTAGCAAGGAGCCTAGTCACTTACTGGGGGAAGCTCAATTTGTAGGAAAAGCTACTAATATCATTGCATGACGTAGATCTGATGATGGCTTACAGCCTTTCTGTAACAGGATGAGGATATGCTATGGCTCAGCAACTTGTTTGTCCCATCACTCCAAATCAGTGTCATGCAAAGACACTATACGTAGATGAAAATGGTTTAACTTCCTCGTCAGCAAGGTTTACCGGATTTTTTCGTTTCTCTCTCTTTACAGAAGAACTTGCCACATCTGCTGTGTAGAAGCCTTGATGAAAAATGAGAAACAAAAACTGGGAAGGAGGAAGACCTTGATCTAACATTCTCAGTAATGCTTTCCGTCATGTTGACTCTGTTGTTCTAATTTGCACTAAAAATGATAATTTTTTTTGTGCTGACTTAGGTCCCTGTTCAGCATTATTACAAAGTTGAAAACTATGGTTGTAGCTGTACTGGAGAATGCTGATTGCATGTTCTATTGCTTTAGATCAATACCCTCATGTCATTAGTGCTGTGCTTTCATATTGCTTATCATAATGATCTCCATCCTACCATAGTCCGTGATGAAACTTTGCACACTGATGATCAGATCTCACTCTCTCTATGTGCATGATGCATTAGAGCCAATGGCTCAACAGCAACTGGTTGCAAGATCAAGCCCTGAATTTTGAAATAACCTTTGCCAAATCTGTAGTCTATGAAATAAACGTTATGAAACCTATAGTGTCTCCCATCTATTATCAGAACTCTGAAGTGCACATTTGGAATAGTGTAATACTTAATGAAATATGAATTTTATATGTGTCGGACACTGCCCCAGAATGAATATGGCAGAAAATATCCAGTATTCTCAGGCAGAACATGCAACTGATGCTAGACAAACCTTCCTTGACTTCAAGACATCTCTTGTAGAAGTTGAATCACAGTCTCCCTTCCAAACACCTATCCTTCCAAATTAGATTACAGTGAATATTGATAGAGAATAAATATGCACATGGTGGTGCTTTATCAGGACCTCTCTGGATCTGTGCCTTAATCACATGCTTCTATTATCACAATCCATTATGTAGAAAGAAAATGCCTAGATGCATTTCTGTCAGAAAATGCTGGGAAAATATTCAGGGATAGAGGAGGGGGAATTCTTCTTTTTCCAAAAGGCCAATATAAGCTGCGTACATACTGCCAGCATGAATTAAATAACTGAAGGTGCTCTTCTGGTTGTATTCATAGAATAACAAATTTTACCAGCATCATTAAAGTGAGTGTTTAAAAGTCTAAATAGGCATTTAAAATATGGCAGTAGAGCTCTTACTCTGCAACGTTTCACAAAACCCTGAATCTATGGAAGTAATTGAATGGTAGGGTTGGAGATGGGGTAATTTCCTTGCCCTAACTCAAGCAGCCGTGAATTTGAAGACCAAATCTGAATGAATAATTGCAGACTCCTTCTATAGCCAGAATGTGATTTATCTTGTGCTAGCACAGGTACTTATAAACTAGCTGCCAGGACTCCAAAGTTTCACCACATACCTCGCTTTTCACAGGGATTTTCCCAGTAGTGATTACAATTTCTTATTTCCAAATATTAGCAAAGTGTTTTGGGGCTGTACTTTGCCTCTTGCCAGGTTGCTTAAGCAATCTGTTGCAAGGTAAGTCTTGCATTGGGTGCTTTGCCTCAAAGGCACTGTGATTATTTCACTGTCTTCACTGTATATGGAGCCAGGATCTGGAAGTTGTGGACAGTAACATAACCCCCTGTTAGGGTGCTACCTGACTTTTTTTAGCTTTGGCACCTCAGTAGTTATGATGACAAAGTTCAGCACCTCTATTAGGTGGTTTGAAAGTAGTCTGAGTGGCTTTTCACTTGAAAATCAATCAACAGTAACAAAACCCTGAGGTGGAGTTTTCTTCCTCCTAAGATTAAACTCTCTTACTGTAGAAAACTGGTTTCATGGTTTAGTTAGTGATTATTGTTCCTTTTCCTCATAATGTGGTTTAGCTCAACATTTCATTTCACAGTACCAAAGAGAGCAGATGCTGTTGTACAACTAAGCCTTCCCATACAATAGCAGTACCACAGACTTTTTTGGTGAGGATCAAGTGACTAAGAAATGTTTACACAACAAATGAGCTATATATTATTTCCTGGTAAACAGAAACATATCAACCTCATAACAGTATAAATTTGTTTCGTAATAGTAAATAAGCCAATCTCTCCCTTTGTCAGTCAGCAGTGCAATCTGGTGTTACTTGCACTCCAACTCTGATAATATTGTTCATTATATATCCCAAAGTCTGTTTCCACGCTGATCTCACAGGCATTAACATCAACCAATCTGCTTGGTAAATAGGTCTGAGGTGCTTTATTGTCCAGCTCCCTGGTAGTCTACTTTACTTACGTACTAACAAACACCAGCCACTTTTAACTTCCTACTGACAATGAGGATAAGTCATGGAAAGTCTCTTTTCTCCCACAGGGACATGCTGTTTTCATTTAGTTTCTTTTGGAGAGAATTTTGATGCCCAGAAAAGTTGGTGATATTGGAAGCTAAGGTCCTTGAATAAGTCTGACCTCTGGCAACTCTAACAGATGCAAAGGAGCTATCCTGGCTTGTACCCAGCCAATGTGATAGCCCAGAGCTCAGGGACCAGGTATATGCTGTTGGGCTGTAGCACTCCAGCCTTCCCCTGTGTGTTCAGCTCAGTGCTGGTGGGAGTAACTCTTAGGAAAACAGCTACCTCTGTTCTTCTCATTTCATGCTGTCCTTACTAAGATCACACAAAGAAAAAAAAGAGGGCTTTCAGGCCTTACTTTGAAGGGTTTGCAGAGTGAATCCTTGTTCCAGAGTGCATTTCCCAAGGTATTAGGGAAGGAACTGAATCCCCAGCTCCCACACATTAGCAGTGCTGAGTGGAAAAATGCTCTGTGTCATGGGAAAAAGGGAACACTATGCCAAGGTGTAATGTGTGGTTAGGAGGAGGACAGAAACCTAATCCAAAGGCAGATGGAGGCTTATGCATAGAAGAAGGATAGAAATTGTCAGACTGAGACTGGGTGACTACACCAATGCAGACACCTCTCTTTTATGAGGGAGGAAAGGAAAAAACCCTCTTTGAGGTGTTATAAAGTGAATGTTTGGAGCAAGAAAAAAGGAGAATCATGGCCTCAGTGAAACATGAACTAAAATTCCAGTCTGTGCTAAGAACTATTTCTGTGGGGGCACAGATGGAAACAGCCTTAGTACTAGAGCACATGTCCTGCTCATGACCTAGCTGTGATGCGAGAAGAGATCACTATCATTCCCCTTGCTGGTGGCTGTTCTTCCTGTAGTTCTGCTTTTGGAAAATAATTGCCTTTAAGCAGAAGTATCTGGATTATAATAAACAGTTTAGTCTCCATACTCAGTGCTACTGCGAATGAGATGGAAAAATGCCATGTAAACCTCGCAAGTGGTGGACGGAGAGAATAACATTCAGCTGGTGTGTGGCAACATGCACCTGAGGGAGCATCATCCATGAGCCAGCTTGTCTGCTCTTGGCTTTGAGAGTAAATGAAATTTAGAGATCAACTAGGAAATACTTACTACAGTGTGGAAAGACTGGTAGAGGGGAGAGCTGGCTAAAATCATGAAATATCCAGGTGGTTTGATCTCCTCTCTCTTCTCCCATGTTCTCTTTGTGCTTCTTTCCTGGTCCCTCTCTCTGATATAGCCCCTTCTCTTCCTACTTATCAAGAAATATCTTTATGCCTTGAGATCCTTAAATTAATTTTCCTTTTCCACTTCTTCCTTTCTTTGAGTTTTTCTGCAAAGAAGGTAATCTCTTGTGTCTTCCCAAGATACCTAAATTTCCTCTGCCAAAATCACAGAATCAAAGAATCATGGAATATACTGAGTTAGAAGGGACCCACAGGGATCATTGAGTCCAACTCTTAGCCCTTCACAGGACCAAGAGTCACACCATGTGACCGAGAGTATCGTCCAAACCCTTCTTGAGCTCTTTCTGGCTTGGTGCTGTGACCACTTCCCTGGGGAGCCTGTTCCAGTGCCCAACCACCCTCTGGATGAAGAACCATTTTCTAATATCCAACCTAAACCTCCCCTGACTACTATAGGCAAGACCTTTGTTTTTTAATTCTTTCTAATTTGTTTTTCAGAACTAGGGTATAGCTTGTAAGACCTCTATAAATAATAGCAGAATACAAAGACAATCCCTGATATCTGTTAATTCAAAACTGACCTGACAGTCCAGGTATAGTGCTTGGGGGGGGGGGGGGGGGAGAAAGGAGGAAAAAAGGGAAAACTGGTTTTGTCTAGATAAGTCATTTAGTTAAATTAGGTTGTAGGTATATGGTAGACAGCATCTAATATGCTTGAGCATGTGCTACATATGGGAAGTGTGTACCTCTAGATTTTTAGAAATCAGGTACATGAGTTGAATTTGGCCAAGGAATTTTCACTCATGGAATTTCTTGATCACACCAATAGATGGCAATCCATCTTCACGTCCTGTGGCTTCTTAAAAAGTGAATTAAAAAGAGAGGAGGAAAGGGAGAAAACAGTTTTTCTGAAATGCTTTTTTCTCTTTTAAGTGTCAGAGTTTCAAAGCTAAATGTTCAAATGCCCTGGAAATGAGAAATTATCAGAAAACTAGTACACTGCATGCTACCACAGCACAAATTACCCCATGCTGTCCTGTCAGATTTAATCTGCCTGAATGATTTTTGGAAGGGATGATAAGGGATTTAGTTTCCATGTGAGCTAGTAAACTGAGATTAACACTGTTCTTGATACCGTTGCATATTTTAATCTAAGATTTGGTTTATTGCCTGAGTTCTACATTGTGAAATCTTCAAAAGATATCAAAAAGATATATAGAAAAATAAGAAAAAAATAATCTAAAGTCATATGGAAGATACTTGATCATCCAGTCTGACTGTGCTTGGTGCTACAGCAGTGTAATTCAGCAACAACAGAAAATGGCCTCAGTTTTGCTTAGAGCATCTGATTGTTGAATTAATTTAACCTTTTTACTCCTTTTATTTAGTTTGATGCTACCACTACAGCCACAGAGCTCATGGGCATATGAGATTTTTTTTTAGTTGATATTTCCTACAAAAACTAATTTCATTGCTGCTGATTTGGTTAAAAAGAGAAAAATAAAGCAAAATGGATGCCTTTGCCCTGGCTGTGCAGTTCTCTGCACCCGGGAGCAGGCTGGGGCCAGCAAGTTCAGTTCATTTGAAAAATTATCTTTATTTCAGCTGCATTGTCATTTCGATCCAGGGTGTTCCTCTTGCTGCCCTGCACAAAGGATAAGACATTATGTGGAAAGCAACTAAACAGGGAGAGCAGTTGCACCCTCTGGCCTGATAGTTGGGACAGAGCTACATGGATTCCAGCAGGCAGGGTCATCCCTGGAAAAGCAGAAGCACATCACAGGGTGCCAGCCAGCCCTGCCACAGTGAGCCACAAGGGCCTGGGGCTGCAGCAGTGCTCAGTGCCCACTCCACACTGCTGCACAAAAGGCTGCCACGCTGAGCATCTGCCAGGAGCTCTTCACCCACCACCCTCTGTTTCACCCACAGCCCTTCTCCTGCCCTCACCTAGCAGTACAAGAGCTGCTTCCTTCCTGCAGTGTTTGCACCAGGCTCTGCCTTTCTGAAGATGTGTGTAGGGGCCTCTCATTTGTCTGGCATCATCTAAAAGCCCCACGCTATTTGGAAAGAAATCATGGGCTTCGACAGTACATACTTTTTCCTGAATTCTTGGCATCCAGTAATTTATTCTGTCATTTCTTCCACCAGAAACCAGAATACTGCAAGTCAGTAATTACAATGCCTTAATCTAGGGGCATTGTTAACTAAAGAATGCAGGTAGTGCTGAAAATAAATTGCATCTACTAGCAGTGCACATTATGAAACCAGAGATTTCTTATGTGATCTTCCCTTTTAGCAAAAATAGTGCCTTGTATATAAAGAATAGTTCTCTCATTTAAGCTGCAAGTATTTGTTTTTGGGGGGTACTCATAGGTGATGAATAAAGCTGAGGCTGGGGAGGTTATTGTGGATGCAAAGGGCAGCAATAGGGCAGGCAGAATAGCAAGCTAAAAGAAAATGAACTTTCATTCATTGTTTATCCATTCTTCAGGTTTCCAAGTGTAAACATGTTTTGCTTCCAGGGAATAAGATAACCATGGGCCTATAGGTAGAGAAAAGGGCATAAAGTGACTTGCACCATTCTTACCTTTCATGAGATTTCTGCCCTTAACATATACTGTCATTTTATGTAGGCATTTTATGTATTTTATGCGCTTCCGGGGGTGTTTTTGTAGTGGGACATCCATTTACTTCTAGGAGTGTATTTCTGCCTCTTTGCATTTTATGAAGCTTTTTCCTTTAAAAAAAAAAAAAAAAGTGCCCCAACAACAGTCTAGGATTATGCGAAGTGGGGAGAGAACACACAGAACCTGGCCTTGAGCCTCAGGGGTGAATCTCCATAATCTGAAGCCAACACCAGATGAACTGCTGAAGGGTTGCTGTTTAAGCCTTGACACCATTACCTCTCCTCTTTGACCTGAAGGGATTGATTACCTGCTTCTGGAGTATTAATGAGTTTGCTGAGCTTCTCTGCAGCAAACCTGTAGGCATGAAATTTCTCTTGCCTGAAAGAATGAAGGAGAAATATCTGTGCTTCTTTCTGTCACTCCAGTTTAATTGCTGATACAGGGGATTTTGTCATCTCTGCAATGAACAGCGTCAGAATCTGAGTGTTATATTTCCTCAAAAAAAAAAAAATAGGGAGAGGGGAGTAAATGTAAGGAAGGAATGGGAAAAAAAGGAAAACACACTAGCATTATTTTCCTGCTCTCAGAAACACATTTGCTAGCACAGTTAATAAATATTAACAAGGTAGAAGTCTCCGTGAGGCCCCAGCCGGTTCCTCAGCAGATCCATAGCACTCTGATCCGAGTGAAAGGGTGTTGGCTTCATTAATGGCAGCATTTTCGAGATACACACAAATTAATCAAGCATGTTATGAGAAGTTAATGGGTATAAAGTTAGTGGGGGGTTTTTGCTGTCTTTTGTAGATATTTCTGAATAATATTTTGTAGATATTTCTGGGGTGCTTATTCCTACAGCTAGACAGCAAAGTCCAAAGACCACCAAGTCAATAGTTGTGTTTTTTTATTAATTTTCAGTGAACTGAGCAGGATCCTGTAGCATAAGCACAGCAGAGAGATGGGGCCCTGGGTGCAGCACCAGGCTAGAAGTTACAAGACTCAGCTTTAAGTTAGACTGTTAATCTGCTGCACCTTTACAGGTCACTTTACCCTCCCTGCCTTATTTTCCCTCAGCAACTCCTATCTTTCTTTAGGGTGGAATTTAGTCGTCCTGGTGGGGATTTGGTGAACCCCAGTTGTGAGAAGTATGTGGACTTTCTGGGAGGACTGTCAGGGAGACTAATATAGAATGTCAGACTCTGACTTTTAATCACAGGTTAGGAAAGCCCAGGGTGCATTGCTGACATCAGCGTGCTCTGTTCTGTGTCACTGCAGGCCTTTGGCATTTCCTTGTTTTGGTTCTGCCTACTTTCTGAGCAGTTCCATCAAACAAGGGCAAAAAGAACTAAATACAAGCAATTTTTATAATAAATGCAGAAAATATCAGTTCATGCAACATTGATTTTACTGCTATGTGGATGTTCTCTCAGTCACACTGCATATCCTGTGTATTTCATAACATGATTGCACATTTAATGTATGAGTTTGAGAGGCAAAAGCTACCTTAAGGAATGTAACTTCACCTGTCATCTGGGGAAAGTTACCTTTTTAATTTTCTATTGTTTGGCATTCTGAGCTCTCGAGGAAAAGCATTAGGAGATTTATCCCTGACAAAGGATATGACCTTTGGTGAACTGAGAAACGCAGCATGCAGTTTCTGTCTTAAACCAACTGTTCCATTGGTTGTCATATTTATTTAAATGTCCTCTGGCATAGCACAGGAAACCAGGAAGGTTCACATGCAAACTCACAGGGATTATGTTGGTTCATTCCCTAAAGAAGTACATACTTCCACACAATCACAACTTTTTCCATAATGAAGAAGTAGGAAGAATCCTTGTATCATATTGGAATGACTATCAAATGAAAGCTACATCTTCCACTGTCAGGAGTAATGGGGCCATGTTTGGCCCCACAAGTAGAAATTATTCTGAGTCATAACTCCTATTGAAACATTTCTGTTTAGCCAAGGATCTGTATATGAGAAGAGGAATGATAGTCATATTAATTCTATCTTTAGTCTAAGCTGAGACCACCAACATTAAAATGCCACAACGTTTCTTCTGTAGCGTTTCTCTAGGCAAAGCTAAGTTTCTGCACATTCCCTAAATGTAGATTTCCATAATGTAGTATATTGTGATGTCTTTAACATGTTGTCTTGGCACTGATTTTTCTGGGTTTATTGTATTGTTTGGCTTAGGGAAAAAGCCCCCTTAAGGAAGAAAACTCTATAAAGAAGAAGTAAAATAATGATTCCTTAAGAACCAGAAGGGCATACAGGCTCCATTGCAATCGCTAGAAAGAGATTATACAAATCAAGGAAAGGAGAAAGGAATCATTGCAAGGGAGCTGGAAAAATGGATTCTGAGAGAGAAAGAATCATTCTGTCATGCCAAGACCAAGCGCCTTTTCTTTCATACTATCCCTTCAATGCTTTTCCCAGCTTCCTTCCTGATATCTCTTGTGTCAACAGTAGAATAAAACTTATTGAGGGTTTGGATACAGCGAGTGTCCCTTCATTTTCCCTAGTGTTTTCATGGTTCAGTATAGTACATTTTTCCTCTTCAGCCTTGAAATCAACTTCTGTTTCCCTTCAGGAAAACCTTTGTTACTTTCAGAGAATCTCTGGAGGGTTTTCCCAGTCTACTTTGGCTGTTTTTCTCAAAAAAGACTGCCTCTGGCATTATTAGCTCTGTCCCCAAGCGCCAGTGAGTAAACTTAAGGTGACACTTTATGTCTAAATAATTTAGCAAAAGTGCCTTATTTGTGTGAACGTCTTCTGCCTAAGCATCAGGACTCTAAAGCATCCAGCAAGCGTGGAAATATTTCAGTAATGGAGATGGGATACACAATTTATTGTTGTTTCATGTTTTTATTTTACTAAGAATATGTGATACTTCTGTAATAAGACTTTGCCTGTCTGCTTGGGAGCAGGGTGCACAGGCATGAAAATTTTGAGTCCTTCCTGAATTTGATCTAATGGCCTTGTACCTTAGCAGCCTTCAGGGCAGCAGCTTCCAGCAGACCTGCACTGTGATAAGGAAAGTGAACAAAGAGGTTGCAGAATTACTGATCCTGGGCAGGGAAACTATGGAGAATGAGTGAAAACATGACCAAAAGGATATGTATTGGAATTAGAGGGCAAAGAGCAGGTCATTGGTTCACTGGAGATGAGTTGGGGATGTCTTGGACAAGCATCCAAGTTGGGAGGAACCTGGGACTGACTAACCAGAAAGTCTGGTGCAGGAGAAGAAGCAGGGAGTTGAGAACTGTCCAAGTTTGATGACCCATGGCTGGGATTGGGGTGAGAAGCTTGAATGGAAACTGGTGTGGCAAGGATGAGGAGAAGCAATGAGGATGAACCGTATCGAGTGGGATGGAGAGCAGGGTAATGTTTGAGTGAGTCAAGCTGGGGCGGGTGAAGGAATGGTCAGACACTTCCTGCACCAGGCAGGAGCACAGGCTGGGGTTTCCATACCATGTTTCCTTGTTGTCTAAACATATGAAGTCTTCCATCTCCCCTATGAGAGAAACATATTCTCTCCTCTCCATGCTGATACACATCAAAGATGACAATCAGTGCTTGCTATCAATAATCTCATTAGTTTGAATTAGTTGAAAGCTATTTTTGTATACTTAGGGATCCAGCCTGGCTGGAGCTCTGTGACTGACACCATATGTCAGAAAACCTTCTGAATTTTTGATTGTGCAGTTTCTCTGCAAGTTGCAGCAAGAAGTACTTTCCTCAAATTCCACTCCTTCATTTGCACATTTCAAATTAATCTTTTGGCCATTCTTAAAAGCTGAGTCTAGTCTGTTTATTTAACTGGATAAATGTCTGATATAAAATCTCATTAGCCCAACAATTACCTTTGACACCATAGATGAATAAAGTCTCTTTGCCATGTAAATTAGGAAATCACACTAAGTCCTTTCCAGTTCTGAAAAGGCAGTTTTGAAAGACATTCAAAATGCAGAACATCAGTTAAGTCATTAATATTTCTGCAGTGGGTACAGTTCGTATTAGACATCCTGAATATCAGCAGACATAGGATTTTATTATTATTCCTCGTGATAAAGCTGTCCCTATGCATCATATGCAGACCAAAAGTTGCAACATTAATCATTCCACTTGATGATTCTTTCAGCTCTCCCTGTATGGCATTACTTTCGAAAATAGCGAAAAGAATGAAAAAACCAGGAACTTATCTACAAAGGGAAGGAAAATAGGACAGCAAGTCCATTCTTTGCAGCACTTTTATTATTAATCCCCATAATTAACATATATTAAGCAGTATAAATAAAAAAATTGTTTACAATGCCAGAAATTTGGATTTGGGTTTGATTTCCTCCACTTCTCCTATATTCTCTCTGATGTGGTGAAAAGACTCTGCTTAGTGAATGTAGATGAAACTCAAGATTTGCAGACTGAGGGAGCTGGCAGAAGTGCTCACTGAGATGTTTTCCATTATTAGATTTGATATTAGGAAATATTTCTTCATGGAAAGGGTTGTCAAACATTGGAGCAGGCTGCCCAGGGAAATGGCTGAGTCACCATCCCTGGAGGTATCTAAAAGACGTGTAGATGTACACCTGGGGAAATACTTTAGTGGTAGCTTGGCAGCGGTGGGTTAACAGTTGGACTCAATGATATTAAAGATATTTTCCAACTTAAATGATTCTATGATTTCAAAGAAGCCCAACACCATTCTCTGAGACTTTGCTGTTCTGAAAATTTAGTTGGAATCTTTCTGAAGTGACAGGCATTGGCATCTTCAGTGTTTGGTTTCCAAGTCCCTCCAGTCCTTTTACAAGGATTATCCAAACAGTGTATTGCTTGAAATGGGAGCTTTTTTAATGGGCTGTGTTTGTTCAGAGAACCTGTAAAAGTTAACATGAAAGTGTATGTGCAAAGGAGAAAAAGAGCTTTGTATGAAGTTTTCCATTTATGTAGCTTTGTTGTGTCATTCTTTCTTAATAAATGAAGCTATGAAGGTTTTCCCACACAGTAGAAAAATAATTGGATTTCAAGTAGACATGCTAGAGCCTTGTTTACTCAGATGTCATTCCTTTATGGTACGGCACCTCTAATTCTGTAGGGCTGTTCTGGCCATCTGGGTCACCAGCAGCCTCATTAGAGAGTACAGGTATGGTATGCCTGTAGTGAAAAGTATGACTGGTAAAAAGAACACATTGCAATTAACCCTAGCATGGATTTCAACCTGGGGAGATGTTTTTTTAATATTGAAATAACTTTCAGCCACTCCAGTAGAGAAGAGCAAAAAGCAGGAGAGGTAGAAATAAGCAAAATAATGAAGTGATTAATATTCACACTATAAAGAATTCACTCATGTGTTAGATATCACTGTATGTTGCATACTTATCTGTCTGTAAATCAGATGCAGACTGATGATTTGAATAAAAAAATAGTTATTTATACAGAGAACTGCACATCTTTTCATGTTTTAGGTTGATGCCTGTTATCTGGATTTTAAAAATGTAGTAATTATCCCTAACTCTCTGGGCTTTTTTGTGCAAATGTATTTTCATCTTTGTTCAGAAAGTGTGTGCAAGATTATTTTATTAATTACAGTAGAACTTAACTGTTAAGTGCATCTCTAATTTCTGCTGAAAGTAGGGGGATTTACAGCAATGAACTTTAAAGATGGTTTTCCTGCAAGGCCTGGATCACTTGCTTAATCTCTACAAACTATATGGCTTTTGCTAGAGTAATTTCTTTGATCACTACACAAATCTTTTTGATTAAACAAATCTGCTCTGAGCCCAGAAGTCCTTTATTGCAAACATTTATACTGTTGTCCCCCTGACCCCAGTCGTTAGCATTTGGGGACCGGCCGAGTTGCTTCCATTAGGAGAAGAAATTGATGACAGAAATCAGACAGGGTTTTTTTTGGTGTTGTCTTGCTTATTTACAATGAATATCCACAAAGTTATGCTTCCCTGAACCTGGTGAAAACCACTAAAGGCAGCTTTTGAACACAGTTTAAAAATCCAATACCTCAAGTGCCTTTAACTTTGTCCCTCTATCACAGGGCTGCCGGTATGAAAGTGTTTCATTTTTTCACCATCTTCTTTTGTCTAGCTCCTCTGTTATCAAGATGTGTTTCTTGTTCCACCTGAACAAGAGGAAGAACTTCTTTACTATGTGGGTGACCTTGCACTGGGACAGGCTGCCAAGAAAGGCTGTGGAGTCTCCTTTCTTGGAGACATTCAAAAGCTGCCTGGATGCAATTCTGAATAACCGGTTCTAAAGGACCCTGCTTGAGCAGGGAGGTTGGACTAGATGACCTCCAGTGGTCCCTTCCAAACTTAATCATTCTGTGATTCCATGATTCTGTGATTCTGTCCTTGCAAACACTGTCTTGCTGTCTTTGGGGACAGACTTAGCCTACATATGCCAGTTGAGCCAAGGTGCACTCTAGCTTGTCTTGACCATCTGCTACTGCAGCCACCAGGTCTCTTCTTCCATAAAAGAATGTAAGAAAGAACAGTATTTAGGCAATGCTGTGGTAATGGCAGCTGCTGAGACCTTTTAGTGACATAGTATAAATTCACACTCACTCACTCACTCACTCACTCACTCACTCACTCACTCACTCACTCACTCACTCACTCACACAAAGGTATTACATGCATAAAAATTGACAGTGAAAGAAAACAAAGCTGTGAATCAAGACTGATGTTCTTTGTTTCTATTAGAATTTGCAGGTAAAGGGGATGGCAATTATTTTTAGATGAAAAATGCTGTTTATGCAATATCAAAATATTATGGTGTTTTTTTAAAAATCTGTTTTAGAAAACAAACTTTTTTTCCCTAGCTAGAGTCTGGTAGGATTACTTTAATTTGGGTTGGTTCAGCACAGGTAAAAGTGTTTTATTCTTCTGAGCAGCCTCAGAAGATTTAGCTTGCTCTGTTTAGTAAATTTTTATACTGCACTTCCACTTTGTGCATGACATGTCAGTTTGAGATGCTGTTGCTCCTGATGGTCTAGAGGCCTCCAAAGGATATTTTCCTTCTTTCACAAGGCAAAATGGATTTCTTTCCAAGTGTGCTCTATGTTTCAAAGTAGAAATCATCTGACTCCAGTGCATCATAATAGATGACAAAACAATCCAACTTGTGAAAAGGAACATGGTCCTCACCCTCCTGAGATAAAGTGCCTGTGCAGTGAGGTGTTATAATAAGAAAGTCCTATGGGTCTGTTAAACTAGTTTCAGCCAAAGCATGTGAGATTTTATCAGTAGCCAACAGTGAGGCTGTTCAACTGAACTTGATCAAAATATTTTATTCCAGATGACAATGTCAAAAATAAAAAAAAATGTATTAAAGTATTCTTAATTCAATTTTTTTTGGTCAGTGTGCAGCACAAAACCCACTGGAATACCTGTTTTCCCTTCAAGATGAATTCCAAAATTTTTTCACCTATGAGTAAAATCCCATATTTGCAGATATAGGCCCATTGACTGTCTTTATTTTACTTTGTTTTTATATGGTGTTGACATGAAGTGCCAGTAAAATATAGGTTTCAGGTGAATCTATGAGTTGCTACTCTTTTTTTTTTTTTCCTTAGTCTACGAGCTTGATGATCTTTGTGGGTCCTTTCCAACTCAGGATATTCTACTCTTCTATGGTTCTTAGACTGGAAGTCATCTTTCAGGAAATGTGTATAGACAGTAGTTTTTCTTTAAGACTTATGGATATTAACAATTTTATAACTTACATTATCAGCCATTCTGTCTCTCCATTCCTGTGGCTTTCAACTTCTTTCAGTTTCTCCTACAATTTTTTTCTGTGGAAGTGTAGACCTCTATATACCATATTCTAGCCTACTGACAAAAGCCTTTTATTTCTTAGTTATCCTTTGCAGATCCCTTAGAAATTTTTTGTGGGCTGCCAGACTGAAGAACCACAGCTATGCTGTCAACCCACATCTGTTGGACTGTCCTTCTCTTTTTCCTACTGCACATGCATGCTTTTACTTATAGTATATATTCCTGACAAATGAAAAGTTTGTCTCTGGCCAAGGGATTCCAAAAGAGAAGCTTTTGCCATGACTACCTTTTCAGCTTTCCTTGATTTCGAGTCTTGAGAGATTTCCTAATAAAGACTACAGAGGTCTGTGCTAGCTAGAAAAAGAAAAAATAAATAAATAAAAAATCTAAATAAAGAAAACTCTCCTTTTTTTTTATCAAACGAAAAAGCAAACTTGAAATAGTCAAACTAATAGGCTCAGTTTTCAATTCTCCTTTACACTATTGTCTTCAGCCCAAACACTGTTCTACTTACTACTACAATTGTTTTCTACATCACTACAGGGTCTTTTATGCTTTCATTAATATTGACAGAGATTCTCAGGTTTTTAAACCCTATGTCTTACTGTGATGACTCTGCCTAGACATCTGTCCGAATCAAAATCACTGCAGAAATATTGACATCTCTTTTGTGTCCATGTCAGTAATGTCCTCAGGAGAACTTCAAAGTGCTTGCAAGACCCTAATGGTGCACATGGCACTATATATACTATAGAAATAACCAGAAATAAGACAAGAGAGATTGAAAGTATATGGTTAGGAATGGTACGTTTGTGTATTTGTTGTAAAAACTTATTTGAGCTATGACTGTGCCCTTGTGTCTCCTTTGTCTTGATTTTTTACTGTGTGAACAGCAAAAGCCCACAAATAACCTGCCTTTTGTGCACCTGTTTTATGGAGAATCCTTTAAAATGATGCAGTATATGGTGTGTGGGCTGTTTTTGTGGAGTTTTAGGGACTTTTGTTCTCTCCTCTGGGTCTCTCTTTACAAAAGGGTAAGACCATATTGGCTAACAAGGAAAGTGTTTGAAACAAACTGCATATACCCATTCCTCCTATTTTAGTATAACAGAGGGGAAACTCCTAGCTGCAATTCCAGGCTCTGTCTGAACCCTCTGTATCCAGCATTTAGTCCGTTGAAGTCCTCCCTAGCAGGAGCTTGGATTTCATTTGGTGATTTCAATGCTCTTTCTTTCTGAATATAAGGAAGTTGCTAACTCTGAATTGGCTTATCAAACAATATCAAGAAGCTTCAAAGCAATGAGTGCAATTCATTGTAGCTATTGGGAGCAGCCAAAATGGCCTAAAGAGGACTTTGGAAAGGTATGCAGCTCCCCAGGTGCAGAGAGTATCTCAGAAGGCGCTGCCTGAGCTCTGCTGATTATTCACCTTGTCCAAACTTAGAGGGGCAATTTGAGATATGATGGTGTTTGGAGCTTTTTAATGAGCTGGAGGAATGATGGTTCAGATATATGTGTTTATGGTGGTTGTGAATCCTTGACCCAGCTCTTTGAATCAGGGATGTTGCATGGAGCAATCATCAGACCCCACAGATAGTGGCTATGAGGTAAATTCCAATCGAGGAGAGTACAGACACTGTCTTTGCATTGGCTTGGGAATCTTCAATTTTGCAAAATGGGAATATGAAAAATTGAATGGGACGAATTCCAGTTTTGAAGCTCTGAGAAGGGAATTGCAAAAGACCTGATCTTTTTTTTAAAAGCCTTAAATCCCCTGAAGCTTTTAATTAATTTATTGAAAAAGTGTTCATAAAAGATGTAACCAAACCCAAATCTGTTGTTTCAGTAAAGAATGTATTCAGGATGAAAAGCCAAGTGCTTTGCCCTACCAGCACAGAGAGAGCATTTCAGCTGTCATCCAAGGAGGCACCTGTCACTCCCATCAGAGCAGGAACAGCATGATTTCTGGCCTAATTTCTAGAACATCAGTGGTGTTGAATGGAGATCTCAGACACTATGCAAGCCAGGACCCAAAACTACAAACGCTGCTTCTTTTTTACTTTCTCTTTGCCCCTATGAAAGCCTCAAGGAATATGAAGTCATTCTTAAGTCTCTTTCTGTTCCCCAGGCTTTTTTTTCCACAGTGATGGGCTGATCCTCACATATTTGCATGATGGTCTGACCCACTTTGAACAAAGTTATATGCTGATCAGTGAAAAAGAGAATATGCTTTCCTGGCTTTTGGATTATTATTCAAAAGGATAGGAGACTCAGAGCAGCATGCCATGTTCACTGTTGCATTCCAACACTTCTGAGTAGCCAAGTGTTAGTAAAGCAGACCCATGGAGAAACAGGAGTCTGCCTTCATGGTACAAAATGTTTCTGCAGGCATCCAGCTCAGTACTGTCCAGAACAACACTGTCGCATGAGCTGTAGCATGTGAGTTCTACATCTGAAAATTAAGTTTTCTCTTCGGTTTTAACTGTGGTTTATCATATGTCGGAGCTGTGAAATGCCTCAAGACATTAATTCCAGAGGCAGTCCAGCAGCTTCTCCTGGTTTGTCACTTTCAGGGACAGGACAATGGACAGCACTGTTCTGCACTAAAAATGTCTTTCTGGTGACCTTGTCCAAACCTGCTGCTTGGACTGTTGAGTCTTGCTGTCATGTATTGTTGTTTATGCATGCTTAGAATTCTATTTTGGGATTTAATATCTATTTTTCTTTTGAATCTGTAAAGCCTAAAGGAGAATTTAATTGATAAGAAGCATTTTATCCTATCCTAAATTTAATTTAACTGCAAAGCAAATAAGGGTCAGTAAATGTGGAGTGTGATTAATATAGATTTAAAAGCAATATTCATAAATTAGTTGCCTCTTTTATGCTTCATGCCGATGATTTTGTGTTATGTTTACATCACTGCTCTTGTGGCTGTATTAATTGAAGGGACTACACAACATCTAATGCTGAACAAATATGTCATGGATCTGCATCTTCATCTGGAAGGTCCAGTTCTACAAGGATTTGCCTCACCTTGCCACCCAAGGACTTTCTGTGTCGAAGGCTCCCACATTTCCTCACATTCAGACATCTTTGTAGAAACATACTTAGTTGTTGCCTTTAAGGAACCTAGTCATAAAAATAATAACAAATGCATGGTTTTATGACAATTGCAATGTGTTATACATTTGGCAAACCTCTTGGAAAACTGGGTCTATTTGTGCCTTATATAAACCAGCACTCCTCCATAAGAGCAGAAAACCGCAGCAAAGATGATAGAAAATAAAATTTTTGAGATTGTCCCAAGCTAGTTTGACTTGCTACAGGTACCTTAGTACTTTTAAGGCAACCCTGTGTAGGTTACAGCTTCTGTAAATGAAGACTATCACAAAGGATTACCAGGACCAGATGAAATATTTCTATCAGTTATGCAAGTCGTAATATAGCAAACCCCTTAAACATCTGCAGATATTTAAGTCCAAGTATATTTTTGCAACTGTTATTTGGGTACAGAATAGAATAATTGAAAAATTACTCACAAATAAAACATGTTTTGGCAAATTAAAATTTGGAACACATAAGCAAGCTACTAGATTTCCATTTTGGATTGCACTACTGGGGTTCAGTATCCCTGAACACATCATTTTAGTCTGCTGTGTATCTGTTACATACTTTGGAAAATAAGGAGAGTTCTATATTTACATTTGTCCTGTACTATAAACTTTGCAGTCAGTGCTATTCATGAGAAATGGATTTGTGGAAGCTGTGATACCATCTTGAGTGAACACAAAAGATTGGAGCCAGTCAGGGAAGCAGGCAAGAGGCACAAGAAACTTCCTCATGCCTTTCCTACCTGATAAGTACAATCTAAGCCTTTACCAGCTCTAAATCTTCTTTGGGGTTCATTCTGAAACTAAATTTGACAGGTTTTTAAGATGCCAAGACCTAAATTAATTGAAATTACACTTTATCTTCTGGCTGTGTTTTTTGAGCTGAAGTATGGTGGCTGCCATGCTTCATGCTGAAGCCAGGGCTGCCAGCAAATGTGAGTGTGATCTGAGCACACATTCCAGATCAGATCTCTCAGGTTACTTTACACAAAAAGACACTCAGATTTTGAATCCCAAATAGCCCTACACAGGAGACCTTCTTGAACGTGAGCTGGGATGCAGGAGCCGAAGGCATGCAGCACCACAGCTGTAAGCACTTGACTATATGAGGGAAAGACAGGGCTGGGGTGTTGCTCAGCTGAAATAACATCTCAATAGCCAGCATGACTGTTTCTTAGGTGTTTGCTCCACATGCCCAGAAATGAGGAGCTCTTGGTGTTTTTACTAGAGGGTGGAATTTAGCCCTGTGTCTGGCCTCCTCTGGCATTGTGTCCTACCCCAACATCAGTGACAACAGCTTCTTGTCACTGATATACAGGTGTATGTTCAGGATGCCACAGTTGTGCACATCCTGTATATTTTATACTCAAACATATCAGAATTAACTCCTTCTCTGTGAAAATTCACTTAAAAGAATCACAGAGATTAGAAGTGAAAATAACAAAACAATGGTTTTGATACTTATTACTTCATATGAATGGCATAAATAAATAACAAGACAAACCCAAATAGGGTAACAATAAAATGATTTTTGTTGTAATTTGTGCAAAAAATAAGTACTCATTTGATCTCAACACTACTGCTGTGACATGAGCAAATATTTTTAGCCTCATTTATTAAGTGTCATATATAGTGCAGAGATTATATGTTCTTTATGAAGGTAGGGAAGTAGGAAGTAGGGAAGCAGGAAGTTGCATATAGGGCCATCTTGACACTCATATGTGAGCACTTTTTACTTCCTTATGATTTCGGTCAGTGATTTAAGAGTGAGATTTTTCAATCTTCTCTAAGACTTAAGTTGTAATTAAAACTATGTCTTCCAGTTCCTTTTGTCCACTTAGGAAACCTAAGGCATTTTATTTTCATTGGCATTACAGTATCTCCAGCTAATGGACAGAGGGCAATTAGTGTAAAAACAAAATGCAAAACAAACTAGCAAAAAACCCCATACAACTCCAGCAGCAGCACAGAGCTAATCCCTGCAGTAGGCATTTCTCCTGGCTAGTTTTTCATAGCAAAACCAGTACGTGCTTCCACATATTTTAAAACTATTTCACAACCTCTGCATATTTCTAATGAGTCTGAATTAGCACCTTCTTTATTTTCCAGGGGCTGCATCTTAGCATCAAGGTTGTTGGAGATCTGGGAGAACAAAATCATGGAGCTGTACATGGGGAAAGAGCAGCCTCTGAAGCTGTGCACGCCTGGCTGGAGTTCACAGAGCATAAGCCAATTTTTGCGCCCACAGAGCAGTTCATTTCTTGGCAGCTGAATCGGAATAAAGCTCCAAGGCTACAGCGGCCCACAGCCTGCTGTGACTCGGTGACCACAGAACCTAATTTGTGCTGGATAAAGCCCTAAAGAGATTAACTGACTCATAACATATGCTACTTTACCTTTTACAAATGAAGCTCAAATACAGTGCCATGTTTCTGATCCCTCTCTAAATTTTGCAAATACCCCACCACTTAGTCACAGATATGGGGGAGCCTGAAGAAGAAGAAAAAAAATTATCATTCATACATTTTTTACAAGCACTTCAAAAGACTATATGCTTTTTCTGCCAGGAATGTGACATTTCACATTAAGGAATCTATAAAAAATGCATACATTCATTTTAGGAAACCTCTGAGCAACAGCAGTGCAGGTGTGTTACCTGCGGCACAACCACATAGGAGAGGCAGCTACTTCTAGTGTTGAGTTTAGCAACGGATGGCACATATAAGTCTATAAAGGCACTGAATCTCTTCAGTCTCCCTAGGGCCATAAAGAGCTCGTTGGAGATGGTCAGCAGTTTAAAAGAGGGACCATCAGGACCAGGAACGTCAGCCAACAAAGTCAGAGTGTTTCTAAACCAGATTGATGTGTGTCTGCACTGTGAAGCAGATACACTCTGTGGTTCAGCAGTCAGTTCCTGACTCCATACCGTGCAGCTGGCCAGGATGAGTTATTCTTCCCTGGTAGCCCACACACAATAGTATCCCACTGGGGATAAGGTACTGTTATTTGTCCAGATGTCATTCCAGCATGGAACTTGAATGTGGGTCCAGAGACATGCAGTATATATAGCATACAAAACTGTGAGGCCAAATTAATTTCCATGTCATGAAACCCTACCTACCCAAAGGATTCACATAAAGGCAGTGAGGACGGTCAAAGTTACAGGTCATCTTCCACAAAAGCAATGACCTGACATCACTGGTCTAACATTTCATAAATCCTTTTGGAAACCCAACACTGTTCTACACTGTTGAAGTGAAAGACATTTATTACCAGTGATTTCAAATACAGCTAACTTGATTAAATTCAAGGCATTACATCCTATAGAATTAACAAAAAATATCAGCTCAAACAGCCATTTTTAATGAGCTAATAAATACTGGACCAGATAAATGATGTTGCTGATTAATAGCTCTACATTTTTAGCCTACTTTATTGTCATATCTTAAAGCCAAATATAACTGAAGACTTCAGGAGGGTTAAGTAGGAACGATTCTGTATTAAATGGCTCTTGTAAGATAATACAGACCTCATGCACGGAAAGCTCCATGTGTCTACTCAAAACTGGAAATTTCATGGATTTAAAGTAATCCCTTCCAGGTGTCCTTTTTTCCTGAGATTTTCCGAAGGCCCATAAAAATCAGGGCATCCAAATCCAAGTTAGAACTGAAAATCTAACACGTGTAGTGCCATTTTAAAAGCATAGTCTTACACTGCTGTTCTCTGCAGATGTATGTCAAGAAATTGAATTATTGCCTTTCCCCTTCTAGGCATTTGCTCCAGAAACTGAGCAAAGTGTGTCAGCTTCCATGATGCAATTGCACTCCCTTTGGGGTTGTGATCACGGTCAGTGGCTGTGGCTGAGCTGATCAGGAAGAACCCACGCTGTAGTAGAGCCCAGTTGTGAGCCATTGTGTGAATACAGTCTAAAGTCCAGCTTAGTAAAGTTCCCAGTATTGATGGACTTAAGGGGGCAAATTCAACACCATATCCTACCAATGCTCCTCCAGGCTGATCCAAACCCACAATTAATGTTCTCCCATAGATCAAATTTGTTTTCAGCTCAAAGAGACAACGAGGCTACACATTTTTATGCTTACAAAACTGTTTGATTTTTATGTCTGGAATCTTCTTGATTTTCATATTCATTGGTCTCTTAAAATGCATTGTGGGATGGGCAAATCAAGTCCTTACCATAACTGATTAACTGGTGATCCTCCCTCTTTTCTTTCCAGACTTCTCCTGACAGTGAAGCTACATCTTGGAGCCACCAGAAAAACAAAGCTCAGAAGGTGTTGAGCTGGTAAGATGTGTAGAACTGAGTTATTTATGCAAGTGAAGAAAGCTCAGAAGTTCTCCCCCAGTCACAGATCCTGAGCACATCAAGCTGCTAAATGCACGTAGGCCCAAGTGAAGAAGGCAGTTCCTCAAAGACCATAAAATTGGCACAGGCCCATTGAACTTAGCAGAACTATGTAGCCAAGGATGCTTGTATAGCTCAGTGGGGCTGGTATGATTTTAGTCTAGGAGAATTTGAGTGCTATAAGCTCCCCAGTAAAAAAATGGGAAAAAGGAAAAAGGGAGGAAAAAAAGGAAAGGAAGGAAGGA
The DNA here is from genome assembly GCA_035041135.1 of Platyrinchus mystaceus. Taxonomy (NCBI): domain Eukaryota; kingdom Metazoa; phylum Chordata; class Aves; order Passeriformes; family Tyrannidae; genus Platyrinchus; species Platyrinchus mystaceus. Next base: position 35,761,428 of record JAWWLV010000001.1, read on the forward strand.
AGAAAGAAAGGAAGGGAGGGAGGGAGGAAGAGAGGTAGGGAGAGAGAAAGAGAGAGAGGGACGGAGGGAGAAGAAAGGGAAGGGAAGAGGAGTGGAAGGGAAGAGAGGGGAGGGGAGGAGAGGGGAGGGAGGGAGGAAGGAAGGACGGAAGGACGGAA
>JAWWLV010000001.1:35764945-35786194 GCA_035041135.1 Platyrinchus mystaceus
TTAGGGTGAATAAAAATATTAGAGTTCATAGAGGGAAGCAGGGATTCATGGAAAAAAATGACCTGCCTGAATTATTTTCATATCCTAATGGTTCTGAAGTGTTATTAGGTTTACCATAAGGCTTCTCCTTATTTATTCACCTAAGTAACTGAAAATCGTCTCCCTTGAGCAGATAGCTGTTTAGCTTAAAATCAGGTCATACTTTCAGATCAGCTCCACAGAAATGCCAACAATTCCTGTTGATTGCATCTCAGTGGATGAAACTCTTCATGAATTGCTGTTCCTCCCTTTTTATGCACTGACTCTGTGCTGACTTCACAGCAGATTTTACTGTCCTTCTCTCACCCCAGCTCATTAGTGCCAGTTGCTCTGAGTATTAATATTGTCCTAGAGGAATCATTTGGAAATAACCTCAGAACTTTAGATAATCAATGGTTTCTCCAGGTCAGCATTGAATCTACGTAGGAAAACCCAATCACAGCTTTAAAAGCTCTCCAGCTATGTTCATAGACATAAACATATTGTACAATATCTCAACCATTCCCCCACCCTCATGATCATCATGAGTAATTTAGTGTAGTTGGGGAGTAATCATGCCTTTTTTTTTTAAAGAATTATTTAGGTATCTGAAAAAGGTGCTTCAGATCACTACTCCATAACATCTTTTTTTGGCTCTTGCATGCAGCCAAATTTCTAAGTTTAACTGGAGCCAAGTGCCTGAGGAAAGCCAAAGAAGATTGTGGTCCTGCTCAACAATGTATAAAAAATTTTAAAGAAAAAACTAATGTAAATCTTAAGAAAAAGTGGATGTAAACCACACATTCGGCTTCTATCACATGTGCCTTCAGGTTTTTCTCTTTGTTTTCTCAAAGCAGGGAGTGCAGGATTGTCCCACCTCACAGAAAGGTCATGGTAATAAATGCATGAAAGGGTAAGATGTGGATAAAGTAGCACAACAGAAACCGCTTTATACTCACATACATGAATACTTAGAGTTTGTAGATACACAGGAAATAACAACTCCAAAATACTTATTCTTCAGAATGACTCCTTGGGTTTTTTTATACCAGTTTCCTGAGTTGGAAGGAACCCACAAGGATCACTGAGTCCATCTCCTGGCCCTGCGCAGGACACCCCAACAATCCCACCATGTGCCTGAGAGCATTGTCGGAAACATTCCTTGAGCTCTGGCAGCCTTGGAGCTGCGACCACTGCCCTGGGGAGCCTGTTCCATTGCCCTACTACCCTCTGGGGAAAGAGTGATTTCCTAATATCTAACCTAAACCTACCCTGCCACAGCTCCAACCGTTCCCTAGAGTTCCCTCGAGTTCCTGTCATTGGTCACAGAGAACAGAGATTGGTGCTGCCCCTCGCTGCCCTTCATGAGGAAGCTGTAGACCATGATGAGGTCTGATCTCAGTCTCCTCTTCTCCAGGCTGAACGGACCATTCTTTTCTGAAGCCTAGTTAATGAGATTTGGAAATCACTGCTCTGTGGTTTGAAGCCATCTCCAGATATCTCCCACCAACTCTTTACATCAGACAAACCTCTAGTGTAATCTTGCCACTGAACTTTCAAAGGATATTAAAATCTGCCTTTGTGTTCTTTTTATTTAATATAAATTTATTCTACCATTTGCCATTTGCCCATTTGTGATACTAAAAAGGCCCATTTGGTACTTTCCCCTTAGAAGCTGTGCTTTATTTTTCCTCCATAGATAACAATTTCCAAAGCTTATATTTGTCAGTCTAACAAAGCAGAGCTGAATGAGCTATTTAGCCATATAATAAAGTAACAAGGAATGAAGCAAGAGGACCGGTTGAATTGTTTCTATTATTTCAACAAAATCCTTTCAGCAATTGCCTCTCTCTTCATAGAGACCTTCACAGCATTATTTCACTAAATGACACCATGAATGTAATTACTTTGATTCAGAGTGTTGGAATCACACAGGTAACAAATTACACTGCCCCCTGATGAGTAATAATTCAATTATTCAGTGGTCTTATAACAGTTTGAAATAGCCTATTCTCATTTCACAAACATCATATTTACTGCTGGAAATAAACCATTTCTCCAAAATGAAATATTAGATCTATATATCTTAGCACATGTAAGGTCCCAAATGGATCACTGCATAACTGCATATCTTTGGTTGTTTTAATATTAAAGGGTCTGCAGAAAAGCTGAACTTCTTGTGTTACTTTATCTCAGTAGATGTGTAAGTATATTTTGTCTATTTACTACCTGGTGAATCAAGAGTTTGTTGTATAAATATCAAGTACTAATTGTGCACGGAGTGAGGTTTGATCTCAGTGACACCAGTGCTGTTGGAATTCATCCCAATCTGAAAGCAGAAGCTAAATGTGTGTCCCAAGAGACATTCCTTGGACATGACTCTTCCCTTCTGTGTTTCAGTGCAAATGCAACATACAACACTGTTAAACTGAAGTCAGTATAAAACAGGGGTCAAGGGGGGAAGAAACAACCCTGCTTGCTGAAAAGTCAATTAAAAGTTAGACTTTGGGGGTAAAATATGTTAAGCCCTGTGAGATTTTCAACTTCTTTAAGTGCCAAACTCCTAATTATGCAATCTCCAAATCGTACTTAGACATCTAGGGTCTTGTGAAAATCTCACAGACACACATCTATCCTCACCTTTATTTGCCTAAATATTTTTTAAAAATGGTAGTTGTCTTAATCTACTGCGGTGTGATTTATACAAGTTGTATTCAACTCAGCAGTGCAGCATTCCTTCAGGCTGTCTGCAGGAGGCATCAGTAAGGAATTTCCAAACCATAATTGCTGGGTTTGGTCCTAAATAAAAGCAGCAGCCTTTCTGCAGCCTTTTTTTTTTTTTTTTTTGTGGGGGAGGTTGTTCTATAGAATGTGTCAGATATAGATTCCATTTCTGAATTTGCCTGAAGACGTCCAAACTTCTATTTCCTTGGGGACTGCCTTGACACTCGGCTTATCAGCAAGTTGACTGAATAGCTTTCAGTCTTTCCCATGGAAACTGTGCCATTATACATGAAATATTTAAAGATGTGTTAATCTTTAAGAGCAAGATGTACTCCACAAGTTCTCAGCTGAGCGACAGAGTACACTGCTGAGATTGGAGGGGGCAGAGGGCTGTCTGCCAGTCACTTCTATTAAATTAGTTTTACAAGAAGGAGGTGATTTTCCTCTCAGGTGAGGAGTTAGTCCCTAGACAATAGAATCATTCAGTCTCTGTCAAAATTTCCTCAACCAGAACTAAAGTCCGGTATTGTAGGATATTTTTTCCAGGTTTGTTTCAAAGCAACAGTCCAACTCTTAGTCCTGCACAGGACCATCCCCAAGAGTCACACCATGTTCCCAAGAGTCCTCTAGTTTGTCCAGGTCACTGCAGGGCCTCCCTGCCTCTGAGGGAGTCAGCAGCTCCTCCCAGTTTTGTATAATTTGCAAACTTGCTTAGTATCCCTTCCAGTCCTGCATCCAAGCCGTAATGAAATTGTTGAAAGGAACTGGACCCATCTATGCCACAGCCCAAAAAAGTGTTGACTTTTCCCCACCATGTAACATCTACAACAGTTATTTCATCTCTCAAAAGCATAAATTGACTCCTATAGCTAAAGATTTCAATTGACTGGAAGCCAGAAAAGTCAAGATTAGTTTGTCTGCTGTTATCTGTGCTGTCCTGATTACAGCTTAAGGATTTAAGTGTCCAATACTGAGGTGAGTTTGAAGCAGAATTCAATCCCAAAGCTTCCTGCTATGTTGCCACCCAGTTCTAAAGGTGAGTAACCCCAGCAGCTGTCTCAATTTTTTAACTTTGATGTACCTCAGACAGTAACAGAGCAGCCTTGCCTCTCTGTCAGGCTTAAGCTTGACTGTGATCCCAAGAGCAGACACTCCTGTGCCTGTTTCCCTAGAGGGATTTTCTCAGGAAAAGAACGAGTCTGGCACACTTCTGTAAAACTAGTCTCCATTCAAAGAGGAATGATGTTTGCTGCTGTCCTCTAAAAATCAGTTGAAAAAGAGTATTTGCTTCCTTTTGCACAATAGCATTTAGAAGCAGAAGACCCTTATCAGCTCCCTATTTGCCATCACTCTTTGCCTACCCAAGTGCACGTAGAAGTTGGAGGAGAATTCAATCTGTCTTCACTTTGCTTTTCAGATGACAATTCAAGACTTACTGCCTTGGTGAAGCAATCAATACAATATGTAGTTTATTCAGTAGGGCAGATGTTCAGGGTAGGAGAGACTGGGGAACTTTCCCAGAATTATTCTAGTGTTTTCTCAAACTATTGTTTAATGTTAATTTTATGTGCTTGGCTCTGGAATGGAATTTAAGGTGTCAGAACAGTCATTAAAAAAGGTTTTTTTGGGAGCTAGCAGAAAAATAAAATGTATTTGAAATCTTGTTTTGGCTAGATGAAGACATTTATGTACAATAATACATTTGAAAACACACAGTTCTGTGAGAAGGAGTTGCCCCACTGAATACCTTGGTTTATGCTAGGTGGGACTGCCTACCACCGATACTACAGGGCTTGCCAGTCTTTCTTATCAGCTTTTCCTCCTGATCAAATAAAATTACCCTCTGACTGGTATGGCACTGGTGTCCTAAACCCGGGTTCTAGTGAGAGTTGTTGAAACTGAGCAAAATGGATGGAGGATTGAGAACTGTTTGCAAAGAGACATGGCCTAGCAGCACACTGTGGATTTTAAATATTTCCCATATTGCTTTATGGGCAATCAGTTAAGGGTTGCTCATCCATATTCCAAGTGTAAAATAAAATTACAATAAACGGGATTGTTATATAACAAAATAAAAATACATTCTTGCCAGACTTTTTCAAAACAGATATCTCAGCTTTTGTTATGCATTATGCACATCTAGTATCTTTTAGATCAATATTTTATATGTGGTGTAATCGCCCTCCTTTTTCTTTAAACAGAGTTGACTGGAGAAAGGAAGGCAGAAAGATTTCATTGCTGTCTAACTGGTATTGATTTTGTAACTGCAGAATTTAGAGCAAAAGAGACTCCAGTAAAGGAATACATTTTTATTCCACGTGACATATATTCTCTACAGAGAGCACAGCAAAAAGAGGGCAAAGAAGGATTTGGGAAGCTAATTAACATGGATCATAAAAATCAAAGAAATTAGAGAGAGAGAATTCAGGAAGGCTGGCATGGCCACTGATCCAGAGGAAGGATCAGTCATATCTATGTCTTTCCTGACAGATGAGTCTCTGAGCTGCTTTTGAAAATCTCCAGTGACAGAAAGACTAAAATCTCCCTAGGTGATCTGTCCTCATGTTTGCATAATTTTATTGTCAAAAAGACTTCATAGAATCATAGAATATTGTGGAAGGGATCCACAAGGATCATCAACTCCTGGCCCTGCACAGGACCACACCAAGAATCACACTACATGCCTGAGAGTGTTGTCAAAATGCTTCTTGAACTCTGGCAGGCTTGGTGCTGTGACAACCTCCCTGGGGAGTCTGTTCAGTGTCCAACCACCCTCTGGGTGAAGAACCTTTTCCTAACATCCAACCTAAACCTCCCTGGACATAGGTTCAGGCCATTCCCTTGGGTCCTGTCACTGGTCACCACAGAGAAGAGATTAGTACCTGCCCTTCTTCTTCCTTCACAAGGAAGTTGTAGACTGCAATGAGGTCTCCCCTCAGTCTCCTCTTCTCCGGGATGAACAGACCAAGTGACTTCAGCTGCTCCTCATACCGCTTCCCCTCCAGACATTTCCCCATCTTCGTAGCCCTCCTTCGAACACTTTCTAATAGCTTATAATGTGGCACCCAAGACTGCACACAGTATTTGAGGTGAAGCCACACCAGTGCAGAGCGGGACAATAATCAACTCTTTTGTCTGGCCTGCAGTGCTGTACCAGAGGCACCCCAGGGCACAGTCGGCCCTCTGACACCTAACTTAAATGTCTGTGGCTTTAGTTCTACAGCTATAGAATTTGACTTATTTCCCACAGTTATGAATTATCTGAGTTTCCTATTTTCTTGAAGTCTATTTTCTTTATTTTCCCTTTTTTCCTTTCCTTAGACAAGCATACTATTATTCAATGGTCAGCACCACTTCACCCTCCAACTTTCACATCATCAATTTCCTGTTGTTGTAATAAACTGTAGAAGATTATTCCAACAGCTTCCTGTCTCCAGTTTATTTCAAGAACTAGATAGTTTATGTTCTTCTCTATTAGCTGGCATCTCCGTTATTCCCAGCTTCTGATAATTGCTCTGTTTGCTCTGACTAAACCTTTCTTCCTGATCTTTCTGGCTTGGTAGTCTAAGGTACATTAGAAGATAAACTGTGGGATACATTCATATAACTAAATTCAATTTCTCATCATTATTCAGACACTTTCAATCAGTCTATTCTATCTGCTGAACCCAGAACAAGTATATATATCTTTTATAAAGCAAAACTCTTCATATTTTCTGGGTCTATTCCTCTTGAGTCATAATTTTCCATAATAATATTTTTATCTATGTCAGTTATCCTACCATTTATAGAGGTTAAGTTATAGTTTTTATTATGCATTATGTTTTGTTTAATGTGGTTTATTCTCAATACATCTTCCATTGCAATATAGACATAAAAATCCCATTTAGCACTCTTGCTAATTTTCAGTATAAGATAACTCATAAAAAGCTGTGTGTGGTCACAAGATCCAGAATCAACTTCCTCTCAGCATTCAGTAACAGAAATAGTTTTTCTTGTTAGACCAACCATTTCATATAAAAACTTTGAATAAATATTATTTCTGTTTGTTTGCAAATGCTCAGTTTTCGGCAAAGAAAAGATGTCATTGGAACAAGACTGTGTCCCACAGAATATCTCAATGTCTACAGTACTTCTGTAGCCACTGAAACAACCATCAAAAAAGACCAGGGCAGCCTTATGCAAAGAGAATTGTCTGTCTCAAGCAAGGGAGATATTCTAGGGTAATTTACTGCTTCCATAGTGGTGGATTATTTATTATATAAATTAACAGTCTGATACAAAGCTTGCTAAAACAGAGTCCTGTGAACCACGGGTTGCATTGGATCAAACTGAAATCAGTTCCAGCTTCTCAAACTCTGCCAGCCTTATCCTATGAAATACCCTACCTGGATTTCTTGGTAGATATCTGATTCAGAGCCAACTGATGTCAATTTGAGAAAAATGGGTATGAAAAACCTAGAGAAATATTCCTATTCCATCTATTCACCTGAAAGCTTAGAAATTCACTATGAACCCAGCTAAGAAAATGAAAAAAGCTAATGGAGAATTTCCTCTCATATCTAAAGCAAAAAGTTTCATGTCTCTTATTCAGGAAGTTTGTTGCTGTTGGTTTTAGTCAGTCTCGGAAAATCATTGTCAATCTATCTTTTTTAATTAACATTGATCGAGAAAAATTGAAATGTCTTTGGAAGTTGCAGTTTGTAAGTGGAGAAGGAGTTTCATCTCTATGAAAGAAGAAGAATTATTCTTCCAAGGAAATTAGACATCCCGGGAAAGTAATATATTTTGAGATCAATACTAATACCATTATGAGAACATTTGGATTCACTTTTCCTATTCTATCTGTCCTAGATTCAAATTTATATGACAAACTAATAGAAAACTTAATGCCATCTTGAAAATAAAAATTCTGTCCCACACTAATTTGTGTGACTTTTATGATTTTACTTAATCTCAAATTAGGAGCTGTCGTTTTGTTTTTTCTTTTTTTTCAGATATTTCATTTATACTCATCTATGTTGTTCCAACTTCCATAATATATTCTGTAATAAATCTTCAATGTCAGAATAATACAACTCAAAACTTTTTAATTATATCAAAGTGTAGAAATTAAGAAAATTACTATATGATTGTTAAATGTTTTTATTGCATGGAATCAGTATTTTCAGATGGAAAATTGTGCTTTAGCAAGATTTTTGATTATATTTTATTATTTTGACATGTTATTATAGGGAAACTTTTTCTCTTACAGTGTTGTAAAAACATTTCTGTAATCAGAATCCTAACTAATTACAGACCCTGGCATACAGACCAATATTCTGAAATTGCCTATTTTCATTCTGAAGAAAGATATCTTTTATATTCTTTAAATGACATTCACAGAAAATAGGAATCTGTAATAATTTTGTTTGTTTGTTTGTTTGTGGCTTTTTTTGTTGGTTTTGGTGGGCTTTTTTTATGTGGGGTAGCTTTTAAAGATCGCCTTTGGTCCTAACAGTTGAGGTTCTTCCAGTGAGGAGTCAATCACAATGGAAACAATCTATCCATGATCATATTAAGAAATTTTATATTGCTTTTTATCAATTAAACTCAGATCATGCTGCTATCACTTCTCCAGAAGGTGGAATTAAGCCAAGGGGTATAAAGCCACTGAGCTTTCTAGAGTAGTACAATCTCATGCCCAGCACTATTGTTACTGTGTACTCTGACATAAACACACAATTAGATTTTGCACTGTCACAGGAGGATATTCTGATCTTCCTGTCATATCTATTGAAATGCCATCCTACCTTAATGAAAAAACACCTGAATATGTAGGGTTTGTCTCTCATTATTCTATAGCAAAAATATTTGCATCAGGAGAGATTTAGGCCAAAGACCAGACAGATCCAATGTGTTATTTCTCAAAGTGCATAACATCACTACAGCATAATCTGAGCAGAGAATGCAAGTGGGAATGGATGTCGTTTTAGGATTGTATTTCAAACCTGTATAGGTGTAGATAAGTATGATGTTTAAAGGTATCAGAGCTGAAATGTCAGAGGCCTCCATTACTATCATGTCGGGCAAGATTAAGAGGTAGATAAAGATAACTTACCCAAAAACGTCCAAAGAAGACCTGCTACAGCTCTAAACATAATGTATTTTCACCTCAGAAGCACAGTCATCCCCTCCCAAGTGTGCCTGTGTAGCTCTGTAATACACCATTGCTACTTACAGACACAGGGTTTTATACAGAGTTTTCAGGTTCTTGGAGGGAGGCTTGTCAGGCTTTCTCTGTGTGAACTTTGTTTGACCTGCCTGCAGCTTTGTTTTTCTTCATTTAGCTTTGACATTAATTTATTGTATTGACCAGGTGTCAGTGGCTAAATTGCACCACTTCTTTATCTTTCTATGATACTACCTTACTTTCTGGTAGATAGCAGGAACAAAATATAAATAACTATTTCATGTAAAGTGAAATATTTATGACCTTAGCACAATGATTTTTTGTAGAGAAATACAGACCTTGAGAAGTGGAAACTGTATATGGTGCAGAGAAGTTCAGTCAGGGATGATGAGAGATGGGCACAGGCTGACACTGTAAACAACTCAGTAATGGTTGGTTAATGAAACATAGACATACAGCTGTTAAAACCAGACTTTAGGGATAAAAAAAAGCACAAAGAAATAGTATCTAATATGTAAAAGTACCAAATTCTGTACATTAAAGAATAACAGAATCATTTGGAATGATTCTAAGACCATCAAGTCCAACTTTTGACCAATCACCACCTTATCAAATAGACCATGGAACTAGGCACCATGTCCAGTTGTTTCTTGAAGACCTCTAGGGAAGGTGACTCCACCACCTCCCTGGGCAGTCCATTCCAATGCTTGTCAACTCTTCCTATGAAGAAATTCTTTCTGATGTCCAACCTGAACCTCCTCTGGTGCAACTTCAGTCTGTGTCCTCTCATACTGCCACTAGTTGCCTGGGAAAAGTGGCCAACCCCCACCTGGCTACAACCTCCTTCCAGGTAGTTTTAGAGACTGATAAGGTCCTCCTCATGCCTCATTTTCTCCAGGATAAACACCCATAGCTCTCTCAGCCTCTCCTCACATGACTTACTCGTTACATTTGACTTGACACATCCTTACATATGACTTCACCAGCTCCATTGCCCTTCTCTGGACGCGCTCCAGCACTTCAATGTCTTTTCTTGAAGTGAGAGGCTCAGAACTGTCCACGGTACTCGAGGTGTGGCCTCACTCACTGCCCTGGTCCTGCTGGCCATACTATTCCTGATACAGACCAGGATGCCTTTGGCCTTCTTGGCCACCTGGGCACACTGCTTGCTCATGTTTAGCCAGCTCTTGACTAGCACAATCAAATCAAGGCAGCTTTCCAGCCACTCTTTCCCAAGCCTGTGGCACTGCAAATGGTTGTTGTGTCCGAAGTGCACCAGCACTTGCCTCTTCAGGTCTAACATGGAGCTGTAAACCAGTGAAGACAAAACAAGGTGTAAAAGCATGTTATAAAACAGCTAAAATGATACAAGAAGCCACCTATACGAACATCATATTCCTCCTGTCAAGAGATTCTGGACACCGATGACTCTGTATAGATTGTATACATATATAAGTATACAATCTGAGTCTACTTATTTTAAGACTAGAGGATCAGCAAAAGGATAAGCCCCACTTGAGAAAAAAACAGACATAAACACTAAGAGAATTTGTTACAGTTTAAACAGTAATACTACCATCACTGAGATTTCTAATTGGATTATTGTGTGTTCTTTATTTTTCTATGTAAATTATATCTAGACTAGAAATGATTCTTGAATTAGACTGTTAAGATTTAATTTATACTAAGAATAAAATTTTGTCCTTAGGTGTGTTTCTCTTTCCCCATGAACAAGATTTTGAGCACAGCAGAAGAAAACCTCTCTGGGTTCAGCATGTGTATTAGAGTATTATTTGTGCCATAGATTTCCAGCCTCTTTGCTTCTGATAGTACATAAATCTCAGTTTACTGACACCCTGAAGCTCTGACTTGGCTTTTTGCTCTGATTTATATCCCTAATATTCTGACAGAAATACTTTTTTATTTTAGCTTATTTTTATAGGCATTTTTAAAACAAATCCCTTTAATAATTCAGATCAATTGCTTATCCTATTTCTAGGATGTTGACAAAATAAGAAAAAAAAATTTACTCCAAACATGATTGACGACTTGACCAGGTTGCCTGCAGTTTTTGTGGAGTTCTCCTCTTTGGAGATATTCAAAACCCAAATGGACATGGCCCTGAGCAACCTGCTCTACTTGACCTTACTCTAGACAGGGGGTGTTGGACAAGGTGATCTTCAGAGCTGTCTTCTTACCTCAACTCTCTGCAGTTTTGGCTTCAAGGAATGCCACAGTAATCTGTCAGGATTCTGCTTCCTTGCTGGCTGTTTACAGGTAGTGAATACAGAGTCCTGAGTTGAGCCATGCCAACTTTTATTTCATTTCTCTGGGACATAAGTTTTGCAGATAAGACTCCTAACAGCTTCAGGCTTCAATTAGAGTACAGATTACTCAGCACCTTGGTGGTTACCTGCAGTCAAAGTGGCAGATAACTGCATTCTTATTTTATTTGATAGGTGACCCTGGTCCCATGGTCACATGTGAGAAGTCTTTGTTGCTTTATATAGATCTGTTAAGACTGATGGCACATATTTTGTAGATAAGAGTTTGTAAGAGTGGCACAGGAAATATATAATGTAAGGCGTTTAAGGGATTTTTATCAACAGAAGTCATTAGGAACAGGTTAGACAGGTGTAAATAGTATCAGTGGAACTCTGGACTAGACTAGGTAACCTCTTCAGACCTTTTCCTGCCTTTTTTGTAATTTGTTCACACAGGAAACCTGGATCATAGCCTATAGCTATATACCTGGGGGCAAAATACATCAGGCCTGCTCAAGTGTAGTTTTATTTTCCTGCACGACTAGCCTCAGCTAGAATCACTAACGTAAGTAACAGGTGCTTACTTCTGCTCAGTTCTGCCATCAGCGATTACAGACCCAGTCCTAGCCTCATTGGCAGGGATACAAAAGAGTAGCACATCCGGTATGCAAGCAGTATAATATTTTGTGACTTCTCTTAAGTAGGAGAACACTTTACAAATTTCTTTTGATGAGTTTTGCACAGACAGTTTTTTTCCTGCATACTTACAAGAAGAAGTGGCAGAAAATCTGAATTATAAAGAAGCAAGTTTAGGCTTTTCAATAGTAGAAAAGTGTCCTGATCTCACAGGGACCAATTAGTGTCAGTCTCATATGCAGTTAGTAGTAGGAAGCCTGGGTGGCCTCTTCCACACTGGAAGGCCAGCAAGAGTTATGAGCAGAAAAAGTAGTGGTGATCTTCTGTTTAGTGCCTTGGGTTTAGACAGTGGAAACAAAACTTAGCAGCCCTTCATTTTAGTTTTACTTTGTATAACAGGTATAAGGAAACAGGTATATGGAATCAAGTGGGAACTTGAGTGTAGCCTAAAGCTTCATTTCTTATAACCGATGGCCATGCAGTTTTGCTGGATATTATGAAGGTAGATGCTTACATGGGGCTTGTCAAAACGTTAGAGAACTATTTGGTCTTCAGTAAATATATGGATTGTCACTTGTTAGAAGGAAAGCACTAAAAGCACATATTCTGCTTGTGGAATACTCTATGACAGGAGCTCAGTGAGCCAAAACTTAGAGCTGGCTGTGGGATGGAGAGGAGTGAGTTTATGGCTGGTTATAATATTTGTGTCCATGCTAAATACCCAGAGGCAAGCACATAAAGAGGTGGAGTATCAAAACCCAACTTGCCTGAGTCTTGAAAGCTTACTAAGGGATGCCACACAAGGATAAGTTATGGAGGCTGTTCTTTCCCCTTATCTTCAGTAGCTGTGCCAGCTTTTCCAAGGCAAGGTTCACACTGTTTTGAAATGTCATCTAACTTTCATGTGGTCTATGAAGAGAAAGAAAGCCATTTGAAGACTTAGTTCATAGAGGAGTTTGTGATAGTATTCTCTCTGGAGAGGCAAGAATGATCTTTAATGACAGGGGAATACAAAACTCAGCAAGACTGAACTGTTAACTTAGAAGCCCTAAAGGTAGACAGTGTGAAAGCCCCATATTCTAGCCTCTAGGAAATGCATCATTACCTTTTGATTGCCATTTCTATTGACTACCAGTGTGATATATTAATCTCCTATAATGTTAACAATAAAAGAGTGGTGGCAGAAACAAACTGTACACTTCACAAAGATACATCTCTGACTCCTGCAATCTGTCATCCCCTGCTGTGTCAGGGCTTGACTCAAATCCTTTTGGAGCCAATGGACACACTTATCCTTTCTTCAACAGGCTTCAGTCAGTCTTGTGAAGTCCAGCACAATAATAATATAATAATAATAATATCTGTAAAAATAAGTACCTATTTAAAAGGAAAGTAATAAAGAAGCAGTTCTGGGGGAAACAGATCTAATGAAGCTTGATAGCCCTCAAATTTGCTGTTTGTGAGTTCTGTCAGAAGCAACCCATAACTGGGGTATTTGTTAGTGTTTTCCCCTGTGTGCGTCTTTTGTGTTTTGCTGAGATGTTAAACTTCCTTTAATCTGAGCACTTAAAAGGCAAAAATGTACATGAATTTAATTATTTTAAACACCTTTTGCCACATTTGAATTACACATTGGAATGTAACTAGAGAAGGATGGAGACAATGAAAGAAACTAAGAATGTGATCATGCGAGCCTCTTTCCTTAAAGAAACTGAGCTAAAATATTTTCTCTCTTCCCTTGCCATGACACATGCAATGGACTGGGTAAGGACTGGGATAGCAGAAACTATTGAAATCAGTGTGCATGTTTTATATAGCCTGCAAATGTGAGGGAAGAAACAAGCTGTATGAAATCCCTCAAAGCAAATTTGATTTGTACTTTTTTCTTACCCAGCCTTGCCAGTGTTTGCTAACTGATGTTTAAACTCACAACTATTTTTAAAAGATGTTTTGTTCTTGCTGTTTTGATTGCCTTTATAGTATACCAGTCTTAATGTCTCCCAGTCTTTGTGTTCTTAGTGTTTTTCTAGATGAAGATTTTTTCCCTCATGGTTACTGCAGACCTCTAGTAGTTCAAAGGTTTGAATTCAGTAGGCTAGTATGGTTCAAAGCCTTCACAGGCACCAACTAGAAATAACTGTTTAGATTTAAACAATAAAAGCACCTCTGCCTCCATGTATTCAATTTTCAATGAGGCACTAATGACAATCCCATATCAATAAATATTCATTTGCAGGTAATGTGTTGACTCGGCTATCTAGCAATGTGCAATATGCACATAGAGCTACCCAGACATTAATTTCAACCTGTTTCCAATTCACAGTCTCCCCTCAGACCAGGTCAAATGAGTGGCAACCTATCATAGTGGTCATGAAATGATATTTTAGCCCAAGGAGAAAAAGGAGTTTGAATAACTAGAACTACTCTGTACTCAATCCCTTCTCTTTTTATTTTTCTTTCTAAGAAGCTTCAACTTAAGCATATCCTAGAAAATCTTGACTTAAAGTGAAATGACTGTAAGGGGTATTAAAAAATATTCTCCTACAGAAATAACTGATCCAAATCACTGGGAATTTGCAAATGATAAAGACAAACATAAAGCAGGAAAGAGACATTTGTATTCTGGAGGCAAATTTCTCTGCATCATTACACTGGCATGTTCCAGATGTTACCTAAGATTATAATTTTTCTGATATTTTCATGTTAGTTCATCTCTCCAAGTCTAAAACATGGATGACCCAGCAGGATCAAAAAGGACTGAACAACATTTTCTAGGGAAAAAAACCCTTGCTTGGGTAAAATCTGATCTGGATCTGAAAACTTATGCTTGGTGGTTGTAAGTCTTGTCTAAACTACAGTAAATGTGAAATTTGTGTGGTTTCAAGTCTTCTTTCTAGCATTTCACGCTCTGGAATAGGAGAGGAAAATCCCTTTGCCTTCTCTGGCATAATAAAAATGACAAACAACCAGAGCGATTTCCCCTCTCAAAGGATATTATTTAGGTTGAGGAAGGTCTCAGTGATGAAAATCACTGTAAATTCAAAGACGTGGAAGCTTGTCCAATTTCTCTTATGAGTAAATTTGACTTTTTTAGTTTCCTAACCATTTATCATATGTTATTTTGCACAAACTTGAATGAGGTACATTCAGTTTGGAGCTGAGCCTTTGAAGCAGGGAGATGCCTGCCTTTTGTGACAACAAATCATCTGTGTTCTCCTACTGTCTTCAAGTCCTGTATAAGGAAAAGTTGGGAAAGCCTTTGATATTCTGAAAAATACTCCTTAGCATAAACCCTTTTCCATCTTGACTTGCCTCTTACCTTAAGTGATTCTATACCTTCACCTGCTACTAGTAAAAACACTCTCAAGTGCTCTGCTTCTCTCTATCTAGAATCTTTAGTTAAATTTTTTATCGAGACAAAGGTAGCTTCTACTGGCATTACCTTGTGCGGTTTAAACACCTGTGAAGCAGTTGGGTCCAGCTGCTGGATAAAATTATATGCAGGAAAATAATGTCTCATTATTCTTTTACAGTAATAATAAAAAATGAATGCTTAAAATCAAAAATGACCTCTCATGGTGGGTTTCTAGAAGACGGTGATGCAGAACCATAACTCATATGTTCTAGCAACAAGAATGTCCTTAAGGTTTACAGTGAGTTTTTCAAAGAGGCAGCAGTTTATACCATGATTAAAATAGTCTGTTTGCCTGAAACATCCATTTAAGCAGGGCAATATCTATTTCTGTCTCCAAAAGTGATTTCTAGCATGAGTCTTTTGTAATTTCTATTAATATTATAGAATGGAGAAGATTGATGCTGATTCACTCACCAGATCAGTTAATTTTTCTTCAAGTATGGATTCCTATTAAGATTGTGCCCACTTAATATAATAAAACTTGCTCATACCATTTGCAATCAGGTCTCAGTGCATATATTTTCTCCAGAATGTCCTTTTAATAAAAATTGTCAGAAGAAATGGAGGACATAAATGAATACTGGATGATTCACTGGCCTCCTGATAATTATGTCCATTGTGATATAGAAAATTCTGAAAGCTCAAGAGCAATAGTTACTGTAAGAGATAGTGCATTCATTAGTACTGTAGGGTCAGTTTTGCTTTCTACTATGTAGAAAAGGATAAGTAAGAAAGAAGAAACTAAAGAATTCTCTCTACTGCCTTATAGTTTTCCTCCTGTTAGCTCTGTCCACATCTCTTGCTTGCTATGCTGATTTCCATCAGTTGTTCCATCAGTGCTCCAGTTGTTTAGATACTTTAATTTGACTTTTTCTAGGATAAATAATATTTATTATTTATTATTTACATCTTATATACATATATACATATATGTGTATAATAATACCT
The DNA here is from genome assembly GCA_035041135.1 of Platyrinchus mystaceus. Classification (NCBI taxonomy): domain Eukaryota; kingdom Metazoa; phylum Chordata; class Aves; order Passeriformes; family Tyrannidae; genus Platyrinchus; species Platyrinchus mystaceus. Next base: position 35,781,123 of record JAWWLV010000001.1, read on the forward strand.
GTGTTATTTATTATTTAACATAACCTCTACAAAATGTGGTGTTTTTCTCTTATCATGTCACCTTTCCTCTGAAAATCATTGTTCCTTTGCTCTTCTCTGGTATTTATTGCAAGACTGCTATAAAGTCAGTGTCTATTAGTTAAGTCCATGGAGCAAAATGAAGACAGAGAGTCATAGCTCTCCTTTGTTATTGGCATTGGCAAACACTGAGCTGTTGCTACTGTGTCATTTTGCCCCTTTTGATTTATTTTAATAACCACCTTATCTCTACTGAAAGATTCATTCCAACATGTTTATGGCTACAGAAGCCAAATTTTCTGGCCTACTACTCTCATCTCTTCATTCTTTTACATTGGCACCACACTTAGATTTGCTCTGGTCTTCTGGTGACATCTCTGATTTTAATGACTTTTTGATCTGTGCCAAAGAATATGTCGACTCTCAGTTTTGCATCCCATAGTGAATCCCACCAGGCTCAGCAGATGCTGATTTGATGTTTGCTTGTTCCACTAATAAGCCTTGTATTTTGGATGTGATCCTGGCCGTCTATTCCCAAAGCAGTAGTTGCCTTCTGCTCTATCAGATCTGTTATGCTAATGTAGCTTGTGACTAGCAGAAACCAAAAGAGTGGTGATTTCCCCTTCAGGGGACATAACAGATTCATCAAGCCACTGCTCTGTGTTCAGTAGTGTCTGATAGAGATACATCTGTTCAATAAATCATGTATCCAGGACTATCAGTAGGACAGAGGCATTTTTTCCTGAAGCATGAGATTTAATTACCTCAACATGTGTAATTACAGTTTTTATTACCAGCATTAAAAAAATGTATCACCTTAAAAACTGAATCTTGGTGCTTGACTCTGTCACCACTGGTAAAAGCAGACTTTTTGCCTTTTATGTATCTTACTGTTATTTTGTTGCATACATGAAAAATACAGGAGCATAATCAGATTAACACAAAGTAGTATGAAAGGACACCCTTCCTCAGCTGAGATGTGATATTTAGTCATAAGTGTGCAGCTGACCCACCACAACATGCATCAGAGGGAGATTAACTTAAACCAGTGAATGTGGAAGGCTGATTGGCTGCTGTTATAGGCATGTGTGGGAGCCCCGGGAGGTTTTTCCTTCAGTGCTCTGCATCCCATGGCCTTTCCAGGTCAATAAAAAGCCCTGGTGGATATTCTGTCTATAAATGAATTAGCTCATAATGGTATCTGGAGAGCCATGATGGCATCCCAGAAACTTTCATATCCTTGTCTAATTGTTTAAACAAGTTTTATTTTCCTGATGGGAAGAGTAGAAATTCCCTTTCTGTGTCCTTGAAAATAAATGCTATTATCCCCATTTTAATCTTTCGCTACTACAGCCCTCAAGACAAGGATTAAACAATGGATGGGAAAAGCCTATCACTTTGGAAAGCTTTCAAATCACTGGAAATGCATGGTGTGTGGTAACCTCTGGGAATTAGCCATTCCACCACGTGGTGTAAATACAGCCCATGTAATGTGGGGACTGAGACCTAGGAGCAGCTGCCCTTGTGCAAGACAGCACTTCTCCCTCAGGAGCTTGGTAGAAATGAAAAGCCATGGGACACTTCTTCCCAGAGACTGTGGCCCATGGAAACAACTGGCTAAACAGCCTGCTGGTGTTTCACACGTTTGTGCCACACTCACCAATACAGCCCTTTATTGTTGACTTCTATCACTTCTTCTCCAGGCTTTAATCTTATGGCTTTCTAGAAGGCATAAAAATCGTTGTCTCTCCTGGAGATGTAGCAGTCTCGAACAAAAAAAAATAGTAAAAATTAATGGTAAAATAGGATGATAGACATCTATTTTTCACAGATCGTTCATCACTGTAGGCTGCATTGTAAAAAGAATTACTCTAAATCAGAACTTATAAACTCCCTTTTTTCCTGCCTGATCTATCTAGTCTTCAGTTGGATTATGGGGAAATAGACTTCACTATTAACCTGCTTTCTCAACCTCTAGCACACACAGTGACTCATTCTGCCTTTTGTATTCATTGGTCTGTGTAGGTTAGCTGTGCTCAGTGCCGTGTCAGCTATTCCTGCTCAAATGGGGCAAATAACCATCTATTGATTGTAATAGCAACATGGCTGTTTTCTTGTTTGTCAAAATCTCTGTCAGTTCAAAACTGCCATGGTAATACACAGGAGTCAGTATAAGGTGTCTGCTTCTACAGTTTTCCACATTAAATGATATATTTTTTCTCTTTGTACAAACTTGTGAGCATATTTCTAAGAAAAGATCTTGTTAAGAATTGTATTATCACAGATTTTTTTGCAAAGCACTGACCTGCTTTCAGAATGGCTTATGGAGATGCTGCCTTACAATGACCAAAAAATTTGTGCCCATACGTTCTTCAGATAAGTGCTTTAATATTGCAGCAGGAAGATAATACAAGGGTTCATATACTAATCTGGAGTTCTGAAGCTGTCAACACTACATGTTTGTCACTATTACCTTTATCTTAATTGGTTTTAGTATAGAAATAAGTAATTGATATATTTATATTATGTTTATATTTTAATTGCATACAAATACATTAGTATTAATTTAAGAGAAACAGTGTTCTAAAAGTGGTGGTGAGGACAATTGCTGATTGAATAGAGATATCAGTGTAATCCATGTTTTTTCATCTTCTGAACTGCAACATGTTCCCCATCGTGACCTTGATCAACAATTTTGACATGCGGCTTGGAAATTATATGTAACTGAGAGTTGAAGGAGGTGAACTCTCCCTCATATAAAAATATTTTGTTTTTCTAAATATTAAGGGTCCTGTCAAAAAAGAAATAATTTAGAAGGAAAATTTATTACACTGTTGCAGGGCTTCTCTGGTGATCTGAGTTCTCTAATAGGTGTGAGTTGTTTCTAAGAGTTGTCATACTAATTGAGTAGAGGATTTGGTGTTGGGGAATTGTTTGTGAGGGAGGGCTTATTAGGCCTTGATTTTGAACTTGGACTGCTGTTGTAAATGTGAACTCAAATTAGACTCAGTCTAATTTGGTTCTGTCACTTCTAACACTTTATTAGTTGGGGCTGTGTCTGCCTATTCGTTGCAGGCTTTGCTAATTAGCTTGCAAGACATGTTAGGTCAGGTTATGCTGCAACTGATCTATAACTTGTGAACTAGAGCCGAATTATATCTGATTGGGTCAGAAAGTGAACCAAGGGGATGATGGAGTTCATATAGTGTTGCCTGGAATGAATCAGGCAGACATTGTACTAATACCTTGTGTAAAATGGAAGGACAAAACAGAGATTGTAAAAATATGAGAATGAGCACGGACCTGTGTAAGTAATTTAATAGCTCCTCTTCTGACTGTCTCAAATATTTAAACAAGAGGGCATCCAGTAAAATTAAAATGGGAAATAGTCAAAGCTGATAAAATACAAAATTATCTACAATTATAATTATCTACAAAATGTACAATTAGCCTGAAGAACTCATTGCACACAGGAAATTATACATCTCCACTCTAGAAGAAGGGGTGTACTAGGGTTGCAATAACATACAGAGTTATTCTAATTAATGCTAACAGTACAGTTAACATAATTAATATCCCAGGGTACAAGACTTCAGCCAATCACTAACAGAAAGAGAACATGTTATCCAATGTGAAAGGTTCTTTATTCTACTACTGTCTTAAAAAATTAAATTTGTCTCATGTATCTGTTACTGATATAGGAGACAAAGTATTAGATGAATCTTATACCTGACCTGATTAATAGGGCAAAAGCCATGTTCATGTAATAAGATCTCTGAAAACCAAGAAAAAACACACCCAAGCTAATTTAGTACTTGGTGCCTCCTTCTCCATTTTCAGTTAAATACTAAGAACAGAAAATAGTACTTTTTTAAGATCAGTCTTCAAAATTGCAAAATTGCATAACCTTGTTTGTCTTTTGAACACTTACTTTGAGCCTTTTGGTATTTTCCTGTTCTTTTTTATTTATTTCTAAAGCACACAAGTACAACTTTACAAACCACCTTTCACTCTTCTTACGGCCATCAAAGGACTTACTGAATCATGGGTTTGTTTGTTTTTTTAATTAGTATTTGTAAGATATTTAATGAATAAAGTGTCAGATCTACTTATTTCTCTATTTTTCAAAGATGTTATTGAAATACAGTTTGAGTATAGTTAAGAGAAAATTCAGTCAGAGCAGACAATGCAAGACTATTCCTTTTATGCTTTTTTCACTAGCAATGACTGCCTTGTCTCACAGCCTTATGTAATCAACAGCTGGCCCAAAAACAGTGTAATTTCTCTTTCGCAGGTTTAATATTTCTTTGCATGCATGAAAAAATGCAGTCAGGTGACACCCAGTGGACAGGTCAAGTGACATTGTCACCTGTGGAGGCCTTTAGATAGAATTTGGACAATAATTCAGGTAATCAGATATCGGGAAGAATTTGGAAATTGTCCCCACCTTGAGGCAGGGAGATGGGCTTCACGAATTTTGAGGGTTTTTTATGCAATATCTTTACTTCTTTCAGCATTTTTTTCTGTTTTAAATTAATCATAGAATCACAGAATAATTTACATTAGAAAAGACCTCTAAGATCATTGAGTCCAACCTTTAACCCAGTACTGCCAAGTACACCAATAGACCATGTTCCTATGTGCCACATCTACACGTGTTTTAAGTACCTTCGGAGGAGGTGACTCGAAGGGGAATGTCTCTAGGATACTGAACAGATATTCATCAATTACCTTTAGACAGTTCATGATGAAAGTGAATAATAACTCTATGAAATTGTGTTTTGGAATTTCTTATGGCTGTATTATTTTCTACAGAGCAGCATGACTCTTGAGTGGAAATATGGTTTTATTGTAATTCATGAGCTCTAGCCCTTCAGCTTTTCTTTTTAATGGTATTAATAATAGCATTAATGACACTATTGACATAGATAAGTAGAATGTATTTGATAAGAATAGCATTAAGTACTTTCTTCAAACAATCCATGCCCTTTGGGGTATTTGAATTACTTTGGGCAATTGAAAAAATGAAGTTTATCAACTGATTGCATTCAGAA
>JAWWLV010000001.1:35805944-35819842 GCA_035041135.1 Platyrinchus mystaceus
TGGCAGTGAGGTCCTCAGGACGTAGGTTTGTTTAGAGTGACCTTCTCTTAGATGGATGGTCTTAGGGGCTGACGAGCACCATCTACCCGGGAGAGTGTCCCTGAACCCGGTTCGGGAATCAAACCGGGGTCGCGGTGGTGAGAGCACCGCATCTTAACCACTAGACCACCAGGGGTCCCCTATTCATGTATGTATATATATATAATTGTTGTTAAATATATATATATATAATAGTTGTTAAATCTGTCAATGGGCAAGTTGTTTTTTGATCCATACAGTCTGTAAACTGAAGATGAATTATACATGTGAGGAAAGCAAGGATAGGATTCCTAAATTTCTCAAAAAACCCCCCACCCCAAACCCAGACATAGAGAAACTCATGGAATTGCCACTAGTAGCTTCATATAATCATAGAATCACAGAATAGTTTGGTTTGGAAGTGACCTTTAAAGGTCATCTAGTCCATCTCCCTCCCTGCAGTGAGCAGAGATACCTTCACCTAGATCAGGTGGCTCAGAGCCCTGTCTAACCTGACCTTGAATGCTTCCAGGGATGGGGCATCCACCAGCTCTCTGGGTAACTTGTTCCAGTGTTTTACCTCTCTCACTGCTAAAAATTTCTTTTGTAGCTACTCTAGATTGACCCTCTTTCAGTTTAAAGCCATTACCCCTTGTTGTATCACAACATGGCCATGTAAAAAGTCCCTTCCCAGCCCTCTTGTAGGCCCCCTTTAAGTATTGAAAGGACATAATAAGGTCTCCCTGGAGTCTCCTCTTCTCCATGCTGAAAAACTCCAACTCTCTCAGCCTTTTCTCACAGCAGAGGTGCTCCATCCCTCTGATCATATTTGTGACCCTTCTCTGGGTCTGCTCTAACAGATCCATATCCTTCTTATGTTGGGTCCTTAGAGATGGATACAATACTCAAAGTGGGGATGTCATGAGATCAGAGTTGAGGAGCAGAATCACCTCCCTTGACCTGCTGGCCACGCTGCTTCTGATGCAGCCCAGGACAGGGTTGGCTGTCTGGGCTGCAAGAGCACATTGGCAGTCTCATCCACCAGCACCCCCAAGTCCTTCTTGTCAGGGCTGCTCTTGATCTGTTCATCTCCCAGCCTGTGCTGATACCAAAGGTTGTTCTAATCCAGGTGCAGGACCTTGCACTTGGGGGCAGTCCCCAGTATCAATAAGTTTCAGGGATTTTGTGATTCAAAACACAAAAAAAATTGCAATACATAGTACAATAAAATATGTAATTTACAAATTAGGACTGGCCATTGAGATTTGCTTATGCTGTTTAAACATTTTGAAATTATGGCACTTTTTAATGCAGTTTTCAATGATGTTTGCAAAATGTCATACAGTTTTCTCCCATAGTTCTGACGTGTACCCCTCCCAAGTTCAAGGCAAAACTGAACAAGAATAAAACTAGTTATGAAAATTAAAAACATTTAATATGTTTTTCTCGTCCTGTTTTGTTCTGCAGAGCTTATGAGTGGCAGGTTTCAATAGTCAATGGGATTCCCCTGCCTTTGTCATTCTGATTTCATTAAAGTCAATTTTTTACCTATGTTTAGAATGGTCTGTTCTGTCTTACTGAACAAGTGGAATTTCTCCTGGGAACTTCTCTGGAGTCTTAGGGAAGTGAGAAATTATTAGAAGGTAGAACCTGTCAGAGATGCTTTCCTAGCAGTAGCAGGCTTTAAAAATATTATCCTAATTTTCCATTAAGAAAATCACAGATGCTTTCTCTCTGGCTGCCCCTTGAAGTCAGCAACCTAAGGATTAAGCTGTCAGTTCTTGCTAAAGCAGACTTTTTCAGGAATTCTTCAAAAATATTTGCATTTATTCCAAAGAGGATTGAATTAAACCCTAGACAACCCTCAACACTGTCCACAGGATAGAAATTTCCTGTTTGATTCATAGCTTGCATAGCCTTTTGCTCCATTTCTTACAAACAGTGTAAAACACCATCTTTTGGTGTCTCTGCACTGCTTGATGTGACACTGCAGAAAGGGATGTGCATTGTATCACAAAAATCTCTGTTTCTAGAAGCAATAGCCAGGGACTGGACTTAATACAATTAGGTCTGCTTCTTAACTTTGCTAATAAGGCAATGCACAGCTAAAATGCATTTTCTAGGACCTAGTGTCTGGGACAGTTCCTTGGGGATCTTCTCATCTATCCATATTGCAAAGTTCAGACATGCTCTTTGATTCTTTCCAGTCATGCTCTGCTCACAATTCAGCCACGCTAGAGACCAACCTGCTGAAACATTTTTTTACCATCAGCCTGAGTCTTTGTTGCTCTGCACACAAGTTGTCGTTGCCTTGTCAGATGTTCTGACCTGCACAAAACAGGTGTAATTTACTATAAAACAGAGCGGTTAGTTGTCATTTGCATAAGGATCTTAAACTGGATGTACATGTAACTTATCTTAAGACCCTTAACATAGCACAGTACTGTTTTGAGGTATATGCCATACTGCTTCTTTGTATTATTTCAACTGAGGATATTTTATTATTTATTCACAGGTTGGAGGAAGCTCTGAGCAATCTGATCTAGTGAAGGGGCAAGGGGTTTGGAACTACATAATCTTTAAGGTCCTTTCCTACCTAAACCATTTTATGATTCTGTGATAATGACACTCCAGTTCTATCTATATGAAAGAATTCTACATTAAACATAGAAAAAGACAAATCATTTTATGTCTCCTTAACCAAATAAAAATCCTTTGCTCTAGAGCGCTGGGTCTGCTGAAAGACCCTGTCCAAGCACTGCAAATTCAGAAATCCACCTGTGCCCCTTATTCTTGTTGACTGTTATTGTTATTACTATAATAATTATTATTACCTGACACTAATCAATTATAGAATTTGCCATCCCTGCCCACAGAATACACATTAATTAATTCAATCATGGTAATTTTATGATTAATTTACAGTTTCCTGAAGCCCCAATTCAGGTTGCTGAACTGCCACTGAACAAAGAGACAATAAGTGACAAGTTTCTGAAAAACTCTAATGTCATTTAAGGTTAAGGCAGGTAAAGAGAGAAGATGAGCATCAGTCTGCATCAGGCAGAATTTACTTACTTGTCTCAGCTCAACCTTGAATACAAAACAGAAGAGTTTACTTGATTATAGCCTTATCAACCAAAAAAAGATGGGAGAAAAGTGTTCATCATCATTTACCAGATGGTGAATAGAAGCACAAAACATTAGGATCAGATTTTAAAAGCAATTTAGAAGCCTAAGGAGGCAGACGAAGATGAAATGTTATTTTTGAGGTTAAAGTTAGTGTCTATGTGCGTCATGGAGTGTCTACACTCTTAGAAATACAGCTTTAAGAAATTTGCCCAAGGTCACTGCAAACATCTGTCACAGCGTATGTGGTAGGACCGGTTTGCACACATGACCTGTGAGCACAAGAATATCTTTGTTGCCTTAAAAAGCAAAATACCTATTCATTCTTTAGAAGTCCAGTAGTGGTTTTCCATCCTCACTGCTGCATTACAGAAAGGCTTGACTTGATACCGTCTGTCTGCCCTGGGGACTTTCTTCCATTGTGTATGGCAAGGAAATGGGTTGCAACAGATAACATGTGCTTTAAAAAATCATTATTGTTTAATAAATATTTAAAAAATCAAATACCTGTTCACCAGCAGTGCACAGATGAAATAAGATGAAAAAGTTCATGGACTGAGATAAAGACAGGGACACCCCTTGCCAATTACCATCAAAGGAAAACAGACTAGATTTAAGGAAAAATAATATAATTTATTGCAAAATAAAGTAGACTTGGGTAGTGAGAAACAAAGACAAAAATGAAAACATTGTCTCTCACACAACACCTTATGTTCCCAATTTAACTTCTCCCAATTGCTGTATGCCACAGAACTGCCATATGAACACGGAAGCCCTCCCAGGATCAGGCCAGACACCCCAAGATATATAAAGTTTTCTAAAAAACTAACTTTAAACACTTGAATTATTCTGTACTGAGAGTACTCATTTCCTAACAGAAAAACAGCCACTGCCATTTGGGAGCTCGTGGAATGTCCAAGACCTCTACACAGAGCACAACATTACAGGGGAGCATTTATGTCAGTCCTGCCCTGCTCTGGATTAGTGAGTAAAGGCCAGATGAGACTTCTCATACCACCAAAAGTAACACAAATTGTTGTAGTCCTGCTGCAGTGTTGGATAAAGTCACATTCTGAAACCTCTTATTTTCATAAATTGTAAATTTTAGGTTCTTAAGAGTCCTACATTTTTGAAACATTTGTTCTTCTCTCCCAGCTGACTATGGAATTGTTCCTGGAATGCCACTAATACAGTAGAAGCAAAATGACTCATATGTTGCCCCTGTTATATCAATTATATGTTGATAAATTTCTAAATTAAAGGCTGCATGTAACACGCAAAGTCTTTTGTTAAGTCATGATCTCAAACCCTCCTAAGTCTATCTAATGGTGCTCTGAGTTTTGATGACATTTGTTGGGTTTTTTTCACATTTTATTCACTTCTGGTCTATCTTCATTTAAAAATTGACAACAAACCAATTCTCCATTCTTCAAACAATATGTTACATATGTACAGAGAGTCTTAAATACTGTGTCAAAAAATTAAAAAACTTTCTAAATGATCAATGTTATTCTCTGATTAGTGGCAGGGACTGTCATTTACTTACAGGTATTTCAGTTGGTAGCTCAAGGAAATAACGAGGTACATTAGGCTGTATTCTTGGAGCTTTCTCAGAAAGTTAGCTAAATAATGGAGGAAATCCAATTCCTGCATCAAAATCAGGCAGTTCCAGCTTCTTGAGAGATGGCTGAAGAGACAAGACTTAAATTGTCCAAGAAAGAGAATAGCACTGGGTTAAGTTCTTCCAACAGCTGGAAATTCTTACTTTGAGTTTAATGCTTGTTAAATTATGAGCTTTTGACTAGAAATTCAATGAATGTTCTCCCCTACAACTTTCAAAATTGCGCTCACTCACACACTGACCTCCCTATTATACTTTTCAGTTAAGGTCAGAGCACAATCTTTTTATATCTTCTAACTTTGAAAAAGGTAGGCTCAGAGGCAAGTCTGAGACCCTTATGACCTTTTTTTTGCTCAAGTTTGCAAAGGTATAAAATATGACAGTAATTACAATCTGGTTTAAAATATTACACTCATATGTAACCTCCCCTTTTTGTGTGCGTGTGTGTGTGTGTGTGTTTTGTTTTGTTTTGTTTTGCTCTGTTTTCCCCTCTCCTCTAGTATTACTTGATACAGCATGCTGAAAATATTTGGATGATTGTTTGTGAGGAGCAAAACAAAGTGATTTATATGTTAAAAACTGAAGAAATGATACCATCCAACTTGGAATTTTCTGTGACTCTCTATGGGGCCAGTCTGCCATCAGCTCTGCTGGGTTTGAATTAAGGTATTGACATATCAATGAGGGAACTAAGCAGAAGTGAGAGAGGGTAGCCCAGATTCTCCTGTGTTTCTGTGTACAGGAAATGCCTTTGATTTAACTTGGTCTTTCCAAGCTTCTAATTTCATAGACATCAAATTTGTTTGGTAACTTCTGAACTTTACTTGATCATATTGACTTTTGATTTATAAAGCTCAGTTTCATTTGTGTCCTAGAGAATAAGAACTGAAGCATGAAAGTTAAATGAAATTACCAAAAAATCAATTTGTGGCTTAAATGAGCAACAGAATAACAAGTTCTGCTTAAACTGGAATAAGATTTAGATCAAGTGAAGATGAACTACGTGCCAGAGATGCAGTGTACCAAGAGGTATTTTGGCCAAGTTCAGTAATAGTAGAAAGACCAAAGTTCCAGTAGGCTTAGTGAGCTTAATGGTACATAGACACATCAGATTATAAATAAGGAGGAAGGGGCAGTAATCTTCTTTTTTAAGGCCTTAATGTTCAAATCCAGACTCTGAGGTAAAGCAAATACAGTGAGTGTCAATGGAGAAAGTTCAAGGCATTCTCCTTACCAAGGTTACTTAGGAAAAAGACAAGTATGTTAAAGAATACACACTCTGCCAAGAGATGCAAAATGGTGGCTTGGTTATGCATTACTATCAGGAATCAAAATCCAAAATTACATGTACTCTAGTCACTTGAAGACATCATACCAGTTTTATATTTGATGGAAGTCACTGGAATAATACTGGCTATAATGAATTTGGCTTATACCCTAGATGAGACACTATTCAAAATGACTGTGTCATCCACACTTCTTCAGTTTTTATGGTTCTAAATTAAAGTTACAATCATGCTATGATGAACTACATCCCAAGGTATTTAAACTGTGTTGTTCAAGTTAAGTTCAATTTTAGAGTGTAATACCAGAAAAATCCCACTGGGAGTTATTTCATTTTTTTATACAGTTCAACATGTATGAGAACACTTATAAAGCCATTTTAAATCAATCAAGTGAATACAGTGCTCATCAGAGGTGAGCGATTTGCATTCCACATGTCTGAAGTTTCGCTTCGCTTCATGGGTTTTACACAACTAACTCTGTGGTTACATTTCTGATGTACAGTGGGATACACCACTGCTAGAGTTGAGTGAATAGTTCATCACTTCCATTAGCTGTATTCAAACCTGTTGTGAGAAGTTATATATCCCATCTGAGAGTTTAATATAATCCCTGGTAGTAGAAATTCTGTATTTTAGTGATTCTTAGTCCTGTTTCAGGTGAGGCCCAAAATCACATGTATTTCTGCATCTTGTTAGTTTTGTTTTCATGAGACAGGTTGTGGGACAGAGATCATGGCAGGAAATATGCCATGATAAGAAAACTGGCAAGACAGATTCATTTCTTCACAGGTCAGATAATGAGCAAAGTGCATACTTGCTGGAGAGGTGGGAAAGTGAGAATTAGGCTTTGCTTCAGCATTACTCATAAATAAATGGGCTGTATAGTTCCTAGGCAAGTGGTGTTTGTCATTTTGTGTACTGCAAGTATCATCAGCTCAACTCTGCTGTGAGTTCCAACAACAGACTCCAGGGATGTTACTCTGATGGTAAAGCAGTGCAATTATATTTTCCAGTCACAGATGGATTTCAGCTCCCTCCCAAACTAAAATATTTGCGTTATTCCTTTCCAAATTGCAAAAATATAGAACAATTCATAATGTGAAAATTAGGCTTCAGAAATCTCTGTTCCCAGTATTTAGGCTTTGACTTGAAATTAAAAAAATAAATGACATCTGTCTTTACTCTGCACATGTGTTTACACATACATTAGTTTGCACATATGAATAATTACAGTAGTTAAGGGAATTATATGCATATTGTTAAATCTGTTAATTCTTGCATGAGAGGGTTGTCATGCTAGATACCATGTGGTTGTATCATCAGCAAAAGGTGATAAGTTTTCTTAGGTTAGTGGGTACCAATACGTATTCAGTGTGTCTGACATATACACATGGGTCAAAACCAAATGTTGTTGTGAGTTCTGCAGAAAATCTGTTCTTTCACTCCAACTTGCTGTGGAAGCTGCATCTATGGGAATGTGAATAGAACAGATGATTCCTAATGCAGGATGCAGTAATTGAGAAACAATTACTTATTCAGTCAAACAGCTGAAAATATTTTCTGACCAGAAATTTATCTTCTGAGTAGCTTTCGTTGCTTCTTTTCTTGAAAAATATGTCTGTTTATATGATTAGTTCCTTAGATTATTTTTATCTTGGTGGTAATGGACCATAGGTGCCTTTGAGATTTTATCACTTTTTACCTTGTGAAGAATCCTCAAGCAATTTAAATGTCAAACTATAAACTCACAATTCACCCTCCAGTGAATTTTTTCCCTTTATCTTCACACATTTTTGTCCACTTGCACTTCATTTTGATAATAGTAGTTACATCCATTTTATTTCCATGTGTAAAATCCAAGGAATTTTCAGTGTGGATTGTTTTATTTTTTTCCTGTAATATTGTAGTTCCCAAGGGTTTGAGGCCATAACTGATGCAGTTTGCACATCTAGGCTTTCAACTCAATCTACGCTTACGCTTCAGGACTAGTCCTCTCCATCCTTTGAGGTCTGTGTCTTCTTCAATGGCAGCTTTGATCATGGTGTGAAATAAAAGGTAGGAAAGACCAACAGAATTGAGAGAGGAAATAGTTTCCATGTGAGATGATCTAACTCTTCCGCCGCAAGTCACAAAGAGAGAACAGGATGCTACCTCTCAGTACAGAGAGCTCAATTCTGTTCTGAAAGTCCTTGGAACACTGTGTGGAGTACATGTGAGAGAGAAGTAAGGCAACCCCATGGCAATCCCATGACCCATTCCACAAGCACTCCTCTACACACTGCTTCCTAGAGATAGTCATCCATGGAACGGATGGGCACTGTTGATTAACTCTTGATATGAGCCAGTACAGCTGACTTTACAGGGTAAATTGGAAAATATTCACTAAATGGGATACTGTTCAGAAATACACAGTCAAGAATTTGAAAAATAGCAAGTGGTTTTTAAAGTTACCTTTGCATGTCTTTATTTTGAATTTTTAGCCCCTTGCAGGACTGAATTTTCTATGAGGATGCCACAGGAGTGCTCTTTGAATGTATGAAGCCTTATCGTGGCATGTGACTGGATATACCAAATGTCCTCCGTCAGAGATCTGAATATAAATTCAGGATATGCACACACACCACAGCGAAGTACATCAACATTTCAGTTATGCAATGGAAATGAGCTTGAGACATGCTGCCTTCAGCTCCTTCACAAGAAGCTTTTCTTTGAATGCAGCCGAAATACAGTGGTGTGAGATGTGATAAATGTTAGAATTTTTATAAGAACCAATACATGACAATGTCAGATTACTTTTACTTTTGAACATATCAGTTTCTTGTTTTCTCCTAGTCTCCACTGTGATCAGTGATGTTATGATTTGTGATTTTTTTGCAGCATTCTTCAGCTTGGAGATGGAAAATGGATGGGGGAACTGAGGTATCTCTGGCAGCAAAAGAAATTCCTGCCATGGCTTAAAAAATAGAAGTAGCAGCTACTGCAATGTAAACAATGTGCTGATAGTTTTTCACGGCCTGACATACATAGTCTTTGAGGATACACTGAACAGGATCCAGCTTTCAGACTGAGAGGAAGCACTCTGATTTCAGAGGACTTCTTCAAAAAGAAGACTATTGCAGCCAATTCTGCACAGCTGTAAGTCTTATTGAGCTGGATTTTTTAATATTCAGGCCACTGAAATTAGCTCAAAATACGACAGGTTCCCTGTGGCAATTTAAAACACAACTTTCCAACAAAGAAATGTTTGCCTGTCGGGCATGAAGCTTTACCAGCATGCCAACTTCCACACTCACCATATAGCAGTATATAGCTGTAGATTAAACTTCAGTGAAGCAATATCTCCAACATTAGACTGTTTCAAAACCTGTTGGACTTCAGCATATTAGATTTCTGATCTATTAGACAATTTCAAGGCCTGTGAAATTAAGTTTCAACTATGCAAATATACTCATCTTCAATCTTTGTTTCCAAACCTTAAGAAAAAGTTGTAAATTTTAAGTGAGATTAGCCCTTATTCCAGGTATATTTTTTGCTTGGGTACAGGTATTTTTAACCTAGATTCTGAATGTAATAGAGTCAACTCTTCATTATTTCTCTTTAAAGTGTTACTCAAATGCTGACCTTTAGAAGTTCTAACTACAGCTACTTTTGCAAGGCCTGCACTTTCATGAAACAAAGCTCACTGTGTTCTCTGCTGGAAATATCAGATTCAGGCATAAAATCAGCAACCCAGTTTCTTTTCTTATAAGATTTAACTCTACTATTAACCACAGACAGGTGTCCAATACCTATTGAAAAAGCTTGTATAAATTATGGACCTCAGCAAAAATCAATCTGCAGTCTAGTCTGGTGGGCTGCACAGTAGACAAGAAAAAGAAAACAAACCCAGAACATGTTGGCAAGTAAGCTTCTCTTTATGTTTCATACCACTTACAGGTAACTATAAAATCAATAGCAAATATTTTGAATTGTTATTAGCTAGACTTACAATAACAGTTCAGAAGTGATCAGTAAGTAATACAAGTCCTTATTTTCCCATCTCTAAATCTCAGAATTATTGGTAGTCAAAGGAATATTATGGAGACATGGATTGTTGACTCTTGGAAAATATACCTCCCATCTTTGCCTCCTGAGCCATATAGGAGACATCTATAAACTGAGTTTCTTAATAGAGTAACTTGACTGCACTTGTCTTGTAATTTTTCAAGAACTGAAAGCCTCGCCTCTTCTACCTGTCCCACTGCCCACACATACTTAGAGCAAATTTATCTGCTATGGTATTGTACTTGAGTTCTGTGTCAAGCTCTAACCCTTAGCTGTTGTTCAAACCATTCCATCAGAAATGGAGTTAGATTAGATAGCCTTACTTCACAGGAACATGTGACTACCACAGGGCACAAGAAAAAAAAATCCCAGAAGTCTTGCAAGGGTAGTATGGGTATCCAGGTTTCTGCCACTCCCACTTCATGCTCAGACAATCAGCTTTCCGTGTGATCTCTGGCCTGGACTAAACTTGTAACAGATCTAACTTATCCACACACCAGTTTGTTGGGAGGTTTTGGGGTCTGGAAGCTCAGCCCACCAAAAGATGACTCTACAGGTTCTGAGAAAGAGGCTCAGTGCTGTGTTGGAAGGCTCTCTTCCTGGGGAGGATCCCAGTTTGCTTTTCCATATCGGACAGAAAAATCTAAGGTGGGATATGTTAACTGTTGCTGACATTTAATTGTTCTCACAGGCTTTGTATCCTGGTTATTTTCAAGGCAAGGATTAAATTTAAGGTGTGCTAAAAGAAAAATTTTCTTTTTTAACCTAGATAATACATCTGATAATTTTAATTCTTCACAATGCTTTGCCAATTCCCCCAAACTACCCATAAACCTAGCTATGATTAACCATAGTCATCAAGCCAGTAACGCCATTAATTATCCACTTATGATGTCTCTGCACCATAACATCTGGAAGTAACTGCCTGCAATCTAGATAATCCTACAAGAGATAACTGGCAATTAATTGTGTGTCTTGTCTTTCACTCTCTATTATTGCTCTGATTGTGACAAAATCACAGAGGCATTGCAGGATCAGAATAAATAGGTTTACAAAAATATGTGAGCCTCATTCCAGAATTATCCTTTAAATTACATAGTTCCTTTCCCAGTGCTTATTCCTCTCACAATTTTCAAACATTATGCCCCAGACTGCTAAGTATATATAAAGGTCCTCATTTTTAAGTAAAGTTATATTTGGCTTCTATTTGTTTTTATAAAAGTCTTAAGAGTTACTATGTTACTGTATTTTTTTTTTTTTTTAAAAAAAAGGATTTAGAATAGTTTACCACTGTGAGAGGCTGAAATCAATATTTTTTATATGGGCATGAATGTTATTGACTATATACTTACAATAATCTTCAGAAAGAAACTCTTATACCACTAAAACTCCTTACAAAGTATACAGTTTCATAAATGTGATTAAACATTTTGCAATAATTATTAAATTAATTGTAGGAGAAAGAAACACATTGATGGTTTTTATCCTTAGGAAAAAATCAGACATTTCACTATTGACTTGATTCAAAGTGTCTGTTTTCTACAGCCTGCTATTTGCAATTGGAGAAATACTTTTTTTTTAAGAAAAAACTTCACAAGGAAACATAAACAGGATTAATCTGAAGACAATTGGTTTAACTCAGACAGAATATTGTTTACAATGTCACTGACAGAGTCTAGCTCAGAAAAATGCACCCAGATGTCTTTGTTTGCATATACAACGTTTACATACACTCTGCTGAGTTCTTAGTCCCAAGTCTTAAAGAGGGGAATATGTGTTTTAGCCTTACATCCTGTGTGAAGGATGTTTCAGGAGATAATTGTCATTGGGTAAGATCTAAACCTGTGAGAAGTGTCTTTTGAGGTTTTTATTTGAGTTTGGGTTATTTAGAAAATATTGAAGACTTTAGTGATTTCATGGCCATATAAAAATTGAGAAGATTGATTAGGTGCCACTTCGCAACGGAAATCCATTTTCCTTTAACCACACAGTTCCCATAATCTTCCTGGATTAGACTCTGGCTAGACCCATCTGCTGTCATTCAATAGACCTATGGATTTTCACGAACCAAGATCGCTGAAAACTAAAGGCGATCATGGAGGTCATGGGAAACTAACTTAGTTGATGAATAGATTTCTTCTCCTTTTTTTTTTTTTTATCTTTCTCCCAACCATCTCTACAACCAACAAAGTCATGAGAAAGATTAATTTAGCAGCAATATTTTGGACTTAGGAGCAGTAAACCTTAGGTTTAAACCTAAGGCACAAGCACAATTTTGGTATTAACAGTAAAGAAAAAGCAAGTTTTTGGGAAGTATATAGACAACTACAGACAGATTTAGCTTAGGTTAGTCAGGGAAAAGAGAGAGAGACAAATTAAAGATTATCCCAAAAGTGAGGTTGTGGCTGAACCCTGATCTCATTTAGTACTTAATCTAAAGAGATTTTCTTGTCTTGCGTCTTATCCAGTATCTCTCATTTTTTACTTTCTGGGTAGGTTACTCTTATTTCCCTTCAGACCCATCACCTGCAGCTGTAGCTTCACCCTTCCTCCTTCATCCCTTTAAATTTTTGTACTTGGCCTTAAAACAGGAAAAGGCTATAATGCAGATTCATAAATGAAAACTGATAGGAAGATGAGAGCATAACTTAAGGCAATAAGAAGTTTCTGGCATTCATGCTTTTTAAAGACACAGACATCTAGACATCTCTGCTGTCACATGAGAGGGCATAAAAGGAGTTCATAGTGTTAAATATTAAGAGGGGAGAGATTCAATTGCAGAATTCCTGGAATTCAGACTGGGTAAATCTCAACCTAGCAAATACCAACATGATAAAGCAGCAGTATCTTGAAAACAATGTAATTTTACTAAATGGCAAACAGGAGGAGATGCCATTTTCCAGTAATGTCAGAGGCAAGTTTTTAATTAACAAGACTGTGAATAAATGCAGAATATATAATTTATCCATAGGTTGTTCTGATGCACAGTTTTGATCCTAAGAGTTTGTGTTAAAAATAATCCTTTTTCATTGTCAAAAAGTTGTGCATTCTCTACATTTTCCATTTGCAATTTTACTGTCCTGCTGAATCCAAATGTTCACCTTCACATTCTTGTCAGGCCTTAATATGTTTGATTACAGTATAATTAAATACTCTGTATTCATTACTTCCCAGTTTGGACTTACATTTACTCTCTCCAATGTAATTACTCCATCATGTACATACAGTCAAATATGCTATTCTGTGCCAGTCCAAAATTTATTAAACAAGGGTAAATGTGTGGTCAATTACACTACTACACATACAGTTGTATCTGTTCTTAAGGGAAGCTCTTGTTCCTCTATTGTGCTCTTGGTGGCATGAATTACAGACATATAAATCCCTTTCATACTCTTTTCTATCAGTTCTTGTCTTTTACTTGTTAGCAGTAATATCAGTATACCTGACCACAGGGCAAACAAACAAGCATAAAAACAAACAAGCTTTGGGTTAAGTCAATGATTTCAGATGGTGATAAAATTTCTAGACAGAGGATTCATAGTCTTCTTAAATTCTTAGATTACCAGGGTTAATTATCCTACACAGTATCACTTTATCTTCTTTTGTAATATTCCAGCGAAGCAAAAGAGAAAGTTTGGGTGTGATATGGTTTGGAGCTGGCTCCCTGCCAAGTCTCCAAACCCCACCCCAAACCAAGGGAGAAGAGGGGGAAAAGTAAAAAAACGTAACGAGAGACAGCCAAAGCAATATATATATAAATATATTTACTTATATACAATTATATACAATTGAAATATATATAC
>JAWWLV010000001.1:35819924-35957026 GCA_035041135.1 Platyrinchus mystaceus
CAGCGCAGGCTGTGTCTCACCTAAAAAATCCATTGCGCAGGCTTGAAAGGTAAAAACACCTTTCCCAAATCTTCGTTTGCGAAGACTGGCCACGTTAGTCTAAACCAACTAGCTGTCTAGGCACACAGTAGAGAGAAACAGGCACTTCTAGAAGGCAGTAAAGCCCCTGCTAAAAAACACGACACGTTTGTGGTAGGATCAGCCAGCAGTTCTGGGAGGTACCTGTCCCTCTCTCTCTGTTAAAGGAAGGGACTCTAAAGCTTAGCTGTGTAGAATTTACAGTCCTAGTCTAGAACTAGATACAATGCATCCAACATACAAACAAGAGTATTCAAAAATAAATTGACTTTACAAAAGATTTTATGCTGAAAAAAGAATATATTGGAATAATTTTGCTTTTTATGCCATATTCTCGGAGAATGAATGAACACTTATGTCATTTCTTGCCTTTCCTTAAACTCACATGTCAGATCCTATCCTTTGCCAGAGTGTGACAGAATAGAGACCTGAGTTTAGCTTCTAGAGTACCGAACCGTATTCAAGTGAAATTTTCTAAAGTAAACAATACAACACAAAGAGATAAAACCTAATTTATAAATAGTCTGTATCAAGTTGAAATATCATCTAATGAATTTCATCCTAAGGTAAGTTCATATTGTCAGGTTTAACAGCCTTTCATAAACTGGATTTATTCTCAGTGGACTAAATTCTCCTTTCAATTAATTTTCATGAATGGTGTTTGCTGTGATGTAAATGAAAAGAGAATCTTTCTCCAAATGCCTAGAGGTCTTTATTGGGAGTTTGCTGATGATGCATACAAGGATACTAAACCAATGTTATCTTCATCTAAGCATAGCCTTAAAATTAGATAGCAGTTAAGATATGTCCTCTTCTATTCTGCTGATTTAGAAAATGTAATGCATTTTTTGCAAGAAAGGATGCAGATTAAAAGTCAATGAGATTTTATTGCATCATGGATAATTATTTCCCATTGTTTTACCATTATTTCTTCATTTAGGAAAAGATGATGATTCAAATCATTTTATCAGCTCAATGGCTTTATGTTTCACATATAATGCAAGAAATTGGAGTAAATACAAGACTTTTAATCATGAACCTTTCACTTCTAAATTAATTTTCTTTAAAAATGATGTTATATAAATACATAGGAAGTATAGTATGTATTTATATTTATAATATTGGTATATATATTTCAACATAAATATGCCATTAATAGACCTCACCACTGATATTGTGGCAGTAAAAGAAAGTTGCTTGAAAGATATGTAGCTTGAAACTTGTTGTACAGTTTGAAATCTTCTCCCATACTTTTATTGTTCAGCATTTAAGAAGAAGTACATGCTATATAGAATATAAGGGAAAAAAAGTAGTAGCCAAGAAAAGACTAGTTAAGAAGATCTAATGAAATTTAATAGATCATGTAAATCCAGAACATTGCTCTGGTAATTGCAGGATAAATGTGTAAAGTGATGTGATTTTAAAATTATAGCTACTAGTAACTACTTAAGAGTTAGGAAGCAATTTCGGTTGTATTGGTCTGATTTATCTTTGTATTCAAGGTATCTGAACTAGACATCAGCTCAAGATAAAATATAGGATGTAATTAGTAATGTTAGCCCAGTGTCATTTTCCATGTTGTAGTAAGACCCCAAATTTTGTTCCACCCAGAGGCTTTTAGTCACCTATAAGTGATCGTGAGAAGCTTTAGAGATATTAATATATATTTCCTTCTACCTTCCTTAGCTCCCTTAAGCTTCTGACAAGAAAAAAATCCAATTTATATTTCTCTAATTAGGCTACATCCATTGCAACTTTTATTATAATTGTTCTTCTCTAGAGAGTTCAAGTAATATTTCCTAATATAAAAATCAATGCACATCAATCCAAAAGAAAATCCATGACTCGTGACTGTCCCAGTTTTCCACACTCATTTATTTTAAAAGCTTTTTCTGATCATAATCTTTCTTGCCTATTCTAGCTTCATATTCATATCTATAACAAGTGACCATCCATGCCTATATAAATTTATTTTTCTGGTGCCAGAAGGAAGTCTTTAAATAAAATGAAACTGCTACAGAAGATCTAATTTTCAGTATTTAATTCTTCTGTAGAATAAGAGAGTCTTCCAAGAACATTGGAAGCCAGTTAAGCATTATCCATTTTGAAACACAGAATGTAAAAAATATAATTAACTTTCATTTACACAGTATTATTTAACTTCTAATTTTCTTTATTTCAAAATAATCCTTTTGCAGTAGAAGAACAGAGGATCCCCCAAATCAATGCCACAGCTACAATGAAAGCGAGAATGATATATGAATTGAAAAGTATCCTCAATATTTCTTTTTTTTTTTCTCCAGGAATTCTGTTAAATGCATTAGTTTCCTAAAGTTTTGTTGAAGCTTCAACACGAAGCATGACTTACAAAAATGCTTACATACATTTTTTCCAAATAGCCTGGCAAATGAGGCTACTTTTCTGAAGTAACAATTCACAGTTAAAAAATCAAAATGTGCACAGTCCATTTCTTCTTGGCAACACTGCCCAAATAACACAACACTTCATACCACTTGATTTCCTTGCTTCACAACTCGAGGGTTTCGTTCTTGACAATCTCTTTTTAGTGTCACAGTTTTTGGCACAAAATACTCAAGATAGGGAAAATTATTTCTCCAGTGACAAATAACATATTCAGGGTCAGGAACTGTATCTATCAGATCCTACTGTAGAATGTCTGATTAGCATTTCCTATCAGCTTTCCTGTTTTCCAACATAATGTGCACCTGAAAAACTGGTAAGAACACAGTGAAATACAGGAAACCCCCATGATTCTGCTTACTTTGGACCAAGATTCATGCATGCACAGATATGTGAAATACTAGGGGATTTGGCTAACCTTGATGAAGCTTTCTTTGTGAGCATATGACTCATGGCAAATTGGATTCCGAGTCTGTGGAAAGCAGCAGGTCTTTCCAGTGGATAATTCATCCTGGCTAAGTACTTAAAGACACCGATTTCAGAGGGAGTTGGACATGTCTTAACAGCTAATCTTATTTCCTCCCTCAAAAAAGGGTCTCAGGACCACATCCAGTACTTGTCATTCATTTCCAATTTAATGAAAAAATTAAAGATCTATTTAAGTACAAAGCCACTGCAAGGAAAAAAACCACAAATACACGTCTGGGATGGGGATTAAAAGCAATAGGAACACTTCCTCCTGTGAGGACAGGCTGAGAGAGTCTGGGCTGTTCAGCCTGGAAAAGTGGGGGCTCCAGGAGACCAAATAACACCTGCAGTACTTAAAGGAGGGTTACTGGAGAGCTGGAGGGGGACTTTTCACAAGGGCATGTAGTGATAAGAGAGTAAGGAATGGCTTTAATCTGAAAGAGAGTAGGTTTGGATTGGATATTAGGAAGAAATTCTTCATTGTGAGGGTGGTGAGTTACTGGAACAGGTTGCCCAGAAAAACTGAGGGTGCCACACTCCTGGAAGTGTTCAAGGTCAGGTTGGATGGGACTTGAGCAACCTTGTCTAGCAAAAGTGTCCTTGCACATGACAGGGAGGCTGGAACTAGATGGTCTCTTATGTCCCTTCCAACACAAACCATTCTATGATTATTCTATGATGCTTTCTACTTTCTGCTGCAATGGGCTGCTCATCACATCTCATACAATCATACCTTTAAATGCAAATCACTACAATATCAAAATGTCTCTCACTTCTTAGTCAATGAAGCTTAGATATGTAGCTCAGGACACCACATCTGGAAAGCTGGGATTAGCAAAGATTATTCCTATCATCTCAGGTGTTTACTGCACAGTACAGCACACTTTGGATGCGCTGCTGGTTTACCTCCAGGCAAGTCTATAGGTTTTGTTTAACAGGAGTTTCCAAAATCTTGACATAGACATAGAGGAGAGTTGTAAGGAATTCAGGTTTTCCCACTTCTGAATTTCACTGCACTTAA
Organism: Platyrinchus mystaceus; assembly: GCA_035041135.1. Lineage (NCBI taxonomy): Eukaryota > Metazoa > Chordata > Aves > Passeriformes > Tyrannidae > Platyrinchus > Platyrinchus mystaceus. Next base: position 35,823,913 of record JAWWLV010000001.1, read on the forward strand.
AATGGCACTGCTGGAGGAAGAAGTGCTATACCTCTCAGACATCTCAATTGTGATATTTAAGAAAAAGCTAATAGAAAAAGACAGTTGTGTTGTCATCAGCCTCAGTTTGGTCCACAGATCATCCATACACCTAATTTCATAAGCCAGGGATGCCCTGGCTCAGATATACATTATATTATATGAAAAATTAATAACTTTTTTCCAAAAAGCATTGCATATAATGCTGAGTTTCTTTGCATCATACACCTAGAGTATTTTTACCACATCATTATTCATGACAAATTGGAAATAACTAACTATTACTGTTCCCTGTTTCATAAAGCTGGTGTGTTATGCTTGATTGTGATTACAGCTCAGATAATTTGAACCAGAGATAAGTATTGGGAAGGCTGTGGTGGTTTAAAGCTACATTTATCAAAATGTACGTTACAAACAAAGATAAAATTCTGTTGAGTCAGGGAATTGTAAAATAATCTCAAGCGGAAACTTCCCTACAAAATTATGTTCCTTATTAATACCATATGTATTAGGTCTTATATGCTCACCTACACATTTTATTTTTCCCTCTCCTTTTGCAGAGGTTTTTTTCACTGCTGTGATCTACTGTGCCAAAGGACCAAACAATAAATAGTCTGTCCATACTTCTACTACCAAACAAAAGGTACAGGAAATGCAAATGCAGGTGATTAAGAGGGCAAGGGGATTTATGCATACAAACACAGTAGTCCTGTTTCTGACATCATGCATACCAGGACAAAACTGAGGGAACTTCATTGCCTTAGAGGAGTTATTCTAGATTTGCATTTGAATGAGTACCTAAATAAGTGGGCCTGGTAAATCAGTCTGACTCATTTTAACCCAGGAAATCCTGGCTTTTAACCATGTGTTGAAGCCATCAGTACATGGCAACTCACCAGCCAGCTTTTTTTTAAAGAAAGAAAACAAACCATCAAAAGAAACAGTATTAAGATTTAAAAAACTCTGGTTTCCAGATATGGATACTGCTATTTATTTTTAGAGTATAATGAAATTGTAGTTCACACTTGCACACAAAAGAGATCTCAGGAATAAAGCTACTAATTTTTAAATAAACTACATGAATAAATGACACATAAATTTCATCAGACATTTGCACTATAGTGTCTCAAAAGCAAAACTTCAGATGGTTTAATAGTTCAGCTGTATTTATCAACTACTACTTTGTTGAGCAAGTCTGCATTTCAAGCCCCAGTGATCAGGGGTATGATCATAAGAAAACTGTTTATGTCTTTCTCTACTTACTATTGTAAGATTAACTGTGGATAGATAATAGAGATTACACAGTATATTTTGCTATCAGCATTTCTGCTTTCCAGAGTCATCTTTATCATTATAAAGAGATACCACAATGGAAGATGCAGCACTATATCAATAAGAAAGAATACAAATCACAGTTGATCAGTGGGTCACATTAGCCATTTGGGTATTGATGGCAGCTCCAGCAATTCAGAAGCTTTAAAAGTATATCCATAAGGTCAAAACACAATTTATATCTTGTTTTCTTGTGATGGTGTTGGTGGGAAATGCCATTTCTACCACTCTGATTTACTTCTTTAGTGGGCATGTCTTAATGCTGAAAATTAGTTGCTGTTGTTGCTGAAGCTTCTGTTAAAGCTTCCCTATAAAAATGCACTTAATCTGAAAGCTGCAGTATTTCATCTGCTTTCAGCCTTTAATAGAGTGGAGGAATTCATTAAGTCATCTGAAAGCAATTTTCAATTATGAAAATACAATTTAAATAAAGGGAAGAAGAGTCTTTGAAGATGACAAAAGTGGGAAGTGATTGACACACTCTGTTGTCAGCTGGAATCAATTTCACACTTGGGGAAAAATACCTTCGCTAGGGAAAGATCATCCATCAGCAGGGGGGAAACGGCAGGGAACCAGAAAAGGAGAGAGTAAGTAAATCCCTTCTTAAGCAAAATATTCAGCAGCCTGAACACCCTTCACCTTGACAAAATGAAATGTCTTTAATATAAGTACTGAACCTCATAGCATGGACACTCAAGGCAAAAACTAACGAATTACAGGATTATAGCTATCTGTCCAAATTTGGGTCTTATTCAGGCACAATGCCGTTTTGCTTCACCAACAGCTTTGTCACAGCAAGCACTGCAAGGTATCCCCAAAGGTCGTTATAGCTGCTGAATAACACAATAATATTATAAGTAATGTTAATGCTTAAACATGCAAAGTCTCAAGCTATGCTTTGCAATCTTGTGTGGGTCTGAGAATCAGCTGTTCTTTCCCCACAGAGTCAGTGGCTCCTGTGGTGCCAGTTCTTTCTATCTCCTAGTTAAAGACATAATTAGAAATACTGCTATTTGATTCCCTGATATGTCGTACATGTTTTGCACTGTTGCCTAAGTGCTGTGGGCTATTAGTAAATAGGAAATATTCCTTAAGAAAATACTTAAGAAAATCTGTGGTGATAAGTTTGTGCTGCATCAAATTAGAGGTCAGTTTCTAGTAAAAATCAGCATAGGTTTGAAATATCAAAAAAAGCTCTGAAGTCAGTTTGCAGAGGCAGTGACTGACAATAACAGGTTCAAAAATCATGATTTCATTTCAAGTAAATACTGTGGAGTGGTGCATAGGAAAAAATGACTGATAGCTAGAGCAAGCAGATTACACACATGGGTAGAGGGGGAACATTCCCCTGATACTACTGCTAACATACCATTCCCTCCTCTGTTTTACCTTGGCTTATCTATCTCTTTCAAACAGAGGCTGTTGTAAGTGGCAAACCTGCTCACATGTATGCTCATGCATCAAGGCACGATAATAATTTTGAAGAATCCTTTCAGTGATTTTTAACTACCCTGATGTGGGGAAACCAGAACTGTTAAAACCACAATTGTACTGATTATAACAACTATTTAAGAGCACTGAGATCTGTGTGAGTACTTGGGAGACTTATATACTAGGAAGAATTAATACATTAAAATCCATGTAGCTTTGAAGATATATAAATGGAATAGAGAGAACTTAACAGTGGAGTTAATAACAGGAAATCAAAATAGTTGGAACAATCCCTCTTCCTCCCTCTGCTGTCTTTTCTCAAAACAGCCCAGGTCACATCTCTGGTGCTTGGCCTTATACATTTTGTGTGACTGTGCTTGTTTTCAACAAAGGCTGGAAATGTTCATATTTATTTATCTCTGTCATCTTATTTATTTGTCTCAGTCAGCATCATTCAAAGCTGTTCTTAAACCCTGTGTCATGAAGCTGCCCTGCCAGTTAAGGATTTAGCTTGAGGGAAACCGTTACAGGAACTGGATTTTTCTCTGGTCCCCATAGCTCATCTTTGAGCCAGAGGCAATTCTGCAATTGTTCAATTTTTTTTTGTTTGTTTGGTTGGTTGTTTTTGTTTTGTTTTGTTTTGTTTTGTTTTGAAGATTGGGACGTGTGAAGTCACACACTTTGCTAGGATAATGTTGGAAGAGTGGGTCCATCGGCAGAAATGAATTACAGTGCAGAAAGAACAGACTACAAAAGGAAGCTCTTGGCTCTCACAAAATAAATTACATTTAGGTCCTCAAATAACTTTAAAAATATCACCTAAATTGTACTAAACAAAGGAATTTGGATGTTTTTGAAGAACTGTCATCATGAGCTTAAAATACCATTTCAGTTTCTGCAGCTGTTACGAGTGATTTATACAAGAAATGTCACTGCTTTAGGGAGTGTTTTCAAGTAAAGAAGCTGCCTATTGCAATAGACTTTTGCAAAGATGAACTTCAAATATAAATCCTTATAATAGAGGGGCTAAGTATTTATATAAATTCTTTCTCAGGTGTCTAGGTGGTTAATAAATCTAACCCTGCAGTATTAACATCAGAGGGTATTGATCCTTCTACTTTGGAGGCTATACATTTGCATTGATTTTCCTTTTTGCCCTTTTTGCTTGTGTGCTTGTGACTCTAGCTAGGTGGATCTGTTTGACTATCATTAGGCAGTTTCCAAATAAAACTTTGAATACAAAGTCTCTCCAAGACACATAATGTTTTCATTTTAGAATATTAATTAGATCCTACAAATTGTTTTTTTCTTGCAGTGAAGAAAATCCCCTGGCATGAATTTATTAGCAAATTGTATTTCTTTCTTATTTGGCTGTTAAACATAACTGTGAAAAATTGTAGTAGAAGCATCTGGTCTACTAAAAGGTATAATCAGTATACCATACCTAATCAGTGTACCATACCTTTCAATCCTTTTTTAACCTTGATAAACATGTGCTACATGATGATAAGTCTTTCTGGGAAATATGGATCAATTAGACTTTTTTCTTTCCTGATTGAAACATGTTTATATGTACGATACAGTCTCTGGGAATGATTATCACAGCACTGAAAGTTATGCCACTTATGCAGATGATGTACTGCTCCAATCGTAAGCATTGCCATTGTGCCATGTAGCTCCAGGCTCATATAAATGACTTTGAAATGATAAAATCACTGTTCTGGTGTGTTACAGGAACTAAAATGAGACCCCAGTGGTTTCCATGCAAATCATCTCGTGAGAGATTTGTCAGTGTCAAAGTTAAGTCTGTTGAATTCAATGTCCTCCAAATGAAAGTTTCATTAAATGCATTTTATTACACATAATGGCCTATTTTACAAGTGTCTAATCTAAAGATATAAGGAGCACTAAGTTATAAGAAAATATTTCTGTCATAAACAGCCTGCTGATAACCACATTTTATAATATATTCATTTAAGGAAATCTAGAGTTAAAAGTTCTGTTCCCTTGCCATACAATTGATTGCATTTCTAATAGCCTGTCATTTTTACAAGCAGAGACCTGCCTTGCCTCAAGAGGAATTTTTTCACCCCATACAAGCAAAGAGGATTTAGAAGATTCAATAGACAGACAAGGACAAAAATTTACATTGATGCAGATTTTGTGCTAAGAAGTGTGGTTAAGAGAGCTCCAGGATAAGAAGGTGAGATTTATGGGATGAGATTACAGATGTTTCCCCCCATCTCCACAGGTAATCAGATGTACCATATTCTGAAGTGTATTTAACACCAAGCTGTACAAACTGGCTTATTTATGTTGGGTTCATGTAGGTGGATTACAGTTAACTGCAGGTAACATGAACTGTGACTGACATTTATGGTATATAATTAAGCAACAGAGTGAAGAATTACTTTGTGTTGCTAAGAGGCTGTGTGCTGTCTCACTCAACCTTCCCTCTCACATTAAACAATGAATACAAGCACTGTATCTCTATACTATTTCTCTTTGGAGCGTGATTAACTTCCACAGATGTTACTCAAAATCTTCTGACTACTCGTCATCTTCAGACAGCCTTTTTGGCTATAATATGTTACATGTCCACATAAATTTTTATCTAGTCTCAAAGGTTTTCCAGGCTTTGTAAGGGCTTCTCCACCATATTAGTTGTCAATATACCTTAATTGTTACCCTGTATGAAGTTTCTCATCTTTTTTCTCTGCCATATCCTTCAGTTCAGGGACGCTCTCCTCACACACCTTCTTTCTTGTTTCCTAGACTGCACACTGAGTGGCTGATCCCAAGAAGGTCCTTTGCAAATGCCTTCCACGATGATTTTTGGTTGTTCCTGTCCCCAGAATTACCTTCCCATAACATGGATCCTGTACGGTTTCATTTGTTGGGTTTAGAGGAAGCTATCCCTGGCATCTGTTAGGATGATACCCCAGCTCTCTTACAGGACCAATCAACTCAATAGGAGGAAATCACTAATCTTGTGATGGAGAGAAAATGTAGAAGAGAAGATCAATAAGAATACATCAACACAAATTTTAACATCACTGCTAAGATTCACACATGTTATTTATACTAGCTGGATATCTGATATGCAAAATAACTTCTTGGATTCAATTCAGATTGAAATGATGTGTCCTTTGATATCCTGAAGGCCAAACAGATGATGTAATGATTCAGTCAGGTCTTAAAGTATATTTAAAGAGACATTTGACTTGATGAAGCAGTCTGTAGTTTTCAGATGATGTTTTTTTATATGTATATATACATACACACACATATAATCATACATGTATAATGACATCAGTTTTATTTCCATTTTATATATTGTATACCCCAAGTTTGACCTCACAGAACAAGCTGAAAATAATATGTCTACCCACTTGTTCTCCTAGTTGCTGTACCTTCTATTGCAGGTCTACCCTTGTGTCCACATCAGTGACTGAGATCATAAAAGATGTCTCAGTTCTGTAAGACAGAGAGGGCTCATTAGCTAAGGCACCATTTATATGTCTGGTGACATCCATTTATTTTAACAGCTTTATCTAGTGCTCACTTAAATGAAGTAAATAAGATAAAAAAAAAAATAAAAATCAGTGGCACTCGTTCTTTAAAAAATCCTGCCTAGGCCAGCAAGAAGTAAAGGAGGAATGAACTTTGCAGTTTGTCCTCTGGTCCCAAAACAATTCAAAGTCAAATGCCTCTCTGATTTCCAAGGGTATACAGTGCAGCTATTCCTTCATTCAATAAATTCAAAATGAGTACTAACGTAAAACTTTACTGTGGTTGTAATTAATGGCCCTTCTTATTTCACCATCTCATTCAATCAATTATATTATTATAGTAATGTAAGCATTATCTTTTATGAGCAACATTTATTAAACACAAATTAAAGTGGCACAGTAAATCTTATCTGCTCACCTTTCCTATGCTTACGTTTACACTGATGTGTGAAAATATCGAAAGCTGTTTTGTATCAGCATTTTGTGCTTTTGAAACTTTAATGAGAAAATAATTATTTCTTGAAGCCATATTCTAAAGAGGAAACACATGCGAAAAACCAGATTGTTGTAGAGAAATCGGAGACTACAGACAAACCCACCTGGCAGGCAGAAAGAAGCTGGCTGAACAAACATTTTGGATCATATGAGTTTGCAGAGCAGTTCACATGCACCAAGTGTTTTTTGGAATCTGTACATGTACATACTGTCATCCTGCCACTGGCTGTTACAGAGCTGAGTCTTAAACCCATTATCCTTTCAAATTCCACCTTCTAATTCACCCTTAGTGTTATCTTGTATGCAGGTATAAGAATACAAAGTCTGCATGACTCTTGATCTGTGGGGAGTTTGTACCATTCTCACATATTTCCTTAAGTCAACACATGAGGAGAGCAATATTTCAAAGGGAACCTTTTTCTTCAGGTTGGCATTGCATACTGTTCAGCTCTTAAAATGTAGCTCCAAAAATGGTGCTATGGCATTCAACATTTATCATCTTTTGATGGCTTCCATATCTAAAGAGATCAGATGGTTGTTGTAAATGCCAATTCTACAAACTCCACCTGGACAGCAAAAGTCAAGCACTTTTTTTTTTTTCTTTTTTTCTGGTTCATGCGTTATGATCTAAGCTACAGATTGAGTTTTCTTGAAGGTGTGCCCACAACTGCTGAGCCTATCCTTTGGTGTTGACTGGATGGGGTATCATGCAACCTTTTCCATAAATGGATTTTCCAGAATCCCACTGCTATGATCAGTAGAAGTATTTCAGAAAGAATTCCAGCCAAAATGTATTTATGACCAGGTTAAGACAATTTTTTCTTGTGCTAATCTTGTCCTCTGCTTCATATAATCATTTCATTTTCCAGGTGCTAAGCAGAGCATGACTTCCTTGTATCATGAGCCAAGATCCAAACCAAGGCTTTGGCTCTTTGACCCTTCTTACTGATGCTTGTTGGGTCCAATTAGCACACAGTCAAGCACAGGCCCAGTTGGGAGGCAACAGCTAACAGCTGAGAAACAATAAGGAACAGATTTTTAAATTACCACATGGAACTCATTTACCTCCTCCCTGCTGGGATCAGCGTCAGATTCAATAAGCACTTCCCTCTTACTGTTATAGCCCAAATTAACTCTTGTGACTTTGTCTTGAAACAAAGAAGAAATGCTCATGTTATCAGTTATCAGTATTAGCCAGAAGGAGGCAAAGCACAGCTCCACCTATTATACAGAATCCAGTTTTAACAGCATGCATAGTAAGCAAATGAGGGAAAAAGGACATAACAGTGTATGTAGTGAAGTCACAAAAAAAAAATTACCTGATGTCTATAAGCAGCTGAAGGGAGGGTGTAAAGAAGATGGAGCCAGGCTCTTTTTGGTGGTTCCAAGCAGTAGGACAAGAGGCAATGAGCAGAAACTGATGCACAGGAAGTTCCACCTGAATATGAGGAAGAACTTCTTTACCATGTGGGTGACTGAGCACTGTAACAGATTACTCAGAGTGGTTGTAGAGTCTGCCTCACTGGAGATGTTCAAGAACCCTCTGGATGCAATCCTGTGCATTGTGATCTAGGACAACCCTGCTTGTGCAGGGAGGTTGGACCAGATGGCCTACTGTGGTCCCTTCCAACCTTACCCATTCTGTGATTCTGTGATAGTATAAAATGTAGCCTTATTAGAGCATTCCACAGTAACATAGCTGTGTTTGAAATTAGGAGGGTATTTCCCTTGCTGTATTACTTTCATAATTGGAATCTGTGTTGTAATCTCAGAAATTAGATAATACACCTAGGTTTTTCTATTTCATATTTCCTACTGATAACAATCAACTTCTGGCAAAATGTTATTTTTCTAGACCTCAGGTTCCTTTTGCCTTGTCTCATTTATGCTAATCTACAGGTCTTCCTTCTTTATATGTTCTGCATCTTGGTTATTCTTCTGTGGTATAACTGAATAAACATTTGTAAACTTGATCTAACCACAGTCTAAGGCAACAATGTGAGCCAGGTCCTTTGCAAAGGTCTTATGGTTCTTCTCATGGGTAAGAGGCTCTCATTCCCTCATTTAGTATATCAAACCTCCAGATATTTGATTATGTAATAGCTTTGGATCAGATGTGACTTATACCCCAACCACCTGGACTGAGGACAGGGCAAGCTGTCCTTTCGCTGTAAAAGATGATGCAGATAGACCCTGTACTGATTAGGTTTATTGCATCAGTGAATTTCATCTGTGCAACTGCTTCCAAAACTAATGACTGTGGGAGTCCACAGGCAGCCTTTCTGTGGGCTGGTAATTCCCTTTTGAAACAACCGATTTGGTTGTATTCTTTATTCTATCTATATTCTAGTTCTTGTACTAATTCCCATTTTATACAACCTAACTAATAATGTCCCATGTGGGACTATATTAAATGATTTACTGAATTCCAGGTAGATTAGATCTTTTGTTTACAAAATCAGTTAGCTTATCAAGGAGAGCTATCATGTTAGTCTGGCACAGACAAAGTTTGCTAAACTGTTCCATTTTCCTCATTTATCACTTTCCTTCTTTTAGCTGCTTTTTGATTGTCTTACAGCCCTGCTTCAAGAGGCTTGCAGCCCTAAGCTCAGCAGTTCAGCATTCACTGACATGCTGTATGAGCTATACCTACCTGCTTTGTTCCAGTCATAAAATTGTTCCTCAGACTTCACAAGTCTAGTTAAAACTCCCTGCTGCTAGACTTGTAACGCTGAGCCAGATGACTGTTATCTGGTCCTTCAAGATGTGATACTATTGTGTTTTCTAAGTGTTGCTTCTACACAGCTATTTATTATTTCCATAGCATCACTGGCTATCCTGCCTTTGTTCTCTGTATTCAAGACCATTATCTTTCCATTATCTTAATTGAAAACTGAGGTGATTCTGTTTCAGTGCCATCACAAGTTTGTCTGATTCTCTACCAATCCAGACTGCAGATGGCTGCAACCTTTTATGGCTGCTGGATTTTTTCAGGTGGCTGAAGAATTTTTTTTCCAATTTTGTTCCAGTTTCATTACAGATAAGTGAATCCAGATCTACAAAGCAAGCAGGAGTTCACAGGGCTGATATTCTTGTGAGTTAAAAAAAAAAAAAAAGCCAAAACCTTGATAACTTCAGGGAGAAGACTCCTCACAGAAAATGTGCTATTTCTGCCATCACATCTCACTATTAAATTTAAGCTGATGTCTTTGAGCTGCAAACAGATACAGAGTCAGCTGTGTATCAGAGACAGATACAGAGTCAGCAGCAGAGTGAATTGATTAGAACATGATAAAACACTGGGGAAAGGCATTAGAGAGAAGAGCAGCGAGCAAATTTTGGAAAAGAAGCCATTCATATAATTCTATATATGACATAAAGTGAGCCCATGGCAGAACCAGCAATAGAGGTTGGGCTGCCAATAAAAGTTCATGTTCATGACTTCACAGCTCTGCTTCTTTTAAGTCTGTTACACTAGTCTTGGTTAACACTTAAAATGTACAGAGGCCTGAGAGCAGGATATGTATAAAGGCCTGGCTGTCAGAGCAGCTGTTCTGGTTTGTATCACCTTGCAATGACATGTCCTGAGAGCTTTGCACACGTTTGTGTCAGTAGTCACAGTGGCGACAGGGGTTGATACTTTCCTGAAAAGAGCAGAACAGGATAAAAAGCTTTCTCTCCTTAGTTTCATAGTCTTTGCCATTCACCTGTTAACCCTGTCCTCTTTTTGGATGCACAGACCACAAAGCCATGCTTATTTGGTTTATAAATAGCCTATGCTCAGACCTTCCTAGTTTATTACAACCTTATCAAAGCTAACTGAAAGCACCTCTCTAAGCTTCAGGCTTTTGTTGTGGCCTTCGGATATAATTTGAAGATGTAAGGGGTTTTGTTTGTTTGTTTGTTCCCTATAAAGTTAATTCTGCTGGTGCTGTTGCTGCTGACCCGGCCCCCTCTGTACTGAGGGAATCCCTAAGTGGCACAGCACTCTCTGATCTTTCTCAGAAGCCTTGTATTTCTCTTATGAAATGATGTGCTTACTAATAAACATGAGACTTAATTTGAACTTCAAATACTAGGAAAAGAAACCATTCCCAGACTGTAAAAGCAAGAGAGGATTAAACAGGACAGTATCCTAATGGAGCAGAGGCAGACCTCAGTAATTAGAGAGACACAAGGCCTCGGGTGTCATAGCACAACAGAACAACATCTCTAGGGGTTGTTCCCCCATACAAAATAGGTTGCAGTGTTAATAATAAATGTGAGGCTTAATTAGGATCACAAATACCGGGAGAAGAAACCAACTCCCAGGCTGTATAATTATAAAAACATTACAAGCTCAAATACTTAAAAAGTAACAGAAATTGAAGTGTTTTGCCCTGACTTGCATGGACACAACATACCGTCAGTTAAGTGCAGGCGTCTGAATGTTTTTTGGCTTCTCTGACACTGTCTTGGCTGGAGTTAAATGAAGACCTTTCAATTACCATCATGTTCTTCTTCAGCTCAAAGGACAGAACTAGGCTGCTGTAGCCCACTCGTCAGTGTGTGTCAATGGTGAGCAATAACCTTTATAGCAAAGTCAGTGTTTCTGAAAAAAAGTGGAAAGCAAGGTGTCTAAAAAGCCAACCTTGCTTAAGCCTTAGGTTTTTATTGCAAAATATCTTCTCATATTTTCATCTAGTTATGGCAGTCTGGGAAAAAATAAAAACAAATTTGCAGAGATTTTTGTTAGCCTGCCTGAAAAAACTTCAAAGAGAAGAGTACATAGGAATTTTGGAAGAGAAGAATTTATGAGGCCAAATTCAAGGCTGACACTTGCAGTGAGGAAACGCACATTTTAAATAATGCAGGCATTGATCTACATGTCACCAACAGTTGTGCTTGTTTCTGAGAGAGGACTTGTATTTCTACCTCACAAGTGTATTCAAAGCAGTTTGAAAGAAAATCTGCTGTTTTTCTCGGTCTGAATCTGAGCAGCCATGGGAGTTTAAGAAAGGCTTTTGTAATCAGAAGTAGCAAAAGCTTCATGTGTCATAAGTGTAAAAAAGGAGTCATACTGGGTCAAAACAAAGGTTCATCTAGCTTGTATCTCTTTTCTGATAACAAGTCTATTAAGATTGTCTCACTTTGGCTACAATAGAAAAAAATACAAAAACATAGTAAGTAGAGCATGATCCTGCCTCAGTAAGTTCTGCCAGTGTTGATAAGGACTCATCATTTGTTTTTTAAACAGCCCAGGAATGAAACTCTATTAGGAGAAATTGTGAGTTCATTTTTTAAGTTATTTTATTTCATCTTTCACAATATCCCACGGCAGTGACTTTGACAGTTAAATTACACTTTATGAAGAAAAAAATAATCATATTTTGTTTAAACCTGTTGTCTCACAACTTCCTTGGATGATCCTCTTCTTGTACATAGGGAAACAAACAGTAACTATTCCCTATTTGCCTTCACAACTCTATTCTAATTAAAGACATTTTAATTTAATAATTCCTCTTTTTTTTTTTTTTTTTTTTTTAAGTTGCAGTGTATTTGTTCTGTCCTGACATGGGATAACCAGAACCACATAGAGGGATGCCAACATATCAAAATCTCTTTGAACTGACCAGATAAACAGCAACTTCTGCTTAGGTACTGGCAGCAGGCAAGGTTGGAAACTGAGTACTGGTCAAGGGCTGGAGTTTAAAAAAAAGCTTAGTATGGCCTTTTCCATCTGAAATCAGTCCTGATTCCTTCCTTCCTTTTGTATTAGCAGAGGGAAGAAATTGAGGCATAATATCTGAAAATCCAATTTCTCCCCTAAAGTTTTTATGGAAAGCCAATGAGATTAATAAATCATTGTAAAGATAGCCATGATTTAATTTCCTGTGAGGCAGTTATTGAGCCTAAATACACAGTTCATTGCTCATTCTAGTGCTAACTTCTCAGAATATTTGCAAAATTTCACAAAAGTGATCAAAAAAGGGTTGAAAAAGTTCTTGAACTGAAACAGGTTATCAATCAGAGGAATACACTGAGAACATGGGAGAATTGTGCAAGAAATCTCTACAGGAAACCTAATGCAATGCCATCACACCAATATTTTTCAGAGCTGCTCAGAAAGCTGCCATTACAAGAGGCCATAAATACTTGTTGTTGCCTACTGCAGGGCTTCGGCAACCAGAGGCACATCAGTGTGCCTCCTGAGGGTAATTTTACAGCAGTCTCTAACTATGGATATTTCAAAAGTGATCAAAACTTTTAGCCAGATGACACAGATTATTTTGTCTCCCTGATTATTCCACTGGGATGAATTAATGGTGAATTCACACCCTAGGCCATACAAAAGCATAGCAAAGGGTTGGCCTTGTGTTGCAAGTCAAGCAGCCCCTTGTTTTAAACATGATGAAGGAAATGTTTCTCAACCCTTCACTGTTTTTGTAACTGGAATTGCAAAGACATCTTGATGAGACCAAAGTCACATCACTCAAGACACATCCTGTTGTCTTGAAGGACTGTTATTTTTGGATCTTCACAGAGACAAGCAAGCAGAAGAGACGAGAGCCTGACACATTTAGAAGCAACAAATATCCCTTGTTTTGGTTCTTGTTTTCTGTAAAGCACATTTTCCCTCAAATCACCCTTAACTGAGGCAAAATTAATGGAAGTGAGATTCTTAAGTGAATCTAAAGGTTTTAAGAGAGAAAATATCACAAAACATAAGGGAAGTACCACATTTGAGGCATAAGTTGAAACCAAACATTGGCCAGAATGAGTTTTAAATTAGTAATAGAATTTGTCCATGTATTTCAGATTCTTCTAATGGTAAAAGTTCCAAAAATGCCACATTTAAAAATTGTTGAGGCACCCAACTCTGCAGGCAGGAGCATGCTGGAAGTAAACTGGATATTTTTATAGGGTAATTTTAGAATAAATATAATTAAAAAATATGAACCTAAATTATTCTACTTCTTACAAGCCTCCACACCCTATTCTCACTGTGGAAGTGGGAAAGAGAGGGCATGCCTTGTTTATTCATGCAAAATATGGCTTTAGTGAGAAAATGGCACTTGTGAAGTTTTAAAATAGTTTATTGGGTGAGGTAGCCCCCATAGAGATTTCCTGACTATTTACTACGTGTGAAAACTGCATTCTGTTTTGTGTTCCCTGGAACTTTATCTCAGATTAGTGCTAGTTTGTCTGCTGATACGTCATTAAATTTTTCTCCTTCCTGAAAATACACTGAGACTCTTCTCTGAAAGACAAAGATCTAAAAAGGATTTGATGCTTTATGACCCTGATAAGCATCTAAATCCTTTAAAGACTATCTTGAATGTGTTGAAACCTATACAGTATCAAGAGAAGCGTCTGCCCACATCTTGCCTCCAGGTGCAGCGTCTTGTATGCGTCCTCTGCTGGGCCTCCCACTTGTCAAAGGCCCTTACGAACATCTCTGTGATTTAAAGGATGCATGTGAGTTGATCAGGTCTCTTTTCTGCTTCCAAGGTCTTGGAAAGCTTCTGCATTTGCAGAGTGCCACAGCAAATGGCTGAAGTTCCCCAGTGGGAGATGTGCCTAATTCCTTAGACAGTCAGACACTCCTCAGAGAAGGAAGTTCTGCACACTTCTACTCTCAACTCACTGTTGGTTTAACTGCATCAGCTGATTTCGCACAGGGCAGGTGAGTGCTGTCACCTCTAGTTAAAGCTGCTTTGAAGGTGGCAGATGCTTTGACTGACTATAGCAACTGGCTCTAGCAGGCTTACGGTTATGAATCCAGACAGTAATGGATGCTTTCCTAGAAAAAACAAAGCTAAAAATGCTTTCAAAACACAAATATTAGCCTCAGGATGCTTGGTCTCCTTGCAGTCAAAAGGCTGGGTTTCTCTAGGAAGATGATTTGAAACACCTACAATTAACTTTTAAAGAGCATTGTCCCGTGCATAGTACTCCATATGTGTAAAGGCAGTCCAGAGCTATGATTCTCCTTATGTTCAAGATAATCTATGTATTTAGCTGCAAGTTAGCTTTGTTTATCAGAAATTTCTAACCTCTTGACACTCAGTGTGCTATGCTTCTCTGTTAGGAGAGGATAGAAGTTTACCAATCCAGAGTGGAGGGAAATTTAGTTTCTCTTTTTTTCTATTAATGGTTCTATTTTTCAAACAGAGTGACAAAGTGTAAACAATTGATTCCTTTCTCTTGAAATTTATATAAATCTAGAAGGCTGAGCTATTAAGGGAGCTATGTATAACTGATGTGAATTACATCAAGAGCAATACAATGAAATTACTTTCCATTGTCCAGATACCGTGTGCACAGGGAAACGTTAGCAGCTAAAGCTAAACATTCATAGATGTAAATACAGTAATAATTGAAATCACAGGTTTTCACCTTTTTGACTGCTATCCATAAATACTCTGGCATCGATGCTCTAAGTGGAAAATTATGTACTCTGGTGCATTATGTGTAATGTCTCTGGGAACAAAAACAATGAAATTTTGTTTCTTTATCCTGAAAGTTTAGGTAAGTAGGTTAATACTCTTAGGCACATGGTGTGACTCTTGAGGATGGTCCTTTGCAGGGCCAAGAGTTGGACTTGATGATCCTTGTGGGTCCCTTCCAACTCGGCATATTCTGTGATTCTGTAATTCTGTGTAACCAGGTGCTTTACAGCATGAGAAACTGCGTGAAGCACCTTGGCAGAAGCAGCGGGATAGAAACAGAGCAAAATGATTTAATAGGACTGCTTGCTAGAGACATATAATTACAACAGTCCAGAGATTTTGGAAAACAAGGAGGCCCAAACCTGAGCTGTACAGTCATATCATGAAGCAGTTAAAACTAACAGTAGATCAACTCTAAATATAGAAAGCAAAATTCTGTTTCTTTGGGATGCAGCCAAGCTTTTTTCTTTTGGCTTTTGTATTGCAAAAACGATTCTGAAAAAGCCATGAACTTGGGAGACTCTATGTACTATGGATTAGCTGTAACTCTGTCTTATTACAAAGAAAGCCAATGGTGGTGTTTTTAAAACCATGCATTGTTGAAGTCAGCATGAGCTTTACCACTCAATTCTGTAGAACTGAAAATGTTTTATGCCAACACTGAGCACTTTCAAAATCCTCCATGTATTGTTTATGTCTTGAACAGAATGAATAACTTTTCAGATATATTTCTGTTGTATCCTTCTTTCCATACAAAGACACTCAGCTGGCTGAGAGCAGGAAGAATAGAGACTGACACTATTTTAGTGTAGCCACCAAACTGTGGAGTTTCCCAGTATTTTATAGCCATAAAAGTCTAGATTGTTTGAGGACATGTGATTTTGTTTATGCACTGCAGGGGTGTGAACTGAGCATTTAGGAAGCAGGGTTAAATAAAATGAATAAAATAAAATTTAAACCTCCAGATTCTTCTTTAGCAATCAACAAATGAAATTCAGTTGACATGTTAATGAATGGAAAAACTATGCAGACAATTGGCATCAGCCACCTCAGATTAAAAAAAAAAAACCAAACCAAAACAAACAAAAAAAAAACCCCCACCAACATTTAAATCTCAATTCTATTTCTTCTCTGGAGATGTTGTACTGGTGGTTTAGACTGCTTTTCAAATGCTGACATGAAGAAAATTCATGAACCAGAGGCTAGACACTTGCTTTGTACTTTTCAATTATACAGAAGAAATTACTCAGATTTGCAGAAATTATTCCTATAAACACTAAATACAGTGGAGTTTTATTGTATCTGACACTGCACACACATATTCTAAATGCTCTGAATGCTTTGCACTAGAAGAGCTATCCTACTTAAACACATAACCATATGGCTAGGTAAACAGGATTGATTCATTTAAGAAAATGATTTTCAATCTCTGGTACCTGAGACCTTTGGAAATCTGTGACTTCTAAAGAGACTTCCTAGAACAGCAAAGAAATGTGAGCTCATAAGTATTACTTAGGATTTGTCACAGAGGTAGCATTTCTGAAAACACTACAAATGACAGAGGCTGGAAATCACTGATTTAAGAACTTGTATAAATGCTTTTCTATGATGGAATCAACTTGCTTAACATCTTGATGACTTAAGCCTCATCTGCCAAAAACTGGTACAGTGACAATTGTTACTTGCATTGTTTCCACAAACTTATTTATGGTACCATATGGCCAGTATAGCAGACACAAGCTAGACATGTTCATTTCCATGTCAAATACCCAAGGAGTGGTAGTAAAAGGCTATTGCATAAGCTTCCTGTTACTGGGAGTACAAGATGAAGTGAACACTTATAGGTCAAAAAAAAATATTCACATATATTGTGAGAGTTTTTCGAACTAATTTAAAAAATCCTGAACACGGGAGAAGCCTCAGTTTCTAGGTGAAATCAAGTCAAATTGTGATTAGGATATTCTCTCTTCATCTTTTGCAGTTAGCTTCTTGATTATTTTGCTTGTTTCCCAGAAGCACTTGGACCTGGCTACTACTGAAGTCAGAGAGATGTCTTAATTCTCAAGGAGTCCAGTTCTCAAATAAAATTTCTGTGTTTCAATAAACAACTTTAAGTGGCTGGGCATACAGATCAGAGCACCCATTTTTTACGTACTGGCATTATGCAAATATTTGATATAGTAGACAAACTTCATTGTCAAATGAAATGAGATTCCTCTGAGCTAATGTAGATATTTAGAGTGTAAGGCTCTACATCATCACTTATCATCTAAAGTAATTTTAATCAATGGAAGAAAAAACAATTCTGTAGAATAATTGGCCATATCCTGGTCTACGTGCTTAAAGAGGAGCAGAGGCATTGCACCCTGATGAGCCTATTACTCAGTTTGAGGTTAAAAAGGTGTCAGGGTGTCTCTCTCAAGTGTATCCCACTGTCACTATATGTGGCTTGCACAGAAAGCAAAGAAGGGATGGAAATTTGTATGTATAAATAATTCCAATTGTAGTTACTAATATCCAACTATAAAGAGAACTAGAAATACAGATCTCAGTACCTCAATAGATTTTCTTCAATGACTAAGATACCCTTACATGTACCAGATTCTCCTTTGCTTCACTTTAGTATGATTTTGAGCATTTAAAAAAAGTTTCAGTTACAGTCTCTTCAGGAAGCGAGCACTGGAAGTGTACAGTTTTTGGGTGTGACCTGCTATATCATTGCCACACCAAGTGTGTTAAGACAAATGACCTCTGGCTTGTCACTACCTTACTCCCAACAAGGAAAGTTCAAAGTGGAACTCCCTTATATAAGCACGGCATAAGAAACATTCTTTCATATTCATTGCAATACACAGAAATCAAACCCACTGTAACCCCCTTCTTCACACAAGACACTTGCAAATAGACATTTTGCAGCAGCTTGCTAATTCAGCCATTGTGTTTAGGGGTAGAGTATGCCTGTAGGCACTAGTGGACAGGAGGCTGCATCCCATGAAGACCAGTTCCAGAAGGCAGCTGACCACAGAAGCAATTCCACTCTGTTTTCCCCTTGCCCCTGGAGTGGTTGTTTGCTGCTGACCACCTACAGCTGGAGTGAATTACCACCAAGTGTCATGCTGGCTCAGAGGTCCTGATGGGCACAGGTAATGTACGGAGTCAATGCTTGGCAGTTACACTCTACTGCAGGGAAAGAAAAAAAACAAAGTAGGGAGGAGCAGCCAGAAGGACTGCTTGTCAGAAGTCACAGACAAGATATGGCAGAAGTTCCCACTGGTTGTTTTTTTGGCTTAATTCGGGTTTGCTGAGACACTACGCATTGGATACTTTGTACAGAAACCAGAAGCCTCATGTGGGCCCAGGTACACACTTTCAACCCATGTCTTAGTGGTTTGAATTGAATTCTATTAGTTTCCAAATGTTTTATTATTCATATCTGTACTCTAGACAAAGTCTAGTCTTTTATGGTTCCAGTAATCATCTAAATTCCTATAATTCAATAAATTCTAGAAACAATGAGAAAAGTCAAGCTAACGAGTCTTTAGAGCTCTGGAGACTTAAGGGGAAGAAATTAATACTTTTGGAGTAATTCTCCTCAGCCAGCACCCTAGTGTATCTGGATTTTGTTGAAATGGGAGAGCAAGGGTAGCATATGAAATTATTACTCAGTAATATCCTAAGGAAAACAGTACCTTTGTCACATATTCTGTTAAGAAATATTTTTATATTATGACATCCTTCCCCGCTGTTGTAACCAGTCTAAAGTATTCCCACAGTTCAGCTGTGGACAGTATTTCACTCAAATCCTTTCCGTTTACTGTGCCAGTTAATTTTTCCCAGCCCAGTTGCCTGCAGAGATGACCCCTGATTTCAAACATTGCTCCCAAACACAAACACAGCTGGATGTCAAAAGAAATCAGCCCAAAATAGTATAGAACACATATTTGAAACCCCAACATACTTTTACTTGCATTGTGATGCCAGTCTCTGCATCAGACCCAACAACATTTTAAGAAAACAGCAGTACTGAATGACAGAATCATATTTCACTCACAGTAGGATGTCCTGGGCTTTTTTCCCCTTTAAATATATCCTCTAACATTTTGTATGAAGGATCTGCTAAACCATTAAAAATATTTTCCAAGGGATAGGACTATTGTTTGGTTCAAGAACTAAACAATCCAGCTTGTCTTCATTTATTTCTTTGGGTAATTAACTTCAGCAAAGTCGTTGAGCTAATTTGTTTCATTCTCTTTCAGTTTTAATAGGAAGATTTCAACTGTACCCAAACTCTAACCTAAGCTCTTTCAAGCCAGAACTAAAAAGATGAGACTGCATAGTGAGTTAGATTGAATTGATATCTCTTCAGAGAGAGATCTTACAGTCTTAAAGGTCACAAAAGCATTGGTTGGTCCCAGATAAGCCTATATTTAATCTTGGAATTGTACTCAGAACAGAGGATGAAATACAGGAATATAGTAAGCAAGTCTGGGTTCCATTGTCCACTGTGTGTTCAACTCTTCTGCCTTATTCCCAAGAGTAAACTAAGAAAATCCCAGTCTCTTTTTTGCTTGCTTGTTTGTTTTACTGCGTGAATATGTTAGCCCCTTCCAATTTACCTCCTGCCACTGGAATTCCTCGATGGCTGACATTGTAGCCTTAGAAGTCTTTCCCTAACATTTTTTTAGAGTTAGGAACATACAAAGAGCTCTCCTGAATCATCAGCACCACCTCCATGACGTGGTGAGCAGACATAGAACATGATCTCTGGGCAGAAGCCCTGTTTGTTTTTCTGAAGTCCCCATCGCTTTGCCAAAAGACTCTCCCAGAACATGATGCTTAGCTTCATTCTGTTTTCAGGCAAAAGTGTAGTCATGACGTGTTTATTCCCGCTTTCTCATGAAGTGATGATTCTCTCCCTTCACTGATATTTTCAGCCCTGGCTAGATTTTTGTCGGATAAGGTGAAAAAAATGAGGTTACTTAATCTTCTGCCATGAGAAGGAGAACTCTCTCCTTTCAATTAATTTTTTAGCCCTAATCCCATATGGTCAAAAGTAATTGCATTTTCCTGGATTCTGGATGAGGTGTCAGCAAGTGCTTTTAAAAGGGTAAAAACATACCTTCTCTGGAGGCACTTCTCCAAGTGATGCACCCTTGGATGCCCTCTCGCTGTTTGGGTGGTACTGTCACACCAGCAATTCACCATTCCTGTTATGTCATTTGCCTTATGTAATGACCCTTCAGCTCACAGCAAAAGTTCTGATTAGTCCAGTTCTTTGAAGCATCCAAAGATGAGATATTATGCTTTTTCTCTGAACAAAAGGTATCTTCCAACTCTGAGCTATTGTTATATCCACTCTTTTGTATTTTGCTTGATAATGATCATTTCAAGGAGAGCTTCTGTCTAAACTGTGATGAACTCCACTGCTACTCTTCTTCCAGATGAACAGTTCCACTTTCAGGGACAACTAATTGTTATTTGTACTTTCACCTGTTCTCTAATTTCTTTACAATTTCTACCTTCTCCAGCTAATATAATTTTTCCCTATTGTACTGAATCAAAGGATTCATCAAAGTCCAAAAATCCAGAGGTACTCTTTTTTTGTTGTTGTTTAGAAAAGCAAAAGAATCTGTCAGGCTAACCTGATGCAATCTTCTTTTAGCAATGTTTAATCATCCATGTTACTTCCATGCCTTATTTTTGTTCTTTATCCAAGATTTGGTCAATATGTTCTGCATACTAGAGTCAAGAGATCACCTGGCCAAACTTCTGCTGTATTTTCAGCTCTGCCATAGCAACATGGAAAAGGGTAGATAAGAAAAAGAAGCCTATGAAGCTTTGAGTCCCTCTATTTGTCCTTAATTTTTATCCTATTCAGAATCACAGGAGTGGCAGGAAAAGGAAGACTATGGCAGTACAGTCTTCAAGATTTTCCCTCCTTCTAGAGCATATTTTTCTAATCAGTAAGCCATGAGCAAATGTTGAAATGTATTCTGAAATAAAAAAAAAAGCTTTAAGCAAATGTTTAAGCTTGGTACTTTCAAAATAAATCCTTACATGGTAAAAAAACATAGGGCTGACCATTTTCCAAACAGATTAATTTCTCAACTTTTCTCATGAACTATGAACAACTTTCATCACATACATGTTCAGGTAAATGTGAAGAAATTCTTGCTACTTCTGAATTCTACATTACAGTTTTTGGAGTTATAAACTTCTTATTACTCATTTTATAGTTATTTTTATTTTGCTTTTAATTTCTATGGTATGAAGAGATCTGGAAAAAACATTCTATTGAAGAGTAGACTATGATTTAGGTAAACAGATACTAAGCTATTAATAGTTCACAGATTTACTCCATGCCAGAGAGAACAGCTTTATTGATCACAAGCATTACAATAAGACTTTGAGTATAAAATACATAAATCAAAGTGTGCTATTGTGCCTTGCAAGCCTTAAATTATAGTAAAACTTTTCAGGAACTGTGGGGCTTTTTAATGATTAAGCATCAAAATGAACAGCTTAGCTTTGCATAGTTTTTAGTGTGTATAAAATGTATGCAAACATACAAAACCAAAGAAAAATCTTTGTAAAAACATGCAATAAAATTAAGGCTAGAAAGCCATTTTACCTGTGATACACCATCACAGTTGATAAGAGGCTCCTGTTTCAATAGTCACATCTCAGTGTAAAAAAGAGCTTTATTTTTCTACTACCCTGAGAAGGCCTCACTGAATTTCTGGTCTTCATTTCTATTCCAGACACATAGTTTTAGAATTTTTGAGATGTCTGAATGTTGTTTGATTTGCATCCAACTTGCTGACACAGACCCAGTTTTGTTGAAGATCAAATAATCTAGCTTTTTGGATGCGAGTGATTAAGAATTCTTATTGATGATTTATACAGTCCTGAATAAACTAATTTTATTTGGCTTGTCATAACCAGCTTTAATTTTCTGTTCTGCTAGTAAAAAGCTTAGTGGTTTGTTTATTGTACTGCTATAATGTCAACAACCTAATCTACTTTAAAGAGTAAAGTCAATATTGTATTTCATTAAAACAAATGTGAAGTTTAATTATATGCCTCAGTTAACCTTGGATTTGTGTTAGCTTTTATACTTTTTCATAAGTAAATCTTCATTCAAAGCCTTTATGTCCTTCTTCTGTCCACACCTAAGAGCTCACAAGGAGTGCCTCTTGCGGGGCTGTTTGTGGATGTAGTAGCTGTCCTAGGACTAATAACCATTTTAGCAGATAAAAAGATGTACATGGCATTGATCCATTACCCTGGCTGAAGCCAAGGCTGCAAACTAGTTCTTGCTCTCTCTCTATGAAACATTTTGTATTGGGTATCTGGTGTGATTTGGGAAGCCGTAGGCTACCCTTAACACACACATGGGATTGATTGGGATGGCACAGAACCTACAGGGAGACCCATGTGATAGCTGAAGACTGAGCTGGCTATGCTGCATGTAGACAAACAAATCAAATTCTCCTCTGCAAAATGGAGCATCCCACTCTGATCTGGAAGCCACATTAAATGAGTAAATAATTATTTTAATATTCATCTCAAGATGAAATAATCACAGGCAAAATGTGTCGTACCAAATGGTGGCCTCCAGGCTAGTGAATCTATCTGTAATGAGGGATGAGATATATATGTTCCAGGTTATTATTATTATTTGAACCTGGAGCTGAATTTAATCC
The DNA here is from genome assembly GCA_035041135.1 of Platyrinchus mystaceus. NCBI lineage: Eukaryota > Metazoa > Chordata > Aves > Passeriformes > Tyrannidae > Platyrinchus > Platyrinchus mystaceus. The sequence goes on from JAWWLV010000001.1 coordinate 35,846,839, forward strand.
TTCAACAGATGCATAACAGGAATGTCAGAAGTAAGACCTGTGCAGTGAGTTCTTATTGCTGCAGTTATAGAATATACAGTGGAGTGGAGTATAGAAAGAAAGAGTTTACTTTTTGTTGAAGGCAAACCTGAATACCTATAGTTAGGCTTTTTTGTTTCTTTTACAAATAATTTAAATTAGTTTCTGTCACCATAAACACATTTAAAAAAGGGAAGGTTAAAGTAGCATTTTGTTCTTGTAAATTCACCTTGATCTATAATTTAGATCTAAGCATTTAAAAAATTTGATTTTTTGGAAACCAGTTACTTCCATCTCAAATTAAAAATCTTTAAAAATATATAGACTTCCAGCTACAAGTCCAAAAAACTTATGGAAAATTTCAAAAATTTTACAAGTGTCACATTATATTAATTCTCAAGTAATGCTGAGGCCAGAATTTTCCTAACCACAGATTACGCTGATTCAGAAAGGACTTGTTACAAAACTTCATGTATTATAAAGTAGGAGAGATTCAAAAAGGGTGGTAAAACATTTAACAGCACCTCTTCCTTTACTTCCAAGTTTCTACTTCTTCACAGATTCTGAGGTACTGCTATCAGGCATGCTGTCAAAATAATCCCTTAAGCTTTTGTCAGTTCAAATTATCTTTCCAACATCAAACCCTTGTTGCCAGCAAGATATTGATTCAAGACAAATTTCTCCTGCCCAATTAAGATGATTCTCCTTGAGGAACATAAACTGATCAATAATGTCTATGTATAGCTACTCCAGCCTCATACAGACTCTGAGACCCATTTAATCTATGAATGCATAAAAACAACATATAAGCTATTCTGTTAAATTAGTTTTGGTGACACTCCTGTATTCATTTTTTGATTTACAGTAAAAAAAAACTCCCCCATCTCCAAAAGGAGAGTTTTCAGTCTAGCAAGATAAGAACAATCTACTTGAGCATCACCCCTGCACAGCCTATATAAGATCTCTTTAAAGCAACAAGAATTGACCTATGGAGGTTGGAGGATACCTCACTAAAGGGACTAACAAAAATTAATGAGAAAAATCACAATGGGCACCTAAGAGCTAGGAAAAAAAATTCCCTGGTCCCACTGGTGATAACTTTATGTTCTATAGCATGAGAGTTGATTATCCTTAACATAATGGCAGCATGCATAATGACAAATGTTATTAGTGGACATAAAGTCATCCAACCCCTTAGAATTTCTGCCACAGTATTTAAATCAAATACCTCCTTCAACGATAAAACACAAATTGCTGAAAATGGATTGCATACAGATGTATATTTTTTTTTTTATTCTAAACTCATTTTCAATTTAATTTAACTGTGATTTTCCCTATGCACCATGTCCTTCATAATTTTCACAGTAAACCCCCTACTTTTTTCTTATCCAGCTAAACAATTCCAACCTCTGGGACTCCTCTATTTATGCTCACTCTATTGCTATTTATTTTGCCCCATGGTGAGTTTTGTAATTTCATGTATGCTTTTTCTAATGTTGGGTGACCACATTTGGATTAAGAACTACAGAAGTGTACTATTGCTTAAGGCCTTTGAGTGTTAGCTGGCTTTTTTTTGGCTTTAGAGATTTTAATCTGTTTTAGCACACTTGCCAAGTTATTCACAGTAATCTCAGGTTATTTTCTTCAGAAAATTCCATATTAATAAAATACACATCTGAAAAACTTTGACTATTTTGTCCATTATTACAGGTCATAGTCCTTTGGTGCTTCTATACTAAAATAAAAAGAATAATATTTAACTCTCAGGAGGTTAAGTTTGTTTTAAATAATTTACACTACTATTTTTCCCTGTCTGTTGATTGAAAGGAATGAAATGATACCACAGAGATGATTACTTTTGACTTTTAATTTGTTGTACTTTTGATTGTTCTGTGATGGTTAATGCTGCTGATAATAATATAGGCCAAAACACTGCTCTTTCCATACTTCATGTGTAGTGGAAAGAAAATTTCACTCCTCTTCAAGTAATAAAAGTTACCACAGATGGTGAGCCAAAATTTTGATTATGTGACTCAGTGCAGGTCCTCCAAGATCAGTATTGCACTACTCTTAAGTCTAATAGAGAATAGGTCCTGGTAAGTCCTCTGATGAATGTAGAGAAAAAGGTGGATAAAATTCAAAGCATTGCATTTCATCAATAGGATGTCATAGGCCAATATGCTTGTTGATGTGTCCTCTCTTGGGATTATCATGGTCACATATTTTCTGGAATAACTTTATGTCTTTCACAAAGGTTTGCAGACCAGACAACTGTTAAGAAGTCACAAATGCTGGATTAAATCACAAAATGGAATACGTTTGCAAATGGAAAGCACCTTATCTGTGACATTACACGGAATAAAAGGTATGTCCCACTAAATTTCTACTTTAGACTGTTCCTCCCTATCTTCTGGAAGAGTTTGGAACTTTTTCTAGTTCTTCAGGTCAAGGGTTGCTGTTGGAACCAACTCCTTTGGCCCAATGTCTCAAGAGATTGGACAGTTATTCAGGTATCAGTATTATGGCTTCCTTTTTGAATTTGAAGGTAAGTGGTTAAACGTAATGCAATTAAATCACAACAAATCTATAGAGGTTTTCAGGATGGTGATTCTGGTCTCTTGCATTTACTGAGAAAATAAAAGGCACTGTTTGTAGTTTGAGATGCTGTGGCTGATCTGTATGAATGAGAAAACAAAGCATTTCTAAAACATGTGTGCTGAAAAGTGAGACTACAGAGAAAAGAACAGCACTGCAGGGTGCCCTGCTTACTTTGTCTTATTGATGTTATGTCAGATATGGTCAAAAGACAATGAAAATGATCATTTTTCCAACCACTGCCACTGTAGACTCACTGTGGAAGCTAAAAGACAAAATATGATCTTTCTGGCTCAGGAATCAATAACAGCAATAAAGCATTTACAGGTCATACACTTCCCCCAATTGCACCTGTATCATTCAGTTGTGAGAAAAATTCAGCCTTCATTTACATCTGAGGAAGATGGCTGGTCTGCTGCTACTGTTTCACTGAAATAACTGAAATTCAAGAGCATTATACTAATTTATCTCATGGAGCACAAATCCCTCATCTTTCATGGGAAGGCTCAAAGGCTGAGCTGAGGCATTCTCCCAGCAGAGTTACTCGGGATTCAACGGGGTAACATATTCTTTTTAAACCTTGTCGTAAACTATTGTGTGATGTTGCGCTGTTCTTTCATGTTTAGTGCTTTTCCCAGCATATGCTTACATCTTGCAAAGGGTCTCCTATGTAAATCCCTCACTGATCTCACAGGCCTGGTCAAAACCCACTGCTGCTTTGAAGTTACTGAAGAAAAGGTGCTGGAGTAGTGCATGGTATTAATAAGTGCTACCATAAGGCTACATCAAACCCTACAATGAATAGTCTTGGTATTGTACTGTCATCTGAGACTTTTGGAGCAGCAGTAGCTAAAAAATTTTGTTCACAAAGTCAGGAACGAAAATTAATGGACAACAAACCTGTCACTCCTAAAGCCCCCATTTTATTATAATGTCCACACTAGATGAAAGTTGATGTTAGAGAAACTTCAGGAAATCCTCAAATCAATACATATAAGCAGCTGCCTTCCATTCCTGAGCATCCAGGGAAAAGGGATTTGCTGAATATATGTTTCTCTCTCACTGGGTCTTTAAGACCTCTATTCTCTGATAGTGGGATAAAGAGAATTTCAGAGTTATAATTAGATTATATTCTGTAGAAGTGAACTTTAGCTTATGGATTGCAGTTAACTCCTGACAGTTAGAACCAAGTGCAGAGATGAACGATGTCATACCTGTTAAACAAAAGGTCATATTCAAACCACAATTTAAGTACCAGAAATAAGGCTTCCAAGAAGGATTCGGTTGTGTATGCTCTAAATTTCAGTCTTGGAAAGCCCTTTCAGCTGCCTATTCACACTGGCAGCTGAACTCTTGGAGGGCTCTTCTTCTAATGTCCCTCTGTATATCCTCAATCCCACCAAAGGATTTCAGGTGGATACACGACTCCCTAACCCCTGGTATAAAGCACTCATGGGACAGGCATTGGGCTTTTGTCTTGAGTTTGTCACTGTACTGGCATTAACTGTTACTGACTGAATGACAGAAAGAGTCTTCAGAGCAAGGACCTGGCCTGTAGATCAGAATTTCTGCTGCTCTCCTGGGTGATGATTTCAATAGTTTCAGGCAGAAGTTGACATTAAACCCAAATTTTCTATTTCCAGAGGAAGCTCTCTAACTGTTGGCTACTACATTCGAGAAGGATGCTACCGTCACCTCTAACTCCTGCATTGTGAAACAGAATTGAGCTATTCTCTGTACTTGAAAAACAGGAGAAAAGTTTCTCTCTTAGGAATGACCCCTACATCTCTTGCAAGAAGCACAGACTTACCTGCCTGAGAGAAGGGTGCTGCTGTAAATCCTTGCCCCCTGCAATGCACTTTGGGCTTGTCTGGACAGTCCTCAGCCAAGACTGTGACCCTGTTTGGGGAATACTATAACACATCAGGACACTGAGGACTTAAATTCTAACAATTCAATGAGTTTGATAAATCGCTTTTTCCATCCTGTCTTCTGTTTTACTATTTGGAAAATGGGTACAATGATGTTGCTCCACTAATGCACTTTTCAAGTGCAAAAAGGACAATTACTGGAGAGCTTTGGTAAGGGCTAGATCATACTTTATACAAGTACATTATATATATGTACACTATATATGTTTGATACTATATATATAATATTTTACAAAACATCACAATGGAGTTCTGTTCTATGTGGGATTCTAGTATTTTTCTATGTATTGCTTTCTATTAGTAGTATATGTATGACTGGAAGTGCAGAATTTGAATGTATTATCTTATCAGTTTTCATGTAATGCATACTCATTTTAGAGAAGAAAAGTAAAATGTATCTGTACTTGATTGCTGGATTGTCAGGTCATCAATTTCTCCTAAGCTATGTTTTAATTTCCCTCCTCTGCAGCTTTGGTTGCAATTCAATTGTCAATCTACAAAGAGAAACTCCACTTTTCTCAGTCTTTGCTCCTGACCACACTGAAAGCAGGAAACAATGAAAATTTCATGAGAAAAAATATTATGATGCTCCAACCTGGCTTGTGCAGACAAAACAAATCCAAAGAGAACAGTTATGCTTTAAATAAAAATTCAACATTTTCTTTGTTAATTAAACTCAAATCATGGGATGATTCTTTGGCTGATACAAACTGTGATTATTGTGCAGAGCAATTTATACTAGGTTAATATTGCACTCTGGGGCTCTTCTATTGATTTGTACATGCAAGAGACACTTCAAACAAATGTGGTCCATCATTGAAGTAATGCATTTAAAAGTTAAAAATAGGTGTTATGTTTTTAAAAATTATTTTAAACTGTCCTCAGCTTGTCTCAAAGGAATTTCTATTAACAATCTATAAAGTTTTTGTAGCTCTTTAAGATTATAAAATGGTGGTTAATTATATGTAATAGGTGTACTTATTCTATTGATATAACAATGAATTAGAAAATATTTATCTTCTCTCACATTACTTTTTTCAGTAAATTTTAGCATTTTTTTCCTTTGGATTTTCTCTTTTGTATAGATGAATATCTCAACGGATAAGAATGGTAATGCTATTAATTATACACTTATTATTATTATTACCGATTAGTGCTATTTCGATTTATCAGTAGGCCTTGCTCTAAACCACCAACCTCTGTTTCAGGAAAAGCACATTGCATGGAAATTCTAATTATTTTTTAAGTGGTAGAGTGATTTCTTTGTCTGTCCCTTTGGTTTCCACAGAGAAGCAACTCATAATTTAATCACTTTACCTTTTCCCCTTTTTTTCCCCTCTCCTTTTCTGTGCATTTGCTTGCCTGTTTAGAAATGCTGATGAATCCATATTTTTTCCATAGTTTTTCATGAATTGGTGACTAATTTCCCAGTGAAGAGTAAGCTTAAGTATGCACATCAAAGTGGTATAAGATGCATCTAAGCTCACTTTTAGCATATAAACATTAGTCCATTTAGACTAAACTTGACTCTCAGCTGCTTCTGTTGCTGATTGAGAGATACAGGCACCTTCATAAGATGTAATTCTTATTTCTTACTGAACCTGCCTTTTCATGAATATTGCTCTCTTGTATCATATCTGAATATGTAATCAGGGCATAGATGTTAAGGTCCTCACTCTCTGGTCATTCTATGAGACTAAGTTAACGGGAAATCTATTAACACATTAAAGAATAAAGAAAAAATTGGATAAATGAGAACCTTTAAATTTTGAAGGTACTATAGATCCAGAATAAACTAATGTCTTTTATCCATTTGGGGCCATGGGGCTGTGACAGCAGTACATTAGACTCAATGGCTCCACAGGCACTAGACAAGGTTGTGTTCCTACCCTCCAATGAAGGGTAGGCCTTGGCCTGATTTGTTTCCATACAGATGAATTTCTTTCTCTCCAAAACACACTGGTCTCATCCAAGCTCCCAGCTGCCAATAGTCCCTTGGCTATGTCCTGACCAGTCCTATATATTATCTGAAGTAGTGTTAGGTAGCTTAAGTCAACTCCCCCCCCCAAAAAAAAAAAAACAAACCTGGAAACACCTAGACTCTTAAGCTTTTTGGATGATCCCAGGTCAGTGTTTGAGTCATGTACTAGTCCTGTCTTATTTTCTACTGTTTATGTAGCTTTTAGGACTATGAAGGAACAATTTACTTAAAATTCTTTCATTGTACAGTCTTTATGTATGAGTTAGGGTTTTCAAAAACACAGGACAGGAAAAGATGAAAATATGTAAATAACTGTGGGTTACATTCACTATGACCAGAATTCAGTCTAACAAGAAGGAACAGTGACGTGCAGAGAAGGCTGAGATATGTCGTCTATACAGACAGGAAACATCATTTCAGATTTGCATGCAAGTCCTCTGAAACAGGAACATCGAAGTATACCTGCTTCTTGTTGTATGCTTTCCCTGATGGCAAACACCAAGCTGTTAAAAGCTTTCAACTGTTTATCCAATATCCAATAATCTGATAAATTGAAATCCTCTTGCTGCTAGTACCAGAACTAATTTTGTCATTTGTTCAGCCTCTCTGGGGTTTATTCTGACACGTTCTTTTGCATAGCAGAGGTATAGTTATTAACATCTCTGATGTCCCCTTTTCACTTTTTGTTTGCAGTTCTGTAAATTAAGAGTTCTCCGAATATTTTGGTTGTGCAGATTTAATAAATATCCTTCTCATCCAAGCAACTCTCTTTTCTCCTACTTCCCCAACTGGTCTGTGACACAGTCTAATGAGGAGAAAAAACCTCTCATTGTCTGTAGCCTTATGGAGAGTCAGCTTATTCATCAACCTTTTTGTTTTGAAGGAGAAGCAATTTGTAGACCGGGTGATAATGAAAGACAGATGATAATGGGCAGTAGCTTAGATTTAGAGACTTGTGTTTGTTTTGGAGTCCTATAATCCAGCACTTCTGTCAATTTAAATTAACTACTTGCATCATGTTACTTGTTCACCGCACAAGTTATGGACATTTACCATCCTGTGAAGGAGGCTGCAGATGGCAAACAATAAAACCATAAGGATCTCCCTCTCTGCAGTTCGTCATGCTTTGTCCTTAGCTCCAAAATCTGGAGGGTGCATAGTGATATTAGTAAATCAATCAACAAATTAATTTCCTGTCATTAAAACATGTGAGCGTGTCTGACATTCTGGTTGATGGCCTTTAGAAAAGATGGATATGCAATCAATAAAACCTTTCTTCTCTTTAAGTGAGACTAGGATAAAGTGTCCCTACAATCTAAAAATCTTCACCTTTTTGGCTTAGGCATGTCCCACTAATAATAAAACAGAAGCAAATAAAACTAAAACATATCCTTTTCTGAGAGATTACCCAAGTGCTTATTTAGTCATTTAGACATTTCACCTGAGAAGACATACCTCTCTGTACCCTTTTCACTTATCTGCCAGTAAAATAGTGGTATAAGTATTGGTAATGATAAATTTATTTCAGTATAAATCCTGGATGTCCCTGAAGAGCATCTTGTTTTATTTTTCATCTTATTTTTTATTTATCTATTACTGAAATTTCAACCTTTAAGCTTTAGATCAAAACAGTTAAATTTCCTTCCCCATGGAGGAGTGACAGGCATTTTTTTATATTTCTTGTTATTGAGAAGAAACTATTCCCTTTTTCATTATGCAAATAGAACCAGAAATAATTAGGAAGTATGGTAATAATATATGCAAATCCCAGCACTAACAATTAGTGAGATGCTCCGATTTTATGTGATAGCAAAGAGTCTTTGACTTTCAAAGCATATAGATACAGTATGCTTTGTAGGGCTAGGAGGAAAAACTAGATTATAAACTCAATTGCCTTCCTAACAAAAATAAAAACAAAGAAAGTTACCTTACTATTCTCTTAAATTTATTTTTTTACATAACAGTGATGAGAACAGATCTTCTGGGTCAACTTGTCTCATTTCCTGGTATCACAGGCTGCCATGTAAAATATTTCTTTTCTGCAAACTGTTGGAAAATGAGCTTTTGCTTTCATGTCTTCTTCTGAAAAGTTCTTCATAAATTCTTCATGCTAAACGTTATCACAATTTTTGTCAAAAGTTGGTTCCAGTCCTGAGGACAACTTTCATTTAGCATAAAAAATTATCTTTTTCTTTCATAATTTATTTGTAGTAGGAAAGCAATCAAAATTCTTTAAGGCTTCTATTTTTCTCTACTAGACAAAGTAGGCTGTTTTTATCTTGCAGTTAGCTTGTTTCTGAAAGTCTTGACTTCTCTTCCATGTCCTTCTTGAATATTCAGGGATGAAAATTTTGTCCAGAATCCCAGCAGGAGTTTTTTTAGTGCATTATTGATTTGCTGTAGCAGTTTCTGGAAATACTGATCTAACATAACTTACAGTCATTACCATGTGTTTATAATGACATGTGTGGTTGAACCTTACCTTTAATTGCACAAAGTTTATTTTTGTGACAGACAAGAGCCTTAAAACAGAGTAGCAATTCCTGGGTGCCAAGCTCTGGATGAATAATATCTTTCTCATACGTATTGCATGAGAGATGTGCAGAGAATCAGATTTCCACAGGGGGATCTGACTAAGTCCATGGCCATGTGGGGTCCCTCTATTACCTGGTGCATAGAATGCACAATTAAGTAGGCATCCAAAGATCAGAGATTCAGTAAGACACATTGGAGAATCAGAAAATGTGTTATGGAAATGATAGCTTGACAGATGCTGCTTTCATTTGAATGTCTCCTATGTAGGCCTGAAACGTAGGGAGCAAAAGGGTGGTCAAGAGTCACCCTCTCCAGTTTTCCCTCCATCTGTGTGTGGAGTGAGAGCATAAATAAAAATTATGCTCACTCTGTTCACACCCTCAAAACCCATCAGGATTTGGCTCCTTATCAGCATTGCTTTTTCTGAGTATACATCATTCATATAATTTTTTCGTCAAATCCTGAGTCCCTGAAGGATTAATGCTCACTTTTAAAAAACTAATATGAACTCAAATTTGCATTTCCCATTTCACTCTTCCTAAGTACAGTGTAATTCAGACCCATTTGACTGATATAAATTGCATTTTAGAACTAGCTAGTTAATTATGCTAGAGACAGACATCTCAAAAAAGAAAATAAGAGGGAGGAAAAGTAACTTAGATTTGACTCACTAGAATTTAGTCCCTATATTGCAAAGAAGCTGTAACTTTTAAGCAGTCTTTAAGAATAAAGTCAGCCCTTCATGTGTAGCTTAGTTTAACATCAAATAAAACAGAGTGAAATAACATTTCTTCAGGTTTGGTGAAATGAAAAATTGAGGTGAGGAAATATTATGTACAGCTGAGTCAAAAAATGTTTTTCAGAATGTTCAGCTACAGTACTAAACAAAAATAAATGAAAAATACATTTTGCTGTTAGGTGAACCTGAAATGCTTTCCTTTAAGTGGAATTTTTAACCTCTTTGTCTAAGCTCAATTTTTTTTTGTTTTATTTCAGTCACTTGTTTGTAGAAGTATTTTTCTGAATTAAGGTCTAGAGAATCCCCATGGCCATGAAGCAGTACTTCCCCTTTATCTTCTGAGGTGAGAAGCAGATCACAGCATCCAACTAAGGTTCATCTTAGCCTTGGCAAACAGCTTTTACCACATCTTCTGATGGACATGAGATAACACGTTCAAGCAGCACATGTAACCTAGCTCTCATGCTTGCAGCTAAAGAGAAGACTTGCAAGCTAACAGTGCCTCTTACTGAATCTGTGATCTTCGGGCATTTACGTAACTGTGTATTTCAAGTAGTTTGTATCTAAAAGGATGAGTGCTAGTTACCGTCACTCTGGCCTTGTTGTGATTGCAAATGAGATTTCTACATTCCCAAAAGGAGTTTAACTGCTTACTCTGATTGATTTCAAGGGAAGCCCAGGATTTAATTTCTGTAGACAGTTCTCGAAATTCTGTCTTGCTTAATTAATGTCTGTTCCATGCTTTGAACATGTTAAAAGTGTTTATAAATGTGAAGTATTCTTGCTGTTCATGAAATATCCATGCGGCAGGTTGAAAGGTAGTTATGTGAACCATTAGCAAAGACTTACAAAGAAATTATCAGATGCTTGGATGTGAAGCATTTTTCAAGAAAATTTACGCACTGAAACAAAAATAGAAATCACAAAATATTCAGACTGAGACAAATAGTTCAAGCAGCTACAGTTGTTCAGGTAGTGTTTAGGTGACATGGATGAGACAAGTGGTCTTAATGAAATTCAGTTTATGTAAAAATATCAGAGAAGAAAAATTTTACTTCCTAATTTCCTCTAAACAATTGTTTAACACTTATGAATTTTCCTGCTGCATCACCCTAATTTCCTGAGTGCATCAGTAGAAGGTGTTGGGTGTTCAGCACTGTTGAAAAATCAGGTCATCTTTGTAAAAGATTGTGAGATGGAATTTCAAAAGATCTCAAAATGAAGTTGTGAAAGCACATAGAGGGTGGAAGCATACAGAAGTTAGAAGCAAGGGCAGGTAGCCTGGAAGGATACAAAAACCTTATCCATTCATGCAGTGAATAACTCAGAAAAGTTAAGCCCATCCAGAACTATGTCTAGCTTGGAATGTCAAAGACAAGAAAAGCTTCTATAAGTACATAGCTGACAAAAGGAAGACTAGGGAAAATGTGGGCCCATTGCTTAACTAGAGAGGGGACAGACCTGGTTGGACAGGATGTGATTGAATACCTTCTTTGTCTTGATTTTTACCAGCAAGACTACACCTGGAATCCCAGGTCCCAAAGAGCAGTTCTAGGCTGGAGCAACAAAATTGCTCAGTGGAAAAGAACTGGTTCGCGGAATACTTAATTCATGGGCCTGATAGGATGTACCCAAGAGCGCGAGGGAGTTGTCAGGTGTCATTGCAAAGCCACTCTTGATAACATTTGATAAATTGTGATGATGGGCAGAGGTGTCTGAAGTCTAGAGGAAAATAAGTATCACTGTTACTTCCAAAAAGGAGGACCCAGGGAACTATAGGATGGTCAGCATCACCTCAGTCACTGTGAAGGTGAAGTCTGGAAAACCATTTTCATGCACAAGAAGGAGAAGAAAATCATCAGGAATGGTCAGCAAGGGGAAGTCATGCTTGACCAACTTGATAAACCTGTATGATAAAATGACTGGCCTGGCAGATGAGGGGAGGGCAGTGGGCATTGTCTACCTGGACTTCAGTAAGGGCTTGACGCTACCTCTCATAAGATCCTCATAGACAAGGTGTTCATAAAGGGGCAGTCTATCCTCAGCAAGTTTGCTGATGACAAAAAACTAGGAGGAGTGGCCATTCAGATGGACCACAGGAGACTGGAGAAATGGGCTGACAGGAACCTCATGAAGTCTGACAAGGAGACGTGCAAAATCTTGCACTTGGGGAGGACCAACCCCAGTCACCAACATATATTAGAGGTCACCTATCTGAAAAGCATCTTGGCAAAATATCCTGGTGGACAACAAGTTGAACATGAGCCAGCACTGGGTCCTTGCTACAAAGAAAGCAAATAGAATACTGGGCTACGCTAGGCAAAGTATTACCACTAGAACAGTGGAGGTGATCCTTCTTCTCTACCAAGCACTGGTGAGGCCACCACATCTGTAGTGTTTCCCAGTCAAAGGAGACTTGGACATACTGGAGAGAGTCCAGTGAAGGTCCATCAAGACAATTGAGGGACTGGAGCAACTCTCCTATGAGGAAAGGCTGAGAGAGCTGGGATTGTTCAGCCTAGGGAAGAGAAGGTAATTCTAATATTTATAATTCTATCATAATTTTATTTATTTATTTATTTATTTATTTATTTATTTATTTATTTAAATTCAAAAGAGCTGCATGGTGTTTTTGTAGGGGTTTTGTGTGGGGTGTGTTTCTTTGTTTTGATTGGTTGATTCGTTGGTTTTTTCTTTTGGTTTTTAATACAAGCATAATGGTATAATGGATTTAACCATGGAGGTTTTTTTGTTGTTGTTTTGTTTTTGTTGTTTTTGTTTGTTTGTTTGTTTGTTTTAATCTGTTTTCTTATAAGGGTCATTTTAACCATATTTTTAAAATCTGAATCTAGGTAAGACGTCCACCCACAGTTTCTCTTAATTTTGGAATACATAGCTCCTTCTGAGAATCTTGAGAAAGATAAATATCAGCTAATTGACCACTTTTGAAATGATAGAATAATATTCAATTAGGATTATTTCAGCAGCTGTTAGATGTCAGTATTGTTCCGTGGAAGTACAATTGGAAGGAGATTTCTACAGCTGTAAGCAAGATAGCTCTTCAACTGTGAAGTTTGGAAGAGCTAGCTGTTGGTGTTCAGCACCTCATCTATTAACAAGAGACTTTAAATTACATACTCAGTGGAGCAGTAATCATTAGAGCAGAGTCAAGATGCACAATAGAGATTTAATTTCACTGGAACTGTTCCTAATGAAATTCTGTGTGGTACAGACTATTTGAATTACAGTTTTGGATGGGCCAAAAAAAGGTATATGGAAAAAAGTGGTGCTGTCTAAAAATAATCATTAAATCCATTTCAAAAAATAAAACCAGATATGATTATGTGGGTTGGGCAGACTGACTTTTTTTTTCAACACATAATGTATTTAACCTTTCTGTTTCTTTTATGTATTTGGTTTTCTACTGTATGTATAATGAAATATCTTTTTTTCTCCCTAAGCTTTGAACAGTGCTGCATAATACCCTGGGGAGTTCTCCAAGGTTATTAAATCCATTGCTTTGCTGCAAGTTACTAAAGGCCACACTAACTCTTTCCTCTGTTTGGAAAGCTGCTATAATATTTCTGGTCCTCAGCAGTGAATAATATGATTAGTACCTTAGGGAATACAAACAAAAACATTAGCAAAGTACATTTTCCAATATTTAAAAGTGTAAGCCAATTCTCAAAACAAAAGTTGAATGTTCTTGAACACTGTCTAATAACATTAACCCAAAATCACTTGATTTAATTGCCCTGTTAAGCAGTTTATTGCATTACTTATGGGATAATAGAATGAGTTCAAAGTGGGTTCATTGCATTATCTTATAAACAATGTAGCACATCATTAAGCAAGATGATAGAAATCAATGTATTTTATAAGAAACAATTATGAAGGCTCCTGTAATGTAAGTAGTAGAAAGACTTCACTGTGACAAGGGAAAAAAAGGCCTCTATGGGAATAAATAGACAAAGCAATGTCAAACTATAATTCCCTAGAATCAGATTAGAAGCACAATTCTCCAAAATTGTTAGATTCCCTGTACTCTGATATGCTGCCCTAAGTCTTCACCTGGAAGTACACGGAAATTTCTTGTTTGACTTACCTGTTATTTCTAACAGGTATCTTGTCAGTTTTGTTCTTACTGAATTTAGCACAGATGTGTGACAATCTTCCAAACCTCTACCTTACAAACTTGTGATGATCTATTTTGGCTTGTGTGTCTAGAGGGAATGCACATAGAAATGTAGAGGAGAGCCCAAAGAGAGAGGACAGCTGATCCAATCTACTTTGGAAGAAATAATTTCATGTTGTCTGAGGGAGCTGACAGCGCAGAGAGAAATACTGGCTCAGTATCACCTTTGTGACCCTCTGCCTGGTCTATCTGCCCTTTCTTGTAATGTCATCTTCACACTTGTTTTGCTACAACCCTGGGAATTTATACCCTGTTGTATGAGTGAGCGGACCAATTTTGTTCTCCATCCCTTCAGAAATGAGAACAAATGAAAATATTGGAATATCCTTCCAGAGATCAGAGCCAAAGTACTCATGGTTCAGTGATCCTAAATGATCTGCAAAGCATTTTGTTGCTGAGCTCCACAGTCCAAAGGTGATGCAGGGAGAGAGTCAAGATGTGAGACCCCCTGGCCAAATGCCTGTTCTACATCAGGAACATTTCATGCTCTGCCTTTATTATTGCTGCTGCAATGCTGCCCATCTCACTCACAGCATGTGCACTGGCATTTCGATGTGCACTTGAGGGGGTTTCAATTAATCAAAGGAATTTTCAGAGTGGAGAACTAGTGGATACATGATTAGCTTCATACATCTGCCTCTTTCCTGTTTTGCAACTCAACTGAGGTGTGCAGAGAACTCAGGGTCTAACTGCGGTAAAGAGCATTTTACTGTGGTAAAAGTGAGGTCCTCATTTGAAGAAACGTTGATATAACTAGGCTTGCAGTGAAAATGCAGTTTAGGTTCCTTCCAGTAAAGTAAACATTTATTCTCTTAGAAATTTTGGACATATTTCAATAAATGAAAATAAAACTTCCCTGTAATACAAGAGTATTTATTTTTTTAAGTGGAAAATTCTTAGGTGGGAGGAGCAAGCTCCAAACAAAAAGATTTGGCCAGAAATAATGGCAGTGGCATTTATTTGAATGAGAAACAAAATCTCGCTATATCATCGATGTTTTCCAGCAAAAATCTTCTCATATGATGAGAGCTGCACAGTCTTGTTCACCAAAACTATGGTTTATTAGCTATAAATGTTTATGAGTGTGAGAAAACTGATTGGTTTCACATGTACTACTTGTAAGACCATCAGATAACAGCCTTTATTTACTACTTCAATAAAGTAACTTTAAACAGTGTCCTGCTCTCCTGTGACTAATCTACCCTGCTTTGTATCTCCCTCTGAGATTTATCTTTTGACCAGATTTATAGTTTTAGTTAACCTTAGCTTCAAACATCATCTATCCTGATCCTGCAGGAGAGGCAAATAGGATCTCTTCTACTCTCTTGCAATGGATGTTGGAAGCAATCCCTGACCTATCTCTGTGATCCTGTTAGAGTTCAAATAGAGCCATGCCACTATTTGGAAATTGGTAGTGCAACAGAGATAAATGATGCTACTATTATTCACATTTCTTCACCAAAAGGATTGTCAAGAACTGGAAAAGGATACACAGGGAAGCAATTAAGCCACCAGCCCTAGAGGTATTTAAAAGATGTGTGGATGTGGCACTTAGGGACATGGTTTAGTGGTGGACTTGGCAGTATGAGGGCAATAGCTGATGAGCTTAAAAGTACTTTTCAACCTACATGATTCTGTGATTCTTTTTTTCGTCTAAAAGTAAAGAAAACTTGAGATCAGTAGGTGAACACTTTGAGTCTATTCCATGGCATGAAAAGTTAAACATCAGGAAAAAGAGATACTTTGCACATACACATATATACATATAGATGATCCATATGCGCATGGCAAATCCAACATTTTTGGGATTTATCAGATTCTCTGTGCCTGTGATACATACAGGATTTGGGCATAGAGGGCAGTCTGATACAGGATACACCACAGTTTTTCAGATTTACCCATATTGGAAATCCTGATATTATGTTGCCGAAATGTTAACTTCTCAGTCCTAGTATAAGCTCTGAATTAATGCTATCTTTAAAAATCTGGCCATTTTAAGAGACTCAGTGTTAATGTGGTCACTGAACAGGCAAGTATATCAAGCTTGCTTCCATTTTTATAGGCATTCAGTTTGGAAGCAATCTCTTTGTGAAACAGGAGGCTTAACTTCCTTGTCTTTACTCTTCCCCACAAACAAATAACTATGTTCAGCAGCAAGTCACTGAAACAAGGATCCCCTGACATACTTGCTTTTGAAAGAGTTCACAGCTTTAACTTTAGTTGCAAACCTCCCTTGGAGAGTTCTTCTGTGTAAGCGATATTAAATTGGTATGGAAGCTTGACCACAAAGAAGCTAATAGTGAAGTGCCCTTTACAAGAGCGGGGCAAAGATTTTACTGTCTGTACTAATAGTCAAAACCTCTGTATTGACACTTCTACAACTCAAAAAAAGTTATGGACTATTACTGTACTCTATTTTACAACTTATTTAGAATGAGCTAGCACTTGCTCGAAAAAAGTAACGTTAATCTCAGTTTGCTTCTTTGAAATGAGGAATACTCAGTAAAGGTCTGACATGCTTCCAAAGAAAGAAAATTCTACTGGCATCAGGTTAAAACGTAGCAGTCACATAAGCCTGAGCAATCCACATAGGCTTTGAAATTGCTCTTCTCTACTGTTGTCTGGAAAAAAATAATCAGAGAAAATCAATATTTTCTCTTTTTATGCGCTTATTTTTTATTTTTAGAACACAATTTCATTATTTGAATTAGGCTTCAATTGTCTGGTTTTAGCCCTCATCCTTGGCATGACATCAGATACAGTTTCCAGCATTAAAAAACCTAACACAATAGTATAGTTGTTAGGGCATCTAAAAGTTAAACAATTGTAAATAGGCAAAATTGGTAGCAGATGCTACTGTTCCATTTTCATGCAAAACTGTTGAAGGATTTCGGAGCAACTTTTTCTGAGATCATAGTGTTAACAGCTTTCATAGAGGGTTAAAAAAATTTTCTAGCTGTATCTTGTCTCAGACAGTGGCCAGCAATGGATGCTAAGGAGAATAGTATAAGGATATTAATTCATTAAATTGAAATGTCTGAAGCCATCCTATCTGTGTGTCAGGTAATAAGTCTGTGGAGCTGCTTTGTGTTCAGCTTGGAATAGTGATATAAAGCAGTAGTTATTTCAGCTTGCCATAAGTGAATTGCAGTGCTCAAGAGAAGATCAGTGCAAACATCTTTCAGGTACACTTTAGCTCCAGGAGGGGGAGGCAGTAAACTCCTCAGTCCTCCATATCTGCCTTTTCAGAACCTAAAACCTTGGCAAACATATAGTGATTCTCCCCCAACAGATGCCCTGCCAGCTCCGGGGAATCACAGCCACCCTGGGCTGGAGACTATAGATGGAGCTGCAGTCCATCAGTCCAAGCTTTTATCGACACAAAAGCCCTGCTTATTCATCACATAATAATTCAAAGGGAATAATGGCTTGTGGTCCACCTGAAAACTGAATGCCACAGTCTACCTTTAAAACAGTTAGAGCTGTATTGGCCCTAGGGAGACTGAGGCAAAGGGAAAAACTTACTTGAGTAAGACAATGCCAGTAGTTTTCTTATTATTCTTTGTGAGCAGGAATGGAGTTATACAACGTGTCCATGTGCTAAAAAACAGTAAATATTTTTTCTGAAGAGCATCCTTCATCCAAACGCCAACTTGTCGCATTTTAAAGGAGATGAATTTACTGCATTTCTGTAATTTGTGCCAGCCAGAACAATGAAAGCCCCTTACAGGCCCTAATGAATTTAGCTTTTTGCATTTCAACATGAAGAGGAGGACAACAGAAGAAAATTAGCATAGTTATGTTAAATGAAGCACCTCAGTGAATGGTGTACTCAGAATTTTAACAGGTAGCAGAGGTGAAAAACGATGTTTTTTGGCATTTATAGTACTGACAGTCGGGATTGTGTGCACAAAAAAATAGATAAAAAATTATAAAAGTGTAGATTATCTTAAGGGCACCAAATAGAGAAATCTCTCTTGTCCTGTGTATGTTAGATGGTATATTAGAAAAACTGTGCTTAAAGCTCAAACAGCAAATTGGAAAATTGCTTGATATCTGAAAAAGAAGTAATCATATCATCACTGGGAGAGTGAAACTTCCACAGAAACCTTTCACAGAACAGTCAGGTACTTTATCCAGTTCAGTGGCTTATGAAAAACTGATACATAAGCTTCATAATAGACTTAATATTTTTGGGGTTGCCTGATCTCACATGGTTTGTGCAGAAAGACTTCAGAGTAGAGGCTTACAGTGCCCAACACTACTCTCATTCACAAAGCTCAAATGAAAAGGGATTTGCATGGAAGCAATAGGCAGGTTAAGAGCAAGAATGAATTTCCTTTTTAACTTGCAAGCAGGGAATGTGGTAATTTGCAGTTTTTAACCATAATCTCTGAACTATTCTGCAACAGCCTTGTTAATACAGGCATGTAGGCATGAAAGTAAGGGTGTACAGGTCACTCTAGCATCATGAACAACAAATTCTTGTGGGTACAGCATATTTCCTGTATTTCCTAACCCAGATGGGCTGCTGAAATGTTGTATTACTCCTGTGTTTCTTTCCAGCTCCCCCTGCTCACACAGAGAGCTGAAGAAGCTGTGTCACAGGCATTGAGAATGCCAGCTGTGAAACGAAGGAGAAAGAACAGGAACTGCTTCATGCTGTCTGTTTCCCTTAATTTTGGGTGTTTTTTAAGTGATTGCTTTCACACTGTGGCTGTAATATGTGGGGAGTCAGATATTTGATTATCTTGACCTTTCACAAGCTTTTATACAATGAATATTTACATATATACAAAGATATGTATGGGAATGGAGTAAAATGCATATGTGTAGATCCATATATTCATTCACATAGAAAACCACCTAAAAGGGAGATGGAGAGTTACTGTCTTGTCTCACTGCATCAAACTCTCCAGTCACAGAAAGTCATTGACACAGATATAAACACATATGGTCCCTGTTCAGTGTTCAAGGCTTTGTTAAGTCCCTGTCACCCAATGACTGGATAATTCATGTGCATAAAACAAAGAATTAGCATAGACAAACATCAAATGCATTGTATGTGCACGCTGCTGTCAGTCTTTTCTTGTCTTGTGGTAGCACAAATTTAGAACATCTGGACAAAAATAAAGTTTTGTGTGTGAAAAGGACTGTTCTCCTGCATATTCACTCTGAGCTTATCCCATGAGCCTTTGAAAGGCTGCTTAGTTTTATCAGCAGTAACATGTGCAGCTGTATAAACCTGCATTAGCAGGTTTCTTGTCAGCCCACGACAGCCTCATTTTTAAATGATCCCTACCTCCTCAGGAAGTGCATTTGAAACTAACATACTTAAAAATTTACTTCAAATGAGAAAAAAAGATGTTTCTGTGGTAAAACAATGGTATAAGCAGAGACCTTGTCTTCATATTTTCTCACATGCTAGAAAGTTTGGGGCTGGATTCCATTAGATGATCAACTGGGAGATGGTACGGCCTAATATTTCTCATCAGTTTGGCTCTCTTGGCTCCTCAAACATCTGCTCACTGGAGCTTCAGGTGGAGAGTTAGCAGATTCATACAGACAGGATACACTTGAAAATTACCTCCTAATTCTCAGAAAGCAGAAATGCTGTGAATATTTCCTTTCAGGAAAGGTTTGTTCCTGATTTTCAGAAGCTCATTTTGTTTCTTGAAAACTCCCTATGTGACCCAGGTAATAAATAATTTTTCAGGGAAGAAAATTTCATTTTCCAGTCGTCTTTAGTTCTTTGATGTTACCTAGGGTTTCTATGAGACAACAAGAACTAAAGCATCCCAGGAGACTAGAAAGCTTGAAAACTCTTGGCTACTTGTTCTGCAGGAAAATTTTGGTGGGGAGAAATTCAGAGTCCTTCCCACTTCTGCTCACATCTGCTCTGAGAATCTCAGGGGATCTTAAACATACGGAATTTCTTCAACAACATATTTCAACCCATGCTCACTGCTATTCTGCTCTCTGTAATATAAAAATGACACACCGTTATTTTATGTTGGTGAGAACAGCACTGCAGGTATCAGTATGATTTTAGATCTTGATCTAACATGGAAACCAGACATCTTTTCTTACTGAAAATGAATGCACAAGCATGGAGTTTGGGCAAAGAGTTATACACAAGTTTTGTGTGTGAAATAGAAAGGGACAGATTAGAGATGGGAAGAAGGACAGAAATTTGTGAGGCAAGCCCCTAGCAGACAGCATGCAAGAGAAAAGAAAATGGGTTATCTTACCATGTGTGCCCGTGCATGTCATTTGAACGGCAGCTATGCACGGGGCAATCACAAGGTGGCCAGGTGCTTTTGTCTAGACCTTAAGTAAATTTGGACTTTGCTTTAAGTTAGAAATGTCTGGCCAGACTATAGGAAGTCATCAGACTCTGAGGTCAAAAAGAAACATGGCAACACCTAGCAACACCATACATAATTCAAAGCTTACTTCTGACCTATTTTAGATCCAATGTTTTATCTTGGTTTTGAATAAGTTTTGAATTGTTTTTGAAAAGCAACCAGTCTTAATTTTAATATTTACAGTGGTCAGCTAAACTGTGTCAGTGATTCTGAGGACACACGTTAGCCAGCTACTTGCTTTTGATCTCAGCTTCTATCTTCCAGGCCTATGGTGGCTTCTGATCTTATGTATTCCTGAGGTTCTTCCTTGCAGATCCAGTGTTCAGCATACTTCACAAGATATGAAGACATCTAAAAGTTTGGTTTGGGGGCAAAGGGAGGGGAAAATTTTCAGTTTCCTGGAGTTCCAGGATATGCAGAGAAGGGCACACTGATTTTTTTCTTGCGAACTTTTGGTTGTAAAATTAAAATTTAACAACATTGAATATGTTGTGAATTTTATGATATCATAAGATCCAACAGAACAAAAATTTTAAAGAAATATTTTTGAGATTTCCAAAATATTTGAATATTTCATTTAGAAATCCATTTTTTCCAGGACTTCCCACTTTTCTGATTTACACAATTCAAAAGTCTTAAAATCTAAATAACAATTTTAAATTTTAGTTCTTTAAAATTATTTAATCCCTAGTGGATGACTGTGAGTTTTGGTAGGCTGATTGGTTTTCATCCTCTGATTGCCAGTGTCATGGATATAACTCATTTACCCAGAATCCTATTGTGACACAGCTGGACACCTCATCATCTTGAACAGCATTTGTGCCTATGGAAAGATAAAGCTCTTTCCTGGGCTGTTTCAAATGGTAGGGAACTGAACCATCCTCTCATAAACATACCTCTGCCCCACTGGCTGTAGAGGGACTGTCTCTAAGGTCTAAGATTAGGTGAGAAGCAGCTGATCTAAAAGTGCTTATGAGCAGATGGATGCCTCCAGATGTGCACACTGCAGCCCTCCCTGAACTGATGAGATAGGCAGTAGCTGTACGTAGGAGGTGATAGAGTTATACTACCATGGGCTATTTCCAATCTAATAAGTCTACCTTTCAGCAGGGTTTATTATTGGACACCAGCCATCCCATTAATGGCTTTGGATAAGAGCTTGCTCACCTCTGGCTGTCTCTATGTGGGCAGAAAAAGTCTCCTCTCCAGCCCATGTGGAAATTCTGTGATATTACAAGTTGCTTTTGGGTACCCTTCTAAAATCCATTTATCTTTTTGTCTAGCTCATTAATTCTGTCATATGTATCATTTGCCCCTGCTTGTTTTTGTTTGGTTGGTTTTTTTCTAGTTTAGTTGTTTACATACTTAAATACAGGGTTCTTTCCAAATGTCTGCAAGGCTCTGAGAGGGAGACTTGTATCAGAGGGAGTGACCAGTACAGTGGGCACTTTAAATTACATATGTCTTATTAGCATGGGCTACGATGTACTCTGATTGAACTGGGAGCCTGTAGTATCTGTACCATGAGCAGTGACTGGATAATACATAAATAACTACTTTTACAACCTTCCCAAATTCATTTGTTTTGAATCAATTCAGGCCATTTAAAAAATACAGCTAGTCAAAAGGCTGTGCTGATCCATAAGAAATATTGATTAGGATGGAAAATGGCTCAGAACTACCCTGGGATTTGAATGATCTCATGTTCAGGGCAAGCTGAGCAGACTCGTGGCTACCACAAATGATTAAGACCATTCCTAACAACACATAGCCTGGAATAACTGGACACATATGTTGCAGTTCCAGTAGTGACTAACTTCTTTAATTAATTAGAAGAATGTTTACAGCAGTAAGTTAAAAGTGGTACAGCTATCCTGGGATGCTTGCTTTCCAAGTGATACATTTTAATCAGTGACAGAAAAAGCCATTTAAAAAAAAAAGAAGTGAAACGTTTTTGACCTAGAGTAATCATAAAGAAATAAAGAATATAATTCTAAATTACTTAAAATAGGTGCTGAAGTTTAGGTTTTAAGATAGAAGATAAAGTGAACAGGTTGCCAAGAGAAGGGGTGGATGTCCAGTCCCTGGGAGTGTTCAAGGCCAGGTTGAACAGGGCTCTGAACAACCTATTCTAGTGCAAGATGTCCCTGCCCATAGCAGGTGAGTTGGAACTAAATGATCTTTAAGATTCCTTCTGACCCAAACCATTCCATGATTCTATGGTTCTATGATCTTTATCTATGAAGCAATAAACCTAGTAAGTTTGCAAACACCTGAGACAAAATGGAAGCATACGTGCTATCTGAAAGTTTGGATATGGGTTTTATCGTCTTCTAAGAATTATATTCTTTGATGGAGTGGGATGTTGTACAATACCTTAATTTCATTTCCTTCAAAATATTGATCCTATTCTTCTGAAATCATATGTTCTGTTGGATAGAATCAAGAATGACACTCAAAGGAAGAATCAATTGATAAGATGTAGGTATCTCCATCTTCAGTAGCCACTTTAGGCTTTCTTTATAAGTCAGCGAAAAGAAATTGCTACTTTGAGGGCATGATTCATCTACTCCTACCACCTCTGTATTGAACAGAGCGTACACTAAATGTACTTCTGTATCCCCAGTGATTATGTGATTACAGAAGGAGCTATCCAGACAAGTAGATCTAGTTGTCTAAGTTCAGATGATGGATTGCAATCTTATAGTACAGAATACATGGGCGTTGCAGTTTAGAGTACTTTCGGTTTTCACAAAAAGGATCAGGTCTCTCATTTAATTTAATTCATCCATATTCTCTCTTTCAGAAGTCTTATTGAGAGTCAGAAGAGAAGGAAAGAAGGAAAGATGTAATTTCTCCTAAACTCAAACTTTTTGATATCACCAGTTGGAAAATGCAAGAATACTGCTGCAGAAAAGGTTATTTGAGCAAGAATGAAGAAAATATTAGACTTTTATTAGAATAGCTATATGTAAGCTCTGGGCCTACTTCAAAATCCACCAAAGGCAAACGGAAACTTCAAAGTTTGATCTTTAATTTCTGTTATCGTCTCCTGAAACTATTGTGAAAAAAAGGGTAATTAGTATGCTGTAAAAGAATCAGAGATAAATTAGGATTCATTAAGTTTTTTAATGTTCTAAACTAGATAGTTTTCATCGTTCAATTCCTTAATTTTCTTCTTCCAGTTCCTGCCCATTTAAAAAAATCAATAACTGTGCATGTTGAGAAAGAGTAAGGAAATTTTTGAGTTCTTCTGGCTTATTGGATTACTCTGCTAAAGAGGATAAATGGGCCATAGTTTGGTAACCTAGTTACAGTTGTTATTTATGGAAGGTTCTGATTCAGTTAAATTAGCTTGTCAGTAAGGTAGAGAAACAGTGTGCATGATTTCAAGATGCTATATATAGAAAGCAAAAGTTGTAGGAGAAGCAGCCTGATAAGCTATTGTCTTTGTGTGAAAGAGTAGATGAATGTGTCAGTAGTGATGGCTTCATAATGAACATTCACAGTAGAACTCATTTAAGGTTTCATATGGAAATATAGTTTTGAGACCATTTTTTGGTTTTGACCATTATTTTTGCCACTTAATATGCTTTTAGCATAGCGTTCCTGCAATAATTTGTGCTTACCACTAATGGTCTTCTCTATGGCATCAATCCTGCTGCATTAAAGAGCAATATTTTGCTCAGAAATTTTGCTCAGAAAAGTTCCCTGAAGCTTACACTTGGGTGCAAGCTGGTAGGTGACAATAGTTTTGACCAGTAGGTTCTCTGGAAAAGATCATTCCTCCTTCTGCCTTAGCTGCACGTGCATGCTGGCAAATGACAAGATCCATAGCCAAATTCCTATAAATTCTTCATTCTCTTACATACTTCCCCTTGTATAGAGGAGTACACATCAGTTTTTTTCTTTCCCTTACAATGCTGGAAGCCTTTGTATGGACAGAAGTGGAACAATATTTATTGGGCAAAAGTGCTTAGAAGTGATCAAACCCCCCATCTCATTAAAGTTGTAGCTACCAGTGAGCCCTGGAAAGAAATTACTAGAGTTCATTGAGAAAAGCAATTTCAGAAAGATTTCTAGCTACAGTTTGTAAATTTGCAAAACCTTATAACATGGGGATGCTTAGATGTTATATTTTCAAATTGGAACAATAATTCTGAACTGACAAAAACGAGGAAAGGCAATGTAGTTGAACTTCATAGCTTGATACCACCCAAAGACCCTGGACCTTGAACGCTGACAGGGAAATCAGAGGTGGTTGACAGCAGAAATTTCTTTCCAGCTAAACTACATGAAAATGGGGAAAAAATAGTCTGGGGTTCATGTAGATCATGTGTATGATATAGATTTTCTTTCTTATAGTAGAAGTATACTACTATAGAAGTATTTCCAAAAGAAAAATTATTCACCATTCCTTCAGAGATATCATCTGTTGAACTCTAAACTACCTATAAATAATGTTAAAAGCTGTATCTTCAGAAGAATCTTCCTGCATAAGCCAACATTGCAAACAAGAGCATATTTATTCATAGAATCATAGAATGGTTTGGGTTGGAAGGGACCTTAAAGATCATCTAGTTTTAACACCCTGCCATGGGTAATGATGCTGCCCACTAGATCAGGTTTCTCAAGGCCCCATCCATTATGACCTTGAACATTTCCAGGGATAGAACATCTAAGACCTCTCTGGGCAACCTGCTCCATTGCCTCACTACCCTCACAGTAAAGAATGTAGTCCTAGCATCTAATATAAATCTTGGCTTTTTTAGTTTAAAACCATTCCTCCTTGTACTAGCACTATCTGCCTCTTCAAAGAGTCATACTACCCCTTTTTTATAAGCCCCCTTTAAGTACCAGAAGATTACAATGAGTTCCTCCCAGAGCCTTCTCTTTTCCAGGCTGAACAACATCAACTCTCTCAGCCTGTCTTTTTATAAGTCCTCAGATCATCTTTGGGACACACTCCAACAGGTCCACATTTTTCTTTTGCTGAGGATCCCAGAACTGACACAGCACTCAGGTGGGGTCTCATGACAGCAGAGTACAGAGAGGGAATCACCTCTTTTAACATGCTGGCCATGTCTTTTTTGATGCAGCCCAAGACACAGTTGGTTTTCTAGGCTGTGAGCACATGCTGTTGGCTCACGTCCAGTTTCTCATCCACAGGAACCTCCTAGTCCTTCTCTGCAGGGCCCCTCTCAATGTATTCTTCTCCCAGTCTGTACTCATGTCTGGGATTGCCCTGGCTCAGGTGCAACACCTTGCACCTGGCCTTGTTTAATGTTATGAGGTTCTCATGGGCCCATTTCTTGAGTTTGTCTGGGTCCCTGGATGACATACCTTCCTTCTGCCATGTCAACTGCATTATTGTCGTCAAACAACTGCTCTTTAGATCCTTGGGCATCTCCTGAAACCAAAGCAAGAGAATAATATTTTCTGCTTATGGATCTTTGGGCAGAATATAGATATTCCAGAATGTTCTACAGGGAGAGATTGACATTATCATTAGCCTGCAAAATATAGTCATCAACATGGGCTAAATCCAGGGCATTTTACCTGTGAAGGTGCATGTGCTGAACAAGTATAGCAGGTATAATATGGTGCATATTTCTTGTGAAAAAGGAGTAGAGAGCTGGCAGAACTGTAGACACCTTAATTATCAGTGTCCAGTGACACGTAGATTTCTGTGCATCTGGTAGGAAACAATGACACCTGTCCTGCCTTTTTCAAAATAGGTATACAAAAGATTGACATTAGCTGAGTGAGACTATACTGTTGCAAACTTCTGCTGCAGTTAATGAAGAGGCCAATTTAGAGCAGGCACCTAAATCAACATCTCAGTAATAATGTCTGGAGGATCTTATTTCATTCCACTGACTGTAGTGGGAGACTAAGGAAGATATGAGGCCAGATTTAGCCTTCGTGACTACCTCTTTCTGACTTGAAAATACAGTGTGACTGAAAACTTCATTCAGCATCCTAAGATTATTGCATTAATGAGGTATTTTTGGCATTTTGCATAACACTGAGAAACATATTTAACATTGATCCCTATTCAAAAAGCCCACAACAGTCATCTGCCATACACTTTCCAGTTATAGCACTTCTCTTGCCTCCATTGGGAGAGCAGATGATTCGTTCACCACTGGTTTGATAGTAAACTCCATCATAGACTTTAAAGCTTAATTAGGCACATAATATTTTGATTTAAATATGGCTCATTTATATGCATTTATTTCACGTGGGACTCATCTCACCTAATTTTAATTATAAAAGTGTTTGCAACATAGTCAAAAGGTTTCTTTGCAAAGTTGACAGAGAAGATCAAGCATCTCCAGAGTGCAACAAAAGGAGTTTTGAGATAGATAAGTGTTTGTAGTACATGGGATGAATTGTCCTCAGGAGATTTTTGAAGATGAGATGAACATTTATTACACATCTTTACAGCAATTGTCATAAGAAGTCCTAATTCCATTCCTGGAATTTTGGAATCCATTTGAATATGTCATAAAACAACAATAATAAACAGTAATAATTTATTAGACTGCAGTGAATACTTGATAATTAAACAGGGGTTTTTTGTATCTATCTGTGATACTGTTCCATGGTTCCTGCTGTGCTATGCTGCTGCAGTATTTTGCCCTAATTCTTGTTGCCTGTATTTGAAAAAGCATTATGTACCGCATTTCTATGTTACAATGAGGAAAGAACCTCAGGTTATAAATAAAGCATTTGCAGAAATAGTAAGATTTAAACACTGCGATTCTTTTGCAACTATTTCTATCACAAGCAAGAGAGCTTAAATCCAGAAATCAAGCCATCTTTTACTCTGGGGAAACTGTTTCAGGTCAATCACAGCCCGGTGAATAGGAACATCATTGGAACAGATGCCTTTTTTCTTTTTAAATAACGCATTTGTATTCTAGTTAATAATTCAAAATCAAAGCAGGGATAAAAGAGTGAGAGAGAAACAGATGTAGGGGGAGGCGAAAAGAGTTGAATATCCATAAAAATATCGATGAAGTATTTTGAAAAAAAAATTATTTCTTCATGGAAAGCAAAAAAAAAAAAGAAAAAACAACAACAAAACCCCAAATCAATCAAATACATAGATCCTTATTTTGTTTGAATAATCAACTTCAGATATGAGCTATGTCAAGTTCAATACAGATATAAAGACCTCATTTGGTGAAGTTATGCTGCATTACAGCAAAAAAGGAATAACAAAAAGGAAGAGTATTTCACCCATTGATTTGTAGCTGAAGCCCCCTGAGTCTGCATTGCAAAGCAGCCCCAAAATATGTTCATAAGGTTCTTTGTGTAACACCTGCTGCCAACAGAAAGCATGTGGATCCTTGAAAATTCTGATATTACCTGGAAGAATAGTTCCAAAGACATGATTTATCTATCAAAAAGTGTACAAAGCTAATTTGATCTACAATTGGCTTTCCCATCAATGAGACAAGAACAGAGTGAGGCAAAAAATAGATCCCTTATTATTCCTTATGATGTTTCAGTTTAAACTGTCTCCATATTGCAACAAAAACTCTTAACACATATAAACAGGGGTTTTCACATAATCCCATTTCTTTTTCATTTTAACACAATCATTTCTTGGAAGAAAAATAATCTGTTAGCATTTGGCATTGAAAGAGATACAGTTTTTGCTGTTATTTTCAGTTGCTTTATGTTTTGTTAAACACAGAATGAATTTAATAAAATCTGTCTCAGTTATAGAGTTGCCTGCTGGTATAAATAGGAAAAAAAATTATGGCAGCAGTTTGAAACCTCCTAAAAAATTAAAATCTGATACCATCTACAAAATCATTTTGACTGCTGCTTAGACAAGATCTGCAGATGACTGCATATTGCTTTAAAAAAGGCAAGGTCTTGGTCTTTAATGGCAACATCTATGGAAGAGCTAAAGGACCCTTCATCTAGAACTACAACTTGCTTCTTACTTCTTCCTCTGTTATATTTCTCCAGGGAATATTATGAAAGAAGAACAGATTTAAGATGTTCTAAAAATATTCTGCTGCAATTAGCAAGCAATATATGTTGCTGCTCTAAAAATGCCAAAGATAAGGTTTTCACACTGCATTATCGTAACTCCTGCCCTCTACAGGTTTCTACAAGGAGGAAAAAGAAAAATGTCGCAGTTCTTAATTAAAAATACTTTTAAGAGATAAGATAAAAAGTATTAAATATTTATGTCCTAGGTGCATCAGGATTTATTTCCTTTTTGGGTTACTGCAAATAGAACTGCTACATACTCAGTAGTTATTCTTGAAGTAAGACCTTGGTGCCATGCAGATGGTGGTACTCTCTGCACAAAACTTACAAAGCTTCTGGTTGTGTTTTTTAGTGACCTCATGCCATGTTAAATAGAACAGGAGTTTTTGCTGAGGCAAATAAAGATTTCTTCTCGGTGTACAGCAATAGTAAGGAACACAGTGGAGAAATTAAATCTTACACTCAAGATGACTGTTTACACAAGATACAAGGATTCAGACAAACTCTGTGAAACTAAATTAAAATTTAAAAATAGAGCTGATCTTTCTGTATGAGTGCCTAAAGGATATCTGAGCACAGTAGGAATGCAAAGATCAACGTATAGGGCTCAGAGCTACTTTACATGTTCACATGTAAAATCTGTAATTAGCTGTTAGAAGTTGTGCAGTGTAAGTTACCTTGAACAAAATGCTAAAGGAACAAATTCTTCGAGTTGAGTTTCTATTGCCTGTTCAGGGAAGACTTCAATGTTATCTTCTGTCCTGCCCTAAAGAAAGAACTGGTAATGCCATACAGAGGCTTTAGTTAGTATGGATCTGTAGGAAACAGAAATAAATGTGAGAAAACTCTATCTCTGATGAAACAGTTTGATTTTTTTTTTTTGTTTAGTTTCTGGTTAAAATATTCTAATTTTGACTCTTAAAAAATGTGAAAATTTCTGTGAAAAAGTGAGATTCTTGTTTAATTGCAGAAAAAAAAATTAAAAAATCTAAGAAAAGAAAAAATAACCAAAGGTTTCAAACTGTTTAGACAGCACATTCTATCATATCATCCTGAAGTCAACAACCATTCTGCTTTGATATATTCATTGCACAGGACCCCAAATAACAGATGCTTGTATTTGATCTTTGGCTTCCCATATGTCTAAATAATTATATACACGCACGCACATGCACACACACACACATATATATATATATATTCTGTATATCTTGGGTTCTCTTCAGAACCCAAAGAGGGAAATTATTAAATTAGGAGTTGTGTAGTCTTTTCCTAAAGTCAATGTCTGAAACCAACAGTTGAGTTGAATTGCCCCCTGAAGGTGCCCATCCTGGGCACTGGCTGGCTCAGGTTTAAACATTATCGTTGTGGTGAGAAGGATTCTGTTCATGGCTTCCAAGAATAATTCCATTGAAATAAACCCACAATAGCCAAGATGGCAAGAAAGTTCACAGAAAGAATTTAAAAAATAATATACTTTGTCCTTCTCTTTCTTCTTAAGGAAGCTCACAGGAACAGTGAGAAAGTGAGTCTAATCTAGCTGAGACATCAAAATCAAGACAGAAGAATAAATAAGGAAAGATGAGTGGCAATAATGTGCAGACAGCTGAAAGTCTAAACTGCAGAAATTATGGAATTTGGGACACAGTCCTGGGTAGGCATTGTTATGGACTTGATCTATTCTTGTACCTTTCTTTCAGTTCTTTCAGTACCTTTCCTCTCCTGCCTGGTGACAGAGAGACAGGACCAGTTCTGTGTGTTCTTATGTAAATGCCAGAATTTTACAACATTTGAAAATGTAACAATATCATTTGCCTTGGGCTAATTAAAACTATTTTAGACAACACAATGACCATTAACTCCCCTGCTTTTAGCAAAGGTTTCCTGAGCTTTCTTTAATTTTGCAACATAAAAGAGGTGCCCCTGAAACAATACAGTTTCCTTGCAAATCTGGCATTTCTGAATTCCTGTTAAACTTTATTTTAGGCCAGCCTGACTTCTTCTCATTCTCTTTGCCAGGTTGTAATAAGCATGTGTTGTATTCACTGCATTTGTGTTTTAAGAATAGAGCATAGAAAGACATAAAGAACAGTTATTTGATAAATCTTGATTAATTAGATGTTAATTTTCCTATGCAATAATATTTGTTCTTTGATAGGAGTCACATTCCCTTCTAAGCACTCCGGATTGTAATTATTAAAATTCAAAGTTTGAATGAAAGGGTCAAAAGCTAAAATATTACCTTCCATGCATAACCATGGTGACAATCACTTTCCTGAGAAACGCTTTAACTCTTGGCACTGCTAGTTTTTTGGCAACGCAAAAAAAAAGGTCCTGTGATCCCAGTGGCATCTATCGTTTTTGACCTCTAATAAAAGTGATGTTTCCATTTGGGGAAAGACAACTAGATGGATTATGTTGGGAATAGCTTGTGTCATCAAATCAGCTTGCCAAGCTAGTGGCATACAATGGATATGGCAAATTTCCATACTGCTAATGAGTACAGGGAACTCTCTGTTCTCAGTGAGTGGGAGTCACTGGTTCAGGCCCAGTAAAGCCATGGGCCAAAAAGAAGGGAGTCAGGAAGAAATACAGTGAATCAGCTCACAAAATAAAATAGAAACAGCATCAACTTTTAATGACAATTTGACCAACTGCTGAGAAGACTGGAGGCACCTCTCTTTTTAACACAGTCTTAGCACCACTGAATCTGCAAACTCTAAAATTGCTAGTGCAAGTATTAGAAAAGCCAGCTCATTCCAGTTACTTTAACATTGCACTGACATCTCTGACATTTGCTGGGGTCCAAAATTTCAAATGACGTATGTTTCAAGTTCAGACAATTGTACTGTAAATATTATTTATGTCAGTGAAAAGAGAAGTTTAAAAGCAAGAATCAGTTAACTTATATGAAATACTAACTTATGCCTCTGTCTTAGAGACGGGAGCATGGTAATAGAAATTCTTTGCATACAGAGTTGTTAGATGTGAAATTTATTTAGTATTTGGATAAAATGCTGTGACATTTCACAGACAAGCAAGACCTGGCTTATCTGTGGCTCATGTAAAGCACTGGGTTATAAATGTAATCCCAGACACTGAAAAAAAAAATATTTGAGGAAAAAAAAAAGAAAGGTATGTCCAAGAAATAAAAAATAGCTCCATTTTCTTGCCTTTCAGCAAGAGTTACAGTCAGAGTTACATATTTCATTTCTGAAACTGCAAATCAAAGCCACAAGTTTAGAGCTGCTTTGAAAGTTTATTCTATCCTAAACTTTGCTTTTTATTTCTTTTTCACTTTGAAGAAAAATCTCAACAATAAGTCCTTAAATATGTGAAGATAGCCTAGATTTTGAAAAATTAACAAGGAGAAGGATTTATCACAGTATTTCAATCTGAGAATTGCTATTCATGCTGCTTATCTTGTCAAAAAAGACAGCAGCAAAAGGTCATCAGTTCAAAAAAGACTGTGATTTATATTCACATTTATATGGCAACTCTTATCCCATAGGATTTGCAAGCACTATGCACAGACACACATACACACACAAACACGTAGACCATAGGCTTTTACTGCATCATCTTTCACTGTCAGGATTGTCAGAAAGAAGAAAAGGCAACATTTTATACAAGCACAGGGAGGAACTCTGAGGAAAATGGCCATTTTTTGAAAATGGTAAATACCTGGGTATCCAAAACAACCTGCTCAACTACTTGGCTTTATATATTAGCAAAAGGTTAAAAGGGTAAAATATTTTTCAACTTCAAAACTGCCTTGTTTACTCCATCCAAACAGAGAGCCTGTGTTTGCTTTTCATTTACTGTGGTCTAAAACAAGAAGAAAATAAAGAGGGGAAATTTTTGGATTCATTCAGACCAGTTCAACTTTTCATCCAAAATGTCACTGACTGAAATAGGAGTTTGCATTAAAATGTATTTTAAAGTGGTTAAGTGATGAATTATTTATCCTTTGTTTTTCCAGAATGCAGCAGTGAAGTGAGATACCATAAAACCCATAAGTCTATGTATAATAAGGACATTATCATCTTATATGCTTATCCTACAGCTGTAACTATGACATCAGCTTTATTTAGACAGGTACCATATGCACCTGAACAAGTCTAGGTCTGGGGTATGAGGGAGATATGTAACACATGCCAACTTCCAGGCAGAAATGCCTTTTTTTTTTTTTTTTTCAGACCAAAACAGCTTGGTTTCAAGGTACACAGCACAATAAATACAATTCTAATACAGGGGAAGAGCTTAATATTTAGCTGACCTTCAAGTTACCAAAAAAGTAAGATCTACAGTTCAGATCTACTCATCTCCTCACCACCACACTAGTTCCATGGCCTAGCTGCTTTGGAAACTCAGCCCAAAATTCAGAGACCCTTTGGGAAGAAAATGATGTGAAAATATACTACTATGAGACAAATTAAAACTCCCACTCATCAGTACTGACCACTTAACCAGATGCTGAGGGACATTCAATTTTTACACATCCACCACACTCCCTATTGCATTCCAAGGTTAAAATGATGTGACTTTTTTTACTGCCTTAGTTTATAGATAATATAAAACTTAGCATTGCAGTACACTAATTCATAAAAAGCCTCTCCTTTCTTTAGCAAAAAAAAGAAAAATAATTGCTGTGAGCTATTTCAGCTGAAAAAAAGTTTTGCTCAGGCAGTTGCACTTTTTACTAACGCAGGTACAGTAAACATAATAAATCCTTATATAAATTCAAATCCCCATGCTTTCTGAGCCATTTCAGTCCATTTGTTATTTCCCTAGAATTTATTCAACTCCAATCTCTTTTTCCTCCCTCAAATCAGAAGTTTTCCTGGTGCAATGGATTATAATTATATTGCAACATAGTATGGAGTAGTATAGAACTATAATATTATACATATAACTGTGTTTATTAAACCACACATTAGTATATAAAAGCAGTTATGCTAGATTAGGTAAGCTTTGATTAGAATAGATTTTATTTGTTATCAATGGCAACTTTTCAATTCGTATGTCATTGTCTTTCCAAAAGCCCTGTAGTGCCATAGGAGTGATGTAGACAGATGAAGAAAGTGTAACTCCCTCGTCCTATTAAGATTATTATCTTAATAGGGATAAGGATAAGATAAGACAAGTGTTAAGAGCTGTCTCAAATTCAGTGGAAGCTATCTGTCCTTGTGCAGATACAACAAAAAGGATGAGCTGCATTGGGAAGATACAGGCTTGGCCAAAACACAGTATACTAAAAGTGAGAGCAGAGGAGCAGGAGTGATGTTGTGGAATTCTGCTTTGAGAAGCAGGTGCAGAATCTCCTTGCATCTAAGCAGAAGCATCAATAAGGGCAAAATCACGGATGCTTGGCCATGAATATGAATTTTTCTTGGTATATCAGAGAAGTCTGCATTGACCAGCATGCCAGTGCCCAGGTAAAAAATACCATGTAAGTACAGGCATGGCATGGTCAGACACTTATCTCAGGGAGCCACTTACAGGGATCTCAGCTGGGCATGCTGCTTTTCATGGCCACAGCAGGCAGCCACAGTGTAGGCCACATGAGGCCCACACAGTCTTAGATTTTTTAACAGTGCAATGCATCTCACTTTAGTCAAGTCTAGAGAGAGGTTTAAATTCTTCCTCAAGGATTTGTAATAAGGCACCATTCAAGTGTTCTGCTGAATATGCTTGGCCCCCAAAGCAGATGCATTGTTCCCATTTCTCCTTAGGCCACTATTTCTTGTTGTAAATCCTTATTATTTCCAGTAGTTCTTAGATTTAAAACTAGACTGTTATAATACTTTGTATAAATTTTGTATTTTGTATAAATTTGACATTTTATATAAACTGCATGTGACTTATCCCTGAATTAATGACTGTCTGAAACACTATTGTACACTGTAAAATAGGACCCCTTGCTGGTTAGGAAAGTCACTAGCATGCAAGAATCTTTTCTCCAGGTAAATGGCATTGGAAATTACTTTTTCTGGACCATGTTTCTAAGTCTAAATTTATTTACACCTTTCAAGTACTGGAGTATTGTACCTCTTTGTGCTAAGCTAAAGAGCTCCTTATTGTTACACTTCTCTCTGTAGAGTCTAACAAACAAAAGTTGCTCCTCACCTTCTCTTTGTTGAGCTAAAGAGACTGAAGTCCCTGAGTACCACATTGTGTTCCAGTTCTTTGCTGTTGTCACTGAGGGCTTGAGAATGTTTGAAGGCAGAGAAAGGTTGGCCAAAAGAAATAACCCTGATGATAGCAGCAGAACTGTGTTTACAAAAGGACACATTATCTGTTTCTGCGTAGAGGGAGATTTACTGTGCTAATATAACAAAACAATTTTATAATCACAGTAATATTCTCAATAGGAATGTTTTGCAATATGTAATGCAGAGGTGCCTCACTTGAGAGCACTGGGAAATCTGCGACCATAAGGAAAGAGTGTGGTCCTAGGCTGTGAGCCGTGGTCTCTCTCTTTAGCATCACCCTTTTCCTTCAGAATGACCTTGATTAATGCATTTCATCCCTTTTCTACCTTTTTGCAGAGAAAGCTTTCTTTAAGAGTTCACTGTATGTGTGGCTTTGCTTCAGGCAATACCCTTGATCTCTGTGAAACTTTAACGACTCGATATTCCTGACTATAAATAACAAATGGTCAGCCCAGGCAGCCTCAAAATGACTACTGTGGAATAAAGCACCTTGAAAGGAGCTTTGAGGTACCCATATTGCTGTGCAGAAATCACCCCTATCTTACATTTGTGAGTAAAGAGTGAGTGGGATTGACTTTGTCTCCTTGATAAGAGTCAAGTATACTAAAGCAAAAGCATACCACAACTGGTGTAAGATGATCTGGGTACTTAGAGGGTGTTCAATCTTGCTTGGAAATAATAGTGGCAGATCACTTTTAGTTTACTAAATCAGGATCTCTCCCGATAACAATTAGTCACACCTGATTTTTAAGAGAGTACCAAAAGTTCAACTTTGTGCTTTTTTTTTTTTTTTAAAGAAAAATAGCTCATTAATCTGTCCTTGTTTCCAAGGAGAATTCTGAGGAAGTTTAGTTCATGGAAATGCTCCCAAGTGCACTCGAATCTCTCTGACCTACAAGGCATTCAGAACTGATCATCATTCATGGACAGTTCTGTGAGTGGTTTGCCGTTTCTTTGGCTGAATTTAAGATATAAAAGAGCTACAGAGGTTGTCCTTCTAGTAAGATGATAGATCTTTAAGCCAAACTTCAAGTTTAAACAAGTTTTAAAACAGTTACCTTTTTAAAGTGCTGAAGAAAATTTCATTTTTTTACCAGTTGTACTTTGTCAAATAAAAAACCAATAGCTTAATTCACTATTCTTTTTATATTTGAGCATTTTTCCACAGCACCTCTGTTGTTCATCTGTGAAACTGATATTACATGAAAGAGGTAGTGGCAGGAGAGAAATGTCCCTTTCCAGAGGAAGCCTTTCCAAGGACTTGTGTACTGGTATCATTCATTTAGTA
This sequence comes from Platyrinchus mystaceus, assembly GCA_035041135.1. NCBI lineage: Eukaryota > Metazoa > Chordata > Aves > Passeriformes > Tyrannidae > Platyrinchus > Platyrinchus mystaceus. The sequence continues at coordinate 35,882,720 of JAWWLV010000001.1, forward strand.
CCAGCCTTGGAACTCGGGTGACTTGTTGCTTCTTGTGTGGCAGCTGGGCTCTGACGTAGAAGCTTGGCTGAGAAGCCAGAAGTTCAGCAGGAGAGGACCCAGACTAAAGGGCAGACTTGGTGATGAAAAGCTACAATTAAATAGCCTATGGTTAGGTAATTGCAAATAATGTGAATCAATTCCTCAGTTGTTGATGGATTACTGATAGACTTGTCCATGCTTTTAACTCAAGGTTTTTACAGTCAGGAGGTGGGCATAAATCACCTGTAACACTAAAGTCTCTAAGATGGAGTTAGTGTTAAAAAGGAAGAAGTCTACAGACAAAGATATGTTACTAAATCTGTCTCTGCACTGTTGATGTAGCATGCAGGCACTCCATACTTGCATGGTAGAATAGCTGAACAGCTAATTTTAGTTGAAGAAACACATGAAATATGATAAAGACATGGAAGTCTTTATGGACATATTCAGAGTATTGAAACAGTGGAATATCTTCTTATATGTTCTCTAGATGTACTTTTTTTTAACTCTACCTAAAGTGTAGGTAGAGAATTAAAATTAAAAATAGAATTAAAAAAACCAACCAAATGAGAAAAAACTTTCAAACAACAAAACAAACAATAAAACACCCCAAACAAAATTAACCCCCCCAAAAACCAACAAAAACTCAATCATAAGACATCCCATACCAGAAGTGAGATGTTCGAGAAATGTTTTGACCAGCAAACTAAAGACTGCTTATGCTGTTCAGACGGTTCAATACTTCATTTGTCTTAAAAATAAGTGAGGAGCCCAGCTGATGGAATTGAGAGTCCAGTGCTAAGACAAATGTTTCAGTCCTGGGGGTCCTGAAAGGAGAATTCTTCTGCAGCTGCAAAATGAATTCGTAATAGTAACTTAGGAATTTAAAGGTAATAAAATCTAATAAAAATTAAGCAACTTGAAAAATATTCAACTGTTAAATTTACTTAAAGATTGCAGTTATATTCCACTGATTGTAACAGATTTGCAGTTTTGCAGGTAACAATCTTACCAGGAATCTTGCTTATTAAAGCTGATTTATTATTGGTCTTGTCTCAATCAGGACTGAAAGTGAGTCGAGGTGAGGATAAAAATGAGTAAACTGTGCCATTTGAGGGAATGAAGTAATAGATAACACTCCCTCACCCCCCAAAAAGAAAGAGATCCATAACCTTCCACATCCATACAGATTGAACACTTGAAGAATTCTGCCTTGTTCCCTTAACCTAAAGACAAAAACTATTGTCCCCCCTCAATAGAGTTACTATTTTCTTTCTATTTTAAATATCAGCTTCCTGTACATATGTCACTTTTAAGAAAACATGTTATGTAGCATAATATTGTGGATATATCTTTAGTGAACCTAAAAACTAAGAAAAGATGATTTCCCTACTAGAAAAAATTAATTGCCTAAGCCATCTGTAGAGATAAATTTTAAGGTCTACATTTTTACTTTCATTTCCTGGAATTCTGGGTTCATTAAATTTTAGAGGTGACACATACTGTACCTTACTGTGACTATAAAAATAAGGAAGCTATTCATAGGTGCTGTGCAGGCATAGCATACTGTGCTAGTGTCTATTGTGAGCAAATCCTGGGTCTTTTTCAGTGTGATTTTCTGTTTTGCTGTTGATCATACTGCTTCATGAATTATAAAATAAAAAATAATCCAAACTTATATTCACTTTGAGTGACAGCTCAGGTACTGGGTCAGATTAAAGGTGCAAATAGCCTAACGTGGAAAAAACAATAATGGATTATTAAGAAATTACTTTTAAAATGATGGATGAAATTACTGGAGACTTTCTGACTCCCTGAGTTGAAGCCTGCTTCTGGACCATCCTATTTAATACTCCCTTCTGGACTCATCCTTCAGGAAGATCCCTGTACTTTTTAAAGCTTCTTTATATCCATCTCCATAGCATCCTGTGACAATGAGTTTCATATTTGATTTTGTGATTGGTGGGGTGAGGAAGGGAGTCTCTTCTGGTTCGGTTTTGGCATGTTGACTAAGAATTTTACTGGGACCTTCCTAGTTCTTGTATTGCAGGAATCAGCAATAAACCATCTTTACCCTATTGCTTAAGGGTCCCAGGCTAGTTACTTTTACTACAGAAGGAGATACTTCATGAATATCTATAGATAGACAAAGGTTTAGGGAGTATATTTGCTAGGGAGAACTAAATTTTTCTGTTATGGCATGAAAATAACACTTTATCCTTAATTAATATTTAATTTTCCTCTCACTGGGTTCAAGATCTTACTACCGCTAGCAGTGCTACTACTAGTGCTACTACTATTAGTATTGGTTTTATTGTTACTAATTTTCAGATGCTGTGCTCATTAGCGTTCTCATCTGGACAGGAAGAAACCCTTAGCATGCAGGACAATTTGATGGTCCGTGTAAGAGTTTTGATACACAGTCCCTCAGCTGGCACAGCCTATATGAAATGCAGTGTTAGAAGAGACTAGCAGCTTCGCATCATTGACAAAGAACTGGGTGTTTTTTGGGTCAAAGCTTTTGAACCTGAACTCCAGAGAAAAGGTTCCAGGCTGTAACAATCTTACTCTGGTCTTTCAGATACTTGGCTTTTGCTATTCCTATGACATTCACCTTTTTAAAATGTAAGTAGGTTGCCTAGGAGAGCTTTGAAAACCCTCCCTGAAACTTTCACAATATTTGTGGACATCTTGAAGTGTTTTCTACTTGTGATTATCTACCTCTTTTTTGATATGCTCTGGTTATTTTATTCCCTTCACTTTCTGTTTTTTCAGAGAGCATGCTTTCCTTTGGCAAACTTTTCTTCTGACTGAGGCCTTTTGAATGCATTCCAGTTGTGCCGCAAAACCTCTGGAGAGGCTGAGAGAGATAAAGGCCATGCCCTTCTCCTCAACACATCTCAAAACACTTAACAAAGAAGTTCCGTATCATTTATTCCCTCTCTGTAGATAAGGAGAGAGAGAGCCAATAACTAGTCTCACTTGCCAAGGAAATCAATGGCATAGCTAATGCCAGATCTCTTAGATGCAGAGGCTGGTTCTAGGTGCTGAGCCTGTGCTGACTGGGGGAATGTAATTCTGAGTAGCAGCACAGCAATTGCAAAAAATGCCTGTTGGGCTTTCCAAAGAATTTTAGGAGTTTGATGCCTGGCTCTCTTCCCAACTGGAACACATATGAAAGTTCTCCAAGGAAAAAAAAAATAACAGGATGCTTTTCATTCTGTTTTCAAATGTTTCATGTCACCAGAACTGAAGGGTTTTTTGTTTTGATAGGGACTCTGAAAAGTTACCTTTTATTGCAATACATGATAACCTCAAATAATAAAACAAAGGCAAGCAGAAGGAGTAATTTCAAAATGAAAAACCCAAATGCACAGTTAATTTGGATGTCTTGACTGTTCTGCCTCCATAAAAATCACCACTGAGAGATTAAAAAAAAAAACCAAAAACCAAAACTGGGCAAAATGGGCTGACATCGTATGCTTCTTGGGTTTTAATGACACCACGCATTGGTTAGCATATGATTCCATTGTGATTTATCACTTACTCTTTAACTGTTAGGTGTGGAAAAAAACTGTGAAATTACACAGTGGACATATGTAATTACAGACTGTCCTTCCTGCTCTCCTAGAAATCGCTTTGCCATGACCAAGAGCAACAGAGCATTGCTTAATAGTGCTGGAGGAATAGGGATTTCTCATGTCAAGCTCTGTGAAATGAGAACACATGATTTGCAGGCTGCAACATGCCAGTAGTTAGAAACAAAAGTTGCAGCAACAACTTTCTAACATGGTTCCAGCAAGGAGGGAAGACTGCTAACTTTCCGAAGTCATGTGCTGTTCAACCAAACTCTGCAGCTGGGGACTTTTCTGAGCTAGGCTGCTTTACTACGTGTTCATTACAATTCTGAGCTGGTTTGACATCCACATACTAACAAACCAATCTTTTCACAACTCTCTGAAATAAAATTGAAACTGAGCTGAAGGAGTGTGCTTTATCTGGTTAATTTAGCCAGAGAGATATTACAGTTTATAATAAACTATCCCTAAGGACATGTGATTTGTTTTAATTTTCGCCTGGTGTTTATCATTGTGCATACTCCAAATTCTGTTAGTATCTATGAAAGCAACAGCAGGTACTTGGACCTAATGAAGATTTCTGGAGCCAAATCCAGAGAGAGATGTAGAGTAATGGAATGGCAGAAATCCAGGTTCTAAAATAAATGTAATCTGTCTACTGCTAATGAGAAACAAAACACCAGCTTCAAACTCTTCCAGAGGATGAAACCACTACTTGAATGTTTGATTGCATGAGGAATTTAAGTCCCCACAATTGCATTTGAAATAAAGTACAACATTTCTGAATGACCTGTATTCAAATGAAGGTACTTACAGTCTGGTCACATAGTTTTATTTGTATTACACTAGCAGCCAGGAAGCCCAGAAAAAATAACATAAGAGGAGGAAAAGTGATGAAGCACATGTATTTGGTGATGAAACAAATAATTAAAAGTCACTGGAAAGCCAGGATGTAAAAATAAAATCTCCTGTATTTCTGCACGACAGATGCTGCTACTTCCTTCAGATGGTACAATATATACACTGATAATCAGCCTATATTCAATAACTGGATACTTTTTAAATGGCTCCTTCCCCTCTGTTCCAGGGAGAATGCTGAGAAAAGTAGAAAAAGCAAGGATTAAGTTGTTTCTGTTTTGAGAAATGGCACTGGATGATCTCACTCATTTCCTTTTGAGACAGAAATTATTAATGCAGCCTAGGTTTGGTTTGGACAAAATTGAAAGAACAGTATTCCAGGAGCAAATAAACCTCACAGGAGAAAGACATCCTGACAGGTCATTTTGTCTGGGAAAGGTATCAGCCTTACTGTGATGTTGAGTAACAAGGAGACAAATTTGCAAAACAGCCTTAAAACAAAAGCTTAATGTGTTTAAGAAGCATCAGCTTGTCTGAATTGGAAAGAATTGTTTGTGTAATTGATACTAATTGCAGTGAGAAGAACAATTTTTAAGGGATTCAAACTTAGCATTCAGGCTACAGAAGTGTATATCTGCAATCCATAGAAGGTGCTAGAGCACAAAAGAAAGCTCCACAAAGCAGGAAGAAGATAAGGCAGCATCTGGTAAAGATGTTCTTATAAAAAAACTGTTAATTGAAAAATTGCATTATAATGATTATTAATTAATCAGGGAGCAATAAGGAAGGGAGAGTCTTCTGAAAAATATGATGCTGAATATTCCAGAAATAAGTGTACTTTCTAAAGGGAAATAAGATTCCCCTTACAACTCCATAGGTCAGGTCTGATTTTGCTGAATTTAAAGATTAAATAGTTAAATAAAAATTTTACTGAAAATAAAGATTAAATAATTTAAAAGTATTTATGATGCTTGCATCCTTGACCAGATTTATGCAGCCCCAGTTCAGATACTGAACAGAATTGTCCAATTTAGGATCTCATGTCTTAGTCAGTGGAAGATGCTACACATTTTTAGAGGTCTCTTCAGCTGTCTATCCTACGGAATTTCCTATTTCCTGAATAGCCAATCTCTTGATGGATTTAGAAAGACACTAAAGCACTGACAATCCTAACTCATCTTAGTCTCTGAAGTTTGGAACAATGGATTCACTTACTTCACCTACTAGTAAATGTCAGAAATGGTTCCTCCAGACAGTAAATTTCTCTGAATTTTCTTAATGCCTCTAACACTCAAATCCTCTGAGGGTCTCAGACCCTTAGATAAGAAGTCCATTCTTATGCAAGAAAAGTTTAGAGGTTTAGGTAATTCTATTCTTTAATTTGAATTATATGAAAAATTTAGCTTTAGAAAGAAAGTAGTCTGGCATAAAGCATTTTTAAGATAACTGTAAAATGTGCCATGTTGGACAACAGCTTGAAACCACTGCTGAAATAATTATTGTTACTACTTACTATTGTTACTACTTAGACTAAGTCAGTGAAACACAGAAAAGAGGTGTTGCAGGGTAAATCCAGGATGACATCTAACTTTAGGTACTCTGACTCAGCCTGTACCTTATGAAACAAGGCTTCCTAGGTTGTCATTAGAATCAGTTACATAGTTGAATCTACTAATGGGTAGTAACACCTATAGAAATCCAGAACAAAAAAGTCAGGGGTAAGAGGAACCTCCTGTGATAGTGGAAACTGCACCAGTTGACCCTAAAAGTCATAGTTAATTTCAAGTGAGCATCTCCACTAATTATTATCATAGTTAATTGCAGCTTTAATTTATTACAAAACATACATTCTTGGCTTATAAAGCCCAAAGGAGTTTATTTGTAGTAAGTGAAGCCCAAGTGACTGCATTGCATGCAGATATTTCTCCTGTAGACATATGTGCTTGGTTAGATGAATCCCATTCAATTAATCATAGCTGCAGATGTGAACTCGCTATTTCTGAGTGCTGTGCAAACTTAAAACAAAATACCCGTCAAAAAACACGTGCGAACAAAGATTGAACTAGATAAGAAATGGACATAAAAGAAGGAACTCAGGAAAAGGAAATGACAAAAAGACCACTATTGTAAATGGTAAGACTTGGTGTACCTGAGGACTAATTCTTGTCCTGATTGGAGGCATTTTTTAGGTTACCCAGCAAAGTAAAAAACTAAGGAAGAACTAGAAACTCAGTAATGAAGCAGCAGTGCAGATGCTTTGAAAATTCCTCCTAAACATGCTGAGCATCATACAGGAGAAAGATTGGAGTTTCTAACCTGAGAACTTGTAAGTAACAAACCTTTTTATTTATGGCCCAATGAAGTTTCCATATATTACTCAGAGAGATTATGGAGAGTATAAAAATGGGCACTGGCAATCTCTAAAGGTAAACCTGAAGTTGTTTTGATGCCAATGTAACAGCAGTATATCTTAGCCTCTAATTAATTTTATCTATTGAAGAAAAATCCATGTTAAGTAGGAGGGCAGAGGAAAATTCTTCCTTCATTTTTGTTCCATAATTTTTCTTGCTTTAATGTGTCTTTGTTTTATTAGCTGAAAGATGTCCCTATGGAGATGGGCAACACTGTAATTTGGCCAACACTGGCTTTTTTTCCAATTAAGTTTGATTCATAGTGCATGACACTGTGCAACTGATAGAAAAGATGAACAAATAAGTAACTGATCACAAAAATACCTCATTATGCACTGATTGAATGCTATTTGCATACATTATAACAAAGTTGTGACCATTACCACCAGCTGAAGTTTAGTGTGCATATTTTAACGGAGCTTTTGGATGTCTTCATTACTTTTTCTTATCCTTTATGATTTTAATGCAAACCAGTTTGACCAATTCAAATTAAACAAATTTTAATAGATGGCTAAACAGACTCCATATTTCTTTATGGTTTCATGAAAAATATCAATTCAGAAGTGCAGGCATGTCTATGTCAAATTGAAGTAATCTCATTAAAACTCATTCTATTAGGCTAGTAAGATTTTTGCAATAAGCCAATGTGAGGAAAACAGTTTTAAATGATGAACTGATACTACATGGATCTTGAAATGTTGTACTATGAACATGCGAACAAAGCACGTAGAAAAGTAAAGAAAATTGAGAGATCCTATTTTAGATTTCTCATTTGAATTAAAAAAAAATATCCAGACGCATATTATAGAACTGTAGAATATTTTAGAATATTTGGAAAAAGCCCCTAAGGTCATTGAGTCCAGCTGTTAACCCAGAACTGCCAAGTCCACCACTAAACCATGTCCTTTAGAGCCACATGTACACGTCTCTTAAATATCTTCAGGGATGTTGACTAAACTATTTCCCTGTGCAGCCCGTTACAATATTTACCACTCTTACAGTGAAGAAATTTTTCCAACCTGAAGCTCCCCTGGCACAACTTGAGACCATTTACTATTGTATTATTACTTCTTACATGGGAGACGAAAGTGACCCCCATCTCACTACAACCTCTTTTTAGGTAGCTGCAGAGAGTGATAAGGTATCCCCTGAGCCTCCTTTTCTCAATACTGAACAATCTCAGCTCCCTCAGCTGCTCCTCATAAGACTTGTGTTTCCCTTTGCCAGATTTGTTACCATTCTTTGGACGTCCAAACTTATCTAAGGTCAGAGAATCTAGGGCACTGATTTTTAAAATTCATATGGCATTTAATAGCAAAACTAATAGCCACAATGGAGTTTTCAAAAGCAGTGGTGTTAACTGTGCTCACATAGAAATTACTGTCTTCAAAATGATCTAGCCGTGGGCTAATAGATATTTGAAGTCAAATAATTTTCTGTCAAGAAAATTAAGATACCTATACACATACATAAATATAACCTGCCTGTTATCTACAGTGATATCACAGCTGAATATGCAACAATTGATTTTGAGGGAGCTTCAAGAGGATTGGAGTCTGGTATTTTAAAAATAGCAGGCCTCACTCCACTGCTCATATACTTTTTTTCCTCCTGACTCTCAAATATAATTTATCTTTCAGAAAGGAGAATTAAGTGTTTTACTAAGCTCACTAATTAGCAACCAGAAACATGATCAGTTAGGTAAATAGAAAATTACTCAAGGATATCCACAAAATTAAATTAAATTAAAAAAAAAAAAAAGATAGGTTGCTTCATTTGCCCAGAGCCTTTACTACTAGTCTGCCTCATCATTGAATCAGAAGTCAGTCTCCAAATGTCAAAAAAGTGTTAAAGAGTAAGTAAGGAAAGAGGTTTAAAAAATCAACCAACCAAACAGCAACAGGAGGAGGTTTAGGTAATTATAGTTAATTGAGATATAACCTTCATTCTAAACCTCAGCCTTAAGTTCAGGATTTGACTCATCTGTGTCATCAAACAATGAAACTACTTTATCTCTCCCCTCCTGTGCCGTCTTCCATATGATGTCTCCATGGACCAGCATTTTTTAATTCTCAGTTCTCACAGTAGATTGATGAAAAACCAGAAAATTTGTTAAATATAAATAACCAGGTGTCATTTTTCCTCCCACATCCAAGTTTATCATTGTGATAAAGGCTGATTTGATAACTCTATTGTTGGGGCTCAGTAAGCACAGTGATTACTGCAAATTGAAGGCATATGATAATAATTCCTATATCTTCATAAAGTTACCTTTAGAAAAAAGAAATTCTAAATGAATCAAAAACTTTTTTTTTTTTTTTAACAAAAAGAGTAAACCGTAGAGTCATAGATTCCTGTAGAGCAGAAAGGACCTCCAAGATCATCAAGTCCAACCACTTCTGCGGAGTGGATATCATGGCTCCTTGGTTGAGCTGTCAGGGCTTCAGTGCCCTTCTGGCATGAACTGCCATGGCCTGTTTGCCTCCCTGTTGGCAGTGCTCTTGGTTACCACTGTTCCTGGTTACCAGTATGCCCCAGGAACTTCTTTTACAGAGATGAGAGCCTTGGCTGCCATTGATTCTGACCCTGCCCAGGTCCCATCAGCTGCTGTCATGAGCTGCAAGCTCCTGTCAGCTCTCAGCTCCCCATGAGGTTTCCCTCGTTCAGGACCCATGGTGTGCAGCATTCTAAAGCGGTCTGCTGCAGATTGTGCTGGCATGAGAGCTGCCCACCTTAGTGGCTGAGGCTGAATGTGTTTAATTAATCCTATTGTGTTTAATTCTTATTCACATGTGGCTTCCCCCGCCTCCCCCACCCCAGCTTTTGTTTAGACTGGAAACTGTTTTGATCAATGAAAATCCCTTTCAATGATATATTTCCCCATCAGAAGGAAACATGACATTTCCTGAAATTCTCATGACTGGACTTGGTCTCGTAAACATTCTAACCCAATTTATTGCCCATTAGTAATGCAGCACAGTCCTATAAGTCACTATTTCATAGACAGTTAGCTTCAGACCCAAAACTTGTCTCCTGTTTTACCCTACTGAGCTCAGGTTCCACTTTAATCTGAAGCAGACAGAAATAAATAATGTTTAAAATGCAAAGGTATATGAGGACCACTAGGTCTGGTATGGATACAGCAGCACTCTACTAGGTCTTTCACTCTCTGTTTCTCATCACTGCCAATTCTGGGATTTCTCCTACCATGGAAAGGAAAGCAAAGCAGTTTCCTGCCCTCATGCTGAGAAAGTAGCACATAGAGATGGGGCCAGGACATAATCAACTTTAATGCTGCAGAAAGAAGATACCTGTAAGATACAACTGCACAGCATCAGGCAATTAATCTAATTTGGAAAGAACGGATCATTGGTAGCTATTAAATACGCAGCGGTCTGGTCACGTATTCCAGCTCAGGAAGTCTCTAATCAGGCCTTCAGTTTACCTAAAGCTTTTATTATGAGCTGTCACTATTGCCCCACAGTGATGGAAGGTGGAACTCTGTCCCATAGGAGGTGACAGAGGCAGGTGTGTGCATAGTACGTTGGTTACCGAACGGTAACCATAGCAATTAGTTTTGATTTTTCATTTGTTATTGAGTTTGCCTGAAAACAGATCACGTCTTGATGGCTGGCAAGCTCACTTTGAGACTGAGCACTGCTGCACAGCTGCATTTTGGGATGAAAGCAGTCCTCACACAATCCCATTCCCCACATTTCTGCAAGGCAGTCCAGGGCAGGGTAGCAGCATCCCTCAGTTTAAAGACTTTATATCTCTCTGTAAACTCTTCTAAGCAAAGCATGTCATACATAGTAATCTTAAAGCCTCTTTCCCTTTCCTTAGAAGCTGAAAATACAACAGAAGAAACAAAGAGAGAAAGAGAGCAAGAGAGACAGATGGAAAATGTATTAGTGTACCCTGATGACCCATCCAGCATTTCCACACTGCTGATATTACAGCTTGCCATAATAATACTAGAATGCAATGGCATGTTAAGGGAAGGACAGCTATCTCACTAAAGCACAATCGGAGTAATGAAATCCATATATACTAAGTGAAAGTTCCCAAAGCACTAAAGCGGCTTCAATTTCTCATTCTTTAGGGCAAAACAAGTAGTGGTGATCATTCAGTGAGCGAGATGCAGTGCCAGAGGGGTTAAGGTGTCATTCTCAACAGCAAAGTCTGGGTCATATTCTCGATTTGCACCAAATGCTGTACCAGCAGTGACTCGAGCTGTGAATGGAAGAAATCCTGCTCCTTCCGCTAAGAGCTACAGGTCACCGGGCACAAATTTTGTCTACCTTAGCTCCATGTACTGTCTCCTGCAAGAGTTTTCATGACTTATCTAGACAAGCCCAGGGTGTCTCATCTATTCATAGAGAACATAATGGGATTTAGTGTAATGAAGCACTTTAAAGAAGAGTAAGAGAAACAACTGGGATGGCTGAGGATTTGTAGTACAGGAGTCATATGGTGTGGTGGCAATAAGAGTAAGCCACTGCTCTACATGGAACTTCATTTCAGTCCCATGTTCCTGCCACCATTATCATAAATTCTCTGATAACAATAAAAAATATAATATCCTCCCCACATTATTTTCTATCTTCTTTTTAACAAGAAAATCCAGAACACTTATTTCACTGCTGTCTCTTTAAAAAATGTCTCATCTTTGGGCAAGACATGCATTTTTTTCATAAGTCAAAGCTGTATGTGTGCATTTGTTGAATGGAACTGTGATGCTTTCATCTTAATTAGTTAAAAGATAAATCTCTAGATCTCCTAGGACATTGGTGCTTCATAGATGATGTAGTATGGACACCATATGCTCCCATTCTGACATGCAGACTCAGCTGTTGTCCCATGGCTCCTCTGAAATTATGCAGCACCCATAGTGTATCACGGAGGTTTCTTAGGAAAGAGGTATCAGTGGAAGCACATGGATGAATAAGGAAATCAGGGATCAGACTTCCACCAGTAAGCTCAGTTAAGGTAGTTAAGGTGACTGCAAAATAAATATTTTTATTTTGCTTAAAGTAACATTTTTTTCTTTTTTGAGAACCATCATAGGAATTTTTTATTTGTTAGATCTTCCTTTATAATAAAATTTTGGTGCCAAGGTTTGAATTATTTAATGATGGAATAGGGAAACCATTTAAGACTGACTACTTTGCCAAAGGTAACCTTTACAATTCCTTTTTTTTTTTTTTTTTACATTATTACTATTTAATTTTGCCCCTTGTTTAGCATTGTCTTTTGATCAAAGTCAGCTGTGATTATTTGGGCAGCTTTTCATACCCTTCAGCAGGCCCTGGATCTGCTGAAATCCCCTGATGCTTAGTGACTGCTTGGCAGCCACTGTGAAGTGCAGAGCTGGTCTCAGGCCTTTTCTCAAATCTTGTGTTGTTTCTCAGGCAACTCTGGTTGCTTGCTAGCAGAGGATGACAGGGGCACAGCTAGACAGAACAACTTTATCAAAACTCTTTTAATATTTTTTTTAAATTATGCCTACTTGGTTTAGGGTTGTTTTTTATAAGTATCTAAAAGATGTTAATAAAGTGACTGTAAAACATTATTATGGAAATCAGAAATATTCTTTTCACATTTTTTTTAATGTGGAATTTTGAGTTTTTATTAAAAATAGGCTTTAAAATATTTTAAGCATAAACTATTTTGCTTTCAGTGTAAAAAAACTTTATTCATGAAAATTCCCTTTTTATTACTTTTTTTCCCAGCAACTGAATTTTTGTTTCTCTTTTCTTTTTCTATATTGGAACAAAAGAGAATGGGGAATCACTGAATGTATTGCAAGTCTGCTTATTCTTACGCATACCAACACACACAAAGGTCATACCTCGAAAGATAGTTAAAACCCCATTCTCAATAGTAACGGAGATTTAATTGGAAAATGTTGGTTTTGAAATGCCTTTTTCTCATTCATTAATGGTCAAATGTAGTAGAACCACATAAATTAGTAATTCAAAAGATGAGTGTGTGTCATGAGCCTTGCAGAACCAAGACATTTTTTCCGGTCTGTGTTACATTTAGTGCTGCAGTTTCTTTCCTCATGAGGTGTATTCTCAATAATCAGGATCGGAACTGCTCAGTAGATGCAACAAGGGACCTGGTTCAGTCTGCATGAGTAATGTCTGTGAGGATCAAAACAGAAAAGGTGGACGAGAGAAGGATGATTGATAGAAGACCTGGGATGTTTTGTAATTAGAATTGCTTTATAATACTTAATGCAACACCATCAATTATATATGTCCTGATGATCATCCTCTTCATCCTTGTTTAGGCCTTAATGAGCATTATACTCAGTTTCAATTACTGGCATATACAACCACTTTGTAACAACTTCCCTCTGAAATGAAGGAACATTAAAAACAGAGAAAGAAGCATTTAAAATGGCAGGTCCTGAGCAATTATTCTGTCTTGCCTCTCCTAGAGTAAACATACATTTTCTTTGGTTGTAATAAGTCTCCTCTGAATGATTTTCAATCAAGAAGGAGAAGAGGAAGATGGATGATGCAGCCTGGCTATCAGTGATTGATAGTGCAGAGATTAATCCAATGGCACCTGGGAGCCATTCAACATGTCTGTCCTGATCCCTCTCTCATCCCCACTGAGATACCCATGAGAGTGCTTGCACACCCTGTTTTTGGTTCTGTGGGATGGTGCCTTGACCCAGTCTGGATGTGGCCAAGGACCATGCAAACAGTCAATGTGTGAACCCACACTGTGGCACTCGTGCCTCACAGAGAAGAAAAATAGAGCTGGCAAAGCAAGTACAGCAGGGTTTTTGAGTGGTAGCATCCTGCTCACACTGATTTTTCCTGATGTGCTGAATTCTCTGCTGAGGAAGCAAACAGAGACTGAAACACAACCCTTGAACCCCTTGAATGCAGGACTGTATCTGCATATGATTTGGAATGGTGTATTGGAACCATGGAGACAGTGGGCAAGAAATTTCATTCTCCAAATATCATCTCCATTGTCAGAAAAAAGGACAGAGCTTCCTACTGCATTGTTCAACTGTAAAAGAAAAATTAATTAAAGATTGCTTTTCATTTTCTACAACCTCATCAAAATGCTGGTGGAAAGAAACAATAATAATAGACCTTTATCAGTTTCTGAAGATTTGGAAAAGAAAAAAAAAAAAAAAGAAAAGCAGCAATTGACCATCTGAGTAACTGATAATTACAATCTTGTGTGGATTTTTGTGTCCAAATTTGAAACAATAATTGTTTTGGACAAGCAGTATCCAGACAGGGAGTAAAATACACTATTTTCGAGTTCTGCACTTTGAAGGAAGCCAAAAATATATTTTATTTCCACAGAAAGATAAGTTTCATTCTAGGTTATTTGTTTTGTGGTGTGTCATACCCCCACACCCAGCAACTGCCTCAAAGGAATGGCAAACAAAAAACCTTAACTATATAAATTCCACTGAATTGAATGATAAGTTGTTGGCCAAACTTCAGCAAATTCATTTATCCATGTGATCATAGAATCATAGAATGGTTTGCGTTGGAAGGTATTTTAAAAATCATCAAGTTCCAATACCCCTGTGACAGGCAGGGACACCTTCCACCTGACTCGGTTGCTCAGAGCCCCATCCAACCTGGCCTTGAACACTTCCAGGGATGAGGCATCCACATCATCTGTGGGCAACCTGTTCCAGTGCCTCACCACCCTCTGAGTAAAGAATTTCTTCCCTACATGTAGTCTAAATCTCTGCTTTTTTAGTTTAAAACAGTTCCTCCTTGTCTTATCACTACACATGAAGCTTCTGAATGTTGGGACATACGCAACAAAAAGAGAACTATTGACATTACCTAGTTTTAAGGGAGGAAACTCCCTGATAGCAAGGTACTCTCATTCTCAACTTGCTGTGTTTCCTGCAGAAAGGGAGTCTGTGGCCAAGAGACACACTCATACATCCTGAGACGGATTCCGATATCTAATAGAGACTTCCAGTGACATGAAGAGAAATAATCTGGTATCTGTGGATTTTATGAAATGCAGATCTCTTTTTACTAATGTTTTCATAAATGACCCCACCTGTTGACGGAGTAGGACAGCCTCCAGCCTGTACTGATGCTCAGCTGGTGTGTGGTAGCTCCTTGAGGAGTATTGGGTACCTGTTTTTATTAATTGTCAAACTTTTCTTCATTCAGACTTCTCACTGCACTGCCACAGATTAGATTTCTTTAATATTTTTAAATCAGCACATTCTGAAGTTTAAAAAAGCACAAAATCTTAATTTGAGGAACTCTTGTGTTTTTCATGTAAAATGTTCCATACAGAAACAGAATAAAGTGAGTATTACCAGAGATTAAATAAAGCCATTTTTAGGTTCAGTTAAATTGCACTGAGACTGAGAGTCTCTGATTATCTTTTTCTATCTGAAGTTCAATGCAGCTCAGAGTAAATAACAACGAAGGGCTATGATAACTTCCAGCAAGAAAATACATTCAGAGGAAAAAATATGAAAGAGTGGAGGAAATAACTCAGGTGGTTAAACCAGGTGTAACAGCCTAAAACTAGGAAAAGAAAGAAATTAAAAATGAGCATAAGAAAAAAAAAATGTTTAGTATCTGTGGCAATTAGGGAGGACATTAAGTGGGATCAATGAAGCAGTGATGAAGAAGACGTTAAAGGAAGAGAGGGATCTTCAGAGGACTAGCATAGTGCCTGTACATATATTGTGAAAAGGAGCAGCACAGTCCTGCTTTTCCCCTGCAGCTAATCTGCCACCTCAAATAAGTGGAATTCCTCCTCATCAACCTTAAATAACAGTGACGTAAGGAGGAAAATTGATATGGAAGCATTCTATATCTCCATTGCCCTCACACAAGGACTTTATTTGAATAAAAACTTCTTTTGTACCTTCAAGGCTTTGGGATGATTGAAGGGACTCCAGCAGAAATGACTGTACAACTGTCACCTATAGGACAGCTGTAGGATAGGGAATGACAGCCAGCCTTTTCTGCCTGCATCTGTCCCACTGACCCTTGCAGCAATGTTTCTCCCAGAGAGGAAGGTCTCACTCTTGTCTTGCCCTGTGCAGATGAGGACAGGATTTAAGGTCAGCCTCAAAGGGATGATGGGTAATTCAGCCACTGAAAACTCAGAGACAGACAGCAGTCTGGAGATGAAGGAACAGGGTTGGGAGTGCTCTGCTTTTTTCTGACCTAATGCCTTAAGGGAACAATAAATGTAACTTTTATTATATGGCTTTCCAGCAAAGGGGCATTCTTTGAAAGGGATTAGACAACACCTTATTAAAGAATAAAAAAAATATGCCAAACTATCCTCAGATAGATCCTTTTGTATTCTCACTTTCCAAAATGCTGGATAAATTTCTGCTGTTGTCTGGGAGACATTTTTAGTGAGAAGTAATTAAAAAAAGTGAAAAATTACAGTCTCCTAATTTACAAAGAACAACACATTAAAGATATTTCTGTTTCTTGGGGTTTAATTCTGACAGAGACAACCAGGATATTCCCTCAACTCTAACAGCCTATTTTGGATTTTTTTTTTTTTAGATAACAATATATTATAAATAAAAATTAATAAAAAAATAAAAATAATAAAAAAATTAATCAGAGATATTCCTAAAAACCTTCCCCCAAACAGGAAGATTTTCTTAAATAAAAAAGATATCCTGTGGGAAGACAATTTTGTGCTAATTCATTGTTCAATTTCTCCATTAATATTTCTCATTTTGAAATTTTTAATATCTTATTACTCTTTTATTATTATCAACAAAGATGGCAATGAGGAAAAAAAATGTTTCTTTTCTTTAAATATTTGCTATAGCTTGTGTAATTACTGTGCTTGGCAAGAGACAGAAGCACTACTGAATTTTTCAACCTACTTCTTTTGAAGAGTATACTTTTGCCTCCCTCTGAAGAAACCTCCAGAGGAAGGCAGAAATAAACATTGTTTAAAAAAAAAATGTGAAAATGTGGCTGAGTTTTGAGAAACCAGATTTCACAAGTTATTTGCACAAACAAGCCACTTCAAGGACCACAGCATCTCAGCTGACCCAGATTCCACTAACTTCCAGGCCCTCTTGTTTGAAAAATGTGTACAGCAAACACAACTGGTATAAAAACCTCAGCTTTGCTGGAAGTACTTTTGCTATTGAGAAACAAGAGAGAAGCTGTTCAAAATCTCTCTGTGGCTTTCCTTTCCCTGCTGAAATTACAAATAGATGACTACAGTAATAAGTTCAAGTCTCCTGTTTAATTCAGAGCTTGATTAAGATGTAGATGAGTCTGTAGCAGCTTGTCCTTGTTCTGTCTGTCATAATATGTAAGGCTTTATTCTAGACTAAAGCTTTGGATCCCTCCTGATATTTTCAACTAAGCATGTGTTAGTGCTGTGGACATGCTATTTGACTAATCAGTATGATAACCACATGGCAGTTATAGATCAGTTGTCTAGTTGTGTTGCTGTGTGTTGGAATATTGATTTCTATGGCACTTTTTTTTTCTCACTGCATTGATAATGCTAAATACAGATGACACTTGCCCTCATTTTGCTGAATTTCTCTGTTCATGTAACTGACACATCTTGGGAGAAAATATGTCAGCAGAGAGCAGACTGAATAGAGGCAGGGCAGCCACTGCACATCCAAAGACCAGCTCAAAAGGAGTGAGAGGTCAGCCTGCTTCCATGCTGTCTCAGGGCTTCACAGCTGCATTGGTACAAAGGCTGCTAGGTCCTTGCTGGTGCACCGATTTCAAACTTTTATCAGAAATCCTTTGTATTTAAGCAGGTAAATGCACAAAAATCAATGGGTCACTTCTCTCACAGAAGCTGTTTTCTAGGTCTATTGCAATCCAATCAATCTACTGGGAGCAGATTTGTGTATGCAGGTTAAAAATTTCAAATGTGGCTATATGAATAAAGTAGCTACATCCCAGATGCTTACTGTGAAAATTGATGGTCTTGTCCCTATTTTGATGGAGTCTGACTTTCCCTCCATCCTTTCAACAGAGAAAGTTCTGCCATTTCATACCATAACTGTTAAATCATCATAATTCACAGAACTGACTGGGGGTCACCTTTGAATGCTTGTGTTGCAAAGCATACAGCAGCTCAGGAGCTGCTGCAGGAACAGCTGAGGCACGAGCTGGAAGAGGGATCCTGTGGGCAGCCTTGGGCATGGTAGGAATATCACTGTAGTCTTTCCATGCCAAGACTCATTGCCCCATCCATCAGCACCTGCATGGTCACCACAGAAAGGTCTAGTGACAAAACCATGAAGCCACATCAGTCAGAGGTGTAGAAGAAGCCCTGCAGTCTAAAACCCTTTTAGTTATCCCAGCAAAACCCTGGGTGCACATTGACAGACACCTGCTTTTGCTGGCTCATGCTGTTTCCAGCCATAGTATGAGGGTACTGATGAAAAAAGTTTGGCTGAATTACATAGCTTCTACAAGAAAGGATTCTGCCAAGGTTGTGCCATGCTGAGAAAATACCCTTCAGAGGCTAAATCCAGTGTGATAAGAGAAATTGAAAGTGATTTCAAAGCTTATCCCCAAACATATATTCCTTCCAATCACTCAAATAGGTTAGAGAAAGATTTTTTTGAAATTTTACGTCCTCAGTAGAAGAAAAGAGGTTGACTGGAGTCCTCATCTTCCCAGTTTAACAAAGTTTTTGCATTAACCCTCAGACAGACACCCTCCTCTGTGTCTGGCTGAGCAGACTGACAGTTATGCTCAGGTAGCCCAGTTAAAGACAAGCATTATCAAAATCTTCATTAAGTGTTTTAAACCATAGTTTGGGTTGGTCTTGGCCAACCAAATGGAGATTGCCAGAGCTGGCTCAGCTGATAACTCTTCCACAATGGGAGGGCTCCAAGGAGAAGCTGCCACATGTGACAGGTGGGTGACAATGGTGTGGTCCTGTGCCATGTATTGCTCTGCAAGAGGGTAATTCCCTGTCAAGCAAACTCATTGTTCATTTTTTCAATCAATTTAAGCTTGCAGTGCATACACTGGGACATAACTTATGTAACTGCCATGAGCAGATGAAAATCGCTGCCTTAAGGGTTCCTGTTTCGATCCCAAGGATGCAATTTTTGTACCAGAACAAGAAAACAAGAGCACTCACCTGAGACATATTTTAAAGAAGATTTCATGCATTATTGACATTGCTAGTTATATTTCATCCAAATATCAAAATCTCCAAACGAGTCAACCTAAAAGAGAATTATAAGGAGAAAATATCTTCCTCTTCGTCTTTCCTGATTCTGCTCCAGAAGTGCCAGTCAGATCTCCGAGGAACTGCAGTGTGAGGTCTAATTCACTGATTCCTTCATTAAAATCTGTGTTTAGGTCCAGAGCTGGAGCTTTCTGGACAGATTGTGTTTTCCTTGTTTGTTTGGGTTTGGTTCTTTTTTGATAAATCATTGAAACTGCATGTGCTCATGGGAAAGAGTCATTTAGATTAAATTTTTCAACTGTTTGAACATATTAAGAACTCCTGCTTCGAAACTTCCTAATAAATGTATGAAATGAATGATTTTCTTCAATCTTTGAATAACTTCTCAAGCAGAAATAGATAATCTCTATTGTATTGAATGGTTGCTAACAGCAGCAATACAGAAGTTGGTAAGGGTGACAAACCCAGGGCTCAGGCAGTAGGGTGTGTGGATTCATAGGTGGCTGCACATTGCCTCTGTGTGTGCATGGCAGAGGAGGAAGGATTTTGGACAGAAGTATTTACCCATTGGAGTCATAGAATACCTGGAAGGAAGAAATTCCATGGTTAAAGCCTGCTTGCACCCAACCATGCATCAAACATTAACAGTGCGTCTTGTTCACGTGGAATTAACAGAGTGTAGCCCTGCAAGAAAATATTGATAATTGTGAGGCTTCATTTCAGCGTTTAGCAAGAACGTGCTAAGGATGCATGTTGTGTGAGTGATGTGACAATTTGAAGCACTGACAAACAATTGTCAGTAATTTTTTGACAGATTTCCTAACGGTGTGTGGAGGATCCTTCTCGGAGAAACAAGAGCCATGGTGCCCTATTGAGACTTAAAGGTAAGAGTATTTCAGCAAGATTACAACAGTCCAAAATATTTTATGGAGGTATATTGATTTTTAACAACAGTTTTGACAAAAAGGTTTTCTGATATCCACTCAGTTACAGAAAAAGAAAAAAAAAAAAGAAAAAAAAGCAAGACTGAAAAAGGGAGAGAGAAAGACACAGGGTTAAAAGAAAGTAAAATAAATAAAAAAATATGATCTTTCCAATTGAGTCTTCTACATAATCAGTTAAGAAGTATTATTTCATTTTAGAGTAAGGTAGAAAACAAGTTTCTAATTCAGTCATGATTTAAGGATTTCAGGTACACAAACCCTTTAGAGTGGGGTTTGACATCAAACACACTTATTTGTATTCAGAAATATGTAAGATGGAGGGAAATTAAGACTTTTATTTTTTTTCAGAATTTGAGCTCATTTTGTGAAGGAATCGTGAGTTACAGCACTAAGGAATTTTTAAACAATACCTTACACAAATAAAACCCAGAAATTTTTACACCGGCTTCTGCTAATGGATTTTGTACAACCCTTCCTGTGATCATGACAGGGAAGGTTTGGGAAGGTTTGAGAAGGTTTGGGAAGGGAAGGTTTGGAAAGGAAGGAATGGGAAGGGAAGGGACAGGAAGGGAAACATTGATTCTTAGGTCCTATACAGAACACAATACATTAACCAGTTCCTGCAATCCTCTTGCATGGGTCATCCTCACTTAGACAAGGAGCAGGCTGCTCCAATTACTGATGCATGTATCCAGCAAGTTAGTGCCTTCGAAGCTATGCCAGACTGCTTGCCTGCTGCTCCAGTCTTCATCTTCTCTGCATGTTTCCTGCAGAGTATTTAATTAGCAATGGTGTTCAGCGTTTCCTGCAAAGCAGGAAGGGGAAGAGAAATATGTGTTAGCATTGCATCAAAATAAGGGAATTAAGGAAGGGATGATTTAGAGCAAGCACGGCTTCTTCAATTCTTCTTAGAATTTGTTCTTCCACAGAAGGTACAAAGCAGAGAAAAGGGACAGAGAGAGTACAAGGAGAAATACAGAGTTTTGAGGATAGGTACCCCAACAGTTTGTGACAAAAAGAGATAGCAACCAATCTTAGATGAAAGACACCATCTTCTCTTTCCTCATCTCCTCTTCCTCAAGAGTAACTAGACAGGTGCTCATCTCCCAGCAGCAGCAATTCTCCTGGACTCTGAAACAAGCAAAGTGCGTGGTGCCATTTTACCATATAAGAATATCAAACAACCAGTTTGACTGGAGAGACTGTCAGACAATGACTGGAAAAGAACATTTTACGAACACTGTGTTCTCCTCTTCCATGCATCTACTACCCCGCGAAATGGTTTGAGATGTCTCCCTCATCTCATATTTCAGACAAGGTCCAAAGAGCCCAATGGCTCAGGACATGACTCTTTCTCTGAAGTAAAAACTGCTTCTCTAGTTGTGTCTTCTCTGCCCTTCTCATATGAGTTCAAATCAGAACACGTTCCTTCCCTGCCCTTGCAGATTGGTTTCTTAACCCCAGCAGTATTTCTGATAACTCAGTGTCCTCATATTTCCCCCACTGCATGTCTCCCAGTAGCTAAATAATTCTTTCTTCTCACTCTTCCAGTGCTTTCTCACACTATGACACACTCTTCCAACTGTTTAATCTATCACCAATATTTCTGTTCTCTCTCTTTCATTATCTGGAATGTTTAGATGTATTTTGTATAGAAAGTGTCTCATAGACAGTAAATGGCTTGGTCTATGTTTAGTGTAGAAACACATATTGACAAAAATGCCAGAAGGTGAGCAATGGAACCCTTGGCCCCATATATGAATTGCAAGGTGCCATCTTCAGTGTTGCTGTGTGTTCACTACAGAGAATAAACTGAGAATATGATTCACTAGTCATTAGCTCTGACATCGGAGATAGTACCATTAAGCTCTCCTTTTTGCTTGTACTTTTACAATTAGTTTTATGTTAATAGCTTGTTCTCAATTTTCTTTAATAATCATAAATTTCAACTGATCAGTGTTAGTAAAATTATCATATAGAGTTACCTTTGCTCTGAAAGGAAGGGTTGTTTATTATTCAAATAAGTGCTTTGACAGAGAAAATGAAATCTATTTTCAAGAGTAAAATTTTTTCAACAGTAAAATACACTCTCAGTGTTGGTCTAGTGGTCTACCAGTCAAGTCATGGGTTATCAGCTGCTCTTGCTCTGAAGAGCTAGCATAGTAGATTTCGAAATGCTGATGGTAATAAAGAGTGGATGTTCTTTCCTCCAACTTCTGTAAAAAACTAGGGATGAACACAAAACTGCCTGCTAATATCCTTCCTCTTTTTTTGGTTATGAAATTATATTATACAATAGATTAAATAATTTAAAACAAAGCAAATAAACAAAGTAGTTCTTGGGTAGCATGAATATCCTAGATGGGGTAGGAGCATTGATTTGTTCCTCTCTCTCTTCTCTGGCAGTAGGTGATTATCTTAACCAAACACTTGGTCTTAGATGGCAAAAGAAATGCAATTAATCCATCAGTCTTATGGGATCTTTTAAAAATCTGTTTACTAGATAAACTGAGATAAACTAGGAAACTGTCAAGTGTTTCTGCTAAGCAGCTCACATGTTAAGAACAGCAGAGTTCTTATAGCCATTAAATCAACTGAATACCTTTGGCGCTCTGGCATCTTTTTCTGGAGACACTTTGTCCTTTGTTTTAGTGACATTACATCCACATGTTAACTGCCTTCTACATCGACTTGTAACAAAACTGACTCAAAAAAAGCTGTCATGGTTTACTTGTTTTGTGGATAAGGTACCTTCTAAATGTTGTAAAGGCATACTGCTGACCTGTGAGCAGCAGCTGGACTTACCTCTGGCCCTACCACCCTTTTGTGTGAGTAGCATTGATAAGTACACTGGTGCAATGCCAGAGGTCTATGTCTTGTTTGGTAGTGCTGCAGAGCTCAGTTTTAACTACAGCTGTGTGTCTTTGAAACCTTGTGCAATGACAAAGCCCAAGTCTCATGTTTGAAAACTTTGAACACAGTCAAAATGTGTTAAAGTGACTTGAGGGAGAAGGGAAGAAAAATCAGATAATAATTTCTCCTTTGACAGGTTTTCCACTGGACTGTTTCTCTTTGTATCCTTTTGGAAGGAAAAGAAATGTCCTTTGGCCTCATTGTTTCTTCTATACTCAATCCTAGTGTAATAGATTCTGATAATGGCTGTTCAGAGAGTTTTCAGCACCTTTGAGATACGGAGTAAAATGTATCCTCAAACAATGCACACACAGGGAACTTTAATTTCATGATGTCTCTGTCACTGTGTGAAGGGTACCCTCCAGTTCTGAGGACAAATTTCATGATAGTAAAACAAACAACAAAAGAAAAACAAAAATCCAAGAGGAAAAGAGAGACTTACAGCAAATACTCCTATACACTCCAGAAAGAGGAAAGAAGAAAACAAATATCACTTCTAACTGTTGTTAAAAGCCCCATCTATTTTTCTGCTATTATTATTAAATAAGGTCATAAACCTAACATAGACAGCCATTTAGAAGGAAGCTAGCCAACTTAAGATGATATAACAGAGAGTTTGCACAGTCAGACTAAGGATTCAGAGCCAACATGCCAATATGTCAAATCTCAATTTATCTCCTTTTCTGTCTTACTTTTTAGGATAACTACATCAATTTGGACTATTCAGTTCTCCAGGCAGCACGCAGCATGCAACTCTCAGAGAGCTAAGAATAGAATTGGGATTCTTTATTATCAGCTCCCTGCTGTGTACTAACAAGCAGCCATGCAACATATTGAGAAGGTGTGGGCATGTCAAGATCTTTCTCCAGAAGGATATAAAAATAGTAAATAAGCATCCAAGACAAAAGCATAACAAAGATATCAGCAACAGTGTCACAGAATGGTTTTTCAAATGGGTGGGATACATGATACTTGCAGGACTGCTCTGTTTATATACAGACACTGTGGAAGCTCTTGCTCGCAGAAGTGAGTCTGGTACCTTCACTGCAAGGTGTTGGAAGTGCAATGAAGACTTATGGAGAGATTGAACTTCTCATCCATTGAAATTCTAGCATTAAGAATATGAAGAGTCTTTTCCCTCATTTCTTATTTCCATTCTTTTAGGCAAGGGAGAATTGACACATATTTCACATTATTTGCAGCCATTAATTTTAATTTTTTGTTTCCTAATTTTATCCTCTTGCAGTATCCTCAGATCTGTTTGTATTTATCAGAATACTCTCAGGAGAAAGATTTTAGTTCTGATGCTGATTTTTGGGTTTTAATTTGAGGGGTTTTTTTTACATCTGCATAAATATTTCAAAATATGGAATGTGTTTTATGCTCTTTGAGACTTTGAAATAAAGCTTTTACATTAGTCAGATGCATTTTTAAGAAAATTTTTAAGAACCTTTTAACCATATCTGTCAAATGTTCTTTGTGACATTTGGCTGGATAAATGTACAGGACTCAAGATTCATCTTTGGTCCCAGATGGAAAAAAGGTGAAACTTCCATTTCTTTCTGCCACAAACGCTCACGATTCTGCATTGAAATTCATGTTTTGAATATCCTATAAGTCATTTTTCTGTAGCAAACTTACCTCAAATAAAATACAGAATGTAAAGGTTTTGAGTATCATAGAATTGTACAATCATACGATGGTTTGGTTTAGAAGGGACTTTAAAGATCATCTAGTTCCAATTCCCCTACCATGAGCAAGGACACCTTCCATTAGACCAGGTTGCTCTGAGTCCCACCCAATTTGGCCTTGAACACTTCCAGGGGTGGGGTATCTACAGCTTCTCTGGGCAACCTGTTCCAGCGCTTCACCACCCTCACAGTAAAATATTTCCTCCTAATATCTAATGTAAAACTGCCCTCTTTCAGTTTAAAGCCATTCCCCCTTGTCCTATCACTACATGCCCTTGTCAGAAGTCCCTCTCCAGCTCTCTTGTAACCCCTTTAAGTACTGGAAGTTGTTATAAAGTCTCTCTTTGCTCACCTTTGTAGGAGAAGTGTTCCAGACCTCTGGTCATTTTGTGTCCCTTCTCTTGACTCACTCCAGGAGGTCCTTGTCCTTCCTCCCCTGGCGATAACAGGGCTGGATGCAGCAATCCAAGTGGGTCTCATGAGAGCAGTAGAGGGGCAGATTCGCCTCCCTCGACCTGCTAGCCATGCTGCTTTTTATGCAGCCCAGGATACATGTTGGCTTTATGGCCTGCAAGTGCACATTTCTTGGTCTTATTCATATTTAAGCCACCAGTACCCTCAAGTCCTTCTCCACAGTGTTACTTTCAGGCCCAGCCTGTACCTGTGCTTGTGATTGTACACCCACCGAGGTGTAGAACTTTGTACTTGGCCTTGTTGCACTTCATGTGGTTCACACAGGCCCACCTCTCAAGTCTATCCTGTTCCTTCTGGATGGCATCCCTTCCCTCCAGCATGTTGAATGCACCACACCCCTGGGTATCATCCACAAACTTGCTATGTGTGCACTCAGTCTCGTGGTCCATGTCACTAACAAAGATGTTTAACAGTAGCAGTCCAAATACTAACCCCTGAGAAATGCCACTAGTCACTGCTCTGCACTTGGACATCAAATCTGACTGCTGACCTTTGAGTGCAACCATTTGCTGAATTCCTTATCGACTGGTTCTTTTGTCAAATCCATATCTCTCCAGTTTAGAGATGAAGATGTCGCACTGCGTCAAATGCTTTGCATGTGTCCATGTAGATGACATCAGTTGCTCTTAACCACTGTACTGTATCCCCATTGTAGAAGTCCCTCAAATTTGTCAGGCACAATTTGCCCTTAGTGAAGCCATGTTGGCTGTCACAAGTCACCTTCTTATTTTCCACGTGCCTTAGCATGGTTTCCAGTAAGATCCACTCCATAACCTTGCTAAGCACAGAGAAAAATTGATTTAAGAAGATATAGTTAGCATGGTTACCTTGTTATTTCCCTTAGCTTTGGGAACTAAATGGAAGTTGTAGTGTACAGCAGTGGGAATAAACTGTTATTGCTCAGGGTTGAGTTGCAACCACTCATTTTGAAGTGAAACCATACTATTTTTCTTTAAAGTATTATTTAGTTAACCCATAATCTGTGAACAGCAGAACTCCTCCAACAGTTCTACACAATCTTTTTCACAACGTACATAGAAGAGATGTCTAGAATAGATTCAGTTTTGAAGAAAAAGCCCCAGGTTATTTTCACTGAACAGTTTTTATCATAGATACTGTGAACATGATAGAAATATCTGACCTCTAATTCTCCTTAAAGAAGGAAATATCATCTCCTTGGGACACCATTGTTATCTCATATCTCTGCAAAGAAAAAGATAAAAAAAATAAGAAAAACCTGTGCCTCTACAGGAGAAGAAATTATCCTGCTGAATTTCAAGCCATTTCCTGACATCCAAGAAACTGAAAGCACACTTCACAACTCTTGCATCCCTGTGACCTTGGTGAACTATAAAGACCTGCATGTCAGACTTTCAGCTGTGGAATGTAAAACTAAGTTGTTTGACAAACCACATCAGTCAGTGCCTCCGAAAAGTGGCTCAAGAATCAGGACTTACCCTTTCCCTACTGAATGATTTATCAGAGTGGTAGAAAATATTGAGCTACTGCTTAAGAAATGCCAGAGGACACTGGATCCAGGAGGGATACATGCATAATTCATGACACTGGTCAACAATATTCATAGGGAACAGTAACTACTTACTTTTCCCACTTTTTTGGTAGACTTACATTTTATAAAAGGAAATTGCAGAGTCACTCATCTTTATTCATAAATCCTAGGGCGGATAGTTTCCCGAACCCATCAGAAAAAATATACGTGCAAAGGTATATTATGCATGTATTGGTTTCCAAGACCATGTGTATCCTGAGCTGTGGGGAATTACTGGGAGATGGGAACAAAGAGAGGAATCTGCCAATTCACTCAGGCACTTTGGGTCTGTAAAAATCCACTGTTTGTCACCGTGAATCAGGAGTAGGTTTGTTTCTGCTTTCAGCTGCCAGGTTTGTAATACAAAAACTAAAGCCATAGAAGTGTCAATTAAAAGAAAAAGAAAGCTCTAAATGAGCTGAACTAAATGATGGAATGTTTATTCTCTGCCATACATTAGTACTCGCCATGGTCAGAGGTGCCATTTGTTTTGTTTGGCAGGATGGAAACAAATATCAGATTTAGGATGAAGGGTTTTATTCAATTAAATCTTAAGTTCTACTGTGACTACCTACAAAGGGGGAACTGGTTACCCTAGTTCTTTCACTTTCTGGAAGGTTTTCATGCAGATTAGCTTCTCCCACTAGTTAAGATGAAATACTTTCCCCTGCTGCAAGGGCAGACCACTCATGCACAGACACACCTGCGCATCAGCTGATATAAATGTGGCCATCTGACTATGTGGGAGTAAAAAACATGTCTAAACACAGGTATATAGAGTCAATTTGGAGATTCTGGTATACCTTACTTACTTGCAGTAAGATTTATCACTACTGTAGGTTTTGTGTCATGTTATCCTCTCTTACCTTGATGCTTTGGACAGCTGAAGATGTCTGAGAAAGTACCAGTCACCTAGACTTATATACTTGAACTACTATATTCTTTCTATTTTTTTTTATTTTATTTTTATATCAATTCCTTGCATACACTGGGAATAAAATTGTGCCTCAAGGGCATGAAATACTGAAATATCAGATTACTGAAGAAAATGTGTGTGCCTTAGATCATGTCATATGGAGCTCTTAGAAAATAATTTCTGCACCTAGAAAAAATATCTCAACCATACTCTGAAAAAAAAGGACTAATGTTAAAGCTTCAATAATTCATCAAAATCCAGTTTAAATAAATAATAAAACATATAACTAAACACCTAATCATTCAGATCCTGATTATTGTGACTCACTGTTTATTAGATTCTCAGTAAATTAATTTACGTGACTTACCAAGATAAATGCTTAAGAATAAAAAGGTTAATTGAAGGTTGGAGTAGGATACATTATTGAGTAGTTGACATATTGCCTTGATGTTATGAATAATCTGGAAGTAGTTCAATACAGTTGCAGCTGCTTTTCCCAAGTCTGAACTTGACCTGCAGTCTTTCTTGCGGAAACATTGTCACTGCTTTATGTCTAACAGGGTTTTGAGTAATTTGGTTTTTTACCTCCCTTCTCGAGAATATGAATTATTAACAATGTGAAGAATACATTCAGGGAAGAAAAAAACAGAGCCTATCACAGCTCCCGAAACCTATAAGAATTTGAAAACAGGGCGAACAAAAAAAGTTAAACATCCACACCTGAGGTTGCTCGTTTGCATGCCAACAAAAGGTAGTGAAGGAACTACAAAGAAGCTTTGAAATGAGAGGATTATTAGAACAAGAAGAATTTTGAATTAATCAGGACAAGCTTGTATAAGCAGATCCAAGATGCCAGAGGGTTTGGAAACTCTTTTTCTGTAAATCACTTCCTATCACAGATACTCTTCATGAAAGGAAGATGGGAAGGTGAGCTTAGGGGGCAGATGGGGAGGAGACGGTCCCATCCCTGACATGCTCTGAATTAATGCAAATGTCAGGCAGTCGAGTGTGTGGAAAGAGAACTCTATATCAAAACAAAGGTTTTGCAACTACTGTGTTAATGATGAAGGGCAGATCTGCAGCAGGGTTTTTTGTCAGAGATTCAATAGAAGTAAAGCAAATCACACTGAGTATCTATCCCTCCATTTTGTGCTATTTTTTCTCCTCTCCCACCATCACCTCCTTTCATTTTTATGATAAATAGGACTTGAACTCTGCTGAGCCTCACAGTTCTGCATCTTGTTGATGACTCATTAAGATTTTATCATTCGAGTGACATGTTATTGAACCCAGTTTCCTTAGGGGGCTGGTCTGGTGATTACAGGAGTAACCAGTGACTGCTTAATCACCCACTTCATTATATCCATATTAATAATAAATACTAGGAGGTAGACAGTTATAATTACATTGCTAGTTTAGGAAGACATGAGCCTATAAAAGTTGGCAACACTAAAATACAAATTTGGTCATAAATATCATACAAATAGATGTGACTTGGAAGGTGCAGAGAAAGGTAAGAACATAAACATGGTTGTTTTAAAGAGAGTTATTGTCACAGCAATTGTGATGTAGTTTAATTAAGCAGAAGAAAAATACTTCATTGAGCATGAGCACCTTAGAAGAGGTGAGGCAACAAGATATTCACATATCTGGTTTGGAAGCATTTTTTTTGTGAGGGAAAGAGGCCCCAAAGAACTATCATAACAGCCTTGCTATGATATTCTTTGGAGCAAGAGGCTGTCATTTGCTATGTCCATAATGTTTGTAAAGTATGGCCCATATGTCCAGGGTTGCTCTTCCACCTTTGATCAGATGCTTTGCAGAGCAGGGATTTTCAGTATTGTGTAAGTCTCACAACACAGCAGTTCACCAGACATACTACCAGTGCTAAGCAGACAGCCTCTTCTAACTCTAATGAGCTGTGGCAAACACACTGAAAGGTTTGACAGAATATGATTCACCACAAAGTGGCAAAAATGCTGAGCTGGATGTGTGCTGAATTGCACACAGAAAGGAGAGGGTTCTTTTTTGATTTGCCATATATACCTATTTTAAGATTAGAAGAACTGCCATCTAGAGGAACTTGCTTGCTACAGAAGCATAGGGTGACTATCTAAGTTTTGATAGCTAAGTTAAGGACAATGTTGAGTGAGGGCTTGTGAGGGAACATATTGGACCAAGGAGTCATGAACAGCAATAATATTTCTCCCAAAGCAAGATAACACTTTCATGGCTGAGGATTTCTGAAAACTACAGGTCAAACCTGATTTTTCTGAAAATACAGAAGAATATCTGTTTGTTCCTCACTATGTTGAGAAGAGGCTTGGCTTTATTTTGTGTTGAAGAGACCAATTTTTTTTGTTGCAGTGGTTTGTTTTCACATAACAGTGAGGTTAAAGAAGTTGTCAAAAGAAAAGTGAAGGCAGAGTTGTACCCTGAATAGGACTAAGAAAATCTAGTCTAAGTTCAAAAGGTGGTTGCTCAGGCAGCTCATCATTTAATTAAGTTCCTAGAGCTTCACATATTCATGTGTCACTTTACAAGTCAGACATCTCAAATGAGCAGAAGCTGGAAATGTTAGTACAGATTTCTTCAGATAAGGGATTTAGTGCTCTCAACTGCTAGCTATTTTGTAAAACAGGAGGTTTATAATTGTGCCAAGCCTTGTAGACAATTTAACATGATTTGAGCAACATGTGAGTTTGGCCTGTAAGGAAAATAAGCAGTGTGTATCTTAAAAAGCCTTAGACCAACAATCACTGCCAATAACTCAGTGATCATTTGTCTGATGTGTCTCTGGGATTTCACTGCTGAATGCTAAGGTGCAAGGCTAGTTTGACACCTACAGGCTTGAAGAAAGTAGCAGGCCATGCCATCAGTCCCAGAATACTTGGTTTCTTGAGGCATCTTAGTGGTTCAGTTCTCCTTCCCAAGCTATCCCTCCAAGTGTGTGCATACAGGGAGAATCTTGACTGTGCACAGCTTCTGGCTGGTGTGATGCCTCAGTTTATAGGGAATTCATCATTATTTGCCAGGATCATATTTCTTCCAGGGAAGAAACTTTTTGTGAAGCTATTAAGGATCAGTAGTTTCTTTAAAAATATAGAATTTGAGAGAGATATGGGGATGTGGATCCAGAAAAGGTCCAAAAAGAAAGAAGTGTAAGAAAACAATAGCTAGGAAAAACAAAATCAATGATTTGTGGAAAATGGTCATGTATATCTTGGACTTCTTGAAAGCTATTTCATTAAAACTGAAAACTACTGAAAGGTTGAGGAAACAAGAATGGGAAATAAAGGAATGCTTCTATAGTTGAGGAGACGTTCTTTAAGTAGACAGAAGCACACAGTTTTGACAGTCACTTGTGCCCATATCCACAAATTCATACATGAAGAAAAGAACTGTCAGCTCATTGTCCACCAAAAAAATGTATAGGACAGTATAGGAAAATTGGGACACAAAGATCCATCTTTATTGAAATGGAACAGATGAAGATTCTGGCATCAGAATATATATTAAGTAGATCAAGAAAAGTGGCTATAATGCAGCCACTTAAAATTTACAACACTTTTATAAAAATAGATTCAAACTTTGCTAATATGCATTTTGATTGACTATACATTTTCATCTCACTTCCATTGCTCCCTCAGGCTCCACATCCCTAGTTAGGCAAATAGTTGGCCTTTACCAGATGACATTAAATTGAATTCACTATCTGAGTTACAATTAGATAAAGCACTCAGTTTTGATCCTTTATTCTTCTGAGTTACTGAAAAGATAAAACCCCTACAGTCTTGGCCCCTGAGGCTTCCCACACAATAGCATATTGCCTCATCACAGTGAAATATGCATAGCTGGTTAGACTCTTCTCTAAAGATACAATTAGTAACTTGAATTCTGAGCTCTTTTATTAAAAACAGAAATAGGTATTCCAAAACTATGTCTCACTGTTTTCCCTCTAGTCTCAACACAGCTTTGGTTTGAACTGAAAGAAGTGTAAGAATTACCTGCTTATAAGCAGACAAAGCAGAGTTAACACCAGCCTAGGCAAGAAGAAAGTGCAAGGAATTTTGTAGCACTCAGTTGAACTGTCTACTGAAGATGTGCTGGGGGAGAAATTTCCAAGAGCAGAGACAAAAACCAAAATGTACTGCAGAATAAACAGAATAAAAAAAATCCTAATCTCAACAAAGATTAAATCTTACCCCTACACTCATCAGCCTTCTCTGTGGTAGGTTCTACTTTTTTTCGGTGCACATAAATTCTGGCTTCTAGTTCAACCAATGGCAGAAAGAGGGATTATCTTTCCATTCCTTCACTTCACCTGCCACAGAGAAAGACAAAATGGGCATAATAGTGAAATAGTTAAAAAGTACCAATAAACATCTCTGAACTAGTGTGTGTTATTTACTGTTAGTTTTTGCTCTGAGAAGATTGACTACATATTGTAAGTACTCTGCTACACCACTCAGCTCTTAAAGAGGATAATTTTGTAGTATGTTATTTCTTATTAAAGCCCCAAGCATGCAAGTACAGGAAAGTTCCAAATCAAGCTGCTTCCCAAGTAACTATGTACTCAGGTTGGTAATCTGTTTGTATCCTATATGTTTAAATGACCTCCATAACCCCTAGAAAATCCAG
The DNA here is from genome assembly GCA_035041135.1 of Platyrinchus mystaceus. Taxonomy (NCBI): domain Eukaryota; kingdom Metazoa; phylum Chordata; class Aves; order Passeriformes; family Tyrannidae; genus Platyrinchus; species Platyrinchus mystaceus. Next base: position 35,914,896 of record JAWWLV010000001.1, read on the forward strand.
GTTGCTTGTCCATTAGCAGACTGATCTTTGGGCACTGAGTTACCAAAGCAGAACACGGAAGTTTTTCTGTTCAGTGAGAGTCATTTGGGCAAAATCTCACACACAGCTTTAGCAGAGAGATCTCTTATCACCACAGGAATGATGATAGGGTAGAAATGATGGAGAATTTGGTGATCAAATTTCAAGTTGTCATTATACAATTACTTCATGCTTCAACTCTCCCCTCTTGCTCGCGGAAGTTGTAATTATTGCCTTTCAAGAAGTGCAAAACCAGAGAAGCTTCGCTGGTGAGTGTCAGTATCCTAAATGTGCAATGTTCTCCTGTTGTCGAATCCAAGTCAGCTCTTTCAGTGTCACATATGCATTCATCCTTATCAAACATGGCTTTTTACACACCTTAACAAGCAGTCATTTTTTTTTCCCTGCAGTTTTGACACTGTAGTAGGAAATTAAAGTCCACAGAAATCTTTTACTCCACATGCAGAATAAAATTAGCTTTTAAGGTTGATACAGGATACACTATTTCAGAGCATTAATATTACAGGATGGTAAGTTACCTGCTCCAAATCAAGAAGTCCCAGGCAGACTGATAATTACCTCTCATCAAATTCCAAAGATCACAGAATCACAGAATGCATAAGGTTGGAAGGGACCACAGTGGGTCACCTCATCCAACCTCCCTGCTCAAGCAGAGTCATCCTAGAGCACATCATACAGAATTGTGTCCAGAATGTTCTTAAATATCTTCGGTGAAGGAGACTCCACAACTTTTCTGGGCTATTTGTACCGGTGCTCCATCACCTCCATAGACTCTCTTCCCCAACCTTTGATTTCTTCCCTGCTCTCTGTACAAATCTTTAATTTATTTTCTATACCAGAGAGGAAACACATGCATCTATCTACATGCATGTCATTTAATCAGAGAGGGGCAGGACTTATCTGTCAGAGCTGGATCTTTAATTTTCAAATCTACTTTACTTCAATATGTTAACAAAAAAATTTCTGGCTTTTGGTGATAAATATTTAAATCTATTTAACACCATCAGACTTATTGTGAGAGGTTTTTTTTTATTCCTGTGTCAAAGTTAAGTCTGTTGCCTGACATCAGCAACTGCAGACATCTCTTCCAAATTTCCCCTGTAATGTTTAATTTTTATGACCTAACACAACAGAGTAATTTGCAGCTGTCTCTTTTGTGTCCAAGGGACTGAAAAATTATATTAAGATACATGTTGCTGATCAGTCATTGGTATTAAGAACTGTAAGTTCGCAGAAATAAGGTAATATATATAAATATATACATATATATATACAAACAAGCATCTGTCAGTTTTCCAGTGACTTTTCTAGACAATAGGATACTTCCAGGCTCAGCACAATGATGGATTTCATGGGAGCTATACCAGAATAAATCTCTGATGTGAATCTGCTATTTCAAAACTTCCACAGTTTGATTTACTCTAGACTTCATATTTTTTCAAGTCCTATTTTATTTAGATCCAGTATATCTGCACTGGAGTTGGCCTGTGGCCAATACCAAAAAAACCCCAGTAAAATTAAGAAATAGCCCTATAAAATTGATTCTATCAGTTGTTAACATTTTGCCTTATTTTCTTTCAATTATTAATTTCGGAAAGTTATGCAGATAAGAATTCCTTCTTCATTATTCTGTACATTTTTAAGGGCTCTCAAGACCTTTTATAAACATTCTGAGTATGACAACATGATAAGGATTAGGGAGGGGGGCAACAAGGTTGTGTTTGAAGTGTGTGCTGTATGCTTAATTTCAAGAATCTCTGCCCCACAATAATGACTGATTCAGAGAACACAGTAAATATTTGGAAAGAGAACTCTAGCTTCATGCTTATTCCCTCCTCAGTCCTGCCTTCATGTATGCTTTTAGCACCTACCTTTTAAAGTTTACAGCCATGACACCTTCAGAGCATAATCAGGAGCAAACCATGTAAAAGAAAAAACCCATGGGACTGCCTTTATCCTTATACATCTGTATAATATTGACCAAACATGAAACACTGAACTCTGGTTTGGATCTACTCTCCAGTTCAGAGGGAATGAGTAGACTGGCAAGACAGGAGGAATAAGAATTTGTTCAATAGTTTCAGAGAGGAAAAGAGAATGGGTATACTCATGTTTTCTCTTTTCTCAAGCATCATCTTGAACATCTCTGAATCACATCTCTGAATATTCCAGACAGGAGCTATAGTTGTCAGGTTACATGAGGCTTCTTTGTGAGGAACAGCAGTACCCTTGCAGTACCCTGTTAAACAGTGAATTTTCAATTAAATAAGTCAGTATAAAAAACACCTAGGATGACTGAGAGAGAAAGACTGATATTTTAATTAAATTTTACATACAGTAATAAAGCTGTGCCTTGGACAAGGTGCAAGAATAGTGATCATATAATTGTTAAGGTTGAAAAAGACCTCCAAGGTCATCAAATCCAACCTTTGACTGAATACCACCATGCCCAATAAACCATATTGTACAGTGTCATGTCCATTTGTTTTTTTGAACACTTCCAGCGGTGTTTTTCGCCCAGAAGGTTCTTCACCCAGAGAGCATTTGGTCACTGGAACAGGCTCCCCAGGGAAGTGGTCATAGCACCGAGCTTGACAGAGTTCAAGAAGCATTTGGACAATACTATCAGGCACGTGGTGTGACTCTTGTGGATGGTCCTGTGCAGGACTGACAGTTGGACTTCATGATCCTTGTGGGTCCCTTCCAAATAGACATATTTTGTTATTCTGTGATTTGCTACATATGGGAGAAAAAAGTTTGCCTGAATGTATTTTTAAATTGTAAAATATGGTGGTTATCTTACAAGCGTGAGTATTTTGTTAGAAACAAAAATTGTTTCAAAGCCTTTCCTGTCTTATATATTAATACCTTCACTGACTTTTGTTTCTCACTGGAAAGCAAGACACCGTACCAGTTTTTATTTCTGTCTGTGTTTAGAGAGTTTCAGTTAAAGGCCTTGCTTATAGTTCTTGCTGACCTTTTACAACCTCTGTATTATGTCTTTAATACACTGGAAATTTCACTCTGGACATTTTTCTATCCTGATCTGGAACTATTTTCAATATTTTCATCTAAATTTCCCATATGTACTCCAGGTTTTTAAGCAACTTTATTTTTCCAATTTCTCATAAATGTCATATATTGAGAAGCATCTCATCTCTAGGATCTCTGTGTCAGTCCACAGAAGAAGCGTGGCAGTACTAAGGCACAGTTGACCATTAGCATTATTTTTTTTCTGGTAATTGAGAAAGAAAATGAGAGGACAAAATAAAGAAGATGGAGGGAGGACTAATTAGTTGATTAAATTATGGCAGTTCAGGGATATTCAACTATATAGAGGATATTCATGGAAAGAACATACTTCAGCTTCATACTACAGTAGAGAAATGTTCAAGTAAGGCCATTGAGACCCATTAAAAAAGCTTTAGAGTAGGAATAAAAAAAAGAAAATTGTGAGCTGTGATATTTCCGCGCTTGGTCTTAGGGAAAATAGGCAAGTGCAGCTGCTACTGTAATAGATACAGGAGGACTATGAGACTAGATACTTGAAATTAAGCAAAAATTAATAAAATTCAAGACTGTACTCGTGCTCCTAAAATGATGAGGAAAAGGGGTATATCCCTTTTCAACAGAGTTTTTAAGTGATTTGTCTACTGCTGCTGTGAAACAAAAGGGAAGAACATGAGCTACTACAGGCTTGGATTTGGACAAGGTCAGAGATCTCTCTTGTTATTTGAAAAGTAAACACTACAGAAAGAGTATCATTAAGGAAGCCTCTTTTTTTCTTTTACTTGAGTGATCAGACATTACTGCAGTGACTGTGCAGTATTCCTGGAGATGACAGTCAACTGGGTTTTCCAGGAAATCACAAGAGAAATGCACAGAATAATATGTCTTTTATGTACAGAGTCTTGAGAGGAAATTAAGATATTATAATAGTCTCTTTTTTCTATTTTTTTTTTCTTTTTTCTTCTTTTTTTCTGGTGATCACGGTTCAGTTGCAGTCACCTATAGAAATGAGCAAATAACAACTGCAGTGGAGGACCATGCTTTTGAAACTAGCTTAGAAGTGAATTGGAAGAAGACAAGGCTTATAGAAGGCAATGACATCTGATTTTTTTTCACGGTCAAAGAACTGTACTGTCAAGAACCTGTCTCTAACCAGAGGAAATCTTGTTGGAAGGGATTTCATTCATAAAAGGATGACTATTCAATCAAGAAAGATGATAGCAAGTATAGAGGGTGCATACACAAAATGGAAAAAAGAAAGGAGTCATCATAAAAAAGGTTATATCCTAGATATCAAGAAGTATAGAAATGAAGAGAGAATAGTCCAAATGTAGGCTCTGCTCATCTTTGCAAGGCATATTAAAAGAAATGGCCAAGTGCCATTCAACTAAATGGAAATTTATCTGTTAATGAAGTTTGCCCATAACTCAGTTTTATTGCATATTATTATTATATAGGGTGTCAGAATGTCACATCAAAAGATGCAGGGGAACTGAAGCCTAGAAAAGTAGGAAAACAAATAGCATAAGGAGGAAACTCAAGTATGTTGCTGCCAATGTGGTGATTGATTATCACTTGGAAATAGCTGAGGAAGAGGAGAAAGTAGATGTGTCAAGTGACTGTAGGATGACAACAAATCACTAAGATTTTTTTATGTAGAGAAAAGAGTTTATTCTTACAATACTGCAAGAAACTCAGTTGGTTAGAGCATGGTGATAATAACAGCAAGGCTGTAGATTTGATCCCCGTATGGATCATTCATTTAAGAGTTGGACTCGATGATCCTCATGGGTCCCGTCCAACTCTGAATATTCTGTGATTCTGTGAAACAGAGACCTCCTCCAGTACCATCCTAGTCTTTGATGTTCAGAAAATATTAAATCAAACTGAAAAAGAAGAAGAAGGGACCTTCTGAAGTGGTCAAGAAATGGAAGAAGAATGAAAGAGCTTTGTTTGATCAAACTTGTAAAATAAAGCTGAAAAGAGGATAACATCTTTCTTTGAATAAGTTTCAGGAAAAAGAACAGCAGGAGGAGGAAGAGTCAAACAGTCTTCAGAAGAAAACCTATGTGCAAATACGGGTATGTATTTGTATGACACAGATACAAACAAACCTAGGCTGAAAATTACAGAGGTTTTTGTTTTGAAACATCTTTTGAATGATAGTAGTAATAGAGACAAAAACATGGAGGAATGCAGAACAGCCAGCTAGGTGTATCAGCTGAGCTGAGGTGGTTATCCTCAATGAGAACAGGCAGGGCTAACTTGATTTAAGTGCTTATTTCCCTTTCTGTGCTTTTAATTATTACAGCACTGTGACAATTATGTTACTGATTTTGAACCCTAGGTCTGGTTTTGGAATGTGAAGGTTTTAGTATCCCAGCTGTTCCAAAAGGTTTAAATAGTTTAATTGTACCTTTCTGCAGCTAGGAAAAACAGAAACACTGTTCACTATAAAAGGTGGATTTGCTAGCACCCAGACCATGCAAACTGTAGTCTTCACTGTTACTTAGACATAAAAATGAATGCCAGAATCAAACTTATCTTAAAAAAAATAAGAATGAAATTTGGGATGCAAGTTGGACGTTAAAAGGCTCATTGGTTTTGTTCTGTTGTGAAGATAAGCACCTTCCACAAACATAACCTATTGCCTGAACACACCTGAAGGGTTTTTTTGAAGCACAGTATAAAGAAAGTCTTTCATTAATAATAGTAAAAAAAAAAGTCTATCCAAATTGTGAGATGTACCCAGTGCTTTTAAAAGAAAAAGTCCCAAATTGATTTAACTTCCTATATTGTTCTCTTATTTTGTGCCAGTATAACCACTGCCACTTAAGTTACTAGTGCTATTTTTGGCTTCTGGGCTCCTACAAAACGTTAGTAAATCTAACCCAAAGAACTGTATTTTTGTAGCTGTTAGGAACTACCAGACACACCAGCATAAGTTGCTTCAGACAGTTCCACTCTATGATCACATACAGATCCATTTTGAATATCTTACTAATTCATTTATCAAATACTAAGTTCCCAGCAGTAAGAAATGGAGCAATTGTTTAGGCTTCTCTCTGGGTGCCTTGTCATTTTGTTTTCTATGCCAAATAAATTATTGCTGTCTTTTGATTATGAATTCAGGAAAGCTCAGTAGAAGCTTAATTATAATCTGTACTTAGGAGGTTTACATGTTGCTTATATATCTGATTTACTAGAATTACATACAATTTTGGTTCTGGAGAACAAAGCATTTCCATAGAAAGATTGTACTAATATATTCAGCGACATCACTACATTTCTATTGTCCTTCAGTGATGTTTGTTTTAATTCAGGAGACCTATGGGCTGCCACATAAACATTCTGCACTGCTATCCTTTTTTTTGAGTCTATTTTATTCTCTGCCACAATTAATCCACTTCTCAGTAATGGCAAAAGTAATGGGAACCACTGGTATTCTTTTATTATTCAAAAAATGCATTTCTTTGGTGCCATTTGGAGAGTGGCACAGGTTGCTGAAGGCTCAGAGAACAGCACATTGTACGCTGTGCTGATCTTTTTGCTCACTACCCCCTGCAATGGCTATGGGAACAAATGTTATTGCAGTATAATGCTTTTAAAATAGAAAAATTGCATTAAATTAAAATGAGTGTCATCCACTGGAGAATCAGATCCACAGGAATGAAAGGATTTCTTTTTTTGTAAGGGACATGTTCTGAGGCATAACAGATTAGTAAATGCAACTGATGTACTTTCTTGTCACATACTATAATAGCTTCTATTTATTTGTGCTATTTTTAAACAAGTACAGAATTAGACTTGCAATTTTTTCCAATGAACTAAGAATCTCAGTGAACAAGATATATTATAATATTCTAATCCTGTGAATTACAAACTGGCAATGCCAGACACCATACAGAAATATATTAACATGTTATGGCTGTTTGGCACTGCTTTTTCTTTCACAGAGTTATGTATTGTCTGTTACAGATTTTTTAAAAAAAATCTGTAGATCTCTGCAGGCTATTAAAATCATCTAGAGTGAAAAACAAAGTACTTCTAAAGGTTTCCTTCTACCCACCATATGTTACTAGAAAACTGCTTACATATAGAGGTAGCACATATTAGAACTCTGCAGAACTGCCAAAAATGCTTCAGGTAATCTTCTCATACACATAGAAAAAGTGCCAAATTTTGAAAAGGGGTAAATGCATCAGACATGAATTTTTCATCTCATAAGCTAGTGAGACTGCCTGAGTAGCCTCTAGCAAATTTGCTCAAGACAGAAAAGGAAAGCATGTGTTTTTGCAGACTAAGGGTTATATGAACAAATGAGGGAACCACAGGGCAGAAAATATGCTTTAATACAATATGTATGAAATTTGGTGGGCCTTGGCCAAGCTTCTGGAAAACATGTGTGCTATAGATTAGAATAACAACTAGGTTCAAGTGACATCTTCAAAACTTCCAAAATATGATGCTTTATTAAAAGCTGATGAGTTTTAATGTCTTAGCTTGCTGAAGAACTTGTGAGAATTAAACATTATGCTTGTTAGGACATCAGCCTCTGAGCTCAGCAGGAAGATGAGAAACTTTGGAGAATAAAAAATGTGGCACATTGGTTGATCTAATTTGTCTTTTCCTCTTTCCCTTTCTCCCAGCATTGCAAATAAGGATTGTAATTCTCTCTTCCCCAAGATATCAACTGTTAATAATTCACTATGATGATTTTGGACATTTTATATTTAAAGTCTGCATACAATCTACTGATTAAATCACATTATGAAGAGTTCGATGAATATCTTATTTAAAAAATTACTTTCTTCTGCCACCACAAATTGTACATATTCAGCAAATGACTGGCCATTTTAATAAGAATAAATGCAATTATTTTACAGTCTGTGCTCTTTACAGGCTAGTGTACTTCATTTTCATGTGAGAAGTCAGTGTCTATTATTGGAAAGGAGGATTTTTAAAGTTGCCATTTGTGTATCCGTAATTTATAGAAAATGACCTTGCTCAGAAAAATAAATAAGATATGGGGGGCTTCAATGAAATCACTGAATGCAAAAAGACATCAGTCACTGAGTTTTCTTTTTCTTTGCCACAATCCCCATGGTGATATTTTCATTCATTTTTTTATCAACTAAACCAAGAAAGAAACAGTAAAAAAGCTAATATGTGCAAAGAAATCCTGAAACAAAGCTAGCAGAATGGACTTCCTCAGGAAGCAGAATTCTTCCTCAGGATATATGAAATCAAACTAGCAAACAAAGACCTTAATTTTGCATCTTTTTATCAGGTTTAGTTTTCAGATAATTTAATCTATTTTAATAGCATTATACTTTGAGTTGGGGGATATCTGGTATGCAGCCTGTGTCCACAGCAACTGGGAATCAGCTGAAGTCCACCCTTGCAGGTACTATGTGGCTGTTAATGATAATTATCAGAACTCAGATGATTAATAATAAAACATTGTACCACGGTAAAGATAGATGATGAAGTGACACATACAGATGTAAAAATCCCTCCAAAAAGCAAGGATGTAAGTATCTCTCACTGAAGCCCTAAATAATCTCCTCTTTCAGCTACTGTGCCTTTGTGAAAATGGAATTCAGATTTCTAAGTTAGATATTTTTGAAAGATATATCTCTGATCTGCTTTGACCACATAATCAGCCAGGTATAACAAATGATCACTGGCCTATCTCTGTGCTATACCAGTGATTTTTGGAAAATTACTGAAAAAAGAAAATGTCTTTTAGTTATTCGGTTCATATTAACTTCAACCTATAAACCCATCAAGTTACAAGGAAGGGACCTACTGTATGCCTCCAATCCCAGAATGCAAAAACAAGGAAGCACAGAAACTGCTGTAGTTCCTTAGGAGTGTCTACTTCATCATTTAACCTTATCCTGCTGTGCCCCAATTTAGGTCCTTAATCACATCATTGCAATATATATCTTCAGTCCCTTCTTTTTACCTGCTCCACAATGTCCAATCAAATGAGTACTTGCTGAAAAAAAGAACTGGTGACAGAACCCAATAGTTAGATACAGACTTGACTTACAAAGGTACAAGGCTAGAGTCTCCCTGAACGAGAGCAAAGGTAGGTTGTGGGTCACTTGCATCTTTCATAGCTATTATAGGTGTGTTAACAAGGATGAGGATGGATGGGAGAGGTGGAGCTTCAGAAATTCTGGTTTTGAGTGAGAAATCCACCATTCCAAAAAGATTTTAATGAAACAGAAAAATTCCCATTATGTAAGCACATATATTTGTGTGTATATGTGTACATTTTCTCGTGCATGTTTGTATATATATATATATATGTTTGTGTATGTTTGTTTATATAGTACCATGATTCTGTTTTGCAGCACAATTTGCTTGAAGTGGAAGCAGGTGAAGATCCTTAGATCATTTTGCCCATGATGCCACTCCTGTTCACTAAAAAAAAGAAAATATACTAGGAAATAAGAGTGGTGTCAGGAAGACATGTTTACACAGGATCCAGCCTAAAAGACAATGAGATCTTGGAGGCAGAAGCTAGTTGAGAGGAGCAATCACACTCACTGAATGCTCATTTCCAGCTCTTTGTCATCCCTCCCTCCTTCTACATTTACTTCAGGCATTCTTAGCTCAGTGTCCTAAAAACTACCGATGCATTCGATGTGACCTATAGTCGATGCATTACTGATGCTTTAATTGGCACAGAGAAGACCTGTGATGGTGTTGATTCCACCTGCCACAGCAGGTTACCTTTGTAAACCTCAGTATTTTGAACATCGATAAAATTCTTGGTATTAGATTTCCAAGTAACTCAGTGTGCTTAAATAATCTACCTGACCCTCCATCAACACAATTTCACCCAACATTTCTCTGAAATTGTTCTTAGGTTATGACCTTATTGAATAAGTTTCAATCAAGAGTGAATTTTTGATGTTTTGTAAAGCTGTGAAAATGAGTATTTATAATGGGAAGCATGAAACATCTTTACCTATAACTACACTGCTGGAAGCTGAAATAGTAAACGAGCTTATTCTGTTCCATTTTACATTGTATAAGCTATTAGATCGAGGATTTGGAAATGTGATTTAATTCCTCTCTCCCAGTATATTAAAGGTATATATTTTTTTTAGTTCCTTTCACTGATGCTGTTTTACATTTTACCCTTTAGCATCCAATAAAAACAAAATAAGAGAAAAAGACAGAAGAAATGAAACTGTTGTAGAAAATAACCTCAGAGAAAAAGACAACTTCATTTACAATCTAATAAAATATTTTTCATGAGTGTGGAGGGCAAAAAGAACTCTGTAATACCAAGTAACTCAAATCTGTTGTGTTGTAAGGAAATGAAAAAGTCAGCTGTCATCATGAGAAAGGCCATGCTTCATACAACTGATCTGCATTTACTAACTGCATAAAGAAATTAACTGATAATTAGGCACAGTAGCCAGTATATTTGATCAATAAAACTTTACAAGGCAAGGAGCTTCTATATTGACTTTTTACTGGTCTTTTAATGGTTTTTCTTTTTTTTTCAGCTGACAGCTCTCTTGTGAAGCACTTCTTACCCTGCTCTGATCCGAGTCTGATGTCAGTCTGCCTAGCAGTGCTGTTTCACCCAGATAGTCTTAAAAGTCAAGAATTACTTTTCCTGCCCTATAAAGGTTCTTTCAGTTTCTCTGCACTCTCAGAAAGTGAACTTTGGTCCACTTAAAACTCATTTACTGCAGTTTCTTGGATGCAGCTGAATTCGTCTTGGACAATATAATGTTTTTTCAATAAAAAAGAGGTCTCTGAGAGATGGAAATAGAAAAAGAAATTTCTATTTTCTATTCTATTCTTTGTGTCATAATTGAGATTTTGTACAAATACAATAAGACCTTCTAGAGACAATTCAACAGTTGTGCAGATACCCTAAAACAAAAGTCACCAATAGAATTAATGAACATGTGGGCTACATCATTTGTGATGAGGATGGGGGTTATACATTTTTTCTAACCTCTCATCTCTTGCAAAGTTTAGGTTTTCTTTTTATCCCTGCCCTCCATTGCAGGTCTAGTTCTACCTGCATGCAGAAGTTAAAGGAAACTGAGAGTGTTACTCTCCTTAAACTGAAGTTCTATCCTCAAAGGAAAGGAAAATGCATTTGATTTCCTGTTGCATTCAGAACTATACACCGTTTTTTGTCAGCTACCTCTGTTGTTAATCACCATTTACCCTTGTGAGAATCTCAGAGGCAACGTGCACACACATGAGGATACATGCTCCTGCTCAGGCACTGAACAACCCAAATATAAAATCTTTATTCCTAGTATAGGAATGAGAAGAAATACAGTTTGATTTTTTCAGAAACTAATTTTTTTAGGTTTATCTACAAATTCTCTTTCTTGTAGGAAGTGCAGATTTAATCAAAAGAGTAAAGAAGGCTTTGTGACGGTTACAGACTCGCATCTCTTTCAGCAGTTCCATGAATCACTGAACTAATTTCCAATGAACTGAAGCTCAGCTGTTCTGCCAGTGTTCATACACTTGCAGATATGCCTCTGCATAATGTGGCCTTCACTTCTGTGTACGGACAGTAAATAATAACGAAGAAATCAGTCATAAGAGTTTGATTTTGTCACACAAGCCTTCAAGGTTTCTGTTTAACGCAAAACCATTCCTATGACTGGAGTAATGTGGGAGCTGCTCTTCCTGTTGCCTGAAACAGGAAAGCTTTCTAGACAATATTAGTATAGATAAGGTAGTAAACCTTTTTTTTTTTTAATAAAGCGCTTTATGGTGCAGCAAATACATAAAGTGCATGTGAGCGTCCAGGGATTCTACAATTTTATAGTAATAATCCATCCAATCCAAGAACTATCTATCCCCAGGACCTCCCCAGATCTGCCCCCTGGCATGCCTCCCTGGAACTGAGGTGGAGGTCTCAAGACCCCTTTCTTCCTCATCTTCCTCCTCCTCACAGCAAGCGCAGACTTTGGAGCTCCTCCAAGGTTCCTGGGCCTTCAAGATTGCTTCGGCTATATCTTATTGTGCTCTTCTAGGCATATGGCCCAAATGAGATGTGCTTCTTAGAGACTTTTCTCTTGAAAAGAACATTAAAAAAAACCTGGAGAATTTAGAAAATTTGATATGAAGTGTAAGAACAGGGTTTGGTAACTGTCAACTGCTATTCTAAAAAGTGTTAGAAACTATACAGCCATACTAAAAATCCATACTTGCTATAAGTCTTAAGAATCCTAAGGCATCGTTCCTACAATACTGTTTTTTGAATGAATATGAAGAAATCTGTCCCCAGTTCTTTTCCATTAGGTGGTTTTTCATATCTGGAAGGGACAACCTTAGTGAGAGCCTGACATCACCATGGAACCTGAGCTAGCTGGGACACTCCAGATCCTTGTTTTCTGCCTATCCTTGATGCTTATTCTCAGCTTGGTGTGACTAAACTTCAGGGAGTTACATATTGATGCCAAGTTTGAGAAAGCCACTGCCATCTGTTTTTTACCAACTAGTCTTGACAACTGGTCCCAAACAAGACAGGGCCCAAACAAAAGCTGATGACTGTATCAGGAAACTGAGCACACTCAGCTTCCCAGGTGATTTCAGAGCTTGATGTTTTGCTGTTTGTTCCAGGTCATGTCTTTACAAGACAGCAATCTGGGCAGTACAGAGGTTTGCAGCTGAGAGCAAGCTGAGACCGACTTTTCACCAATAGTACACACTCAGCCAATCACCTGTGGCTATCATTTACCTTTTTCTTATTTCCTTTCCATGTCTTTTTTATTAGCTGCAGCTGTCAGATCTTTCTCACCTCTCCAACGTCCCTGGCAAATACAGCAACGGGAACAAGGGTATGTGTTTTTTTCCAGGAGGCAGAGCTTGGCTTTTTGGCAGTTGCAGGAGCCTTGGGGAAAAGGTTTGAGGCCACCCAGCTGAGCAGATGTGCAGCAGCAGCTGGGGAGCGCTGTTCCCAGCAGCTTCTCCAGCTGCAATCATTACCCATTAGTGAGCAGCAGCAGTGTTGCTCCATCACTGTGTTGGACTCAACTGCAGGCCTTCTGCTCCCTTCCCAGAAATGATTTCTTATCTCCAGCCAGTCAGCCTCACTCTTCTACTTTATTAATTAAGCCTCAGCTGTGAGCCCTTTCACATGCCTGCATTGGGAGTAATGATCTGTGAGAAGTTTCATTAGTCTCTCATGTGGACTGCCTGCAGATCTGTATCCCTCAGAGGGAAAAGAACAACTGTTAGCTAAAAGCTGCTCTCCTTTCCCATACAGGTGAGATGTGGCAGGACAAGTAAACATGGAGGAATGGGAAATCTTTTGGGATTCTTTGCAGTGCAGTCTTTGCAGACCCAAGCACATGAGCAGGCAGTAAATGGCAGTAGCATGGTGTATAGGGGCTCTTCCATGAGCACCAGGTCTCTGTCCTTCCCTGTCTATTTTTGTTCTCAATATCCTGAGCAGCAGTTAAAACCTTGTTCAACATTGCAACTCTGTAATTCTGAGAGGGGTACATAGCTACAGTAAGCCATAACTTCCTGCTTCTAACATTGAGAAGTTAATAAACTAAACTGGGAATCACAAAAAGGTGTGGTTTCTCTGTTGTTTTTGGCATGTGATGAACCTATGTGAAGTGAATCGGTTGGCAGTGTCTCTCTGATAAAAAAAAAATTAGAATCAGCGACTCACAGAGTTCATCATGGCTGGACTTCTCGAACGAAGATTTGGGAAGGGCTCTACCCACGCTTGCTACAAGGGCACTGATGGCTAAAGAGGCCACTGCAAGATAGACAAGTCCGGTTGCAGAAGGCACAGCAGAAAGATTCCTTAGGGGATATCAACAAGACACAATTCTTTCTGTGTTGTCTTTTCTCCTCGTGAGTGATCCTGCGTGTGTTCTCAAAAGAAGGAGCAGTGTTATAGATAGTGTGGCTCCAGGCCTTCTGATTGGAATCACAGAATTACATACATTGGAAAATACCTTTAAGGTCATCAAGTCCAACCATTAAGCCAGCACTGCAAAGTCTACCACTAACTAAACCATTTCCCTAAGTGTCACATCTACGTGTCTTTTAAGTACCTCCAGGAATGGTGAATCAACCACTTCCTTGGGCAGCCTGTTCCAATTCTTGATATTTACATGAAGAAATTATTTCTAATTTCCATCCTAAACCTACCCTGATACAACATGAGACCATTTCCTGTTGTCCTTTCACTTGTTACCCAGGAAAGAGATCAAATCCCATCTTAGTACAACCTCCTTTCAAGTGGTTGTAGACAGCGATAAGATCCACCCTGAGAGGTTTTTTATCCAGGCTAAACAACTCCAGCTCCCTCAGCTGCTCCTCAACAGACTTGTGCTCCAGACCCTTGCCCATCTCTATTGCCCTTCTCTTGACATGTTCCAGCATCTTTCTTGTAGTGAGGAGCCCAAAACTGAACACAGGATTCAAGATGCAGCCTCACCAGTGCCGAGTACATGGGGACAATCTCTGTCCTGGTTCTGCTATTGCTGATACAGGCCAGGATGCCATTGGCCTTCTTGGCCACCTGGGCCCACTGCTGGCTCAGTTCAGCTGCTGTCGACCAACAACCCCAGATCCTTTTCTGCCAGGCAGGTTTCCAGCCACTCTTACCCCTGCCTGTAGCACTGCCTGGGGTTGTTGTGACCCAAGCACAGGACCCAGCACTTGGTCTTGTTGAACATCATACAACTGGCCTCAGCCCATTGATCCATCCTGTCCATATCCCTCTGTAGAGTTTTCCTGCCCTCCAGCAGACCAACACTCCCACCTTACTTGATGTTGTCAGCAAACTGACTGAGGATGCACTCGAATCCCTCATCCAGATTGTTGATAAATGTAAAGATTTGGTTCTTAGCTCTCTCCAATATCAGGGTTCACAAGTTTGTTCACAGTGCAACATGGATCTGGGATGAATGGCAGGCTCAGTTACACCGCTAGCAGAGCCAATTTCCTTATGTCCTGCAGATCTGCTATGAGAATTACACCTTTTCTTCCTGGTTCCCTAGCCTTGTTTCTGATGTGGTTGTGAATACCTACAGAAAAACACACAGGTCAAATGACATAAGCAGGAAAATGGGGCAGAATAGTACTATATCAGAACATTTTTGTTTTCTGTCCCACATTTTGGATATCCACACTGAAAGTTTTGAATTTCCATTTTAATTATTTTTATCTCTGCAGATATGCACTCACACATTCAGGGGTGGCATTATCCAAGATTGAAAATGACAGTGACAAGCTGTACAATCCCGAGGGTGATGATTTGGAGTTATTTTCGTGGTATTATGTGAAATCGCTACAATAAAACAGTCCATACAATGCACTCTAATAGCGTCCTTACCACACTATTAAGTCTTATAACTAAAATTTCCTTGCATTTCTGCTGAGAACTAATGCAGCATGAAGACTGAATTATCTCATGTCCATTTAAAGATAACTCTTTAGGTCACTAAAGTGGGCTAAGCCACAATAAAATAACTGCACCACATTTAGCATGGAAAGAACCAGCAGAAAGTTTGTATTTTGTGCATATGTCCACAGCATGAAGGTACCCCCTTACTCCTCCACCCTGAAAAACACCCTGAGAGTGGTTGTGTGCTGGAACAGCTCACCAGGGAAGTGGTCACAGCACCAAAAGTTCAAGGAGCATTTGGACAACGCTCTAAGGAGCATGATGCAACTCTTAGGACTGTCTTGCACAGGACCTGAAGTTGGACTTTGATGGTCCTTGTGGGTCCCTTCCATCTCAGGATATTCTATGATTCTAGATTCTATGCACACACAGGGACGTGTGTGCACACATGCACATCAGCCTGCACACATGGGGCCACAACATCCCACAGAGCCACAAAAACATGAAGCTGTGAAGGCATGTGGTGCAGAAATGCATGGAGCCCCCTGTACACACACTGAGCCATGTCACAGCGGTGTAATTCTGCACCCAGCCATGCACATACTGCATACACGGCAAGGTATGAAATTAAAAAAGGGTAGCAGGCACATCTAAATTTAAAATTCATTGCTCACTCTTTTAAATCTAGTAGGAATTAATTTTATGTGTTGGACAAAGCTGTTCCTAAATTTTATTTTTTTGTTTCAAATTGAGGTCAAGCCAGATGGAAGGAAATTGCAAGTGTCCAAAACTCACACTGAAGATACAGGGACTGATGAAATGATGAAATTTTGAACTCATTAATTCAAAAAAGGATTTAATATGTGACATCATTAGGTTTAAAATTTCCCTATAGGAAATTATAAGAATAGAATAGCTGAAGGCTGGCTCTTATGCTTGCATATTCTCCATTCATCTCTTCCGATTCTAAATTTCCAAAATGAATAACTACAATGCCATAGCCTGTACAAGAGGAGCTAGGAGAAGAGGAATATATTAAAAATACTGCTTCTGACACACAGCATTTCCATCACTGATCTTATTTCCGAACAGTGCCAGCTTCCAGCCATTCTTTGTTTAATAGCTGGTGACTTGGAGTATTTTAAATGCTTCACAGTGAATCTTTCTACTGATAGACAGACCCTTCATCATAAATCTGTTTCATCATGTTGCCAATGGTTATGTGGAATACATAATTATTAATGTGTAATTCCCGTATCTGTCTATCTAGATGCAATATAATTGGGTGAATAATTTATAGCAAATAATTTAAAATTTGCACCCATTTTCTACTCACATGTTATCCATAAATACATTATAATTCTCTGAGATGAATTCATCATTCAGAATAACTTACTATAATTACGGAAACTTGATATAAAGTATATTAAATCAGTAGAAAGTATTTCATTGAATTCTATGAACTCTGGATAAGGCCTACAATTATTACTCTGTAGATAAATCAGAAGTTCAATAAAAGTACCCACAGTCATAATTTTCTAATTCTTTAGACTGGAAATCTTTCATTGCTTTGTTTGGATATGCACCTAGGGAAACAGATATACTATGGACATTCAGCCTTACATTTAACTTGACACGACTCAAGTGCCTTTAAAGTTCCCATCAGGCCATTTTTCATCTATTTTAATCTATTTAGGCATCTAAATATCTGTCTTGCATAATTCTTCAGATAACTTTCAATTTTATCACACTATACATGTTTCACAAGCTCTCAGATTGTATTGCCTTAGGCATTGGAATGCATTTTCTTCCCAAACTAAGGTGTTAAAGAGGCCTGTAATAAGAGATCAAGAAACCTAAAACAAGCAAAGGGAAATTCCCC
Organism: Platyrinchus mystaceus; assembly: GCA_035041135.1. Taxonomy (NCBI): domain Eukaryota; kingdom Metazoa; phylum Chordata; class Aves; order Passeriformes; family Tyrannidae; genus Platyrinchus; species Platyrinchus mystaceus. The sequence continues at coordinate 35,932,202 of JAWWLV010000001.1, forward strand.
ATTAAAAGTCTCATATGCTATGATTTTTAGGTTATTTCAATACAATACAAAGGTAGGGCAAAGAAACCGATGGAACTGACTCACAGTCTATTACACCACTGGTAGTCAAAGTCAAACCTTGCCAAGATAAATTGCTTGTTTCCAAATCAGCAAATGCTACCAAGAAAAAGAAAAAAATTCCTAAAATTTAAAGCTGCTTTTTCTCTGTATCATAGATTTGGGTTTATATTTCTTTGAATTAGCAATTCTGCTTTCTTTATTATTGTGCCTTAAGCAGTCATCTGGCTTCAAAGAACTGCTGTGCTTGCTTTAACTCCTCTGCAGTAGAAAATACCTTATTAGTGTAATGATCTAATGGTTTAAAACAGGACACTTCTAAGCTTAATGGAGGTTCATCAAGTATTCATTCATTAGACAATGCTGTTTGTGATAAATATACCATTAAGTCACTATAATGCACACTGTCAACTACCAGCATGAATTAAAAGGCACGTGGGCCACTAGCCATATGTATTGCCATCATCTTGAACAATTATGCCGTAAAATATTGCTGTCATATAATTTCCTGTATTGAAAGCTATGATTTGTAATCTCTGTAGGATGATGTTGCTTCGTTTCCAACTCAGGCATTTGGTGTATATTAAGCTTCTGTGAAAAGATTGTCCTAGTTATCCTGAATGGGGTTTATCAACACACTTCCTTGCAATTGAACTGGGAACAGATCTGTAGAAAGGGGGATTAAAAATTACTCTCAAAGGAAATCTTGGAATCAATGGTAACTGGGATGATTTGGGTTACCTCCTTTGACTCTATGTATTCCAAACTCTGATTTTTATAGCACGTATTAAGATCACCACAGAGGAAACCATGTGCAGTGTGCAGTTGTGTAGTCCCATAACACACTATTTCTATGGCTAGTAACAAGTTATAAGATTTTAGTGAGTTTGTAAGGACTCAAGAGCTAGGACTACCAGGCTTGCTCTGACTGAACTTGGCCAGCCTGCAACTTTATTTAATTGGTTTAGCTTTGAAAGCAATTTGTTTAATTTATAGGTGTTGGTAGCTAATTTGTTTTAGTTTTGTTATCTTTATAAAGTGTGCTCAACACCCTCGCCCCACCCCAGAACTGAATCACTGAACTTAGGACTCAGAGCAACAGCAGAAAGAACACCAGGAAAAGGATATGTATAGCAATTTTAAATTATTGGTTTTGTTATTATCATCATTAATATAATATTTTCTGTATTTTTTCTCTTTGTATAACAGGTACATCTGAACTAATGAAACTACATCAAACAGACTGTTAAAACTTCAATTATTCTAGCAATAAATTCTTGGCTTTTAATCTATAAACAGGTATTTGAACATGACCAGGACATGCCACTAGGAATGTCAGTACCTTAGTCATCTTTTTCTACATCACATCTACCAGTGTCTATCAACTAGTTGGAAAGTACCAACTTTCATGCACACAGTTATTCTTATTTTGTAGATTGATTGTTTTTATAGCCAGTGGTGGGTGTGGGACTTTGCTACAGACAAGGGATAAGTCAGTATTTCTTTATTGTCCAGTGAACCAGCAAGGTGTGCACTGTTCTTAAACACCTAACCAGTCTATAGGTAACTCTTCACTGGGGAATCCTTTAATACTGAAGTCATGCATTATCAAAACCAACCATGTAGCTGAGAAAAATATTGACTTCTTAGTAGAGGTTGTGTAGAGTCTGTTCTGTACTAGAAAAGCACTTATTTCTTCTAATAGCTGTAATGTGTTTTTGATGTTGTGTCAGCTTAAAGCTGGATCTCATTCTTTATGACATCTGTCATGCACTCAGGCCAGCTCATACTCTGCCTTAAGCTTGGTGATAGTTAGATAGAAGAGTAGAGACATATCTGAAATCAACACACTCCCATCCTGTTATTATGGATACAATTAGCTGGAGCTGACTGAAAGAGAGAAGCTGAACCCTTGCTTGGACACTGCAGAGATGTAAGCTGGGCTGCCATGAAGGTTTAACAGTAAATTTTCTTGCCTTGCCTTATCTGTGCCCTGTTCCTATCCTCCAGTACACCTAGTCCATCCTTACAGTTCATTTCCACCCTCTCCCTGTCTGAAGGGTTGTGTAGGGTGTTGCCAGTTGCACAGCCTCTGGTCTCTGCTGAAAGGACCTTTGTAGACAGGATGCCGAGGTTGATGTGCATTGCACATGGACTTCTTTAGCTCAGGCAGAGGGGGGTAATGATCCTGGGATCAAAGAGCTCTCAGTTTTATCCCTTCTGTCTCTGTGCAGCTCCCAATGGTTTAAACTGAATGTATCTAGCAATTCTAGAGGAATTACACTTTTAATTTGCATAATATCTATTTCTTTAAAACTGAAGAACAGATTTTCAAAGACATGTATGAAGGGTGAAACTGCTGTGTAACAGGGATGAATTTGTTCTAATGCTGCTTGAAATTCTTTGAAGTTCATGCAAGTAAAAGTCAGAAAAGCAAAGCACGATGCTACAGAATTAGTCAAAATTGATCTGGAATTCTTCCTTCCTGTTGATTTCTTGCTGCGTCTTTTTAACTTAGTTGTGTTCTTGGCTCTCAGCTAAATAGCTGTTATTAGGAAATACAGATGAGGTACTTCCATGATGGGCTGAACAGATACCTTAGTATTATAGGGGTGAGCAAACAGATATCACAAGCAGATAGTTTTCTTCTTTCCTTTACTCCTCCCTTTAGCCCTGTAAAACATACAGCAGGCTCTTGTACTAACACAGAAGGAATAGAGGAATAAAGTAGGTAATGACCTAGTTTATCTTTTCTGGATGTTCTCTCACTGGAGCCAACAAGCATTTTCCCAGGGACAAATAAATTTTTAGCTCAAACCCATTCAGCTTCCCTCCTGGGTATGTTCCAGACCCTCTAACTGCATCTCCTTCTATACCTGCCTCTTATCCATCAGCCAGCTGTGAACTTAATTGATCCAACTTGCAGAAGCAAATTAATGAATTACATATTTGTGATTGTCTTGTTCTAAAACACCCTGAGAAAACCTCTACTGTACACTTTTTCTAAGATTAGATTCTGCAATGGTCTGATGCAATATTTGATCAAAATTGAGGAACCTCTGTTAATGCCCATGACACAAAGCTCACCTCACGAGATTTAATCACTTGACTGATAATGTTCGTCTTCCCCCTGATTTCCCTTTTTTCTTTTTTAATACTAACTTCACACAACTTCTTACAACTGATTGATTTTCCAAGTGTCTGTTTTGTGGATTACATATTGATACACTTTGGAAATCACTAGAAAGAATTTAGCAGAAAACAAATCAGGCACCTCAATGATGTAAGTTTGCTGCTGCATAATCTTTTGTTTCAACCTATTTATTTCATGGGCTTAAAGCCACAAACCAGTTCTCTCTGTATTTCCCTGCCTTCTATCTCAGTACATGGATTATAGCATGCATAGATCCTTCTATTTATATATAATTGTATGATATATGGAGCTTTAAGGTAAAGGACTCAAGTGAAATAACTAAACCTATGTCAATTAAGACTAATGCTAAATCCAAACCAATATCCAAAAAGCAAGGGGATTGCTAAAAATGAAAAGAGAGAAACGGTTCTCTATGAAACACTCTTAAGTAAAATCAAATCCAATATAATCCTCTTACTAAGTAATATTTGACAGTTCAGTCATGTTTCTCCTGGAAGAAGGGACTTGCTTATTTTAAACTCCCTGAGAGACAATTTGCATAATGATGATCTTCTCATAGAACTAGATTGATTTAGCATTTTAAAATTAGTATCTCCATAAACAGTGTTTGATACAGATGTTTACATACTTGTTTCAAGAGTCTATTGAGCCTTACAGCAGGACAAGCTTCTCCCCATATGTATTTCTGCCCCAACCAGTATGCTCTCAGATTCAAGCCACTGCTGTACATTTTGATATGCTTTTGGCCAGTCATCAGTCCTGTAACACCTACTGCTGTGGGCCTCTAGAGATAAGAACGAGGCTGCAAGATTCTGACTAACCAGAAAGAAATGGTGAAACTTTCCTTATAAAAGAATCACAGGAGTCTTGCTCTTCTTCTGCAGAAATATTCATTCAGTCAATACAATGGTGCCTATAGTGTTTAAATGTTATTTAAATGGTTCTTCAACCATAAAGGAAATGAAATTAAAGAGAAGAAATGGTGGTAGGAAAATAATAATAAAAAAAAGGTTAAAGCTTTGACAACACAGTCTATAGAAATTATACATGGAAAGATCTAATTACACATCTTTCTTGTATTCACTAGTTATATGCTATAATTCTCTATTTAGGGTCAGTAGGATCCTGTGCCTATGTTGACTTTTAAACTACAGTTAGTTTTAGAGTAACTAACATGAAGGGTTCTCTGCAAGACTTCCCTGTCTCTGTAGCTGTGGGCATTTGAGCACACTCAAGGTGATGAGATGCAGCTTTGCATAACTGTCTCAGTAAGGCATGGTACAAGCTCTGTGGTTGACACACCTCATGTCTTCAGGCACATCCAATTTTTGTGTTCGCTACACATCAGCTCTCAATCAGAAGATATTCCTTGTCAGATGAAAAAGGGAAGGAGAAAGAGCAGAGCTGCTTCAAAGCTTTCTCCTCCAGTATTAAAGCATTTATAAGAATCAGACCATGGTCATCTTACTTAGATTGATATCATTCTCTCAATTTCCACTGCATTAGACATGAAAGGGTCATCCGGAGATGTACTTCATTAAACATGAGCTGACCACCAAATAAATTTTAAACTAGAGATGGCTTAAATCTTAAATCTTCATCTTCCAATCCCTTCTAGAATCTCTGGTCCTTCTTAAGCCACGTTTCATGAAGTACCCTTCTGCTACAAGAGAGGGTTCCAGCTAAGTGTGTTACCATGACTGGCATGCAGATTTTCTTTCCAGATCTTCTCTGATCTTGATCTTTACTGTTGCCTTCTCTGATACTGATTGTTACTCTTTCCTTCTTTGTTCATAAAAAATCTGAAGAGCAACCAAAGAGCTGTGTTTCATCAATCATTCATCCTTCAAGTTAATGATGAACTCTTGTCTGCAGACTCACTGCTGGTGAGGCAAATAACTGGCTTTATTATTTTAATGCTGAGACTAGCTCCAACTCATACGAAAAGCCTTTTAACCTTCTGACAGGGTCTATGACAGTCCTTAAAGTTGCTGAAACACAAGAAGCCCCCTCTGGCTTTCCCTTCAGATCATGTACCAATGCCAAATGAATTAAATTGCTAGGACACCCAAATCCTGTTCTTGTAGATGCAAGGGTAGGCTCAGCCTCCATCTAAAAAAAGGATAGGACTGAGCAGCTGCACAGTTGTTACCATGTCAGATACACAGACTTATGTAGCTTGTAATAGGCAATACCCATGGTAAATCTGTGTCTGGAATCAGATGTCTTTGGCAAGGCCCCTAACTATAGCTCCTGATGAATGAGGTGGCTCTGTCACTTGTGCTTGTGACTTCATGTGCATCAGTGACCATTTCTGGGATTTAGTGGTTACTATCGTAGGCACTTGGGAGAGATAAGCAATCACAACGATTTTTATATTGCTCCAGAGCATGAAATAAAATTGTTAAAACTGTCAATGTGCATGATTCCAATTATGTGCCTTGCTGAGGAATTGCAGCAATTTTTGTTGGCTCTGAATTGAGACCATTCTGTGTTGACCTCCTTGCCTCTGTGCTACTTAACTATGCCACTTGGGGTGACTTGTTCTTCACCATTCTTCCCTGTGCTCAAGGAAGTTCCTGCCTCTATGATCTTAAAAAAAAAAAAAAAAAAAAAAAAAAAAAAAAAAGTGTTTTCAATTGCTTCCATTAGTTAACATTGCAGACACACCATTTAGCAACAGTACGTCTGTGTATGCCTGTCTGTGCACAAGTTTCAGCTGCCTACGTGGGTACAGTGCTGGCAAAAAAAGAACTTTGTACTCATTGTTCTAGAGTTGCTTTAGTGCACAAAGAAATAATTTCAGAAATGAAACTTTGGAAATGAAATTATTGCATCTGCACAGAAATTTACACTTCTCGCCTAACGTATTTCTGCAGCACTTAACAGAGATGGCTGTGTTGGTTTTGACTGGGGAAGAGTTATTTTTCTGCACAGTGACTAGGATGGGACTGTGTTTTGGATTTGTGCTGAAAATGGTGTTGATAATACAGAGAAATTTTTGTTATTGCTGAGCAGCTCTTGCACAGCATCAAGGGAGGCAGCATGGAGATTTGGGGAAGACGCAGCTGGGACAGCTGACCCAACAGACCAAAGGTATATTCTGTACCATCAAAGACATCATGCACTGTCTTTATCTCAACAGATAAGTTTTCTCGCTTTCTCACTCTCCTGTGTGGGGATCAGCTGGAGTTAAACCCTAAACCTGAAGGGAAGAATTAGTACCCTACAGAGATGTAGGCAATGACACTTGTATTATTGATGACCTCCACTGGGAACTCTCAAACTGCTAAGGGAATCTCTTCTGCCAGCATACTGCCTGTTCAAAAACTGCTCCAAAGATAGAACTATTTTTTTGAGGAAAAAATTGATCCTTATGAATAAGATCTACTCTAGTTATGTCATACATTCTGTCAGCTTATATCTAACAGCACAACATGCATGTTAGCAGCAAACTGAGTCTGACAAAATTGTTTTACTTGATATGGAAAGAATGATCTGTTTCTGCACATGCACTACCAGTTTGCTTTAGAGTTGTTATTTTAAAAATAAATATTGCAAAGAAAATTGATTTCTTATTTCTTCTACTACAGGAGTACAAGGACATAATCTCTGTAGTACTTCATAAACTTGATTTGATTTTTTGAAAGCTCTCTTGAGTGTATACCTCTTACCTAGCAAAGGAGTTTAGCTCTTTTGATTGCAATATATTCACTACTTAAAAAAAAAAAGACAAAGAAATATCTAATGTATAAAAAGAGATGAGAATATAATATTTTCTTATCAGAAAGAAAACATGAAAATATACTAGCAATTTCCAACTCTGAAAAACATTAAAAAATGGTCAGTAGCTTTGCTTGCTTCTGTTAGACAAATTTGTAGATGGATCTAAAAAAAAGATGTGGTAGTTAAAGAAGTGCCATGCAGTGGGAAGAATTATTAAGAGATGTTAAGTTAGAAGATAATTTGTAGAGCAGAACTGCCATCATTATATAATATTATGCTAATATAATCTGATCTATGTTATTAAAAAGATTTGAAAGTTTTCACTTAGATTTATATTGCCAGGCATGGAGAAACTATTTTAAAAGATTTGCCTGTTTTGAAAATCTTCTCTTTCTGTCCTATTTCCTACTCAGAGACTTGAAAAAGATGGGTTTACTTTTTACTATCACACTGCCATTTGTATTCTCTGATTTCTCTCTCATTTCTGCTCTACTCTCAATTTACTCCTTGTCAGGCTATCATCGGAAAGCATGACAGCCCTCCTCAACAAGACCTTTCTTGAGATTATGATTTCTATAATCAGCAATGGATCAGCTCTATAAAAGGGCATACAAATGTTAAAACCAGTCAACCTGTATATGCTGTTTATATGACTCTTTAGAAACAGACAAAGATTCACCACACAAACTTTAAGTACCTAAGCAAGCCATAAGATTACAGATATCACAGGCATTGGTAACTGGTAGAGATATTATAGACATTATAAATATCACTATAGACAATGACAAGAGTCTGGTACCTTCAGAGGGTGAATCATTCCTCCTAAGACTTGAATTGTTTCCTGAGTGCACATAGCTAATATGGTTTATCTAATATTCATATATCTTGTTCAAATTACTATATAGGGAGCACAGGACAACTGCTTTCACAGATTCATCATCTCCGTCAGCCACATAAATGAAATGTGGTAAATTCAGGCCTTTATGTTTCAGAAGACACATCCAAAAAGTCTGTCTAAGAAGGCAGATGCTTAATGGCAAACTCTAGAAATAGACATGTGGAGGCATCTGAGTACCCCTGACTTACAAACCATGGCTGGAGAAATTCCATGTAAGAATGTCTTGGAAGTGCTTAGTAACATTCACTTCTCTCCAGAAAGAAGACAAAAAGTCACAGACTACTTCTGCATGTTAAAAAGATCTCTTCCTTCATTGTTTCTTAAAATCTTTCAAAACATAAGGGATCGTTGATACTGAAGGACTTACAAAGCAAGGAGAAGGCAGAAATCTTTCTGTATTTTGACAGAGAAGGTGAGATGGAATAGTACACATTATTTAACACAAAATAGCTATATGGAAATAATGCATATACTATGTTCTTGAGTCTTTTTCATTACTGTTTATGAAAATTTTTATTTAACCATTGAAAATTAAATTATAATCAAAATCTTTATTATGACAATGACTGAGCTCATATATGAACATAAATATATATATAGGTTACTGCATTACAAAAGTTCTTTCAAAGCTAAGGCCAAAAAAATAACGTAGTTCTAGGTTTATAGAAAGTGCAAGTGAAGCAGAAATAAAAAACATATGCAGCAACAGATTATACAGGATCTCAAGGAGAGAATTAAGAACCTGTCATGGATGCAACAGAAGATAGAAAGCCAGAGGAAGATAGAAGGCCATAGTAAGACATTTTAGAAGCCATCAAAACAGGGGGTTTAAAAGATGCTATTAAGGTAGTGGTCTAGACAAGGGTCTGGGGAAGCATTGAGTAGAGCCAAAGGAGAGATGCATACTTATGACTCTTGCAGGGTGATATCATATGGGAAAAAAGTAGTGAAATCTAGTGAGATACTCAAGGAGAACAGGGTCAGTGCAAACTGACACAGTATGCAAGACAGGGCAGCCAAGATTCAAGGGTTATCAGTGGCATTTTATGTCAGAGGAAGGCACAGCGTTGCAGAAGCAAACCTGAGCTATCACACAGTGGAGTTATTTACATACAGCTTAACTAGCACAAGGACTTCAATGAATCTGAAGGAAACAATTCACCTCTGGGCTTGTTCTCATACCAAGGTTATCACACTTTGACGTGCTACATAAAATTAGCTGGAAAGAGTAAGCTTGCCTGAGGTCCTATTCTGCTTTTTCCCAGCACAGTTTCTGTTACTCTTGTGACAAGTTGACTAAAGATTATCCTCTTTTCCCCAAGCTTTTCTCTGCCTTTTGTTATCCAGCCTTGCACAATCCCAGGGTTGTGCAGGTGCCATACATAATCTTCTGTGTTATCAGGAAACAGCACTGCAGGGTTCCATTTAACCAGCACAAGCTGTCATCTTCCATTGCTGCTGCTTTATAACTATGAAAAGACAATTATACATACTGTGAGATAGCTGATGACTGCACCTTGGTAGGCTGAAAAAATTAATAGTGACTTCAGTCATCTGGAGTTATGGTAGTTTGAAGGTGAAAGTTTGAAGATCAGTGCCTAAAATGTAGCCATGTTTCCCAAATGTATTATTTTGTTACCTTTTTTTAGTGAGGAATGTCAGCAAATTGCTGTCTAAATTTTGCAAATGTGTGCTCTTGCTTTGGGATGCAAGTCAGATGAATAACTACTGTATCTTTCGTGGTATTGTGACTGACCAGGCAGCTACAGCTAAGGACAAAACTGGAAATATCTAGCCATGTCTGTCAAGACCATTGTTGTTATTTTTCTTGTAATTATAAACTATGCAGAAATACCATAATTATTCACATAAAATCACTGGCATAATGAGAAAATAGTGAGTCTTTACAATATTGAGAGACTTATTGTGTGAAGTCTTCAGATCAACTTCACACATGTTGCATCATCACCTCAAGTGTACGGTTAAGATGTGAAGTAAAAATTTAATATTAGCTTCCCACTGTGTCTTCACATAAATATTAAATTTAATTTTTCAAGGATGTGCTGGGACCTCATTCACTCTTCCAATAATTGATCTCTTATACCTTCCACGTTGTGCCATGTTTCAAGAAGAAACTAAAGACAGATTAAAAAAATGAATAAAAAATAACACCAATTAACTGATCATGAAAGCCTCACTTCAGGTTAATGTGTGCTCAGAGAACTGAGTCCTACCTCTTCTTTCTTCTAATGTCACTGGAATTTGCACATACTAATTATCAAAAGGTGCCTGTTACACTGATGGTTTATAATACCTAGTTCTATCTCTAACAGGGTATAGGCAGTGGTCCAGCATGAACATCCTGATGCTGATCTCAGAAAGAATTTAACATTTCTTTAGCATCTGCTTCAGGACTTTATGCTGCTGGAAACACTTGGGAGAGGAGGGTCATACACCAGACTTCTTCACAACAGGATGAAGGAAATCAGTTTCCATCCCAAAAAGCTCAAACAAAAGGTGTGAATGAATCATTATTACCATTTGGATTTTTGGCAGTGTAAGTGAAAATCCTACTGAGGTATTTGTTCTTTATGTAAGACAATCCTATACTACCATACTCTAAAACTAAGGATTTTTATTTTACTTTCCTATAAAAACCATATATTTCCCTTAGTAAAGGATATGCAGGATGTTGAATAGTTACAGGGGCACACAAGACTTTTTTAATCATCATTTCCTCTAGTATAAACTGCAATAAAATGAATGAAGAGCATCCTTGTGATAATATTGCCCTGTGTGATACTGACAAGGTCGGTGTTTGTATAGTTTGCCTATTTCATGAATGCTATGCATGTCAATTAAAACTGCCTGTAGGCAGCTTTAGCCTGTGCACCTGACAGAAACACAGATTTGTTTGCATTGTAGCCATAAAGTGATGCATTTTGCTTGACTTTTTTTAACTGTTTCCTCTTTTGTTCATCTCTCAGAAGCTTACGATGCAAAAGTTTCCCTGTGTCTACTGCATCTCAAAATTTGACGAATATTTATTTCTGCTGGATTATACATTGTTCAGGCTCAATTCTGAATAAATTGATTAATTTCAGCATTCTGGAATCTCAGTCCTGAGGCTATGCTCATATATATATTCAAGCTTTTTCAATTTGTGGAAAGAGTGATTTTATACAGCCTATAGACATACAATCACTGTAGATAGAGGAAAAATTATCAACACATCATCTAAAAGTAGCAAAAAGCATCATATTTTGCTAAAGTTCAGAGAACAAATCTAATTTTGATTCATCTTCTAGAAGATCGGTGTCTTCCTGTTTGCTACAGAGGGAACATAGAAAGACCAGCTTTCAAAATTTGACATCTAATTTATATACTTAAAATAAGGTGATGTGATTACCTTCTGAAGCCTGAATTCATCTACCATAAATTAGCCATCTGGAGGTTTTAAATGATTAAGTATCAATCCATGATTCATATTGCTTATTCTCAGCCCTCAGTCAACATCAGCATCTGCTATTCATTCAGATTTAGGCAAGTGAAATTTCTTATCATAGATGCTTAAGCTGCCTATTTTGTTTATCTGCAGAGCCCTCCCACCTCTGCCATATTAGACATCTAGCCCTTACTAAAATCCAGTTACTATTAATCCCCTTAAGGACAGCTGTCAAAATTCTAAAACTCTCTGCATGCAAGATAGTTCTTAATTCTTGCTGAGACCTACATAAATACCCTGTAATGAATGGTCTCAGACATAAACATTCACACTCAGGCCTGACCTCCTCTGTACCACCTTGGCCTTGGAGTTAATAGGTAGTGAAATCAGAGAGGCAGAAGAGGTAGTGAGAAAATAAAGGGATTTTTTTTTTTTTCCTAGGACCTTCAGATATTCTCTGGGCATCACGGCCAACTGTCCATGTAGTGGATGACTTTTTGTTTTATTTAGCTCCATATTTTTTTTATGTGATAAGGCACTGGCACAGGTCGCCAAAAGTAGCTGAGGATTCCCCATCCCTGGAAGTGTTCAAGGCCTTGCTGGATGGGGCTTTGAGCAACTGTATTTAGTAGAAAGTGTCCCTGCCCATGGCAGAGGAATTGGAACTAGGTGATCTTTAAGTCCCTTCCAACCCAAACCATTCTATAATTTCTCAGTCCTCCCATGGGCCTAAAAATATTTGCATTTTGCCACTGGTAGTGTCAAATTCCAGTGCTCTTTTATCTTTGGCACTGTCCAGTCATCTAGTGATAGACTATGGCAAGTAGTAAGTGACTTGCCTATTTTGATACCTAGTCTGAAACAACAAAGATTCTGAGTGAGTAATGGGTCTTTGCTTGCAATAGCTTTTGCTAAAGGAGAAGAGAGGAATATCAGCATTCACAAAAAACTTTTTGCTGGCCTTCAGCTGCCGTCTGCACAGGTCAGGCGAAAAGCCAGGTGCCTCATTCAGGATGAAATCCTGTTGATCCAAAGTATTGCAGTGGTTACAGAGGGGAATTGGCTGTTTGTTCTGGAGAAGTGGCAACACAACAAAAAACAGTCAGGTGCACTTCAGGAGCTGATTTATTCCCCTTTGACCATATAACAGAGGAGAAGTGAATCTAGCCTTGCATTCATGTAAATTTTCTCCAATTATTTCTGGATCAATCAGTTCTAGCCTACAAAACCGTAATTTGACAAGCCTTAGAAATGCATGGTCATTACATCACGAAGTCTTGTAGCAGTATGCATGATATCAGTTGGAGAGATCCAATGAAATAATAAAATACAGATGCACAGTTAAGCAGAACACACTCCATCACACTTCTGTGAAACTCATTCATACGGAATGAGTATGACCAGGGAGCTTCATATCTGAGCTACAAATTAAAAAAAAAAAATGCTTAAAAGTTATGCCACAAATAAAGACCCTGGAAAATTGTTCTTTTTCTGTGTCCTTAGAGCATACTTTTGGTAAGGGATTTCAGGTTATGAGGTGATTGTGTTTTGAACTTGTTAAATTATATTTACCATGGAGATAATATAAGCATAGCTCTGTTATGCAGCAAAAAACCCCAGATGCATAGTTTCTAAACAGTACATTCACATCATGACTAACCTAAAACTAAATAGTTATCTTGATTTTGATGTAAGCAATCATTTTTATTTCAGGAAGAGATGAAACCATATGATATTCAGTCAGTATCATGTAGATGTAAAGAAACAGATGTGGAGAATGAGGGCATGATTATAACAAAACTCTTCGTACTGAAGTTTATAATGTTACTTGAATAAACTCCGTCCATAAAAAATATTACCTGGCAGTGAAATAGTGCACAGATCTTTCTGAATCCTTGAGACTTTGTCTGGATATTGGCATTTTAGAAGACAGTAATGTTTAGGTAAAATGCTACTTAAAACATTGTTTGCATTCCTATTCTCTTTTATGGGTATCAGCTTATTTGTTACATGGCTTTCTTCCATGAGATAAAAAGCACTATTGCTGATGCATGGTGGGCACCATACTCGAGGGAATCACAGAAGCATCTTTGCTTAAGAACCATCATATAGAAGTTGCAATCTGAGTTAGAATTACTAACTAATTAATAAAAATCTTATGTTTATTTGAAAATCTTATTTTCCCCCATCAGGTTTACCCTCACTTCTGGGACCAGCCAGAAGTTATTACTTTCTAAACAACTTCCTTAAGAAACACAGTTCCCAGTAATTAAAATCATACCCTAAGTCAACAGACTGTTGTTGCCCGAACTCTGAATGAAAGAAAATGTGTGGAGCGCTCCCTTACCTACAAGATATGAAACATTTTTTTTCTGTTTAAGCTTTTTCATTAACAGAATTACAGTCAATGACCTTCATGTTTTATTATTCCCTCATTTCCCTATGAGCAAAGAGAAATGTGTTAAATTGCCCCATGATGTTAAACTATCCTAGATGGAATCAAAGTAGTCTTTGTGTTTGTCATCTTGAGGGTGAAACACATGGAAAGACAAGTCTACTTTTCAGAGAAGAGTTATTTGTTTCACTTTCTTTGACTCACACGTTGTACATTATAGTGTTAAGGTAGTGAGAAAAAGGAAGTGTTTGAACTCTTTTGATCTTCGTATATAAGGCTAGAAAGCTTTAAAACATTAGTTCATTTTTTTTAGAAAATATATCTATCTATATATAATACATATATACAATGAAGATTCTTTAATTTGCATTTCTTATTATTTGAAGCTCATCAAATCACGAGCCAAGAAAATTTAATGAAATGCCATTTTCTGAACACTGGAACTAAAACAGGGACACAATACGAAAGAAATGCAAATAGTACTCAGTGGTCTAGTGAGTATTAATGTTTCCATGACTCAAGTGCAATTTGCTTTATGGTGGGAACTAAAAGAAGTACTGCCAAAGATAGTTAGACATTTATTAAGACCGAAGACTATGCAATTCATCCAAACTTAAACACCTAGTGACAAAGGACTAACTTCAGAGTTAAACCCCTCTATTTTGCTTTGGCTGCTAGGCAAATTCCTAGAGAATTATGCTGGAGATTTGCAATCCAGAGTGAAAGCACAGTCAATTAGATAAGCAAGATAAAAACGCTAGTATGACTAAATTATGTCTTGATCATGCTGTGAAACCAGAAACAGTGTTAATTTTCATTTTAAATAACATACATAACTCAGCTCCACTAGTTTTGTTGTACAGAGATACCCAGATTTTAAGAAAATTAGATAAAGAAAGGGACCTTGTACTGTTGGCATGGCAAAGTAACTGGCTGTAGTAAACCTCAAATTTCGTCACAAGTTTAGTGTCAACAAGTCATCCAGATGATTAGATCCAAACTTGTACAAGACCATCTAATAAACAGAGTGTTCTAAACACAATGCAGCTTCTCAAAGTTACACAATGTAGGTTCTTAACTACATGGCAGCCTGTGTGAAAGGCTTTTCAGTGAGTCAGAAATCTGGCAAGAGACTTTGATTCCATTAGATGAAAAACAGAGGAGACATAGGAAACCTTGCAAATAGCAAAAGAATAAATTTAAATATGGTCTCAATAAGAAGCACAAAGCCTCACAAAGTTTATCAATAATAAAATGGTCTCTGTCTTCTCATGATCTTTGTAGATACACAAAAACATATTTTATTATTCTTTGTTTCTTTCCAACAGGTATCTAACAATCGAACTAAGGTTTAAGAGGTCAACATTTATATTTATCTCAAAGGGTTGTGAAACAATGTCTGCCTTTTGCAGCTGCCAAGCCCTGGGAAGTTAGGTTTTGCAGACCCATTAAGCATTGAAGTGTGTACCCATTTTCCCCTAGTTTCTGCCAAAGATTAATCAGAGATGCCAGGTGCCTATGGCACTAAAATGAAACCATGTGACAACTCAGAACAGATGAGCTCACCAGAGCAGCGGGGTAGGGAACAGGCACTAGGTTTCCATTTGCAATGCTGGATGGCCTAGGGAACTGCACCAAGCTGCAAAACAATTTATTTTTAGGCCAAAGGTTCTGGTTGGTGCTGTCTGTGTAGAAAAACTTTGAATTCTGCTGACTATCTCATGTTGTATGTTGCTATGCATCACCAAATCATCAGGCAGTAGGAATCAACAGCAAGAGTTATTACAATGCAGATCTCATGTCAATGAAAGCTAGCAACTAATGTCACACCTACATATGAACACGGTTAATTCTTCCTGTGTATTGTTTGTGCATTCAGATAGGAATCAAATGTAACTGGAGCAGGAAAAGGCAGTACTACAGAGATCTGCTTAAGCTAAGGTGGGAACCCTTTCTTTTTATCTAAGATTGTTCATACCAAGATCAAGTCTCGAAAAAGTGTGGAGAAAATCATGTTCCTTTTTCTGATATTTAGTGCTCTGGAGGTAAGAGAAAGGTTCTGTCTTCCAAGACGATCAGCCTGGCAGGTCTCACTGACACTTTATAAAGAATTAAGCTTAACACAACTAAGTAATGTCTAGACATGAGAAATTGTACGTTGACATATTCAAAATTGTCCAGAGGGTATGTAACAAAAGTTAGGAGTTTTATGCCTCTTGATTTTTTTTTTTAATTTTATGGGAAAGTAAGATCACGAAGTTGAGAGACACAAAACAAACATTCTCCTAACATGTAAGTAGGAAAAAAAAAAATCTTCCAATAAATATTATCACCTCGCTAGGAATTCAAGAGTGCATTCTCTGATTTAGCCTGATACATAAACTACAGCTTTTGCTCAGTGCAAAGGTCAGAATGCAGGCAGCAAATTTTCAACACAGGTAATTGTCTCTGAAGCATTGTGAGACTGTCTTTCTTTAGTACTCTCCAGGTATCATGCATCAGAAAAAAAGTAAACCACGCAATGTATTTTTAAC
Source organism: Platyrinchus mystaceus (assembly GCA_035041135.1). Lineage (NCBI taxonomy): Eukaryota > Metazoa > Chordata > Aves > Passeriformes > Tyrannidae > Platyrinchus > Platyrinchus mystaceus. Next base: position 35,948,411 of record JAWWLV010000001.1, read on the forward strand.
AAAAGGAATTTCCTTGCTTCCCTTTTCTTCCTTTTTCTTCTTCTCTCTTTTTTTTTTTTTTCTTTTAGTGGGGGTGGGAAGAGCAGGCAAGGCATTTAATAGATTTAATACAGCAATCAGAATGAGCCGAAGCCCCTTAATAGTGACTGAAGCACACAGCTAGTACTGCTAACTAAGCCAGAGGCATCGTGGGCAGGTTCCTGTTGATCACACGTTTGCATGTTGGTTTTGGGCTCAGGGCCATGTTTACACTCTCCATTATTGATATCAGTAAAAAGAGTACTGTGAAAAAAATGGCAAAACAGGAGACAGAAGGTCTCTGTGGTAATTAAAGTTCTGTGTGATTAGAGATCCATGAGGATGAGGCTATAGAGCTAACACACTATTCTGTGCCTCCCTTCAGTACCCTGTAGCCAGCTCACCTGCAGTACCTCTGATCTGAAGACCAGCTGCATCATTTCTGCTTTTCTATTTACAGCTTTATTTTCTCCATCATAAAGACCTTTCATCCCAAGTTGAGTCACAGTTCATAAACGCATTTTGATGTCAAAATTCAGCACCATTAACAGGAATTTATTACATGCTTAATTTTGACAGTAATCCTTACTAATTAAATGACCAGAGTCTTCTCTCTCTTTTCTCTCTTTCTTTTTTTTTTTTTTTTTTTAGGAGAAGTTTTGGGTGTTTTTTTTTGCTTTGTTTTGATTCTTTTTTATTTGCTATTGTTCTAAGAATACTTGGAGCACTAATAAAATACAGGTCAAAACTCACTGTAGTAGAGCAAGGCTTTCATCTAAGTCACTGGGTTCTTCAACTTCAAAGGATGCTGAGTGCACTCAGATCCTTCCCAGAAAGATGTGTGGGCCCAGCTGGAAATATGGCATGTACATACACACTCACCCCTTTAAAACTGGCACACGCATTCATTATCTTAAAATGGGGAGAGTAGAGGGAGGAAAAGAGCTAGAGTATGGGGGGATGGAAAGCAGAGGTGTATCTGGCTGCCCAGGGGATCACAGTCCAACCAGCTACCAGAGATTTCATAAGCAGAACATCTCCACTCCACAGACAGACACTTTAGGGAACAAATTACCTCTGCACAGTCTGGCTAACTCTTTGAGCCCTCTGCCCCCAGTTCATACACATACACATGTGAGGGTAGAACCCATGTTGTCACAGCACTGACATTCAAAAGATATGAGCAAGGCAAAGTCTGTAAAAAGAAGCAAGATTTTTATGAGTCCAGATTATGTGGTCAGAAAAACAATGAAACATAAAGGCTTTGAGACACATGGAGCCTTGAAGAACATTTTGCTTCCTTGGAAGTTGCCTGGTGTTTTTCCAGCTACATCAGTTGATTTAACAGGCAGTATTACCTCTCATCACAAAACAGTGATTCTCTTAGATATGGCAGTAAAGAGTCAGTGATGGTTGGTAGACAGCTTAGATGGGAAGTCTAACACAGAGAGGCACTGAGATTCAGAAATCAACTCAATCACAGGACAGGACATACTTGTCAAATGTTATGTTTCATTTGCTTTTTAGAACATTGGTAATTACAAGACTTCTACAACCTCATGAAAATGTGAAATCTGATAAGGAAAAAATTGCTACTATTTCCATTCTAAATCTCAGTATAAAAGTTGAATAACTTCAAGGAAAATTTATTCCACCTATAACAAACTTTTTTTTATCAATTTAGTTCAGAGAACTTCCTGAAAATTAATGAATGTCACTGAAATGATTTTCTTGCTGACTTGGTGTCCAGGGGATTACCAGACTGACAGAAAGAGGAAAAATATATATACACACACTTCTGGGTACAGAAATCATTTTCTTTTTATCATGTATAAACAAAAAGCAGCAATATTTTTTACTCCAGTAATTTATGAGCAAATATCTTCACTGACACAATAATTTTGCAGCTAGCCAAACCAGGAATGATTGCATGATGGGATTTTATTTGAGATGTGTAAATTAGAATTTCATCATAAACCTGGAATATTTGGAAAGGCTCTCTGTCTTCATTGGAATTCATTTATATATATTAAAAGAAAACAAAAACCCTATAAAGATCTAAATAAAGGACTATGTAGAAAAACAAGGATTTTCAACTATTGCCGCCTGGCAGTTCAATGTAACTAAAATTAAAAAAAGAGTACAAAAGCGGTGTCACATCATCTCGTGTCATGCAAACCTTCAAAGTAAAACTATGAGAAGCAATAACACAGCACATATTTCTGGGTTTACAAATTATGTCAATGCTGTATGAATTGCTGGATACATCATAAAATGTTAGTGTCTCTGCTGGACATCAGCATCATCTTGGGGAGGTTTCTGGCCTTAGATTCAAACTGCCTGTCTTCACACTGTAAATATCTACATCTTAACTTGTATTCTCAGCTGTCCATTTTGTCAACAGGAAAAAACAAGTTCTTTTAGAGCTTAATTCACCTTATCTATTGTAGACGTTTGTCGCAGGCTAAATTTAATTGCCCTGGCAATGACTCAGTCGCACAGGGATTACAAAGGAAGTCTGGGATGACCAACTCAGGTGAAGGGAATTACACAGGGGGCATGTAAACTTGAATGAATGAATCCTCCTCCATGTGCCAAAGGTGTGAAACGCCCCTCATGAAGCAAGAAGCAGAAACAAAGAGGGAAGTGATAATTTGTTTCTACACTTTTGAATATGTGTCAGTGCAATGTTAAAATTGTAAAATATAATTTAGAGCACAGGTTTAAGCTGGATGAATTTACTCTCATTTCATCTGCTAAGGAATATTAGCAGTCCATACAACAGTACAAAAATGAGCTTTGGGGAATGACATAAAGGCAATATGCAGGCTGCCTTCTTCTTTTTACTCTGCAAAGAAACTGAGTTTACACAAAAAGGACTAATACTAAATGTGATCCCTTTGTGTGAATATGAGGAAGATGATTATTCTTAGAACAGAGCCTGATTTTTTTCTTGCAGAGCAAGACTACTATAAATTCCTAACTTGAGGCTAATTTCATAGGTTAGATGCTTAGTGGATAAATCCGAGGAGAAATTATCTTCTCAAAGAGAAGAAACAAAGCAGCAGTTAAACCATGTTCAGGACCATTGGTTACTCTTTCCTAGTTCATCTTGAGAGTAAGAGCAGGACTAGGCAAATATGTGAGACAGGAGGGAATTTGAAAATAAGAGTGAAGTTGTAAAACTTATAAAATCAATAATGCTTTAATGAAAGATATTAAAACATTGTGAAAATATTTACAGTATATTATACTTCTGTGCTGGTTGTCACTGGGTGGTTCTTCAGTTATACACTTGGATTAATCTTCTTATGACTCCTGTACACTTCCTTTTTCTTCTTTGAGACCATTTGTTGGTTCACCAAGTAAGTTTCTCTGATGGAAGACAAAAGCAAAAGCATAGCTTGCATGGTAAGAGACTTCACAAATCTGTTTAAGAGCACAGAAGGTGTGATAATGTTCAAAATATGTCACCCTATGTTTTTTCACGTGAATCATTTCCCTTTGTTTAGAAGACACCATTTACAGTCTTCTTAACTACATTAGAGGCTAATTTTATATGGAATTCAATCATTTTTATACTTCTTGCTTCATCACCATTGTAGTTGTTGGCTACACCTACCAAAACAGGAATGAAAAAGCTGTTCAAACATAATGTACTAAACCAGACACATTCCATGGTGAGGATTTGAAGCCCATTGCTTTCATATCTCCCACGTGGGCACACCACAGCCTATTCTCTTCCTACTGTGTTCATAGGGGTAAAAATATTAATGCAAAAAGTGGAGAACATTTAAAAAAGCAATCATGTAAGATCCAGTAGAAGAACACAAAAAGAAAAATATTTTTGTCACAAAGGTAAAAAAACTAGTTAATGGGGATAAAGGCAGAAATCAAGTTAATTAGTAGGCATGCCAAGAGGTGAAGAAGCACGGGGGACTGGAAATTGCAAGAAATTTTGTAGATTTGACAGTTCTACTTGCAGAGCAGAAAGTAACTGTGGAGAAGGAAATAACTGCAACACCCTCAAGTACGCAGGAGAGAAAGTTGCTTTTGAGCTGGCTGTGTCTATAAAAGGGTCTGTGAAAAAAATCTCATTAAAAGATCTCATGAGAAACAGAATAACTATCATGAAGTGCCCTACAGTGCCCATCACATGCAAGAATCTCTTATGAGTACAGTCCCACCACTATCCCACCTCTCCCCATTGAACAGAACCATATGGAGAAAATGTCAGGTAAGAGGGGATGTGAGGAGGGAAAAAAAATCCCAAATGAGTTATGACTTTATTCATCCTCCTTAGCAGTTTGTAAAATTGTATGTACCTTTTTACGGATAACAAAAATGGACTGAAGAATCATCTTTCCTCAGAAATGTGTTAACAATAGTAACCATTTTACAGTGAAGATATTTGATGTATTTTTGCATTTGTTTTTGCCATGTTGCTTAATGTGTTCCTAAAAAGCATTTAGTATTACTTCACTGAGGACAAAATAAAAATCTGAATAGAGTAATATGTGGATTACTTCTCCATCTCTGGAGACCCAAATCCCATTCTAATGGGATTTCTACAAAAACAGGAGGTTTGACTACAATGATATTTCAGATCATGACTATTTATATGTTTTAGGACTTATTCAATATGCTCACTACTCTCTGTTCCATATTTTCATAATGCTGAAATCTTGCTGTTACAGGACTTTATCAAACTAGTGCAATATATTGTGTCAGACCAAAGTAAAGTACAATGACTCTCTCATAGAGTTTCATCTCTAAAAGAGGCATTCAAAGCAGTCTTTTTCTCTTTCTTTTCTTGTGAGATTTGGAAAGACAGAAATCTAAGTCATTAGCATTCAAGTTGTTTATGACACTAGAAAATGATGAAAGTAGTTTGAAATGAGTAGTATCTTAGAGTGTGAGACATTTTGTGAAATTATGCGTCTGTTTCTTCACTGGAAAATCTGTATGCCAGCCAAGGCATAGCAAGGCAGAGAGACTGGAATTAAATCAGATAAATTTTTTTTATGGTGTCCAGTTCAGGGCCTCAGCAGTCCAGATAAGGAATTTTTAGCATTCTCGGTATACATAAAATATACTTTGATAATAAAAATTGACTGTAAAAGCTCTATAATAGGATTTCCGTGCCTTCCTACAACAACTTGAATTTGTAAATTGACAGACATTTGAAGATATTTAGAAAAGGCTCTAAGTATCTAATCTTGTGACCAATTATTATTATACTCACCAGACAAATATTTACCTAAGAGTCCATAATGGCTTATTTAAACACAAAAAGGAAACCATACAAAATAGAAAAAATACCTAGTAAAAGATCCTATTTACAATTTTGAGAAATTAAATGTAGACTGCAGTCAAAGGAATAGCCATTTTCAACTTGTAAAAAGCTCTCAGTTCAAGCCTACAAAACCCCCACTTGCTTGAGAGCAGTTTTAGTAGTAGTTTTTCATCTTCTTGGGTCTTGTTTCATACATTAGTTTCCAATGAAGGAAAATATGCACATACTTTAATTTCAGAGGCATATTTGCATATACCTAAAATTAAGCATGTGCTCAGCTAATAAGCTCAATGCATCTTCAAGGGCTAGAGTCCAAAGTCCTGTTTTGCATATCATGTTCAGAGTTGCCTAGACACACTAGTTTTATTAAATATTACAGCAGGGTTTTGTTCCTCTTGCTTTGACTACTATATTCACTTTTTTATATATATATATACATTTCAAATAGCTTATTTTGGGTCAGTTATGCATCATGAAAAGATTAGTTTTGTCTCTAATTTTTGTGTGATCTCTATAAAGATATTAACTATATGGACATTGGAAAATACTTACATTGATATATTAAAATACTTGAAAATAAAAGCAGTCCTTAAAGCAGGTTGTTATGATAAATTGAGCCATATAGTCAACTTTACAAACTGTTAGTAAAAGCTTCTGTTTTGCTATTAAAAGCCCAAAGAATATTATTTACTGCTGATAAAAAGCTTATATACTACAGCTGTTTCAAAAAGCCTGGAAAGCTCATACAGCTGGAGAGAAACATTGATCAAGGAAGAGATACTGCTACATTTTATGTGTTCTTTGGCTAGAGGAAAATGAAAAGGCTGAATTCAGCCATGTTTGTGAGGGAGAGGTGACAGTATAAGAAAAAGGTCCCCAAAACTCGTAATTTAGTAACATTGCATGGGCAAAGATGTTAATGAAAAATTAGGTCCATATCCTCATAGAATCATAGAATGGTTTGCATTGGAAGGGACCTTAAAGATCATCCAATTCTAGAGGATACCCTCCTCTAGACCAACTTTCGGAAAGCCACATCCAACCTGGCCTTGAACACTTCTAGGGTTAGTTAAGTGCTAATCCTGTAAGGCAGATCACAAGTTGCATTTGAGGGATGTGATATTCAATTTAGGCTTGAGTCACAGTATAAATATCCACCTCCAGTATAGACCGCTCATTTTGCTGAGTTGGTTATTTTATAAAAATGAGGGGGAAGAAGGTTTGCCTCCAAGCCTGGGGTTCACAAGTCGAAAAAATGAGTTTTGGGACATGGAAAACAGCTGAGAAATACCAAGTTGTGGCTGCAGTGCTACACCTGTATGAGCTCAGCCATTCTGGGAGCCTGCAAATCAAAACCTGTTGTTTTGTACAAGCAACACAATGTAAGAGGGGTAGAGTTGAGATGTCCCTTTACTGCTCTTTGGGTCATTTGTAAGTTGTGGATGTTCTTTCTTCATAAAACTACAAAAAAATAAAAATCTTCCTCTCTCTGCTTATCCAACCAGCAGGCTACAGCTTCTTGCCTACCTGACCACGTGCTTATTCAACTTTAGCAAGTGTAAATTCTCTGTAGCCTCCTGTCCTGGATACTTATATGAGACATAAGAGCTGTGGGCTCATCTCCTGTTAATCTAAGGTAGATAACTGCTCTGCTCTAAGTACTGGGAGAAAAGTTCTAGCACCACTATTTTTACTGCATGAATTATATTTGAAGTGATTTAAGATCTAGGAATTTAATTGGACTCTTCCTGAAACTCAGGCCCATGAATAGCTGTTTTCATAGCCAGACTGAGGAAAATATTTGTTGATTGTTTGTTTTTGTTTTAGTCAGCTAGTTCCATGAACTCGCATGAAATGCCTTCCTTGGTAGCATCTTGCAGTGTTCAGAGAAGATTTGGGCTGGAATGTCCAATACCAAGCACATTACAGATATCTAATTAGCTTACACAGGTTTTCCTGAAGTAATTTTGATTCTCAGAACCTCTGGGTCTCAGCCTGCAGTTATCTCCACAGTTTGTACCTATCCACCTGATATCTCAGGATCTGTTAAAATATGAAGAAACTACAGGAGACTGACTATGCCTTTATAGTTGAATTCAATGGCACTGTCCAAGGCACATCCTCACAGTTAATTCCGGAGGTCTCGTGGTATGCTGGGAACCACAGTCCCCCAAAGGAATCATAGCCATACAACTTTCCCCATGTCAAGTCTCAGAGAAAAAGCATTTAAAGTAACTTCAGCCAAGCATTAGGCAATTCAGCCCCAAAGTAGACAGCAGCCCAATATCCACCAAAAGGGGCTACACAGATGTTTTGTGGAAATGGAAAACATTTCTTCTTTATTGATAAAGGTGGATGGATGCTGTGCTTGAAGTTTTGGAAAGAAATCAGTTCTTTGGGCTTGATGGACAACATGTATCTATTTTGATTTGTAAATTAAAGGTAAAGTAGTATGAAGTAAACAGTAGCAACAATGAGGGTTTGATCTCAGTTCTGATGTTTTGGAGTCCCTTTCGTCAGGACCAGTTAAAAAATTAGGACAGAGTATCAGTATGAACCAGCATCTCTCGTATAATTATTGTGAAAAGATGAAATACAAGAGGAAAAACAATAAAGTTCTGTATCTCTATTTTTCAGAGTTAACATATTTGGTTCTTGGGTACTGCAGCATCCTCAAAAATGTCAGAATAGCTCTGTAAAATTTGGATGGAAATTGCATAGTTTTTTGTTGTTGTCGTTTGGTTTTTTTGTTTTTTTAATCCTCCTTTATCCCTGGTGCAAACCATTTTCTGCATTTATTACAAGGCCTGGCACAGGACAGATCTGTTTGAATGTGCATATTGAGTCGAGAGTGCAAAAGATATGCTAATGGTTTAAATTTTGCCCTTTTTTTTTTTTTTACAGTATTTATTCATTTTAATGGCTTGATGGTCCCATTAGCAGCAACCAGTCTCATCAATCTGTAGGATGTGGTGACACCAGCAGCCTTGAGCAAAACAACCTAAAAAGCTGAGACAGAAGAACAGGAGGATACTTTTGGCAACCTTGGCATTGACATTTCCTTGTTTCATGGTCATGACAAGGATGGCAACAGGAAGGGGCACAACATAGAAGTGGTATGAGTGACAGAAATGGGAAGTTGTGCAAAAAGTCTTCACCTATTCCCATTACATCCTCAACACCGTAATCTCTGTTCTCTCTTTAAGTACTTTCTGCTCCCTGTAAAATCTTCCCTTCCCTTCCCTTCCCTTCCCTTCCCTTCCCTTCCCTTCCCTTCCCTTCCCTTCCCTTCCCTTCCCTTC